>JARHVA010004520.1:857500-1534023 GCA_037957365.1 Torreya grandis | reverse complement strand
CAAGAGAGAGAGAGAGAGAGAGAGAGAGAGAGAGAGAGAGAGAGAGAGAGAGAGAGAGAGAGAGAGAGAGAGAGAGAGAGAGAGAGAGAGAGAGAGAGAGAGAGAGAGAGAGAGAGAGAGAGAGAGAGATACCAAATTTTTACGTGAAAAAACAATGTGGGAAAAACCACAAAGAACAATCTCAAGTATATGAATGAACACCAAATCAAATATATAAAGTTTTCAAGCACAAACTTGCAAGATCACCAACCCCTTTGTCGAGCACCAACACAACAAATATTTGTAAGCACCAACCCACAAGAGCACCAACCCCTCTTATGTAAAACACAACTATCTCTCAATGTTTCTTTCTCGACAAATGATACAACTCTATATATCTCTTTCTATTCTCTCCTCTTTTATTAAAATAAAATAATTACAAACCATGCACTCTTGCATATTACAAATGGCTTCCAAGCCTTCTTTTTAGCTTTCCAAATGACCTTTGGCATTCACCCTTTGTGACCCTTCACTCCTCGTGGAAAAGGCACCATATTTATATGACCCTTCAAATATTTTCATTTGAAAAGTCACATGGTGACCCTTCATGAGCAAATGCATCCTTTCACCTTTTGTCTTTATCTTGGTGACTTTTCAAATTCCTCATGGTGACCCTTCATGAGAAAATGTGCCCTTCCTCTTTTATCTTCACTTGGTGACTCTTTGAATTCATTAAGATGACCCTTCATGGTAAAGTGTGTCATTTACCTCTTTTGTCTTTACCTCGTGACTCTTTGACTTATTCATGGGCCCTCTTTTGACCTTATGCAACCAAAAATATATTCATTAATAATAAATAAATATCAACACACTTGAGCCAAAATATGAACATTAAAAACACCTTTAGACATTAAATGCTATGGGGCCTGTGTCACCAATAATGTTAGACCTTTGACATCAATGAAAATATTTCAAACAATTTGCCCTTTTGTCATTGATGGCAACCTCAAACTAAAACTACCACATCTTGAACCCTGTTCTTGTACCTATTTCTATACCTATTCCTGTACCTATTTATGTACTTCTCCCGCTTTGACATCAATGGAAAAGGGACTATCTTGGAGCTAAAACTTAGCTCCTCCTCAACTTCTATTGATCCTCAATGGTAGGAAGTAAAATAAATTATTCCCAAGTTCTCTTGTAGACACTTGAATGTGTCCTTTGATAGTGCCTTTGTGAAGATATCTGATAACATCTATAAATTATTGCTTGTCCTCTGAACATCTGTAATCAACTCATCCATATATTTTCTTCTAATTTCAAAACCTTCTACATATAACTTTAATGTGTGTCCATAATCACATATTTGACTTACACTCAATAGAGTAAGCTTAAGACCTTCTACATACAACACATTCTCAGTCTTGGTTCAACCATTATCCATACTTAATGTACCTTTTTTAGCTATTCTAGCAATGGTATTATCTCTGAATTTCACTGTGCCACCATTGATCTTCTTTAGAGTTATGAACTTTCTCTTGTCTCATGTCATGTGCCTCAAAATCCACTAATAATGAACCATGGTTGTTCTTCATTTCTTGCATGTAAAGCTGTTTGGACTAACATAGACTTTTTAGGTTGTTTCTTCTATCATGAATCTATCTAAACTCTTTTCTTGATGTATGGAGCCTTGAAACTTTGGTCCTTATTGACTAACTTGAACACACTTCTACAATGTTGGGCTATGTGTCTAAAATTATGGCACTTGTAACATATTATGGCCTCTTTATCAAAGCCTGATAGAGGAGCAAAAGAGTCGTGGCTTTTGCTTGACTCAGCATGCGTTTCCTTCTCCTTGTTTCTAAAAATATTAGCTCTTATATATATATATATATATATATATATATATATATATATATATATATTATGACCATAATCATTACAATAAAACCAATAACTATGAAAATAGAACCTATTCTAATTTGTGTATCTTTGACTTAGTTGTCTTTTATAGCTCTATTCCTTTTAGCCTTCTTTGTTTGAACTCTCATCTACATTCTTAACTTCTTCCCTTTTTATTTCCTCTTTTGTAAGGGCTTCAACATAGCTCTTTTTCTTTTCAAATCTGATACCTGTCTTATCTGATATTGATATTTGACTTTCTAATATCTTATTCAACATGTTAATGTTATTCTCAAATTTTGAATCATTGGTTTCTTTATCATTGACTGATTTTTTTATTTTATTGATATCTCTTTTTAAAGAGGCAATTTTAAAAAATACCTTTCACATTTTTCACTTACTATTTGCAATTGAGTTGTTAGATATTCTTTAAATCTTTTTAGATTCTTCAATGTGTGCTTGTAGATCTTTAATTATTTCCTTTGACTCCTTTTCATATTTCTTGATCTGGAGCTTCAATATTTGATTCTTCTTCTCAAGAGCTTTTAATTATCATAAGGCACAATTGAGTTCTCCTTCTAGATTCACCTCAGCTTCATCCTCGCTTTCATCATCTTCTTCTTCTTGATTATCTATACTTTTACTTGTAGAGGCATATTCAAGTATGGTCATGAATAGAATATCTTCTTCATTTGAGTCACTAACTCTATTGCCTTTGACTGAGCTAAGATCTTTAGAATATAAACTCTTCTTCTTGAATCTCTTCTTGTATGTAGACTTTCCTTCTTCATTATCACCATTATTCTTATCTGGGAACTTATCTACAAAATGTCCAATCTTAGCATATTTAAAACATTTAAATGGAAACATTCCTTGATATTTATCTATGCCCCTTTTAGGCTTGTGGATGAATAGGGATTCATTGTCATCTTCTTCATCGCTGGAGCTATCACTTGATTCTTAAATTTTGGCCTTGTCTTTCTTAGATGTTTCTAAAGCAACTTCTCTCTTTGAGGGTTTCTATTGTTTGGTCTACATTTCATATGCTATAAGAATACCATGTAGTTCATCCATATTTAACTTGTCTAGATCCTTCATCTCCTCAATAGCAGATACATTTACATCATATCTCAATGGAAGAGATCTCAAAACCTTTGTTACCATCACTGACTCTTCTAATTTTTCTCTAAGGCCTTGAATTTGATTTACTATTTGATCAACCTGCAAAAAATACTTGCTATATTTTCTTCCTCTTCCATTTTCAAACTCTCAAACTGTCTCCTAAAAGTTTGAAGCTTAGCCCACTGAACTGTTCCATCACTTTTGTAAATATTCTCAATTTTTATGTAAGTCTCATGAGCAGATTTGCATTGCATAAATTTAACGAATTGTAATTCACATAAACCACATAAAATAACATTTAAAGCTTTAGCATTATTTTGACTTGCCTTTTTATCCATGGAAGTAGTTGCATGTATCTGTGGCTCTTCATATTTATCCATCACTGCTTGCCAATGTCAAATCCAGGGGCCGTCAAGTAAGTCCTGATCCTTATGATCTAAAAGGCATACTTTTTCCCATCAAATAAAGGTGCCTTATTTGTAGAAAAACCTTCATGTGATCTAGTCATCGTGCTTTCCCTAATCTACCTTCAAGTTGTTAAACTCTTTTCGAAAGAACTTGATCTGATACCAATTGTTAAGCATGGGATACACTAAGAGGGGGGTGAATCAGTATATCATATATCTTATAAATATTTTATTCAAACAAATTCATTTTCTTTAACCACTTAATCATACATTCAAGATATGCAATAAAACTAAAATAACAACATCCACCACACAAAAGAGAGAGACACCAAATTTTTATGTGGAAACCCAATATGGAAAAAACTACAAAGAACAATCTCAAGTATATGAGTGAGCACCAACTCAAATATATAAAGTTCACAATCACCAACTTACAAGAGTACCAACACATTTGCTGAAAGAACCAACATAACAACTATTTGTGAGCACCAACTCATAAGAGCACCAACCCCTCTTATTTAAAACACAACTATCTATCAATTTCTCAACAAATGATATAACTCTACTATATCTCTTTCTATTCTCTCCTCTTTTTTTAAAATAAAAAAATTATAAACCATGCACTCTTGCATGTTACAAATGGCTTCCCAAGCCTCCTTTTATATCTTTACAAATGACCTTTGGCATTCACCGTTTGTGACCCTTCACTCCTCATGGAAAATGGTGCCACATTTGCATGACCTTTTAAATCCTTTTATTTGGAAAGTCACATGGTGAACCTTCATGAGTAAATGCATCCTTTCCTATTTTGTCTTTATCTTTGTGACTTTTTGAATTTTTTAAGGTGACCCATTATGAGAAAATGCAGCCTTCCTCTTTTGTCTTCACTTGGCGACTCTTTGAATTCCTCAAGATGACCCTTCATGGGAAAATGCATTCTTTTTACTATTTTTTCTTACCTCATGACTCTTTTACTTCTTTATGGGCCCTCTTTTGACTCTATGCAACCAAAAATATTTTGTTAATAATAAATAAATATCAACACACTTGTGCTAAAATATGAACATTAAAAACACCTTTAGACATTAAATGCTATGAGTCTTTTGTCACCAATAATTTTAGACCTTTGAAATCAATGACAATATTTCCAACAATATCCCCCTTTATCATTGATGGTAACATCAAATTGAAACTTCCACATCCTTAAACTTGTTCCAATACCTGATCCTATATCTGTTCTTGTACATGTTTTTTATACCTATTCTTGTACCTATTTATGTACTTCTCCCCCTTTGACATCAGTGGTAAAGGGGGCTATCTTGGAGCTAACACTTAGCTCCCTCTCAATTGATGCTGATCCTTAATGGCAAGAAGTAAAATAAATTAATACCAACTTCTCTTGCATATAGTTGAATGTGTCCTTTGATAGTGCCTTTTGAGAAGATATCTGATAAACATATATAAATTTTTGCCTGTCTTATGAGCATCTACAATCAACTCATCTGAATCTTTTCTTCTAATCTCACAACCTTCTACACAAAAATTTAATGTGTGTCCCTGATCACATATTTTACTTTACACTTAATAGATTATGCTTAAAACCTTCTACATAAAATACATTCTCAATCTTGGTTCTACCATTATCCAAACTTATTGTACCTTTTACAACTATCTTGGTAGTGGTATTATCTCTAAATTTCACTGTGCCACCAGTGATATTATTTAGATTTATGAACTTATTCTTGTATCTTGTCATTTACCTCAAACATCCACTATCAATGAACCATGGCTATTCTTCAGTTCTTACATGCAAAGTTGTCTGGACTAACATCGAATTTTCAAGTTGTTTCTTTTGCCATGACTCTGTCTGGACTCTCTTCTTGATGAATGGAGCCTTAAAACTTTGATCCTTCTTGACTGACTTGAACACACTTCTATAATGATGGGTTATGTGTTCAAAAATTATTGTACTTGTAACATATTATGGCCTCTTCATCAAACCCTGATGCAGTAGCAAAAGAGTTGTGGCTTCTACTTGACTCTGCATGAGTTTCTTTCTCCTTGTTTTTAAAATTATTAGCTCTTTTCTAACAGCGTATTTTATTATAAACATAACCATTACAATAAAAATAAGAACCATGAAAATAGAATATGTTCTAATTTATGTATCTTTGACCTATTTTCTTTTTGTGGCTATGTTCCTTCCAACCATTTTTGTTTGAGATGTCCTCTGCATTCTTAACTTCTTCCCTTTATATTTCCTCTTTTGTAAGAGATTCAACATATCTCCTTTTATTTTCATATCTGATACCTATCTTATCTGATATTGATTTTGACTTTTTAATATCTTATTCAAAATGTTAGTGTTATTCTCAAATTTTGAATCATTGGGTTGGTTTTTTTTTTTCTTGATATATTTTTTTAAAGAGGCAATTTTAACAACATACCTTTCACATTCTTCACTTACTTTTTGCAATTGAATTGTTTGATCTTATTCAGTCTTTTTGGATTCTTCAATATGTGCTTGTATAACTTCAATTATTTACTTTGACTCCTTTTAATTTTTCTTGATCTAAAGCTTTAAAATTTAATTCTTCTCCTCAAATTTTTTTAATTATTCTAAGGAACAAATGAGTTCTCCTTCTAGATTCACCTCAGCTTCAACCTCACTTTCATAGTATTCTTCTTCTTGATCATCTATACTTTTAATTATGGAGGCATCTTCATGTATGGTCATGAATAGATTCTCTTCTTCATCTGAGTCATTGACTCTACTATCTTCGGTTGAGCTAATATCTTTAGAATATAAACTATTTTTTTTTAATCTCTTTTTGTATGTAGACTTTCCGTCTTCATTATCACCATTATTCTTATCTGGGCACATATCTGGAAAATGTCTAATATTACCACATTTAATACATTTAAATGGAAACTTTACTTGATATTTATATGTGCCCCTTTTAGGCTTGCAGATGAATAGGGATTCATTGTCATCTTATTCATTGTTGGAGCTGTCACTTGATTCTTGAATTTTGGCCTTGTCTTTCTTAGATGTTTTGAAATCAATTTACCTCTTTGAGGGTTCCTCTTGTTCGATCCACATCTCATATTATATAATAATACCATGTAGTTCATCCATCTTTAACTTTTCTAGATCCTTCTTATCCTCAATTAAAGATACCTTTAAATCATATCTCAATGGTAAAGATCTCAAAACCTTTTGTACCATCCCTAACTCTTCTAATTTTTCTCCAAGGCCTTGAATTTGATTTACTATTTGATCAACCCACAAAAGATAACTTTCTATATTTTCTTTCTCTTCCATTTTCAAACTCTCAAACTATCTCCTAAAAGTCTAAAGCTTAGCCTGCTAAAATTTTCCATCAATTTTGTAAATATTCTTGAGTTTTACCCAAGTCTCATGAGTAGATTTGCATTGCATAACTTTAACAAATTTTGATTCACATAAACCACATAAAATAGTATTTAAAGCTTTAGCATTATTTTGACTTGCCTTTTTATATGTGGAAGTAGTTACATGTGTTTGTGGGTCTTCATATTCATCCATAATTACTTGCCAAATGTCGAATCCAGGGGCCATCAAGTAAGTCCTCATCTTTATGTTCCAAAAGGCATAATTTGTCCCATCAAACAAAGATGCCTTATTTATGGAAAAACCTTCATGTGATCTAGCCATCATGCTTTCCCCAATCTACTTTCAAGTTGTTAAACTCTTTCCAAAAGAACCTGCTCTGATGCCAATATTTGAGCACAAGATATACTGAGAGGGGGGGGTGAATCAGTATATCATATATCTTATAAATATTTTACTCAATCAAATTACTTTTCTTTAACCACTTAATCATACATTCAAGATGTGCAATAAAACTAAAATAATAACATGCACCACACAAGAGAGAGAGAGACACACCAAATTTTTACTTGGAAACCCAGAGTAGGAAAAACCACAGAGAGTAATCTCAAGTATATGAATAAGCACCAACTCAAATCTACAAAGTTCACAAGAATTAAATTTTAGGAGCTCTAACCCCTTTGCTGAGCACCAACCCACATGAGTGACAACCCCTCTTATGTAAAACACAACTATCTCTCAATGTTGCTTTCTCAATAAATGATAGAAATCTACTATATCTCTTTTTATTCTCTCCTCTTTTCTTAAAATAAAACAATTACAAACCATGCACTCTTGCATATTACAAATGGCTTCCCAAGCCTCTTTTTATAGCTTTTCAAATGAACGTTAGCATTCACCCTTTTTGACCCTTCACTCCTCATGGGAAATGGTGCAACATTTATATGACCCTTCAAATCCTTTCATTTGAAAAGTCACATGGTGACCCTTCATGAGCAAATGTATCCTTTCCCCTTTTGTCTTTATCTTGGTGAATTTTTGAATTCTTCAAGGTGACCCTTCATGAGAAAATGAACCTTTCCTCTTTTGTCTTCACTTGGTGACTCTTTGAATTCCTCAAGATGACCCTTCATGGGAAAATGCATCATTTCCCTCTTTTGTCTTTACCTTGTGACTCTTTGACTTCTTCATGGGCCCCTCTTTTGATTTTATGCAACCAAAATATATATTCGTTAATAATAGATAAATATCAACATAGTTGAGCCAAAATATGAACATTAAAAACAACTTTAGACATTAAATGCTATGGGGCATTTATCACCAATAATGTTAGAGCTTTGACATCAATAACAATATTTCCAACAATTGCTGGGCAATCCACTCAACTATCTGTCTAACAAACAAATTTGCTTTAGTGCTTTCTTATTTGTAGTTCATTCTCTCAAGACAAAGAGGAGTTATTCATAATATTATGATTATATGCACACCCAATCAAATAGGTTTTTCAACCATATACATACTTAGTTTCTTCTTCTTTTCAAAATAATAAGCAAGAAATTCATTGAAACAAAAGTTTTTGAGCCCAGAATGGGTGGTGGCTTTGTCGATCAGGCCAAATGGGAGGCCAAGAAATTGGAGGCTAAAAACATAGTATTGGACTTTATCCACCCCTTTGGATGTGTTGTCAGTGCTATTTTTTAACTAATAAGCACTAAAAATGGAGTTCTTGGACTGTAGCTTCAACTTTAACAATATTTATTCTTAGTGTTTCTGTGCACCTGAATAGTAGTGAAAATGCACTTACAGGTGGAATTGGATGTCATGGTCATTGGATTACATGTAATTTTATTTTATACATGTGCTTGAAGTGATGGATTTTCACGTATGGGTCCCGAAGGCAAAACCACTAGTTAGAGGTCAATAAGTTATCTCTTCACTGCCAAAAAGTTACATTCTAGGACCCGTTACTGCAACTTCTACCACAAATTTCTCTTAGAGGTGCTATAGACTAGATATGAGGTGAAATTATAGGGATTTAAAATTCATAGGAGGGATCTTATAGTTTATCCATATGACTTATGGTTTTTTTTTATGAATGCCTGAAGTTAGGACAAAAATCAACATCTTTCTTATATTGGGAAGGGCATTCTTGAGCCCAGAATGGGTGGTGGGTTTGTCGACCAAGATAAAGGGGAGACCAAAAACTTGGTCCTATAAATTATTCACCCTTAAGGATGTGTTGGATTTGCCATTTTTCAACCAAAACACACTAAAAATGGAGTTCTTAGAATGTAGCTTCAACTTTGACAACATTTGTTGTCAATGTTTTCATGCTTCTGAATAGTAGTGAAAATGCACTTATGGGTGGAATTGGATGTCATGATCTTTGGAGAACATGTAATTTTATTATATATATGTTCTTGTGGGTCTTGGAGGTAAAAACACTAGTTGGAGGTCAACAAGTTGTCTCTTCATTGCCAAAAAGTTGCATTTTAGGACCTATTATTGAAACTTCTACCAAATATTGATTTCAAAGGTGATAAATACTAGATCCAAGGTGTAATTATATCTATTTCACATTCATAGGAGGGATCTTATGGTTCATCCATATGAATTATAGTTTTTTTTATGCATCGTTGAAGTTAGGCTAAAAATCAACATCTTTCTTTTATTGGGAAGGGCGTTCTTGAGCCCATAATGGGTGGTAGGTTTGTCAACGGAGCTAGATGGGAGGCCAAAAACTTGGTGATAGACATTATACACCCCTTTAGACATTTTTTAAGTGTTATTTTTTATCCAAAAATCATTGAAAATGGAGTTCTTAGATTGTAGCTTCAACTTTGACAATATTTGTTGTCATTATTTTTGTGCTCCTAAACAGTAGTGAAAATGCACTTGTAAGTGGAATTAGCTATCAAATTCATTGGAGTACATTTAATTAATTATATATATGTGCTTGAAGTGATGTATTTGAACTTACAGATTCCAGAGGCAAAAATTCTAGTTGGAGGTCATTAAGAAGCCTAAAAGGCCTAATAGTCCAAGTGAACCATATACATGTGGCTAGAAGCTAGTGGAATTGGAATTTGGTTTCAAACCTTTGAAAGGTTTTTTTGAAGATTTTCAAAGTGTTCCAAGGGTCAAAAATCCTTTAGGAGGATACTAATTAGTCAAGGAGCCTATTAGGCCTTCTAAACCTATTTAGGCTAAATTGCATGCCTATAGGTAATGGAGGGATCTTAATACTAACAAGGGAAAATTTTGTGGTTCATGAGAGATGAGAAATTTTGGAGGTTTTACAAATATACCTATACACCTAGATGGCTATTTAGGCCTAATTAGACCTAAATGGCCACCTAAAGGTGGTCAAAGTGGCTTCAAAGCTTGGCCAAGGGGTATCATGGACCAAATGGAACAAAGTGTTTAAAACTATTGATGTAGGAGCATCATTTGTATAAAATAGTATGGTGTGAGAGTTTTAAAGTGTTAATTAGAGTCACTAGTCTTTGTTAGTCCTTTAGAGTCTTCCTACATGTTAGAAAGGTCCTAATTATCTTAAATGCTTAAAATAAGTGTCTATTATATGATTTGAAAACTGATATAGTTATTGAGAGAGAGTTTTAGAGCCAAAAATAGACACTCTTTTCTTAGAGGAATGAACCAAAAGGATAAACATGAGTTCTCAGACTGTAGCTTCAACTTTGACAACATTTGTTGTCAGTATTTCTATGATCCTGAACAATAGTGAAAATACACTTGTGAGTGGAATTAGATATCACAATCATTAGAACATGTGTAATTTACCTATATAGATGTGCTCAAATCAATGAATTTACACCTTTTGGTCCCAAAGGAAAAAACACTAGTTGAAGGTCAATAAGTTATCTCTTCACTACCAAAAAGTTACATTTTAGGACCTATTATTGCAACTTCTACCACATATTACTCTTGAAGGTGATACCAACTAGATCTAAGGTGTAATTGGAGGGATTTTACATGCACAAGAGGGAATTATGGTTCATCCATATGACTTAGTTTTTTTTATGCATACCCAAAGTTAGGCTAAAAATCAACATCTTTCTTGTACTGGGAAGGGCATTCTTGAGCCTAGAATAGGTGGTGGGTTTGTCGATCGAGCCAGATGGGATGTGAAAAACTTGGTACTGGACATTATCCACCCCTATAGATGTGTTGGTAATGCCATGTTTTACCGAACAAGCATTAAAAATGGAGTTCTTAGAATGCAACTTTAACTTTGACAATATTTGTTGTCAGTGTTTCCATGCTCCTAAACAATAATAAAAATGCACTTACAGGTGGAATTGGATGTCAGAATCATTGGAACACATGTAATTTACCTATATAGATGTGAAAGAAGTACTAGATTTTAACCTATGGGTCCTGAAGGCAAAAAAACTAGTTAGAGGTCAATAAGTTATCTCTTCACTACCAAAAAATTGTATTTTAGGACCCGTTACTACAAATTCTGCCATAGATTGATCTTAGAGGTGATATAGACTAGATCTAAAGTGAAATTATAAGGATTTCACATGCACAAGAGGGTTTTTATGGTTCATTCATATGACTAACATTTTTTTTTATGTATTCCTAAAGTTAGGCTAAACATCAACATCTTTATTGTATTCGGAAGGGTGTTCTTGAGCCTAGAATGGGTAGTGGGTTTGTCTACTAGGCCATATGGGAGGCCAAAAACCTATTCCTTGACATTATACACCACTCTAGATGTGTTGGTAGTGCCTTTTAGCCAAAAAGCATCAAATATTATTATTGAAATATAATGAAAATTCAAATATGGTAGTGTATTAATGTGAGATATCAATAAAATTGATAGGTTTAAGATTGATGTCCATTTGACCATCATATGGTAGTTTTTATCTTAAATTTGATCTTTATTTAACTATGATATTGGAATTTTTATTCTCATTATCTTGGATAAAAGGTAAAGTTTGGAACCTATTTTTGGGCATTTAATGGATTTTGGAGCCCATTTAATTTAATTTTTTTAGAAAATAAATTTTCAAGTTTGATCTATTGGTGCAACTACATTAATACCATATGCCACTAGTAAGCAAAATATTTGTAAAAAATATAATGAAATTACTAATTACTATGATATGTGAAAATTACTAAATAAATACTCAAAATTGATATCAATTGACATTTATGGTATAAATTTATTTAAAATATTTTTTAGTAGTAACTATATCTTTAATCTTTATTGTTTTGATTTTTTATAAATTAATTAGCATGTCTTTTATTTAAAAATGAAATAGACAAATTAGTGAATTTATATTCTCAAGTTATAGATCTCCAAATCCAAGTAGATAAACACATTTTCATGTGACAATTTATTAAAAATATAAAGGGAGAAAACCACATAATAATTTAGATTACTAATCACGTCGATCATATCCTAGGGTTTTTTTTCGCTATCATTTTTGCCATTTTTCCATTTGGCTCTTCTAGATTATTACATTGCCTTTGATAACATTTAATAGCCTTTAGCTTTGAAATTTTTCCTTTGGGCATTTTTTAATCTATTTAATGGTCTCCCCAAATGAGTCTACATTTTTTGATGCATCTTCCTCTGGAGGAAGAAACAATGGCATCGGAAAAAGTGCTTAAGATTATACCCAAAGTATTCCACTAGGTAATGTATCCTTATCTTAGGATAATTCTCCTAATGTTTTGCATGATGTGCTTGAATTTGGTAAAGCATGCCAATGGCTTAAATCTCATACCATTATTAGATATTTTGATGTAAATAAACACACTAGCTCTATGTTAAAGAGTTAGGTGTAAGCACAATGGAAACCTCATGGCCTTAAACTTATTGAGGTGGAAAACTAGACCAAAGATCTGTTCTTTTTTCAATTTAAAAAACTTGAACATTGTGTCTCCATAGATATCATGGCTCATGTTATGTTAGAATCACACTTATCATGTTTTATCCCTTGACCCAAGACTTCATTTTCTCTGACAAAAATAAGCTCAAGGTCTTATTTTTTTTGGAGTTCTCTATCTTAACTATGCCATTTTGGCCTTTTATGGAACAATTAGTTAAGCCTTTATGTTGATCCATCTACTTCAAAACCATCATATTTTATATTTTCAAACTACAATGGTGTGTCTGTGTGGAGATTGATCTCACACAATACCTATTTGAACCATCAATATTCAGTTTGGAAGGCAATGCTTCACCAAATGAGTGATTTATATAAACCTTCCCAATAGTTACTCTTGATAATAGGCATCAAACCACAAGATCAAGGATTGTTTGTTCATGGTCACTATGAATCCTCTAGCTAAAGCCAAATTTGATCCAACCCAAGCTCTTGTAAGAGCTAATGATGGATAGTAAGTGGTGGGTTGACAACATTAGAATAATCACAATAATAGGGCATTGACTACCATAATAAGATACAAGTCTAGAAAGTTGGGGGACAAAAAGGCGCCTAGTGGTGAACATGTTTTTCTTGATAACTGAGAAATATCAAATTTTATAGATAATTTGAGATGGCTACACTGAGGATCTGAAGATGGTATGAGAACATGAATTGTAGATTTTTGAGTCTAGTTTCTAGAATGGTTAGGTATGACTAGGTCAAACATTTAATATTTGAAGAGGAAATCCTTTTTTTAGGTAAATAAAGTAGATAGCGACTTATGCAACCCCATATTTTTAAGCATATTTTAATATTGTTTGAAACCCTTTAGTAAAAAATTAGATAAGATCATTTAGTTTGTGACGTATATTTTCTTATAATTTTTTAATGAAAGTTTTTTATTAAAATTTTACAAGTAAATAGATCCTAAAAAAAAAGGATAACCAGTAGAGCATCCCCCTTAACTTCTTAAAAAATGAATATTAGTTTTTGTTGAATGCATGTAAAATTAAGCCTAGTTTGTGATCATATTTTTTTCACATTTGGGTTAATAAAATAAATACATAAACATATATAGGCATGTATATTTATGACATGTAGAGCCTAAAAAGGCATAGTTAGAAATGTTATGTTCATAGCATTATGAATGATTAGTTTTGAAGTATTCTTAAGGATTAAAAAAGTTATGAAATTGAAAATAACTTGTTAGGATAATGTTGCAAATCAAATTGGTATGACAGAGCCTACAATTATAAATATTGACATTTCTTATTCTTAAGAAGCTTTGTTTTTATGAGAATTCAAATGAAATAAGAAGTAAGGGATGTTGAACTTATCCTTTCATTAATTGAATATTATACTAGTGATTGTAACATAGAAACAAGTTCAGAAAGTTACAAACATTGTACTTGTGTTCAAAGTATTATGAATAATCGGTTTTGAAGTATTCTTAAGGATTATAAATGTTATGAGATTAAGAATAACTTGTTTGGATAATGTTGTAAATCAGATTGGTATTATAGAGCCTATAGTTAGAAAGATTAACATTTCTTGCTCTTAAAAAGATTTGTTTCTATAAGAATACAAATGAAATAAGAAGTACGGGTTGTTAAACCTATCTTTTCATTAATTGAATCATATATTGGTGATTGAATCAGTCTTAGATTTGTAGTTGTTAGATAACTAGTCACTTATCTTAGTTCTGAGTCTTGTGCATGGAGTGGGATTAAGGGAAATAGACCCTTATAATAAATGAATAATATCATTGATTGCATTTGAATTATTTTTGTATGTTCATGGTCATCTACAGTTTCTTATAGGTCTAGAACTCTGAGTTCTTAGTGGGATAAGCATTATAAGGCAAAATAAAGGTAGAATATTATTTTGAACATGTGAATTTGTTTTGGACATAGTATATATACGAGGAATTATCTCAAGAAGGTGTCTAAAAACTCAACTACACAATTTTAAGCCCTTTCGACCTATACACAAATTGGTAAAATCAGACCTAGGATTTTAACCTTGAAGTGTACAAATCTTGAAACCTAACCATTGAAAGTTCTTGGAAAGTTGTAATCTGATGTGTCTTCACAAGGTCTAAAATAATAAAGAATAATTAGAATGGTATGGATAGGACAAGTATGGATTTAAAGATTGAGCTTTGTCATAGGACTAATAGAGGCCTAAGGGGATTCTAAGAGTGTGAGAGGAAGGGTTTAGAGGGAGAGTGGGTCCAAGATTGAGCTAGTGAAGCAGGAAGACCCTAAAAGGTTTTTAAATATGATTTTAGATTATATTGAATGTCTATAGATAACCCAAGATAAGGATCTTTGTATTTCAATGGGGCTACTAAGAGAGTGAACCAAGAAAAAGACTTGTAGAAGAAAGGAAGAGAATCGATTGATGAAATTGTAAAGAGTGTTGAAATAGAGTATAAAAAGGTCTAGAGGGAATAGGTATTAGTTTGAAGTAGTCTATTGGCATTCAATACCCTAAAAGACCAATTAGGCCATTGTAGCCTATAGGAGCCTATAACAAGTAGAGGATTGATCTTGTGAGGAATAAGGAAATGGGTGATTAATTTGTAAGAGAGGGACTGTCAAAGGGTGTTTTGAAGGGTGATGAAGGAATTAGAGGCCAAATAAGCTATTATAACAATATTTTGCATTTTATTTAATCAACATCTTTGTTTTTTATTTAATTTTTGCCCCTATGTATGTCTTTTTTCCATGCTCCCATGTGAGGTTAAACTTATTGATATAGTATTCTTTATTCCATCCTAGCTTCTTTGTGATGTAGGAGCATCACCTCCATCAGTGTAAATATAGTATGAAAGCTTGAATAGGTGTCAAAAGTTGTTTGGTGCGGTCATTTTAATATGTTTTAGATTTAATTTCATGTAATAATTCCAATGTAGGAAAGTGGTTGAGATAATAACCTACGTTGAGAAGAAGATGGAGATAGCTTAGGAGGATAAAATACAAAGCAAGAAAATAGGTACTAAGTAAAGTCATAAGACAATAATAAAACATGCATGGTATGGGGAAGATAGACATACATGGTTCCAGTCCATTCTTAAGAGGAATTCTTGAGAAAAATTGTGTAACATAATATTTGTAAATATTAGTGTTTATTAGTACATAAGGATGTTTTGAAGAATGTTTTCATATATGGAAAGGAGCTTCAAGGAATAAAAGATGATTGAGCCCTGACTGGTTCAATGCGGACTCCTAATTAGACTCTTACTTCAGTTGATTATCCTCGTGCATTGGTCAAGCTTGGAATTACACCACAATTAATTTTGTAAATATTTTAATGGTGATTATCAGTTCTATTATGATATTTGATAATCAATACAATCAAGGTATGGATCCTTTGTTATGATCAGAAATATTATTTTGATAATTAAGGCACATTTTCAATCTAGTTTGGAAGATATTTGTATTGAAAGGAAGAGAATTCAATTTGATATCTAGGATGATTGTAATTAAATATGATCTTTAATACATAAAGTAGCATGTAATAGAGATTCAAGTCGACTATTGATGAAATTTTTGGGTTGCTGTGAAGTAATAATTAGAGTTAAAGTAAAATTAGAATTAAGGTATGTCTAGTAAAATTCCTATATCTTGAAATTTATCAAACAAAAAATGTTGAAATTTTGATAGTAGAGGTATCTATGAATTAAAAATTGAATGAGTCTATGTAGAGGTTCATTGGTTTGATATAGAGAAAGATATCACCAAATCACAATCAGACGGTGCTAATGAATACACAAAATTAAGAAATAATAATGACAGTCAAATAATGGTTTCTAGATCTATGCATTCAATAGAGCGTGATTTGTAGGAACTCATAATAGAGCCCAAGTGTTGTTAATTCCATAGACGTATCGTTCCATAGATGTATTGTGTTTGTTGTTAATGCAAGGTAGGAATCTTGTTTGAAGAAATACAGTCAATGAATTTGCATGCATAAAAAAAAATGTGTAAAGTTTGCTATGGTTGAAAGATGTGAAATAAAAAATTTATCTGGGTGGTGAATGTTGGAGGAGAATCTTGAGTCTCACTGGTAAGTGTGAATACATTGTAAATCCATGGTTCTAAGATAGGCATGCAGTCTGTGTGTGCATTTAATGTGGAAAAAAATCATCAAAGGCATCTATAGAAACATTTGTGAATTGAGAGTTTCATACCTTGAAGACAATACATAGCACCATCCTGATAGTGGTAGAATCATGTAAGAGTGGATACATGAAACCCTATTTCCAATAAATATTCAATTTAACTTGAGTATGAGTCTGAGACAACAACATATGTGAAAGGATGGAGACTAAAGACAGATAAAAGTGTATTGAAGGTCATTAGGACCGAATAAATTCAAAGAAGAAGCATTTGAACACATCTAGTAGAACTTATACTCTCATTTTTAGTGAATGAATGCAGGATAGGATGAATCAAGACCAAACTATAACCTTTCAGGTTTACACAGTGAAGACAAAAGCTCACAGATTTTTGAGATACTATTTTATTGTGGAGTTTTAGTGTTTGTTTGAACCAAGAAAAAAGGTAAAGGGAGTTAATTTGGTGTTAGATAGACTTTAATAAGACATTTTGAATATTTTAAACCTGGAATGAGTCCTTTTAAAACTTGTTGAGCCCTCTCAAGTGCATACAATGGAAAGAAATGGCTACAAAATTTTGAGAAGTTGCATATAGAAAGAATTTGCCCATTATTCAAGCTTAGTAAGAGGTTGTGGAAGATGACTTAGGGCATGATAGATCTTAAGGAGATTTTGTGTCATTTTGGAAATGTTAGAAAATGAATTAATACCTAAAAGAAGGTTCTTGGGTTTGATATAGGCACAGGAAACCTTGAACACAAAAATGATGGTATCTCAATATTTTACCATTAGAAATTGAATAAATTTTGTAGTTAGACTATGTTTAGTTAGAAGAATATCTTAATGGTGAATTGAATCTATTTAAAAATCAAGGTAACTTATTTAAAAGTAAATGTTAAAGACCTCATTGAGGAAATCAAATATTGATCGTAAACAATGGGAAAGTAAATAGATAATTAAATAGAAACTGAACATTGTGCAAAATGTGTATATATTTTGATTGGAGGAAAAGAACAAGAAACATCAAATTTAGTTAAGGTTGAAAATGATTGTCATCACTTTGTTCACATGGTTGTCTTGAATTTCTCTCTCATATACTTTTTTATTGTCTCGTTAGTGTTTGGGCATTCTTTCATGTTGATGCCCATTTTACTCATCCATTTTTTGTTTTGTTTCATCCATGTATTTTTTCTTCTACTAACTCTGATTTTATTACCATTTTAGGCCATTGATGGTTGTCCATACTTTATATATTTTTTAAATAACTTAATGTTCGAGTCATTGTTGATGCTTCCAATAGAAAGGTACATTTTTTAGATAATAAAATCTCATATGGGATTGAGGTTTTGACTTCGAGGATGCTTGTGATTAAATTATTTTAGATTCTCTCTATCTATCTCCAATTTAGGTTAGACACTTTTCTTCCCCAAACTTTGCATCTGTATAGGACAACTGGTGTGATAAGTAGGGCAAACAAGGTTCTCTTGGTTTTCCATTCCCATAATTCTACATTCTTACATTTGTTTTGTAGTGAGTATAAGGCCTTCCACCTCCTTGAATTATTTTTTCCCTACAATTCTCCCAACTAACTTTGTTGTAAAAGTCAAGCCCAAGATATTTGTATTCTTCTACTATTTCAATAGATTTCCTTCAAAAAGGAATTTAATTTGTTTATTTTTTCTCCATAGATAAAAGATCATAACTTTTGTCTTGCTAGTGTTCACTTGCATTCCCACATCTTGACAAAAAATCTCTAGAGATTTTAAATGTTCTCTCAAGATATGGGTTATTTTTGTAATTAGAATGAGATCATCTACATATACAACTAACTTTACAACATAATTATCTAGGTGGACACCTCTCCTCAAGTGTTATTTATCCATTCCTCTAGTTTATTGATGTATATCCCAAACAAGGTTAGAGATAGAGGACATCCTTTTTTGACTCCAATGTCACTTATAAAACATTATGACATACCTTCCTTGTTATAATTTTTTCCCTAACTTGATGATAGAGTCTATGCATTACTGCTCTATTTTCATCTAGAAGTATCCCATTTTTATAATCAAGTGTCTAAGAGTGATGCAATGATCAATAGTGGATTGTTTTGGCATAAACACTGCTTGTTCTTTTATTCTTTTACCCCCTTTTCTGCCCAGTTACTTATTTTAACTTCTATCATGCTACCAAATAGCTTTCCATGGAGGGGATTCAACATAATAGTTTTGAAATTAGATAGATTATTGATATCCCCACTTTATAAAGAGGGATAACAATAGTAGTCATCCAATCTATCAGGAAGCCTTCCTAAATGATGCCATTGAATATACTTTTGATGTGTGGTGCAAGGGTTTCTAAGCCCCACTTTAGATATTCATCTTGAAACCCATATGTCTTGTGCCTTATCCCTTGCTAGCCTCTTTATGCCTTGAGTGATATCCTTCATAGAAAAAAGGTTATTTATTATGTTGATTATCATGGGATTATCTTTATCTTAAGCTCTTTCATAGAGTAAAGTTTTGCGTAATCTAGTCATTGGGCATTTGTAATCATTTTCATTGTTTGTTTTATCTTTTGTTGTATTTCCCTCCAAAAACCTTTGGGATTATGATTTTCAAGGGAAATTAATTATTTTATCCTTTTAATCATGTAACTTTCTTTTTTGGACTAGATGACTTTTTCATAAGCCTTTTTGTTTTCGATGGTCATTCCAAGTCTTCTCAAAGTTCTCTTTGTTACCTTGTACTCTTTATCATACCATGAAATCAATCAAAAAATTAATTGCATTTCTACTTTTAGGTTTGCTTCACTTGCATGCATTTAGGGCCTTCTGAATTAAAGAAATTAATGTATTACTATTTGCTGGACATGTGTTCATAGCTAGAGTAATATGCTTTGTTTCTTGAAAATGTGTTTAAGAATGATGTTCAAGGGATGCTTTGAAGAGTTATCATTTCTATTGAGTCATGAGGATTCTACCTTGAAGAGGTCTCTTCCCTTACATGTGGTGTTCTTTCCTTCCATGCTGATTATTTATGTGCATATTGAATTTTACATATATTGGATTGTGGTTTGATTTCATCTCTATAGGGCAATCCCCAATTTTGTACTTCTTAAATGTAGAGATAGAGCTTTGTGAACAAATAACATAGTCTACCATGCTTTGACCATTGTAAATTTTGCATGTGATCTTCCATAAATTTGACCATGATCTTATGTTATTTCATATAACCATGTCATACAAACTATTTAATCCCAATAGTTTTGCTCCATAATATGTAACTACCCACTTTCCATCTTGTGAATTCCTTTTTTGGCACTGTTATTTTTCTTCTTCTAACCATAATGGGTTGTTTCTCACTCCTTCATTTCTCAAATTAAAAGCTTGGTTGTTTATTTTTTGTGCATTGATGCCCCCTATAACCAAGAGTTCTCTTAAACTGTTGAAAACTAAAATGTCATTTTTTAGTGATGCATAGGGGTCTTTGCAATCTAATTTCCTTTTCTTATGTGTTTTTGAGCCTCTCAAAGTAAAATAGAAAGCAATAGTCCTAATTGTTAATTCATTTTCTGTTATTTTAAGTAATATATACTATTTATTTGGGTCCTCTTTCTCCACTTTTATAATTCAACACCATGTTTATTTGATAAGCACAGTAACCCCTCCATGTCCTTTGCTATTTTTGGTCTTTTTGTTCCAAAATGATATTTTATTATATCCTTTAAAATCTAGGACTTTGCAGCCTTTGTGTTCATGAGTCTCACTAAGAATGAAAATATCTTTTCTCTTTGATATGGGCCCCAACACAGGTCCTCTTCTCAAAGGGTAACCTCTACAGTTCCAACTTACCAAGGATAAGTGCTCTTAGAGGGTGTCGAATCCCTATTTCTTGTGTGTCATTCGGTGGCTGATTTGGACTCTTCCATTCTATAACCATACCCATTTCTATTCATCCCTTGCTGCTTTCACTTCATTCCATTCTTTCCTTCTTTCTTTTTATTCCATGGAGGTTAGATCTTAACCTAGGTAGATGTGTGTCCCTCTAAGAGACCTTATGTTCTTTAATATTTTTTAATTATCTTCCATGTTTTCAATGATAACTCTTACATGTCTTCCCTTTCCTCCTATCAGTTCTTCTATTCTTATTGCTTGAAGAATGGAGTTTGTCCAATGTAGCTAGTCTGCCTGGAAGTCTCTTGCTAATTTGTTGGTATTCTCATTCTCACCATAGTCTTTCAATCTATTAATAATGATGTTTGCATCCCTCTCATGTCTATCATGTTATTCTCTTATGCATTTTTCATGTTTTTTTATCATCTCCCTCTGGTCGTCTAAAGGTCCTCTTAATATTTGAGCCCAAGACTTGGTCTCCCCCTATTGAACTCACAAGTGACTTTCTTTTACTTTCGTATTTTCAATTATCGATTGTGGCTCTTTTGTTTGCGCTGCATTCCCTTCATTCCCTTTTGAATTATTTTCTTATGTTGTTTTTAAATGATTTAAAGCTTGTTTTATAGCCATCAACTCTTGTTTCCCCATTTATATGTTGTTTTATAAGTTGATTACTTGCTCTTTGAGTATTTTATTCTCTATTACAAGTTGCCAATTAGTGTCCATAACCTCTTTCATCATGTTGTCTTCAAATTGTTTCTTTGTTTCTAAGTCTTTGAGCCTCCTTTTCATGTTCGTTAATTCATTAACATATAGATTAGGTGACCATATTTGTGGCATTGACATTACGTCGTATAATTCCTTGCTTTCTTGGTTCTCTTCCTCTATTTCCCCTTAGTTTTCCAAATAAGTTTCAATTTCATTTTTTATGTTACCCACATATAGTTTTTTCCCCTTCTTTTTGTCCTCCAGGTTCCATCTGCAGTTCTGATGTGCATTATCATTCTCTTATTGCCTACGATGGGTGGATTGAGTATATTTTTCCATTGCTTGTTTCAGTTTAGCTTGGTTTTTAACCAATGTGGTCAATTATTTTTACCTCTTTCTTATCTTGGTGCATTCTAGGTTGATAGTATTCACTTCCTTGTGGAAGTGACTATTGCAGTGTTGTTGACTGCTCTTTGTAGGATAATTCTTAGATTTATACTTCTAGTTTGCCTCAGCTTATGAGCTTGGCTCTACTTTAAAATACCTTTATATTGTTTTACATTAATGTAGAGTAGTTTTTTACCAGTGTCTAATACACCAGTCTAATGATATCTGAGCATGCTTGATTGAATGTATGATTCCCCTACCCATGTCATTTCAACCTTGTAATGATATAAGAGATGTTGACCAAGGTCTAATGGCATTACCAAGCCTTCCTAAGGCACCATTCCCATCATTGGCCTCTGTGTTTGCATCCCTATTTGAGATCTGCTTAGTTCCTCCCTATTGGTGACTATATGCTTATCTTCCACTGGTGTTTCTTTGTTTTCAACTAATTTTATATCATAATTCCCAATAATGATGTGTTCTTTACTATTGATCTCTGTTATACTCTTATTGCCTCCCTGTTGTTTTTCTTTCATTTCTTAGTATTACAGGGTTTTATTCTAACCCTATATATTATATTTAAAAAAAATGCTTGGAATATAATAGATGTAAGTCAAAAAAAATGGGGACAAAAATTTCTCTTTTTGTGTTTGTCGAACTCACCTTGGACATGCGTAGTGCCTTTGTTTTATTTGCTTCAAACTTTGATTTGCCTTGTCTACTTTCCTTTGGGATGCACATGCTTGTCTGTGTGCTATTTGATCTGCCTTGCAAGCTGCCCATTCTACCTTGTGCATTGCCCTCTCTGACCTACCCATTATGCGTTATGTTTTGCCCTCTAATTTGCATCCACATTCAAAAAAGGAACAACCCTGTGTCTATATTCTATCCTACCCTATTATTTTTCGTCATGCCATTGCTAAAACACACTAACCATAATAATATCTCTCAACATCTTTAACATAAATTTATTTAAAATATATATTAATCTTTAATTTATTTTTAAATTTAAAAATTATTGAAATTATTTAAATGAATCTTAGGAATTAGGTATTCTTTAGTGTCCTCTCTCCTCTACTTTATGCCACATACCTCATAATTTGCATGATTTTATATGCGCAATCCTGACACAAAGGTTGTCTGTGCATCCAAAGGCCACAAATGATTTACACAAATCACAGTTTAAATAGATTTTTTTTTCCATTGAATTCATGAGTTTATAGGTAAAAATCACAGGTCTACACAATCAAAGGTTTGAGGAATGGCAACTAAAGATAATTACGGTGTGTTTGACAGGTTGAGCAACTTACCAGGAAGCTTATTGTGCTACCATATCCTCTCCCGCCTTCCCCTAGTAGATGCCCAAAAATGGTGAAACCTTTGGACCAAAATTCCAAATCTTCATTTCTATTGTGACTTAATCAAGGATGAGATATCCATCCAAAGCAGGATGGAGCATATTTTGGTTTTGTTTTAATGAGCCAAATATGTTCATGACACTTGACATTCACCGATGCATTCACTATGCAGCCAAAAACATTAGACCTAGTTTGTGACCATATTTTTTTGCATTTGGGTTAATAAAATAAATATATAAACATATATAGGCATGCATATTTATGACATGTAGAGCTTAAAAAGGCATAGTTATAAATCAACATATAAGAAAAACTTATACTAGTCCAAAATTTAAAAAATCATATATTTGTAATAATTTTATCAATTGGATTATTAAAACTTATAGTGTTTTTGGCAATGGGATTTATTTTATTTTATTTTTGTCAAATATCTTAGATTAAACTATGTGTTGACAGGTCTAAGCCTTTCCCTCAAGAATCCAAGCCATGTTTGAGCCAAAAGTCTTGGTTTTTAGATTCAAACATAACATAACATGTACATGCTATGTGTTAGTGAAGTCATCATGAATTCACTATAACATATCACAAAGTTGTAATAACACATACACATTATGTTCTATTGAAGTCATGAAGGGATAAAATGTAAAATATGGATGATAATTCCCCCTCTCCTTTATCCCTTGATCTGCTAATTCTCCCTCTCCTTTATCCCTTGATCTGATAATGCCCCTTCTACTAATTTTCAAACATAATAATGTCCCATTTCCTTTCAATAAATGGCTTGGGTATTTATTCAGGTATCAAGTCTTATATATATGTTTAGGTAAGATAAATATGATTAGGATTAGATACAGGTACCGTAGATCAAGACATTACTCATGTATTTAATCAGGTAGGTCATAATCAAGTAGGTAGGGCAAGAATGATAGGTAGGTAGGGAATAATCAAGTAGGTAAAGTAGGTAGGGAATACTCAAGTACAATAAGGTATGTAGGGTATAATCAAATCAATATGTTGCTTGGGTATTTAGGTAGGGCATACTTAAGATCGGGATATGGCTCAAATTATAAATCGAGTATGGCATACTCAAGTAAGTAAAGTAAGTAGAGCATACTAAAATATGTGAAGTAGGTAGGGCATACTCAATAGTATAGATCTATTACATATGTAAATTGATTCAAAACTTCATTTCTCATTCTATTTATCGAAAAACAAGCTTCACTTTCCAACAACATAAGCTGAGTAGGTAGGGCATAGTTAAGTACGTAGGGAACAAATATATGCAAGATATAGATCACAAAGTAAGCTTCCGTTGATATCTAAGAATCTATTATAGAAATGGAAATTAGGTATAAAAAGAATAAATCTATATGTCAAGAAACAATATTCCATTACCTTATTGGGTGGGGAATAACTAAGTAGGTGGGGTAAGAAAAGATATCTAACAAAAATCTAGATTTCATTGATAATTATACTTTAATCTAAAAGAAAATGAAAGCTAAATATTAGGAAGGAAAACTTGCCTTGATAGTTATGCCTTAATCTCTAAATATCTATCGATAAGTTAAGCTTCCCTTGGTATGTTATGGGATGAATCAAAGCTAGATATAAAGGAGGAAAGATTCCCTTGCCTTACTTCTTGGCATAGATGAAGTAGGTAGGGTAATCTTCCCTTGACTTATCAGGTAGGGAAAACTTGAGATCATGGTAGGGCCTTCAAAATGGTTCCTCCCATATATCTATGGCAGAGGCACCATTTATATAATATATTTTGATATATTATAGTGGGGATTGAGGCATAATCAGAGCATGATAAGGCCCTAGATTGGCCTCTATTTCCCACTAGGTTGTGCCCAAGATATAAGTAACCCCTCTTCGATAAATTGCATTAAGGTATATGCCCTTCCTTCATTTCATAGGTCAAGTTGGGTATAGATTGAGTTGGGTTGGGAAACACACTCTACCAACTACCATATTGAGACACACTTTACTAGATTGGTGACCACCTATAGATATATATCTAACTATCTAATCTAATATGGATAGACTTTACATGAAATATAGATAAAGTTAAACCTCAACTATGGGGTTGGATTGGATTGATCCTTAATCATTTCCTCATTGGATCTCATTATACTTGATCACTACCTCATCAACCATCATCATCCCTAGTTACTCCCTCATCATCCCTCATTAATTCTTCCTCATCCTTAATGATATATAAAAATTAGATCAAGATATCATGAAGGCAAACTTCTCTTGATAGTTATGCCTTAATCCTTTAATATCTATCAAAAATTCATTATTACCTTGATATGTTATTAGGTGAACCAAATATATATATCAAGAAGGTAAGCTTAGGTTGACTTACTCCTTGGCATAGATGAAGTCGGTAGGGAAAGTTTCCATCACCTTATCTAGTAGGGAAAGTTTGAGATTGGGGTAAGCCTTTCAGAATGGTGCCCCCCATAAACTTATTATGGGGACCCCATTCTTATATTATCCTTTGATATAATATATTGGGGACTGGAGCATACTCAGAGTAAGATAGGGCCCCAATTTTTCCTTTAAGGATCATCAAGCCATGCCCAATTTTTATGCATTCCCTCCCTGATACACTAGATTAAGGCATATTCCCTTCCTTCCCTTCATAGATCAAGTCAGGAATAGATAGGGTTGGGTATATATTGAGTTGGATTAGGAAACACACTCTACCAACTACCAGATTGGAAAACACTTTAATGGATTATTGATCATATATCTATCTATCTAGAGATTCACTTTACTATAGATAAAATCACAATGGCATATGGAGAAAATGAGAACTCTACTATGGGGTTGGGATTAGAATTATCAACTAGTCTCTGGTTTCCCTATCTATATAGATATAAATTGTGATTCTCAACTTTGGGATTGAGATTGTTAGATGCCTAATTGAGATTATCAATTCTAAGATGTAATTTAGTGGTCAATCAACCTCACTTTATTGAAATCTTAAATCTAATAGTCCACCAATTCTATCATGAAGTAAATTTGAGCCAATTTGAGCCCTTTCGATCTAATTATGACTATAGAATGCAATTTTGGGCTTGATCATCCTTGATTTGATCACAAATGCAATCACAGAGGCAATTGGGCATAATCTAAACCCCTTGGACCTAACTATGATTATAAGATGTTACTTGGGGATAATTGAACCTAATTTCAATTATATAGGATGTAATTTGGACATCAATCAAGAGGTAATTGAATCAAATAATATTATAATAACAATTATATGATATATAACTATGTAAATGTAACACATACACATTATATTTACATAGTTATATAATATAGAACTATGTTTTTATTAAAGGTAAAAGAGGATTTTGAAAAAGGACCCGACCTAGTACAAAAATCAAACCTAGACAACCCATCCAATAGGAACAACAAATATGAGAAGATCAAAAGTTATCAAAGACAACAAATAAATAGTAACAACCCATCCATGGCTGAAAAAAAAGAACTAAACAAAACTACAACCTGTATTACATATTTTATATTTAATATCTAAGGGTCATTTTCAAAGGATCTATTTATTTCTTACCTTTAGTTCTCTTTTTTTTTATACACAACTTTCTAATCTTTGCGTCCCTCAGAGGTCGGTAGAATTATAATAGAGAAATCTAGTGAGTCATAAGATTATCTTTCCTTTTCTGAAATGGCTGATTGAATTTTATTTGAAGGGGTACAAACCATAAAAAGGTCATCAACATTTAATACAAAACTACCTAAGTCTGGTTTCCTCCCTTGCTCTAATTATATGATTTGATCCATTTTTATTTTTAGAACCCTAACAAGGGATGTGCAAATTTCTTCTCTATCAGATAGAGCTTGTACAATAATGTGTTCAAGGCCATCTTCCTTCTACCAAGTATTTTTATTCTTAATTTTTAAATAAGCACAATCATTTACCATATCACTAGTTTGGAAACATCATCAGCATCTGAAGGGAATCCCTTCATAGTCTAATGGCTACATCCAGGTTCTCTTCCTAACTTTCAGTTCTATTTGTGTAGGTAAATCTTTAGTGATGTCAACATTGACTAAAATATGAGCATATGTTGAATGAATCCCTTTCAATTATTTTGAATTAACAACCCAAAAGTATCTAATAGATTTAGCTATGGTAGTTAAACAGAATGCTCCCAAAATTGAAGAGGTAGATTGGGAAGCCTAATCTAAAGATCTTTTAAATTGAAAATTTTAGTATAGGGATTAAAATTTGAGTGCTATGGCTGAGCCATAAGTAAATGATGTCTGAATTCCCTATTAAGTTCATCACTAAAAATTGTTTTTTTATCTTCAACATTATAAAAAATGATAATGAATATGCCTTTAGCATAGGGATGGATTTATGCATTATATTAACATAGTTAAATGGTATATAACTATGTGAATATAACACATACATGTTATGTTCATAATACACAAAAAATATCATTTCAAAAACTATTTTTAACCTTGATTGATAATTCTATCCCAACTTACATTCTCTATATCATTTTTTATCCTGCAAGTTAAGGACAAAAGTTATCAAGTTGTTTTTTTGGGACCACACCTTCAAAAGCCATCAAGTTTGTCTAGTCATGGGTGATGAATCTCATTTAAATATGAGGAATAAGTTAAAGCACAAAAAACTAAAGAAATTAAAAGTGTTGACATAAAAAAAGGGAAAGTAAGCTTCCATTGACTTACTACTTGGCATAAATGAATTAGGTAGGGAAAGTTTCCATCGCCTTATCTAGTAGGGAAAGTTTGAGATTGGGGTAAGCCTTTCAAAATGGTGCCCCCCATAAACTTATTATGGGGACCCCATTCTTACATTATCCTTTGATATAATATATTGGGGACTGAAGCATACTTAGAGTAAGATAGGGCCCCAGTTTTTCCTTTAAGGCTCATGAAGCCATGCCCAATTTTTATGCATTCCCTCCCTGATACACTAGATTAAGGCATATTCCCTTCCTTCCCTTCATAGATCAGGTTAGGAATAGATAGGGTTGGGTATATATCGAGTTGGATTGGGAAACACACTCTACCAACTACCAGATTGGAACACACTTTAATGGATTATTGATCATATATCTATCTATCTAGAGATTCACTCTACTATAGATATAATCTCAATGGCATATAGAGAAAATGAGAACCTAACTATGGGGTTGGGATTAGAATTATCAACTAGCCTCTGGTTTCCCTATCTATATAGATATAAATTGTGATTCTCAACTTTGGGATTGAGATTGTTAGATGCCTAATTGAGATTATCAATTCTAAGATGTTAGTGGTCAATGAACCTCACTTTCTTAACATCTTAAATCTAATAGTCCACCAATTCTATCATGAAGTAAATTTGAGCCAATTTGAGCCCTTTTGGTCTAATTATGACTATAGAATGCAATTTTGGGCTTGTTCAACGCAAATTTGATCACAAATGCAATCACAGAGGCAATTGGGCATAATCTAAACCCCTTGGACCTAACTATGAGTATAAGATGTTACTTGGGGATAATTGAACATAATTTTAATTATATGGGATGTAATTTGGAGATCAATCAAGAGGTAATTAAATCAAATAATATTATAATAATAATTATATGATATATAACTATGTAAATGTAACACATACACACTATATTTACATAATTATATAATATATAACTATGTTTTTATTAAAGGTAAAAGAGGATTTTGAAAAGGGACCTGGCCCAGTACAAAAAGCAAACATGGACAACCCATCCAATAGGAACAAAAAATATGAGAAGATCAAAAGTTATCAAAGACAACACATAAATAGTAACAACCCATCCATGACTAAAAAATAAAGAACTAAACAAAACTACGACCTATATTACATATTTTATATTTAATATCTAAGGGTCATTCTAAAAGGATCTATTTATTTCTTGCCTTTAGTTATCTTTTTGTTACACACAACTTTCTAATCTTTGCCTCCCTCAAAAGTTGGTAGAATTAGAATAGAGAAATCTAGTGAGTCATAAGATAATCTTTCCTTTTCTAAAATGGCTGATTGAATTTTATTTGAAGGGGTACGAACCATAAAAAGGTCATCAAAAATTAATATGAAACTACCTAAGTCTAGTTTCCTCCCTTGCTCTAATTGTATGATTTGATCCATTTTCATTTCTAGAACCATAATAAGGGATGTTCAAATTTCTTCTCTATTAGCTAGAACTTGTATAATAATGTGTTCAGGTCCATCTTCCTTCCACTAAGTATTTTTATTCTTGAGTTTTAAAGAAGGATAGTCATTTACCAAATGGCCAGTTTGGAAACATCATCAACATCTGAAGGGAAGCCCTCCATAGTCTAATGGTTGCATCTAGGTTCTATTCCTAACTTTCAATTCTATTTGAGTAGGTAAATCTTTAGTGATATCAACATTGGCTAAAATATGAGCATATGCTGAATGAATTCCTTCTAGGTATTAGGAATAAACCACCCAAAATTATCCAATAGATTCAACTATGGTAGCTAAAATAGAATGCTCCTAAAATTGAAGAGATAGATTGGGAAGCCTAATCCAAAGAGGTTTTAAATTGAAAATTTTAATATAGGGATTAAAATTTGAGTGCTATGGCTGAGCCATAAGCAAATGACGTCCCCTTTCCCAATTAATTTCATCACTAAAAACTATTTGCTTATCTTCAACATTATCAAAAATGATAATGAATACGCCTTTAACATAGGGATGGATTTATGCACTATATTAACACAGTTATATGGTATATAACTATGTGAATATAACACATACATGTATGCTCATAATACACAAAAAATCATATTTCAAAAACTATTTTTAACCTTGATTGATAATTCTATCCCAACTTACATTCTTTGTATCATTTTTTAGCTTGCAAGTCAAGGACAAAAGTTATCAAGTTGTTTTTTTGGGACCACACCTTCAAAAGCCATCAAGTTTGTCTAGTCATGGGTGATGAATCTCATTTAAATATGAAGAATAAGTTAATGCACAAAAAAACTAAATAAATTAAAAGTGTTGACATAAAAAAATGTGCAAATGCAACCATTTCACTTGAGATAAGGTACAAACACTATCCCTAATGAACCAATGAGAGGAAGGTTGTTCTAAAACCCTCCTAAACCCCTTCTAGTGACCTGATGAGAGTAAGGTTGATCTAATTGGGTTGTAATGGATTGTTTTGACAATAGAAACATTTTTTTGACCTTTATAGGCTTCACGATCATCTTCTTGAGAAATTATTAACACATGCAAGGTATGAAACTACATGGAATGGCCATAAATGTAGAGTTGTAGGCTTGTGTGTGAAGAAATAAGGTATGAATTAACCTATAGATTAAGTATAGAGGATTTGTAGGCATAAGAATAGGTTTCAAAAGTCTCTATTCACCTCTAAAGGTTTCTTAAAGTAGCATATAATCTCTACTAGTTTTCAAGTTGGCCAAGAAGGTGAGAATGAATTATTTTGCAACCTAAAAGGCCTATATGTAGACCTATAAAACACTCCAAGAGACCTCATTTCAGCATGTTACATTGTTTGATGATGTTTTAGGTATTAAAAAACTATATATAAGCACTATAATATGAAAAATTCTTGACAAACACTCCAAATGCCTCTCAAGCCTATACAAGAACCTAGACTAGGGTTTTTGACCATTTCATGGTTTACCCATCCGTACAAGATCTCAAGGGATGAAAATTGACATGGAGTATGGTCTTAGCATGGGTAAAGCTAATCAAACACTTTTACTAGGTTTCAAATGTGTGGGAGTGATTTTGGGCTAAAACTTAGTTTCTAGGCAAGGAGGCCTAATTGAGGAGAGAGAATAGTAGAAAAAAGATAATTTCACTCAAAGTTGGGTTATAAATTTTGGCATGAAACTGTAAGGAGATATTGGGTCCTCAACCTATACATCCTCAACTTGTACATCCTCAAATTTAGTTCTATCTCCTAGGCCAGCCTGTACTGATCTCCAATAATTGGGGTAACAATATGCATAATTCTCATAGTCTACCCTATCCTTTATGGCTGTGCACTAAAATACCTATGTAGTTTCTCCCTCCAAGTCACAAGACATTGATGAGGTACTATCAATATCACTAGATGCATTTGATATCACCATGTTGTATAGACATCAATTACCCCTATGTTATCTATCTCCCTTCTTAATTAGTAAGCTATAGTCTGCAGATCTGCCAAGCTATGCTTTGCCATCCTTAGGTTTATACTCAATCCCCAATGTGCCTTATCTTTTACTACTCATGTAAATACATGCAGCCCTATTGGCACATCCTATCATAAACTAAAGTATCTCAATACCCTATCATACCTGTAATGCTTAATTATATACTCATGTCTGCCAATAATCTAACATGGTGTTAAAATATAATTCATATACTATGCATCCTATCTTTACTACAGATATACCTCATTATAAGGCCTCCACATAATATCATGTGGTCCTAACTCATCCAACACCCTCTAATAAAAAATCACATTCCCCAAATGATGTCTCTATGATCTTATAATGATGTACCACTTGTAAGAAAATGGATCACTTACTGCTCTCTCCCTCAATAGTGCTAGAGTCAAAATACATGAGGGATAATATTTACTTATCATTAGTAAAATTATGAATTGTAAGGTATTGTGGCTGGATTCTACAGTGGTTAGATTCTCCTATAGGGTGTTCACCTATCCATATAATATAATATAATGAGCTCTCAATGCATCCTTCTCTGTGATAATGATATGTATATTGGTCAACTCCTCATCCTCTACCTCCTCCATCTCAACTTTTTCTCCCTCCAGGAAAGGATGCACCACCGTCTACTATTTCTCCTTTAGCTAGTCTCCCTACCATCAAGAGTATGGTAGAGAACATCTGTCATCATCCACATCTATATTCATTAGCTCTTTCTTAGGCCCCACCTATAGATCAACATAACAAGCCTCTGATAGCTTGATCTCAATGTCATCCTGCTTGTATACCTATAACTCATCTAATATATCCTGTATCAAGACAAATGGCCTCCTAATCCTCCCAAACATGAACAAATCTAAGTACTATGCTTACTTTCCCTGTAACCACATGTCTTGTTCTCCACTAACTAACTCTCTCTCTACCCTAGGCCATGCTAGAAACTCACATAGGGCCTCCATATAACATCCCCATCCTACAACTCCCATAGAACTCACTAAAAATAGGCCAAGTCTCATACCACCCCATTAATAAACAACCTCACAAGATCTTCCTTCCATTGATGGAATCCCACATTATAAGCTATCTGATGTCTTCATACCCATAGAGTACTAGGTGGGTGAATCACTCTAATATGCTCATAGGCCCAACACTACAATACAAAAGTAACATCTATCCCAAATATTTGATGAGTCCTCCACCCCCATAATCCCCTATACACCTATGTCAAAAGCGAACACATTACCATGCTCTATCATGTCAATAATAATACATGTCAAGCTCCAAGAAAATCAACCTCCCCCTAAATCTTTAAATGCATAGCAAGAAATGGTGAGCATCATCATGGTCATCACCAGCTTCCCCTCTACATCCTCCTTATATAATGACTCAAAAGTAAATCCTTTATTTGTAAGAGTAATATCCATAACATCCTCCACATAAAGTTGTATTAGTGTTGTGTATCCTCTCATTTATTGGTACAATAGGTGCTCCTTACACTGGTAGCTATAATATCCAATAGATATCCTCTATAATCATCATGATCTCCCCCATAAATAACTATAAGATCCCTATCAAAACATCCCATTGCTTTAGAAATGACACCAATAAATCCAAATCCATGTGAACATGGTGATAGTGGCACAACCCTCCAAACTTGATGACATCCATATGCTCCCAATCCTCATCACTCATATGGTCGTGTAACTAATCTAATAAAGGAAATACCCAATCATGCATCGTCAATAAGATTCGTGCCTAAAATCATAGGTCCCCCATAATACTTTAATTTTCTAAACTCTTAGCTTACCTAACTTTTAAAATTACTACCCCTTCCCCTCATCCCCAACTAAATTGATAATGATTACAAGGAAAATGATGTCGATTCTAGAGGATCAAAGTTGATTCAATAACAATCAATGATGAATCCCATAGAAACCATTAACAAAATCCCAAATTAAACTTAAAACATAAAAAAAACTCAACAAAATTTAAAACTTACCTCATCGTGCAACCTCTACCTCCTCCTTTGCCCACTCCCACTATCCTCCATCATCTATAAATAGTAAATATGTGTAAATGGGCATCAATTTTTAATTCACATGCACACATCATCAATGACAAATGAGTGTTTAACATGTTGGACTTAATATATATAACCTCTCATGATCATCAATGATTATCTGTAGATCGATGTCAATTATTTGTAATCGATGTCGATCTGTATATATTGGTGTCAATTTACTATATCTGGCATTTTTTGCACTACTTGCAATATTTCACATACTGCATGTCTTGACCAAAGGCCACATAAATTACCTTTGATACAACTATCCTAATATTTTTTACATTGCATCATATGCTAGTGGACATAGACCACCTATTGGTCCTATAGCTTTTGAAAGGCTTACACTTCCTTATGAACATATCCCTTATGGATATGAAGAGTGTACCTCATCTTGAGAACAACTATATTTAGGTAGTGCACATGTCTCAAGCATAATAGATGCTTTAGTTAGCCCATCCTAGCCTTTATTATTTTGATTTCCTTCATTTGATCCCATTTATTCATAGTTTTGGCAATCCATTACTCATTTACCTTGGGGAAGTTTTGATTGTAATATCCCACATCTTGTCAGTGCAAAATTTTATTCCATTGCTACACTTGTAGCCTTAGCACTCATTTGTTATCTATCATATTCCTATCTATCCATTACTACATTATTTCAAACCCATCAGTAACTCATCATCCTACATTGACTCCCAATTTGAGGAAGGATACCTCCTCAAATAAACCTGGGGCAAAGGAACTATCTTAATTTTTGTCTTGCGATAGGTTATTACATACCGCTCAAGAAAAAGGGTCAAATGTAGGCACTAGGATTTTTGACAATAGATATTTGTGCTAATATATGTCTTAGGCCCTTTCTTGTTTACTCGCCCCTTCCCCATTTTACCTTAAGTAATAAATTTCCACTAATTACCATTTTACCTTAAGTAATTAGTTTTTAATAATTACCATTTTATCCTAAGTAATTAGTTTTCACTAATTACCATTTTATCCTCCCATCCACTAAATCTAATAAAATCCATAAAAATACAATAGAAGTAAAATAGTTTAACCTCCCAAATAACCTCCCTCATAATAATAGCCTATGTAACAACTTATTATTCCTTATGCTTAGTTTATCCCATGATTCAAATAACTTAGAATAAAATTTTGGTAAAAATGGCTAGAATCAACAACGATCCTCGTGATCAAGGTCAATATGGTAGAATCAACATTGATTAATGCCCAACCTTTCCTTTGGAAAAGGACAACAAATTTTCTCCCAAAGGTTGAAATAATTATCTTAGATGATTTGTAGACAATTACTCTGCTCCCTATTGGCAAGATACATTGCAGCATTAGACCCTTAACATCCATCAAGAGGCCAAAGATCAGTGTATCGATCTCAAGATTATCTTAAACTTCAAATGCTTTCAAGGTAAGTTTATTTCATTATTTAAAATAATTTATATATTTTTGTTATGTTCTATATTTCTGTTAAACATCTTTTTCACCCTTATATAATCTTAGACCTCTCAAAGCCATCTTTTAGTTTCTTATTTCTAAAGTGTTACTTTTTTCTCTATCATAATTGACATCGATTCATAAAATTAACATCAAACCTATGGAATCAACATCGATCCCTATGTAATTCTTTTTGTTTTAAATCCAAGACTAGTTTTAATAGTACATCTAAATTATTCTAATTTTTTATTCCCTGACCCATGGACTCTATTTATAGATGACACTTCCTAGAGCCCCACACGAAGTCATTAACATCTCTTTTTACCAATTATTCCTCAACCTTTCTCTGCTAATCAGAGTGACATCACCTTTGAGTTATGGATTTTCACCATTATGTATGCCCCTACTTTAGAAGCTATCTTTGACCAATTATAAGTTATATAAGAAGATATAGATTCTGTCAAAACTTACTAGCATGATCATTTTTCCCATCTTGATGAAATGGATATAGATTAGTTCAAAATATTTTAATATCATATATGTGTGTGTGTGTATCTTGTAATTTATTTTATAATTATTATCTACATTATTATTTAAATAAGTGGGCTAACATCCTCATTAGGAAGTTCATTACGTACTTGGACTAGTCTAGCACCAGGTAGCCCATTATCCTATCTTATTAATCAAATCTTTTCCAAGTTTTCTCATGTGTGTTGGTAGTCATTCCTAGTTAAAAAGGATTTCTGGCAATCACTAGATGAATGGTGCACAACCTTCTAAATCATTTATATGCTTTAAACCCTACATTTCTATTGAGTTATTTTTAGTAGTCAATTTTATAAAAGGAACGATCGAAAAACTAGTTAAAAAGATATATCTACATTAGAAAATTATCATCCTCTATCTATGCACCCACATCATAGGTCACTAATCCATCCTCCCTCATACCAATCTCTGTAGGCATCTTGTCTACCTCTACCTATAACCTCAAAATATTTACCACTCTGGCATCTCCATGATTACCTTTGTCCACCCCATCTCCCCACAATCCTGCAATGTCCACATCTCTCACCCAAATCTCCTATTGTAGCCACTCAATCAAAGCTTCATCCTCTACTGATTTCCCTAGCTCTTATGGATCCACTCCCTCATCTCCAATTATATGATCATGTGGTGCTAGATACATCCCTATATCCTTTTTACTTCCCTCCCTATCACTATCATCTCCACATCCTCTCCCTATGCATCATCCCCTTGTACACCCTCAACATATACATCCTTAATATATACATCTTCAACTTTAGCTCTATTTCCTAGAGCAGCTTGCACTAATCTCTAATAACTGGGGTAACATTATGCATGATCATCATAGGCTATCCTATCCTTTGTGGTTATACACTAAAATACCTCCGTAGTCTTTCCCTCCATGTCACAAGACATTGATGTGATACTATCAATCTCACTGGATGCATCTTTTCACACACTGTTATATAGGTATCATTCACCCCTGTGTTAGCTATATCCCTCTTTAACTTGTATGCATTAGTCTTCATATCTGTCAAGCTATGCTTTGCCACCCTTGAGTCTATACTTGATCCCCACTATGTCCTATCTTGTACTACTCATGTAAAAACATGTGGTCTTATTGGCACATCCTATCATAAACTAAATTATCTCAATATTATATCATGCCTATAGTGCTTAATGATATACTTATGCCAGCCAATAATTTAACATGGTGTTAAAACATAATTCATATACTGTGCATCCTATCTCCACTACAAATATACCTCAATATAAGGCCTCCACGTAATATCATGTGGTCCCAACTCATCTAGCACCCTCTAATAAAAACTCATATCCCCCAAATGGTATCTTTATGATCCTATAATGATGTACCACTTGTAAGCAAATAGATCATCTACTTCTATCTACCTCAATTATCCAACATGACTCTCTACTACAATATGTTCCCATGCCCACACCTACAGTAGTATGGGTGACCTTATACTCATCATTTCCTTCTACATGACTGTATACAAGTCTTTGTACAAGATAAGTATTTGATTTCTAGAATTTAATTAATTTATTTTCTTTTCACATTCAGTCCAACAATAACCCATCTCTTAAGATCCCATTTTTTGATCCCATCAACCATCTATTTACAAATCCAGATCTACACAGAGTAACCATCAATGGTTGTCTCAATCACTAATGGTCTGTCCAATCATCGATGGTCATCTTGACGACCAATAGTCACCTTAACCCTTGATGGTGAGCCCGACCACTAATGGTCAATGTGATAGTAAATTCTAACAAGATGTTTTCACCTACCTACCCCCAACCAAATGTAATTTTTTTGTGTCCTTGCATGTTCATAGACTCCTTTCTAATTTTTTGAAGTAGACCCCAACCATCTAGCACTAATATTAGTTTTCTTATAACTATTTAGTCATTCCTAGTCTATTTTTCTAGCAAGCATTTCTTCTATTCAATTTCAATACCTTTTGATTATATATGAAAGTTACCTTATCTTCTATTATCTAAATTTAATTATTTTAAACATTTGGATTGACAACCCCAGAGGAAGCTCTTGCTTCCAAGATCTAGCTATCGTTGTTAAGCACAAGATATACTAAGAGGGGGGGGTGAATTAGTATATCATATATCTTATAAATATTTTACTCAATCAAATTCCTTTTCTTTAACCGCTTAATCATATATTCAAGATATGTAATAAAACTGAAATAATAACATGCACCACACGAGAGAGAGAGAGAGAGAGAGAGAGAGAGAGAGAGAGAGAGAGAGAGGAGAGAGAGAGAGATGAGATGAGAGAGAGAGAGAGAGAGAGAGAGAGAGAGAGAGAGAGAGAGAGAGAGAGAGGAGAGAGAGAGAGAGAGAGAGAGAGAGAGAGGAGAGAGAGAGAGAGAGAGAGAGAGAGAGAGAGAGAGAGAGAGATTTTTACGTGAAACACCAATGTGGGAAAAACCACAAAGTACAGTCTCAAGTATATGAATGAACACCAACTCAAATATATAAAGTTTTCAAGCACAAACTTATAAGAGCACCAACCCCTTTGTCAAGCACCAACCCCTTTGTCGAGCACCAACACAACAAATATTTGTGTGCACCAACCCACAGGAGCACCAACCCCTCTTATGTAAAACACAACTATCTCTCAATGCTTCTTTCTTATCAAATGATATAAATCTAATATATCTCTTTCTATTCTCTCCTCTTTTATTAAAATAAAATAATTACAAACAATACACTCTTACTATTACAAATGGATTCCCAAGCCTCTTTTTTAGCTTTCCAAATGACCTTTGGCATTCACCCTTTGTGACCCTTCAATCCTCAAGGAAAATGGCACCATATTTATATGACCCTTCAAATATTTTCATTTGAAAAGTCACATGGTGACCCTTCATGAGAAAATGCATCCTTTCCCCTTTTATCTTTATCTTGGTGATTTTTCAAATTCCTCATGGTGACCCCTTCATGAGAAAATGTGCCCTTCCTCTTTTATCTTCACTTGGTGACTCTTTGAATTCATTAAGATGACCCTTCATGGTAAAATGTGTCATTTCCCTCTTTTTTTCTTTACCTCGCGACTCTTTGACTTATTCATGGGCCCTCTTTTTACTTTATGCAACCAAAAATATATTCATTAATAATAAATAAGTATCAAACACACTTGAGCCAAAATATGAACATTAAAAATAACCTTTAGACATTAAATGCTAAGGGGCATGTGTCACCAATAATGTTAGACGTTTGACATCAATAAAAATATTTCAAATGATCTACCCCTTTGTCATTGATGGCAACCTCAAACTGAAACTACCACATCTTGAAACCTGTTCATGTACCTATTTATATACCTATTCCTGTACCTATTTATGTACTTCTCCCCCTTTGACGTCAATGGAAAAGGGCCTATCCTGGAGTGAACACTTAGCTCCCCCTCAACTTTTAATGATCCTCAATGGTAGGAAGTAAAAGAAATTATTCCCAAGTTCTCTTGTAAACACTTGATAAGATATCTGATAACATCTATAAATTATTGCTTGTCCTCTGAGCATCTGTAATAAACTCATCCATATATTTTCTTCTATTTTCAAAACCTTCTACATATAACTTTAATGTGTGTCCCTAATCACATATTTTACTTACACTCAATAGAGTATGCTTAAGACCTTCTACATACAACACATTCTCAGTCTTGGTTCTACCATTATCCATACTTAATGTACCTTTTTTAGCTATCCTGTGATTGGTATTATCTTTGAATTTCATTGTGCCACCATTGATCTTCTTTAGAGTTATGAACTTGCTCTTGTCTCATGTCATGTGCCTCAAAAATCCACTAACAATGAACCATGGTTGTTCTTCATTTCTTGCATGTAAAGCTGTTTGGACTAACATAGAATTTTTAGGTTGTTTCTTCTATCATGAATCTATCTAAACTATTTTCTTGATGAATGGAGCCTTGAAAATTTGGTCCTTCTTGACTAACTTGAAACACTTCTACAATTCTGGGCTATGTGTCTAAAATTATTGCACTTGTAACATACTATGGCCTCTTTATCAAAGCCTGATAGAGGAGCAAAAGAGTTGTGGCTTTTGTTTGACTCTGCATGTGTTTCCTTCTCCTTGTTTCTAAAAATATTAGCTCTTTTATGACAATATATTTTATTATGACCATAACCATTACAATAAAACCAATAACTATGAAAATAGAACCTATTATGATTTGTGTATCTTTGACCTAGTTGTCTTTTATAGCTTTGTTCCTTTCAGCCTTCTTTGTTTAAACTCTCATCTACATTCTTAAATTCTTCCCTTTTTATTTCCTCTTTTGTAAGGGCTTCAACATAGCTCTTTTTCTTTTCAAATCTGATACATGTCTTATTTGATATTGATTTTTGAATTTCTAATATCTTATTCAACATGTTAGTGTTATTCTCAAAATTTGAATCATTGGTTGCTTTATCATTGACTAATTTATTTATTTTCTCGATATATTTTTTTAAAGAGGCAATTTTAACAAAATACCCTTCACATTTTTCACTTACTATTTGCAATTGAGTTGTTAGATATTCTTTAATCTTTTTAGATTCTTCAATGTGTGCTTTTAGATCTTTAATTATTTCCTTTGACTCTTTTTCATATTTCTGGATCAGGAGCTTCAAAATTTGATTCTTCTTCTCAAGAGATTTTAATTATTCTAAGGCACAATTGAGTTCTTCTAGATTCACCTCAGCTTCATCCTCACTTTCATCATGTTCTTCTTCTTGATCATCTATACTTTTACTTGTAGAGGCATATTCAAGTATGGTCATGAATAGAATATCTTCTTCATTTGAGTCACTGACTCTACTGTCTTTGACTAAGCTAAGATCTTTAAAATATAAACTCTTCTTCTTGAATCTCTTCTTGTATGTAGACTTTCCTTCTTCATTATCACCATTATTCTTATCTGAGAACTTATCTACAAAATGTCCAATCTTAACATATTTAAAACATTTAAATGGAAACTTTCCTTGATATTTATTTGTGCCCCTTTTACGCTTGTGGATGAATGGGGATTCATTGTCATCTTCTTCATCACTAGATCTATCACTTGATTCTTAAATTTTGGCCTTGTCTTTCTTAGATGTTTCTAAAGCAACTTCTCTCTTTGAAGGTTTCTATTGTTTGGTCTACATTTCATATGCTATAAGAATACCATGTAGTTCATCCATATTTAACTTGTCTAGATCTTTCATCTCCTCAATAGTAGATACCTTTACATCATATCTCAATGGAAGAGATCTCAAAACCTTTGTTACCATCACTAACTCTTCTAATTTTTCTCTAAGGCCTTGAATTTGTTTTTTTATTTGATCAACCTGAAAAAAATAACTTGTTATATTTTCTTCCTCTTCAATTTTCAAACTCTCAAACTGTTTCCTAAAAGTCTAAAGCTTAGCCCACTGAACCTTTCCATCACCTTTGTAAATATTCTCAAATTTTACGTAAGTCTCATGAGCATATTTGCATTGCATAACTTTAATGAATTGTAATTCACACAAACCACATAAAATAGCATTTAAAGCTTTAGCATTATTTTGACTTGCCTTTTTATCCATGGAAGTAGTTACATGTATCTGTGGCTCTTCATATTTATCCATCACTGCTTGCCAAATGTCAACTCCAGGGGCCATTAAGTAAGTCCTGATCCTTATGATATAAAAGGCATATTTTTTCCCATCAAATAAAGGTGCCTTATTTGTAGAAAAACCTTCATGTGATCCAGTCATCATGCTTTCCCTAATCTACCTTCAAGCTGTTAAACTCTTTTCAAAAGAACTTGATCTGATACCAATTTTTAAGCATGGGATATACTAAGAGGGGGGTGAATCAGTATATCATATATCTTATAAATATTTTATTCAATCAAATTCATTTTCTTTAACCACTTAATCATACATTCAAGATATGCAATAAAACTAAAACAATAACATGCACCACACAAAAGAGAGAGACACCAAATTTTTATGTGGAAACCTAATATGAAAAAAACTACAAAGAACAATCTCAAGTATATGAATGAGCACCAACTCAAATATACAAAGTTCACAAGCACCAACTTGCAAGAGCACCAACCCCTTTGTTGAACACCAACACAACAACTATTTGTGAGCACCAACTCATAGGAGCACCAACCCCTCTTATGTAAAACGTAACTATCTATCAATGTTGCTTTCTTAACAAATGATATAACTCTACTATATCTCTTTCTATTCTCTCCTCTTTTTTTAAAATAAAAAAATTACAAACCATGCACTCTTGCATATTACAAATGGCTTCCCAAGCCTCCTTTTATAGCTTTACAAATGACCTTTGGCATTCACCCTTTGTGACCCTTCACTCCTCATGGAAAATGGTGCCACATTTGCATGACCTTTCAAATCATTTTATTTGAAAAGTCACATGGTGACCCTTCATGAGTAATGCATCCTTTCTTATTTTGTATTTATCTTTGTGACTTTTTTAATTTCTCAAGGTGACCCTTCATGAGAAAATGCACCCTTCCTCTTTTGTCTTCACTTGGTGACTCTTTAAATTCCTCAAGATAACCTTTCATGGGAAAATATATTCTTTTTCCTATTTTGTCCTACCTAATGACACTTTGACTTCTTCATGGGCCCTCTTTTGACTTTATGCAACCAAAAATATATTTGTTAATAATAAATAAATATCAACACACTTGTGCTAAAATATGAACATTAAAAACACCTTTAGACATTAAATGTTATGAGTCTTTTGTCACCAATAATGTTATACCTTTGAAATCAATGACAATATTTTCAACAATATCCCCTTTTATCATTGATGGTAACCTCAAATTGAAACTTCCACATCCTTAAACTTGTTCCAATACATGATCCTGTATCTTTTCTTGTACATGTTTTTATACCTATTCTTGTACCTATTTATGTACTTCTCCCCCTATGACATCAGTGGCAAAGGGGTTATATTGGAGCTAACACTTAGTTCCCCCTCAATTGATGCTGATCCTTAATGGCAAGAAGTGAAATAAATTAATACCAATTTCTCTTGCATATACTTGAATGTGTCCTTTGATAGTGCCTTTGTGAAGATATTTGATAACATATATAAATTTTTGCTTGTCCTATGAGCATCTACAATCAACTCATCTAAATCTTTTCTTCTAATCTCACAACCTTCTACATAAAAAATTAATGTGTGTCCCTGATCACATATTTGACTTACACTCAATAGATTATGCTTAAAACCTTCTACATACAATACATTCTCAATCTTGGTTCTACCATTATCCAAACTTAATGTACCTTTTACAACTATCTTGGTAGTGGTATTATATCTAAATTTCACTATGCCACTAGTGATATTATTTAGAGTTGTGAACTTATTCTTGTATCTTGTCATATACCTCAAACATCCACTATTAATGAACCATGGTTATTCTTCATTTCTTACATGCAAAGTTGTCTGGACTAACATAGACTTTTCAAGTTGTTTCTTTTGCCATGACTCTGTCTGGACTCTCTTCTTTATAAATGGAGCCTTGAAACTTTGGTCCTTATTGACTAACTTCAACACACTTCTATAATGATGGGTTATGTGTTCAAAATTATTGTTCTTGTAATATATTATGGCCTCTTCATCAAACCCTGATAGAGTAGCAAAAGAGTTGTGGCTTCTACTTGACTCTGCATGATTTTCCTTCTCCTTATTTTTGAAATTATTAGCTCTTTTCTAACAGCCTATTTTCTTATAAACATAACCATTACAATAAAAATAAGAACCATGAAAATAGAATATGTTCTAATTTGTGTATGTTTGACCTAGTTGCCTTTTGTAGCTATGTTCCTTCCAACCTTTTTTGTTTGAGATGTCCTCTGCATTCTTAACTTCTTCTCTTTATATTTCCTCTTTTGTAAGAGCTTCAACATATATCCTTTTCTTTTCAAATATAATACCTATCTTATATGATATTTATTTTTGACTTCTTATCTTATTCAAAATGTTAGTGTTATTCTTAAATTTTGAATCATTGGTTGCTTTATTTTTTTTCTTGATATCTTTTTTTAAAGAGGCAATTTTAACAATATACCTTTCACATTCTTCACTTACTTTTTGAAATGGAATTGTTAGATCTTATTCAGTATTTTTGGCTTCTTCAATATGTGCTTTTATATCTTCAATTATTTACTTTGACTCTTTTTCATTTTTCTTGATCTAGAGCTTCAATATTCAATTCTTCTTCTCAAAATCTTTTAAGTATTCTAAGGAACAAATGAGTTCTCCTTCTAGATTCACCTCAGCTTCATCCTCGCTTTCATCGTATTCTTCTTCTTGATAATCTATACTTTTAATTATAGAGGCATCTTCATGTATGGTCATGAATAGATTCTCTTCTTCATCTGAGTCACTGACTCTACTGTCTTCAGTTGAGCTAAGATCTTTAGAATATAAACTATTTTTTTTTAATCTCTTTTTGTATGTAGACTTTCCTTCTTCATTATCACCATTATTCTTATCTAGGCACATATCTTTAAACTTTATAATCTTACCACATTTAATACATTTAAATGGTAACTTTACTTGATATTTATCTATGCCCCTTTTAGGCTTGTAGATGAATAGGGATTCATTGTCATCTTATTCATTGCTGGAGCTGTCACTTGATTCTTGAATTTTGGCCTTGTCTTTCTTAGATGTTTTGAAAGAAATTTACCTCTTTGAGGGTTCCTCTTGTTAGATCCACATCTGATATGCTATAAGAATACCATGTAGTTCATCCATATTTAACTTGTCTAGATCCTTCATATCCTCAATTTAATATATCTTTAAATCATATCTCAAGGGTAAAGATCTCAAAACCTTTTGTACCATCCCTGACTCTTCTAATTTTTCTCCAAGGCCTTGAATTTGATTTACTATTTGATCAACCCACAAAAGATAACTTTCTATATTTTCTTCCTCTTTCATTTTCAAACTCTCAAACTGTCTCCTAAAAGTCTAAAGCTTAGCCTGCTAAAATTTTCCATCACCTTTGTAAATATTCTTGAGTTTTAGCCAAGTCTCATGAGTAGATTTGCATTGCATAACTTTAACAAATTTTGATTCACATAAACCACATAAAATAGTATTTAAATCTTTAGCATTATTTTGACTTGCCTTTTTATATGTGGAAGTAGTTACATGTGTTTGTGGCTCTTCATATTCATCCATCATTACTTGCCAAATGTCGAATCCAGGGGCCATCAAGTAAGTCTTCATCTTTATTCTCCAAAAGGTATAATTTGTCCCATCAAACAAAGATGCCTTATTTATGTAAAAACCTTCATGTGATCCAGCCATCATGCTTTCCCTGATCTACTTTCAAGTTGTTAAACTCTTTCCAAAAGAACCTGCTCTGATGCCAATATTTAAGCAAAAGATATACTGAGAGGGGGGGGGTGAATCAGTATATCATATATCTTATAAATATTTTACTCAATCAAATTACTTTTATTTAACCACTTAATCATACATTCAAGATATGCAATAAAACTAAAACAATAACATGCACCACACAAGAGAGAGAGAGACACCAAATTTTTACATCGAAACCCAATGTGGGAAAAACCATAGAGAGTAATCTCAAGTATATGAATAAGCACCAACTCAAATATACAAAGTTTGCAAGCACTAAATTGTAGGAGCTCCAACCCCTTTGCTGAGCACCAACCCACATGAGTGACAACCCCTCTTATGTAAAACACAACTATCTCTCAATGTTACTTTCTCAATAAATGATAGAAATCTACTATATCTATTTTTATTCTCTCCTCTTTTCTTAAAATAAAACAATTAAAAACCATGCACTCTTGCATATTACAAATGGCTTCCCAAGCCTCCTTTTATAGATTTTCAAATGAATGTTAGCATTCACCCTTTGTGACCCTTCACTCCTCATGGAAAATGGTGCAAAATTTATATGACCCTTCAAATCCTTTCATTTGAAAAGTCACATGGTGACCCTTCATGATCAAATGCATCCTTTCCCCTTTTGTCTTTATCTCGGTGAATTTTTGAATTCTTCAAGGTGACCCTTCATGAGAAAATGAACCCTTCCTCTTTTGTCTTCACTTGGTGACTCTTTGAATTCTTCAAGATGACACTTCATGTGAAAATGCATCCTTTCCCTCTTTCGTCTTTACCTCATGACTATTTGACTTCTTCATGTGCCCTCTTTTGACTTTATGCAACTAAAACATATATTCATTAATAATAAATAAATATCAACATAGTTGAGCCAAAATATAAACATTAAAAACAAATTTAGACATTAAATGCTATGGGGCATTTATCACCAATAATGTTAGAGCTTTGACATCAATAACAATTTTCCAACAATCGCTAGGCAATCCACTCAATTATCTGTCTAACAAATAAATTTGATTTTGTTAGGTTGTGGAGCTAAAAGCTTCACTGATGCAAATGGAGGAGTTTTCTGAGTGTCAAAGAAATTGACGTCAGTCATCTTCAGTGTACGTAGTAACCGACATCGGCTAGGGGTCAACTGACATCAGTCAGACAGGAACTAATGTCGGCAGCCTGTGTGTGCATGCATTTGTATGCGTCTCCAGAACTGGTCTATTTTTGGACGGACAGTTAGTTTACATATAAAAGACTAATTTAAGTCTTGAGTCTGCATTTCTAATTATTGTAATTAGGAAGTATAATTATTGTTTGTATGAGATCTATTTAAGAGACCCATGGGCTATATTGTAAGTAGAGGGATCAAAGAAGGGATCCTCTCGATTGTAATATCTAGGTCTGCAAGTGTACAAGACCAGGTTGATCTTCAGATGTGTAAGATCAAAGGAGATCTACATGGTGTGTAAGATTAGTTGATCTAAAATGTGTACAAGATCAGGTAAAGATCTACATGTGTAAGTAAGGTTAGTTGATCTGCAGGTGTGTGTGTGTGTGTGCAAGGTCAAAGGAGATCTACGTGGCAGCTAGATCAAAGGAGATCTACAACACAACAAGGAACAAGATCAGGGAGATCTACTTGGAGTACATTAAGTAATTGGTGGACTAGAAGTAGGAAACAATGGTTGTGTTGATTGTCGCTTACTAGTGGAAACAACAACTTGGTTATTGAGTTAATTGTGGTACTGGCAGTATTGTTACTAACTGGTTGAGGGAACAACAACTCTATGTTTGAGTTGTTTGTTGGATTGTAATTGAGAGAGTGAACTCTTGAGGGAGAATAACTGTATGCCCTAGAGGTGTGGGAAGAAGAGTGTGACTTCTTCATTGTATTTCCTTCTGGAAGAGTATTAATACAAGATTGTATTATCTCTTATATTTTGTGTTGTTTTTGATTTCTAGTTACTTATTAATTCTAGTTTAATTCTGTGTTTAGTTGCTTATACAAAGGTAATCATGTGTGCTCTTATGGAGTGTGGATCCTGACAAGTGGTATCAGAGCGGGTTCAACTGAGCTTGGTTTAAAACATGGTTCACTAACACCTTGGTTCAGAGTGTGTTAAGTGTTTTTTGATTACAGGTCACTCTCAGGGTTTCTGATTGAGTGGGAGTATAGCAATGGCAGAAGAAAGTAAGCTAAGAATGGAGGAATTCAATGGAAAGAATAATCAATTAATGAATTATGGAAATAAAGGGCAGGTAAAGAAAGATTGTTGGTTGGTAGAAGATCAGTATGAAGGAAATAAAGAAGCAAATGATGCAGGTATTGTTGCATGGGTTGCTATTATATGTTCCTTAGATAAAGTAGAATCTTGGTTTTTAGATTCTGTTGCCTCTTTCCATGCAACCCCAAATAGATTATTTTTCCATGATTATGTCTTTGGAAAGATTTATTTAGGGGTTGGTTAGCCTTGTCAAATTGTTGGCAAAGGGGAAGTGCAGCTGAAATTGCAGACAGGCAACACATGGGTGTTGAAGAATGTCATGCATGTTCCAATCCTGAAGAGGAGGCTAATCTCTACAGGATAGTTGGGTGATGAGGGTTGCACAGTTACTCTCACAGCGGATTCTTGGAAAGTTACCAAGGGTGCACTTGAATTAGCATGTGGTAAGAAAGTAGGTACTCTTTATCTATCTACTTGTATTACTGATTCTCATTCTGGTTTATCTACTTCAGATGTAGATGCAAAGATGTGGCTCTATAGGCTTGGTCACATGAGAATAAGGGAATGCATGTTCTTAAGAGAAAGTTTGATGTCTTTGACAAACTTAAGAACTAGAAAGCCTTGGTTTTCAAGGAGGAGATGACAGACAAAGATCAGCTCAAAGGGCTGAATACTTCTATGCAGGGCAGTTTGGACAAGGTGATGATCCAAAGTGAGCTCATGGGTAAAAGTCATCACTCACAGGAAAACACAGTTATTGATGTTGGTCAGGTGAGAACTAACATCGATTAAGCAAGTACCGACTTTGGTCATGTGCAGACCAGAGTCAGTGGTGTCAGGTAGGTGGACACTGACGTCAGTTAGGGAACCGGCATAGGTGATAAGGTGGACACCAATGTCAGTCAGGGAACTAACATTAGTAGTCAGGTCAGTCACATGAAATCGATGTCGATCAGGTGCAGACTGAGGGGTGATCGAGATTGGTCACTGTCAGAATGGATTTTGGGTAGACAACAAGTTGTCAAGGAGTCTCAAATGCCCATGTGGAGGACTGAAAGGGTAAGTAAGCCTCAAATTATTTATTCCCCTTCTTTACACTACTTGTTGTTCACTGATGGTCAAGAACTAGGAAGTTTTGAAGAGGCAATGCAGGTAGAATCTAGGAAATAGTGGGAACATGGCATGAATGAGGAAGATGATTCCTTGGAAAAGAACCAAATGGGAGATTTGGTAGAGTTGCCAACCGAGATGAAAGCACTGAAAGACAAATGGATTTCTAGGTTAAAGAAAGGAGAGAATGGATAGGTGAGATGGAAGGCCAGGTTATATGGTCTTGAGCAAGCTCCAGGTCAGTGGTACAGGTTTGACAGGTGTATGACAAAGCATGTCTTTAGTCAATGTCAATGTAACCATTGTGTTTACTTTACCAAGTTAGATAATGATTGCAACATTATCCTGTTACTGTACATAGTGTATATGCTTGATGTAGGGTCACACATGCAGGGAAGTACTAAGCTAAAGCTAAAGGTAGCTCAGACGTGTGCCAAGAAGGATTTAGGAGTGAAAATCCTTGGCATGAGTATTTCTAGAGACAGAGAAGATCATAGGTTGATTTTATCTCCAGATGATTGTGTGAATAAGGTAGTGGCGAGGTTCAAGATGCAGGATGCAGAACTGGTTAGCACACTTATGGATGGACAATTCACAAAACAGTGTCCTAAATCACATGATGAGGTTAAGTACATGTGTACTAGACCTGATGTTGCCTAAGCAGTGAGAGTTGTCAGCAAGTTTGTAGCCAATCTAGAAAAGAAGCACTAGAGAGCAGTTCAGTGGATTCTCAGGTATCTGAGAGGGACCAGTAGTAGGTTAACATGCTATGCAGGGTCAAGCACTTCTCTACATGGGTATGTAGATTCGGATATGGCAGGTTACTTGGATGATAGGAGTAGCACCACAGGTTATGTGGTGGTTGGTCTTCAAGATTGAACTTGAAGAGGGATACAAGCTAGGGAATAAAATTAGATGATGTATAGGTATAAGTACAGATGCAGTTGTTTATCTCCAAGTGGGAGATTGTTAGGTTGTGGAGCTAAAAGCTTCACTGATGCAAATGGAGGAGGTTGCTGAGTGTCAGAGCAACTGATGTCAGTCTGATCAACTGATGTCGGTCATCTTTAGTGTACACAGTAATCGACAATGATTAGATAGGAACTGATGTTGGTAGCCTGTGTGTGCATGCGTTTGCATGCATCTTCAGAACTGGTCTATTTTTAGATAGACAGTTAGTTTGCATGTAAAAGACTAATTTAAGTCTTGAGTCTGCATTTCTAATTATTATAATTAGGAAGTCTAATTATTATTTATATGGGATATATTTAAGAGACCCATGGGCTATATTGTAAGTAGAGGGATCAAAGAAGGGATCCTCCTAATTGTAAGATCTAGGTCTGCAAGTGTGCAAGACCAGGTTGATTTGCAGGTGTGCAAGATCAGGGGAGATCTACATGGTGTGTAAGATCAGTTGATCTGCAAGGTGTGTAAGATCAGGTAAGATCTACATGTGTAAGTAAGGTCAATTGATTTTCAGGTGTGTGTGTGTGTGCAAGGTCAAAGGAGATCTGCATGGCAGCAAGATCAAAGGAGATCTGCAACACAACAAGGAGCAAGATTAGGGAGATCTACTTGGAGTACATTGAGTACTTGGTGGACTAGAAGTAGGAACAACGGTTATGTTGATTGTCACTTACTAGTGGAAACAATAACTCGGTTATTGAGTTGATTGTGGTACTGGTAGTACTGTTACTGACTGGTTGAGGGAACAACAACTCTGTGTTTGAGTTGTTTGTTGGACTGTAATTGAGAGAGTGAACTCTTGAGGGAGAATAACTGTATGCCCAAGAGGTGTGGGAAGCCCTAGAGGTGTGGGAAGAAGAGTGTGACTTCTTCATTGTATTTCCTTCTAGAAGAGTATTAATACAAGATTGTATTGTCTCTCATATTCTGTGTTATTTTTGATTTCTAGTTACTTATTAATTCTAGTTTAATTCCATGTTTAGTTGCTTATACAAAGGTAATCATGTGTGCTCTTATGGAGTGTGGATCCTGACAGATTTAGTGCTTTCTTATTTGTAGTTCATTCTCTCAAGACAAAGAGGATTTATTCATAATATTATGATTCTATGCACACCCAATCAAATAGGTTTTTCAACCATAGACATACTTAGTTTCTTCTTCTTTTCAAAATAATAAGCAAGAAATTCATTGAAACAAAAGTTTTTGAGCCCAGAATGGGTGGTGGTTTTGTTAATTAGGACAAATGGGAGCTAAGAACTTGGAGGATAAAAACATAGTATTGGAATTTATCCACCCTTTTGGACATGTTTTCAGTGCTAGTTTTTAACCAATAAGCACTAAAAATGGAGTTCTTGGACTGTAGCTTCAACTTTAACAATATTTATTCTTAGTGTTTTTGTGCACCTGAATAGTAGTGAAAATGCACTTACAGGTGGAATTGGATGTCATGTTCATTGGATTACATGTAATTTTATTTTATACATGTGTTTGAAGTGATGGATTTTCATGTATGGGTCCCGAAGGCAAAACCACTAGTTGGAGGTCAATAAGTTGTCTCTTCACTGCCAAAAAGTTACATTCTAGGACCTATTACTGTAACTTCTACCACAAATTTCTCTTAGAGGTGCTATATACTAGATATGAGGTAAAATTATAGGGATTTGAAATGCATAGGAGGGATATTATAGTTCATCCATATGACTTATAGTTTTTTTTTATGAATGCCTAAAGTTAGGACAAAAATCAACATCTTTCTTATATTGGGAATGGCATTCTTGAGCCCATAATGGGTGGTGGGTTTGTCGACCAGGATAGATGGGAGGCAAAAAACTTGGTCTTGGACATTATTCACCCTTAAGGATGTGTTGGATGTGACAGTTTTCAACCAAAACACACTGAAAAAGGAGTTCTTAGAATGTAGCTTCAACTTTGACAACATTTGTTGTCAATGTTTTCATGCTTTTGAATAATAGTGAAAATGAACTTATGGGTGGAATTGGATGTCATGATATTTGGAGAATGTGTAATTTTATTATATATATGTTCTTAAAGTGATGGATTTGCACTTGTGGGTCTCGGAGGTAAAAACACTAGTTGGAGGTCAACAAGTTGTCTCTTCATTGCCAAGTTGCATTTTAGGACCTATTACTGAAACTTCTACCAAATATTGATTTCAAAGGTGATAAAGAATAGATCCAAGGTGTAATTATAGATATTTCACCTTCATAGGAGGGATCTTATGGTTCATCCATATGACTTATAGTTTTTGTTTTATGCATCGCTGAAGTTAGGCTAAAAATCAACATCTTTCTTATATTGGGAACGGCATTCTTGAGCCCATAATGGGTGGTAGGTTTGTGAACCGAGCTAGATGGGAGGCCAAAAAATTGGTAATAGACATTATCCACCCCTTCAAACATTTTGGAAGTGTTAGTTTTTATCCAAAAATCTATGAAAATGGAGTTCTCAGACTGTAGCTTCAACTTTGACAATATTTGTTGTCATTATTTTTGTGCTCCTAAACAGTAGTGAAAATGCACTTGCGAGTGGAATTAGATGTCAAAGTCATTGAAGTACATGTAATTTTCCTATATATATGTGCTTGAAGTGATGTATTTTAACTTACGGATTCTAGAGGTAAAAATTCTAGTTGGAGGTCATTAAGAAGCCTAAAAGGCCTAATAGTCCAAGTGAACCATATACACATGGCTAGAAGCTAGTGGCATTGGAATTGGGTTTCAAGACCTTTAAAAGGTTTGTTTGAAGCTTGTAAAAGTGTTCCAAGGGTCAAAAATCCTTCAGGAGGCTACTAATCAGTCAAGGAGCCTATTAGGCCTTCTATACCTAATTAGGCTAAATTTCATGCCTATAGGTAATGGAGGGATCTTGATACTAACAAGGGAAAATTTTGTGGTTCATGAGAGATGAGGAATTTTGGAGGTTTTACAAATATACCAATAGACCTAGATGGATATTTAGGCCTAATTAGACCTAAATGGCCACCTAAAGGTGGTCAAAGTGGCTTCAAAGCTTGGCCAAGGGGTATCATAGACCAAATGGAACAAAGTGTTTAAAACTATTGATGCAGGAGCATCATTTGTATAAAATAGTATGGTTTCCATGTGAGAGTTTTAAAGTGTTAAGTAGAGTCACTAGTCTTTGTTAGTCCTTTAGAGTCTTCCTACATGTTATAAAGGTCTTACTTATCTTAAATACTTAAAATAAGTGTCTATTATATGATTTGAAAACTGATATAGTTCTTGAGAGAGAGTTTTAGAGCCAAAAATAGACACTCTTTTCTTAGAAGAATGAACCAAAAGGATAAACATGAGTTCTTAGACTGTAGCTTCAACTTTGACAACATTTGTTGTCATTATTTCTATGATCCTAAACAGTAGTGAAAATACACTTGCGAGTGGAATTAGATGTCACAATCATTATAACATGTGTAATTTACCTATATAGATGTGCTCAAATAAATGAATTTACACCTTTTGGTCCCAAAGGAAAAAACACTAGTTGGAGGTCAATAAATTATCTCTTCACTGCCAAAAAGTTACATTTTAGAATCTATTATTACAACTTCTACCACAGATTGCTCTTGAAGATGATACCAACTAGATCTAAGGTGTAATTGGAGGGATTTTACATGCACAAGAGGGAATTATGGTTCATCCATATGACTTATATTTTTTTTATGCATACCCAAAGTTAGGCTAAAAATCAACATCTTTCTTGTATTGGGAAGGGCATTCTTGAGCCTAGAATAGGCAGTGGGTTTGTCGATCGAGCCAGACGGGATGCCAAAAACTTGGTACTGGACATTATCCACCCCTATAGATGTGTTGGTAATGCCATTTTTTACCCAACAAGCATTAGAAATGGAGTTCTTAGAATGCAACTTTAACTTTGACAATATTTGTTGTCAGTGTTTCCATGCTCCTAAACAATAGTTAAAATGCACTTGCAAGTGGAATTGGATGTCAAAATTATTGGAACACATGTAATTTACCTATATAGATGTGCAATAAGCAATGGATTTTCACCTATGGGTCATGAAGGAAAAAACACTAGCTAGAGGTCAATAAGATATCTCTTCACTGCCAAAATGTTGTATTTTAGGAGCCGTTACTACAAATTCTGCCATAGATTGATCTTAGAGGTGATATAGACTAGATCCAAAGTGAAATTATAAGTATTTCACATGCAAAAGAGGGGTTTTATGGTTCATTCATATGACTAACATTTTTTTTATGTATGCCTGAAGTTAGGCTAAACGTCAACATCTTTCTTGTATTCAGAAGGGTGTTATTGAGCCTAGAATGGGTGGTGGGTTTGTCTACTAGGCCATATGGGAGGCCAAAAACCTATTCCTTGACATTATACACCACTCTAGATGTGTTGGTAGTACCATTTTTTAGCCAACAAGCATCAAATATTATTCTTGAAATATAATGAAAATTCAAATACGGTAGTGTATTAATGTGAGACATCAATAAAATTGATAGGTTTAAGATCGATGTCCATTTGACCATCATATGGTAGTTTTTACCTTAAATTTGATCTTTATTTAACTATGATATTGGAATTTTTATTCTCATTATCTTGGATAAAAGTTAAAGTTTGGAACCCATTTTTGGGCATTTAATGGAGTTTGGAGCCCATGTAAATTTTTTTTTAGAAAATAAATTTTCAAGTTTGATGTATTGGTACAACTACATTAATACCATATGTCACTAGTAAGCAAAATATTTGTAAACAATATAATGAAATTACTAATTACTATGATATGTGAAAATTACTAAATAAACTACTCAAAATTGATATCAATTGACATTTATGGTATAAATTTATTTAAAATATTTTTTAGTAGTAACTATATCTTTAATCTTTATTGTTTTGATTTTTTATAAATTAATTAGCATGTCTTTTATTTAAAAATTAAATATCCAAATTAGTGAATTTATATTCTCAAGTTATAGATCTCCAAATCCAAGTAGATAAACACATTTTCATGTGACACGATATTAAAAATATAAAGGGATAAAACCACATAATAATTTAGATTACTAATCACGTCGATCATATCCTAGGGTTTTTTTTTCTATCATTTTTGCCATTTTTCCATTTGGCTCTTCTAGATTATTACATTGCCTTTGATAACATTTAATAGCCTTTAGCTTTGAAATTTTTCCTTTGGGCATTTTTTTATCTATTTAATGGTCTCCCCAAAAGAGTCTACATTGTTTGATGCATCTTCCTCTAGAGGAAGCAACAATGGCATCGGAAAAAGTGCTTAAGATTATACCCAAAATATTCCACTAGGTAATGTATCCTCGTCTTAGGATAATTCTCCTAATGTTTTACATGATGTGCTTGAATTTGGTAAAGCATGCCAATGGCTTAAATCTCATACCATTATTAGATATTTTGATGGAAATAAACCCACTGGCTCTATGTTAAAGAGTTAGGTATAAGCACGATGGCAACTTCATGGCCTTAAACTTATTGAGGTGGAAAACTAGACCAAAGATTTATTCTTTCTTCAATTTAAAAAACTTGAACACTGTGTCTCCATAGATATCATGGCTCATGTTATGTTAGAATCACACTTATCATGTTTTATCCCTTGACCCAAGACTTCATTTTCTATGACAAAAATAAGCTCAATGTCTTAGTTTGTGTGGAGTTCCTTATCTTAACTATGCCATTTTGGCCTTTTATGGAACAATTAGTTAAGCCTTTATGTTGGTCCATCTTCTTCAAAACCATCATATTTTATATTTTCAAACTACAATGGTGTGTCTGTGTGGAGATTGATCTCACACAATACCTATTTAAACCATCAATATTCAGATTGGAAGGCAATGCTTCAACAAATGAGTGATTTATATAAACCTTCCCAATAGTTACTCTTGATAATAGGCATCAAACCACAAGATCAAGGATTGTTTGTTCATGGTCACTATGAATCCTCAAGCTAAAGCCAAATTTGATCCAACCAAAGCTCTTGTAAGAGCTAATGATGGATAGTAAGTGGTGGGTTGACAACATTAGAATAATCACAATAATAGGGCATTGACTACCATAATAAGATACAAGTAAGTCTAGAAAGTTGGGGGACAAAAAGGCGCCTAGTGATGAACATGTTTTTCTTGATAATTGAGAAATATAAACTTTTATAGATAATTTAAGATGGCTACACTGAGGATCTGAAGATGGTATAAGAACATGAATTGTAGATTTTTGAGTCTAGTTTCTAGAATGGTTAGGTATGACTAGGTCAAACATTTAATATTTGAAGAGGAAATCCTTTTTTGAGGTATATAAAGTAGATATCCACTTATGCAACCCCATATTTTTAAGCATATTTTAATATTGTTTGAAACCCTTTAGTAAAAAATTAGATAAGATCATTTAGTTTGTGACGTATATTTTCTTATAATTTTTTAATGAAATTTTTTTATTAAAATTTTACAAGTAAATAGATCCTTAAAAAAAAAGGATATCCAGTAGTGCATCCCCCTTAACTTCTTAAAAAATGAATATTAGTTTTTGTTGAATGCATGTAAAATTGGGCCTAGTTTGTGACCATATTTTTTTCACATTTGGGTTAATAAAATAAATACATAAACATATATAAGCATGTATATTTATGACATGTAGAGCCTAAAAAGGCATAGTTAGAAATGTTATGTTCATAGCATTATGAATGATTAGTTTTGGAGTATTCTTAAGGATTACAAATGTTATGAGATTGAAAATAACTTGTTAAGATAATGTTTCAAATCAAATTGGTATGACAGAGCCTACAATTATAAAGATTGACATTTCTTATTCTTAAGAAGCTTTGTTTTTATAAGAATTCAAATAAAATAAGAAGTAAGGGCTGTTGAACTTATCCTTTCATTAATTGAATATTATACTAGTGATTGTAACATAGAAACAAGTTCAGAAAGTTACAAACATTGTACTTGTGTTTAAAGTATTATGAATAATTGGTTTTGAAGTATTCTTAAGGATTATAAATGTTATGAGATTAAGAACAACTTGTTTGGATAATGTTGTAAATCAGATTGGTATTATATAACCTATAGTTAGAAAGATTAACATTTCTTACTCTTAAAAAGATTTGTTTCTATAAGAATACAAATGAAATAAGAAGTAAGGGTTGTTAAACCCATCTTTTCATTAATTGAATCATATATTGGTGATTGAATCAGTCTTAGATTTGTAGTTGTTAGATAACTAGTCACTTATCTCAGTTCTCAGTCTTGTGCATGGAATGGGATTAAGGGAAATAGATCCTTATAATAAATGAATAATATCAATGATTGCATTTGAATTATTTTTGTATGTTCATGGTCATCTACAGTTTCTTATAGGTCCAAAACTCTGAGTTCTTAGTGGGATAAGCCTTATAAGGCAAAATCAAGGTAGAATATTATTTTGAACATGTGAATTTGTTTTGGACATAGTATATATAGGAGGAATTAACTCAAGAAGGTGTCTAAAAACTCAACTACACAATTTTAAGCCCTTTCGACCTATACACAAATTGGTAAAATCAGACCTAGGATTTTAACCTAAAAGTGTACAAATCTTGAAACCTAACCATTGAAATTTCTTGGAAAGTTGTAATATGATGTGTCTTCACAAGGTCTAAAATAATAAATAAGAATTAGAATGGTATGGATAGGACAAGTATGGAATTAAAGATTGAGCTTTGTCATAGGACTAATAGAGGCCTAATGAGATTCTAAGAGTGTGAGAGCAAGGGTTTAGAGAGAGAGTGGGTCCAAGATTGAGCTAGTGAAGCAGGAAGACCCTAAAAGGTTTTTAAATATGATTTTAGATTATATTGAATGTCTTTAGATAACCCAAGATAAGGATATTTGTATTTCAACGGGGCTACTAAGAGAGTGAACCAAGAAAAAGACTTGTAGAAGAAAGGAAAAGAATCGATAAATGAAATTGTAAAGAGTGTTGAAATAGAGTATAAAAAGGTCTAGAGGGAATTGGTATTAGTTTGAAGTAGTCTATTGGCATTCAATACCCTAAAAGACCAATTAGGCCATTGTAGCCTATAGGAGCCTATAACAAGTAAAGGATTGATCTTGTGAGGAATAAGGAAATGGGTGATTAAGTTGTAGGAGAGGGACTGTCAAAGGGTGTTTTAAAGGGTGATAAAGGAATTAGAGGCCAAATAAGCTATTATAACAATATTTTGCATTTTATAACCAAGGAGACCATTTTTAGGCCATGAGAAACAAGTACAAGAATTTGATAAGGGTTTACTTATTATGATTGATCTGCATAAATTCAGTTGGGTAGGATGGTTCAAGAGCCTTGGTAAGAGAGTAAATATATTATGAAGAGTCAATACATTTAAAAGAGGATACCTCTTAATAGTTTCTCTACTTCCAAAGGGAAGGGTTTTACACTATTGAAAAAGCTCATATCGGTCAAGGGAAGCTAGCATCATCTATAAGATAGTCAAGAAGCTCTTAAATATGCTCGTTAGGCCTTAAATTGTCTTGTAAAGTGCCTAAGACTTCTTCATGCCATAGGGTAGACCCTATCTTATCTCCATTCCCTTTGAAACATCCCCAAAAACCATCTCTGAAACCAAAAAAGTAGGAAAATAGACCTTGGGAGAGAGAACAAAGTATTTGATTGGTCTTATGGGATCCTGATAGTAGATACACTTGAATGTATCACTTCAATCTCTTCAAACTTCAAACTCTTACTTTAAGCTGTTTAGGACCTATTCACTCTCTTTTCCCTTTCAAGACCTTCTTGATTGAATAGATACAAAAGACCTTTTAGTGTTGTATTTGGGTTAAAGACTAGTTTTATGAATTGTCAGTAGGTATTTCACATGTCTCATAGGTTTTCTACTATAGAAAAACCAATTTATTATTTGTTTAGAGTTCCTTTTTATCAAATAGTGACTCAACCCTAATTTTGTCAAGAAACCTAATTGTTCCACTAGTAGATAAAAACTTAGATAATGGCTTATGTTCTTAAACCAACACCTCAATTGGGTCTGAATGATGTTTTTAGATGAGAATAAACTTTTACTTGGCATATTTTGGCTCAAAATTGAGTAAGGTCAATTTTACTATTCATTATCTAGAGGAACTCAGAATTATGAGTATTAGTGTGGATAATTGTTCAGTCCATCATCCATACACCTTATTTTGACTCTAAAACACTTGGAACGGTTTATTAACCATATTCACTAGGCCTCCATATATACACACAAATATACGTATGCATTTTACATGTAATATTTTAAAAAATTATATAAACTAGTATACATATATATTAGATAAATTTATATATAGATACATATATATATATATTTTATATGTAATACTTTTTAAGTTTATATAAATAAGTATACATATTTTAGATAAATTTATGCAAAAGACATCAAAGATAACATTTTTGAGGTGCTCCATTTTATCTATTTCACAAATTTAAAATCATATTGACGCATGAATGAATGAATGCAAGATTTTAATAACATCCACGAGATCAAGGAGTCTATGGGACCAAGAGTTGCATTTAAATCCACTTCTTGACACAAGCCCTGCCCTACGACTATTTTAGAATTTCTAATCTCTTCTTGACGATAACTCTCTACTATGGATCTTGATTAGGAAACTTGTTGTACTATTTGACCTTTCCTTTTCAAACAAGTTGATTAAGTTATCCACCCTTAAATTACTTTTATAGTTGATACAAATGTCACTATATGTTGCACACTCCAAAATGAAGTGTCATTATGTCTCCACTACTCCCTTGTCACAAAATAAACATGTTCTTATTTCCCATTCTTCCTTGGATATTGTCCATCTACCAGTTTCATACCTGAGATGATATGAACTGGTCCTTAACTGTGCAATCAACATATTTGTTTTTTATTTAATTTTTGCCCCTATGTATGTCTTTTTTCCATGCTCCCATGTGAGGTTAAACTTATTGATATAGTATTCTTTATTCCATCCTAGCTTCTTTGTGATGTAGGAGCATCACCTCCATTATTGTAAATATAGTATAAAAGTTTGAATAGGTGTCAAAAGTTGTTTGGTGGGGTCATTTTAATATGTTTTAGATTTAATTTCATGTAATAATTCTAATGTAGGAAAGTGGTTGAGATAAGAACCTACATTGAGAAGAAGATGGAGTTAGCTTAGGAGGATAAAATCGAAAGCAAGAAAATAGGTACTAAGTAAAGTCATAAGACAATAATAAAATATGAATGGTATGAGGAAGATAGACAGACATGGTTCCAGTCTATTCTTAAGAGGAATTCTTGAGAAAATTTGTGTAACATAATCTTTGTAAATATCAGTGTTTATCAGTAGATAAGGATGTTTTGAAGAATGTTTTCATGTATGGAAAGGAGCTTCAAGGAATAAAAGATGATTGAGCCCTGACTAGTTCAATGTGGACTCCTAGTTAGACTCTTACATCAGTTGATTATCCTCGTGCATTGATCAAGCATGGAATTACACCACAATTAATTTTATAAATATTTTAATGGTGATTATCAGTTCTATTATGATATTTTATAATCAATATAGTCAAGGTATGGATCCTTTCTTATGATCAAAAATATTCTTTTGATAATTAAGGCACATTTTCCATTTGGTTTGGAAGATATTTGTATTGAAAAGAAGAGAATTCAATTTGACATCTAGGATGATTTTAATTAAATATGATCTTTAATACACACAGTAGCATGTAATAGAGATTCAAGTCGACTATTGATGAAATTTGTGGGTTGTTGTGAAGTAATAATTAGAGTTAAAGTAAAATCAAAATTAAGGTATGTCTAGTAAAATTCCTATATCTTAAGATTTACCAAACAAAAAATGTTGAAATTTGGACAGCAAAGGTGTCTGTGAATTATGAATCCAATGAGTCTATTTAGAGGTTCATTGGTTGGATATTGAGAAAGATATCACCAAAGCAAAATCAAAAGGTGCTAATGAATACACAAAATTAAGAAATAATAATGATAGTCAATTAATGATTTCTAGATTTGTGCATTCAATAGAGAGTGATTTGTAGGAAGGAACTCGTAATAGAGCCCAAGTGTGGTTAGTTCCATAGATGTATTATGTTTGTTGTTAATGCAAGGCAGGAATCTTGTTTGAAGAAATACAGTCAATGAATTTGCTTGCAAAAAAAAAATGTGTAAAGTTTACTATGGTTGAAAGATGTGAAAGAAAAAATTTATGTGGGTGGTGAATGTTGGAGGAGAATTTTGAGTCTCACTGGTAGGTGTGAATACATTGTAAATACATGGTTCTAAGATAGGCATGCAGTCTGTGTGTGTATTTAATGTGGAAAACAATCATCAAAGGCATCTATAGAAACATTTGTGAATTGAGAGTTTCATACCTTGAAGACAATACATAGCACCATCATGATAGTGGTAGAATCATGTAAGAGTGGATACATGAAACCCTATTTCCAATAACTATTCAATTTCACTTGAGTATGAGTCTGAGACAACAACATATGTGAAAGGATGGCGACTGAAGATAGATAAAAGTGTATTGAAGGTCAGTAGGACCAAATAACTTCAAAGAAGAAGCATTTGAACACATCTGGTAAAACTTATACTCTCATTTGTAGTGAATGAAGGCATGATAGGATGAATCAAGACCAAACTATAACCATTGTTCAAGCTTAGTAAGAGGTTGTGGAAGATGACTTAGGGCATGACAGATCTTAAGGACATTTTGTGTCATTTTGGAAATGTCAGAAAATGAATTAATACCGAAAAGAAGGTTCTCGGGTTTGATATAGGCACAGGAAACCTTGAACACAAAAATGATGGTATCTCAAGATTTTACCATTAGAAATTGAATAAATTCTATAGTTAGACTATGTTTAGTTAGAAGAATATCTTAATGGTGCATTGAATCTATTTAAAAATCAAGGGAACTTATTTAAAAGTAAATGTTAAAGACCTCATTGAGGAAATCAAATATTGATCGTAAACAATGGGAAAGTAAATAGATAATTAAATAGAAATTGAACATTTTGCAAAATGTGTATATATTTTGATTGTAGGAAAAGAACAAGAAACATCAAATTTAGTTAAGATTGAAAATTATTGTCATCACTTTGTTCACATGGTTGTCTTGAATTTCTCTCTCATATACTTTTTTATTGTCTCGTTAGTGTTTGGGCATTCTTTCATGTTGATGCCCATTTTACTCATCCATTTTTTGTTTTGTTTCATCCATGTATTTTTTCTTCTGCTTAGCTCTAATTTTGTTACCATTTTAGGCCATTGATGGTTCTCCATACTTTACATGTTTTTTAAATAATTTAATGTCTGAGTCATTGTTGATGCTTCCAATAGAAAGGTACATTTTTTAGATAATAAAATCTCATATGGGACTAAGGTTTTGACTTCGAGGATGCTTGTGATTAAATTCTTTTAGATTATCTTATCTATCTCCAATTTAGGTTAGACACTTTTCTTCCCCAAACTTTGCATCTATATAGGACAATTGGTGTGATAAGTAGGACAAACAAGGTTCTCTTGGTTTTCCATTCCCATAATTCTACATTCTTACATTTGTTTTGTAGTGAGTATAAGGCCTTCCACCTCCTTGAATTATTTTTTCCCTAAAAGTCTCCCAACTAACTTTGTTGTAAAAGTCAAGCCCAAGATATTTGTATTCTTCTACTATTTTCAATAGATTTCCTTCAAAAAGGAATTTAATTTGTCTCCTTAGAGAAAAGATCATAACTTTTGTCTTGCTAGTGTTCACTTGCATTCCCACATGTTGACAAAAGAGCTCTAGAGATTTTAAATGTTCTCTCAAGATATGGGTTATTTTTGTAATTAGAATGAGATCATCTGCATATAAAATTAACTTTACAACATAATTATCTAGGTAGACACCTCTCCTCAAGTGTTATTTATCCATTCCTCTAGTTTATTGATATATATCCCAAACAAGGTTAGAGATAGAGGACATCCTTTTTTGACTCCAATGTCACTTATAAAACATTATGACATACCTTCACTTGTTATAATTTTTGCCCTAACTTGATCATAGAGTCTATGTACTGCTGCTCTATTTTCATCTGGAGGTATCCCATTTTTTTAATCAAGTGTCTAAGAGTGATGCAATCATCAATAGTGGAGTGTTTTGGCCTAAACACTGCTTGTTCTTTTATTCTTTTACCCCCTTTTCTACCCAGTAACTAATTTTGACTTATATCATGCTACCAAATAGCTTTCCAAGGAGGGGATTCAACATAATAGTTTGGAAATTAGATGGATTATTGATATCCCCACTTTATAAAGAGGGATAACAACACTAGTCATCCAATCTTTCAGGAAGCCTTCCTGAATGATGCCATTGAATATACTTTTGATGTGTGGTTCAAGGGTTTCTAAGCCCAACTTTAGATATTCATCTTGAAACCCATATGTCTTGTGCCTTATCCCTTGCTAGCCTCTTTATGCCTTGAGTGATATCCTTCATATAAAAAAAGTTAGTTATTGTGTTGATTATCATGGGATTATCTTTATCTTGAGCTCTTTCATAGAGTAAAGTTTTGCGTAATCTAGTCATTGGGCATTTGTAATCTTTTTTTGTTTGTTTTATCTTTTGTTGTAGTTCCCTCTAAAAACCTTTGGGATTACACTTTTCAAGGGAAATTAATTCTTTTCTCCTTGTAATCATTTAACTTTATTTTTTGGACTAGATGACTTTTTCATAAGCCTTTTTGTCTTCAATGGTCATTCCAAGTCTTCTCAAAGTTCTCTTTATTGCCTTGTACTCTTTATCATACCATGAAATCAATCAAAAAATTACTTGCATTTCTAATTTTAGGTTTGCTTCACTTGCATGCATTTAGGGCCTTCTGAATTAAAGAAATTAATGTATTACTATTTGCTGGACATGTGTTCATAGCTAGAGTAATTTGCTTTATTTCTTGAAAATGTGTTTAAGAATGATGTTCAAGGGATGCTTTGAAGAGTTATCATTTTTATTGAGTCATGAGGATTCTACCTTGAAGAGGTCTCTTCCCTTACATGTGGTGTTCTTTCCTTCCATGCTGATGATTTATGTGCATATTGAATTTTACATATATTGGATTGTGGCCTGATTTCATCTCTATAGAGCAATCCCCAATTTTGAACTTCATAAATGTTGAGATAGAGCTTTGTGAACAAATAACATAGTCTACCATGCTTTGACCATTGTAAATTTTGCATGTGATCTTCCATAAATTTGACCATGATCTTATGCCATTTCATATAACCATGTCATACAAACTATTTAATCGCAATAGATCTGCTCCATAATATGTAACTACCCACTTTCCATCTTGTGAATTCCTTTCTTGGCACTGGTATTTTTCTTCTTCTAACCATAACAGGTTATTTCTCACTCCTTCATTTCTCGAATTAAGAGCTTGGTTGTTTGTTGTTAATGCATTGATGCCCCCTATAACCAAGACTTCTCTTAAACTATTGAAAACTAAAATGTCATTTTTTAGTGATGCATAGGGGTCTTTGCAATCTAATTTCCTTTTCTTATGTGTTTTTGAGCCTCTCAAAGTAAAATAGAAAGCAATAGTCCTAATTGTTAATTCATTTTCTATTATTTTAATTAATATATACTATTTATTTGGGTCCTCTTTCTCCACTTTTATAATTCAACACTATGTTTATTTGATAAGCACAGTAACACCTCCATGTCCTTTGCCTTTTTTGGTCTTTTTGTTCCAAAATGATATTTTCTTGTATCCTTCAAAATATAGGACTTTGCAGCCTTCGTGTTCATGAGTCTCACTGAGAATGAAAATATATTTTCTCTCTAATATGGGCCCCAACCCAGGTCCTCTTCTCAAAGGGTAACCTCTACAGTTCTAACTTACCAAGGATAAGTGCTCTTAGAGGGTGTCAAATTCCTATTTCTTGTGTGTCATTCGGTGGCTGATTTGTACTCTTCCATTCTATAGCCATACCCATTTCCATGCATCCCTTGCTGCTTTCACTACATTCCATTCTTTCCTTCTTTCTTTTTATTCCATGGAGGTTAGATCTTAACCTAGGTAGATGTGTGTCCCTCTAGGAGACCTTATGTTCCTTAATATTTTTTAGTTGTCTTCCATGTTTTCAATGACAACTCTTACATGTCTTCCCTTTCCTCCTTCTATCAGTTCTCCTATTCTATTTGCTTGAAGAATAGAGCCTATCCAATGTAGCTAGTCTGCCAGGAACTCTCTTGCTAATTTATTGGTATTCTCATTCTCACCATAGTTTTTCAATCTATTAATAATGATGTTTGCATCCCTCTCATGTCTATCATGTTCTTCTCTTATACATTCTGACAGGTTTTTCTATCATCTCCATCTGGTCATCTAAAGGTTCTCTTAATATTTGAGCCCAAGACTTGGTCTCCCTCTATTGAACTCCCAAGTGACTTTCTTTTACTTCCATATTTTCAATTATCGATTGGGGCTCTTTTGTTTGCGCTGCATTCCCTTCGTTTCCTTTTGAATTATTTTCCTTTGTTGTTTTTAAATGATTTAAAGCTTGTTTTATAGCCATCAACTCTTGTTTCCCCATTTATATGTTGTTTTATAAGTTGATTACTTGCTCTTTGAGTATTTTATTCTCTATTACAAGTTTCCAATTAGTGTCCATAACCTCTTTCATCATGTTGTCTTCAAATTTTTTCTTTGTTTCTAAGTCTTCAAGCCTCCTTTTCATGTTTGTTAATTCATTAGCATATAGATCGTCTGACCATATTTGTGGCATTGACGTTGTGTTGTATAATTCCTTATTTTCTTGGTTCTCTTCCTCTATTTCCCCTTAGTTTGCCAAATAAGTTTCAATTTCATTTTGTTTGTTACCCACATATTGTTTTTTCCCCTTCTTTTTGTCCTCCAAGTTCCATCTACAGTGTTGATGTGCATTATCATTCTCTTATTGCCTATGGGTGGATTGAGTATATTGTTTCATAGCTTGTTTTAGTTCATCTTTGTTTTTAACCAATGTGAGAGGGTCATTCGTTGATTGTCCGGAGCCAGACTTCAATATGTACCACTATGATGATCCCCTTTACGAGTTTGACTGGGAGGATGATTTGGAGTAAATTATGAAAGATTAAGATATAGGGGATGATCAGTAATATGAATCAAATAAATTGTAATTATCATATTTGTTTTATAGAATTTAAAATTAAGGATCATATTGTATTTAAATGTTTTTTTATTACAAGATTATATTATGAATTTTTAACCTCTTCAGAGATTAATATAATTTTTTTAAAATCTTCATGGCTTATGAGGATTAAAGATCTTTGGTCCTTTTGTTTTGAGAGATATTTGGTCTATGTTAATATTTACCTAAAGATTTCACGTCTAGAATACTTTGCACACATAATTGTTTCTTTAATTCATTTCGCTTCTTCTTCAAAATTGAGTAGAAAACAACTCTGTAACATGATTATATATAAAATTGGATTAGTGATCTACTGATAAACATGATTTATTTTTAACATATTTTTCCAAAAAAAATCTTTTCAATATTAAAGTTGGAAGAGTTGGACTTGCACTCTATATTCCTAACTTTATAATGTACTTTTTCAATCTTATAAATCAATTTTAACTATTCCTATATATTAATATCATTATATTATTTTATTTTACAATTTTTTTAGAATTAATAAAATAAATTAATAAACTATTTTTTATGTTATATATCAATGTATCTAATTATCTATTTGTCTAAATAAATTATCAAGTACTCGGGGACTTTGCACTTAAAGCAGATTTAACATTTGGTTTTGTTAACAAGTGTTTGACCATATGGGCTAAGTAAATTTATATGACAATAGGAAAACATCAATGTGAACATGGATAATTTCAACATAAAGTGGTAAGAACAAGGATACATAAAGCCAAGTCTTTATCCCATCTTTTTTCATATATATTTTTTTTATCTCTTTCTTTTATTTTTTTGTTTTTTGTTTTATTAGATGTGCTATGGCAATAACATTATCATAAATGTGACAAATTCAAACTTCTCCTTATTCATATTCAATTTAAATTTTATGTGTTTTAAAGTATATAAAATATGCTCATAGATGTCTCATGATTGATTATTAAATTGGGAAAGGATGTGTTTGACAAAGTTTAAACTTGATGGTGTTATGGGTGTATTTAAAAAAAAAATGAAGTATAAAGTATGATGAAAAGTTTATGAAAGTAAGAAGTAGGTGATGTGTGGTGGATTGTAATAGTATAACATGTTAATAAAAATTTTGACCTTAAATTTGATGTCTATATAATCATCATATAATAGTTTTTACTTTAAATTGAATGATGGTATGGATATATTTAAAAATATTATACTTGAAATATAATGAAAATTCAAATACAGTAGAGTTTATTAGTGTGAGATATCAATAAAATTGATAGGTTTAAGATTGATGTCCATTTGACCATCATATGGTAGTTGTTATCTTGGGTAAAAGGTAAAGTTTGGATCCCATTTTTGGGCATTAAATGGAGTTTGGAGTTCATTTAATTTATTTATTTTTAGTTCTTTTTTTTTTTTTTTTTTTTTTTTTTTTTTTTTTTTAAGTTTGATGTATTGGTGCAACTACATTAATATCATATGTCACTAGTAAGCAAAATATTTGCATAAAATATAATGAAATTACTAATTACTATAATGTGTGAAAATTACTAAATAAACTACTCAAAATTGATATCAATTAAAATTTATGGTATAAATTTATTTAAAATATTTACAATTTAGTTGTAAACATATATTTGATCTTTATTGTTTTGATTTTTTATAGATTAATTAGCATGTATTTTATTTAAAAATGAAATAGCCAAACTAGTGAATTAATATTCTCAAGTTATACATCTCAAAATCCAAGTAGATAAACATATTTTAGTGTGAGACTATATTAAAAATATAAATGGAGAAAACCACATAATAATTTAGATTACTAATTTCGTCGATCATATCCTAGGGTCTTTTTTGTTATCATTTTTGCCATTGTTCCATTTGGCCCTTCTAGATTATTACATTTCCTTTGATAACATTTAATAGCCTTTAGTTTGGAAATTTTTACTTTGGGCATTTTTTTAAATCTATTTAATGGTCTCCCCAAAAGAGCCTACATTGTTTGATGCATCTTCCTCTGGAGGAAGCAATAATGGCATAAAAAAAATGTTTAAGATTATACCTAAAGTTTTCCACTAGGTAATGTATCCTCATCTTAGGATAATCCTCTTAATGTTTTGCTTGATGTGCTTGAATTTGGTAAAGCATGCCAATGGCTTAAATCTCATACCATTATTATATATTTTGATGGAAATAAGCTCACTGGCTCTATGTTAAAGAGTTCGGTGTAATCATGATGGAAACCTCAGGGACTTAAACTTATTGAAGTGGAAACCTAGACCAAAGATTTATTATTTTTTCAATTTAAAAAACTTGAACACTATGTCTCCATACATAAGCATGGCTCATGTTATGTTAGAATCACACTTATCATGTTTTCTCCCTTGACCCAAGACTTCATTTTCTCTGACAAAAATAAGCTCAAGGTCTTAGTTTGTGTGGAGTTTCCTATCTTAACTATGCCATTTTAGCCTTTTATGGAATAATTAGTTAAGCCTTTGTGTTGGTCCATCAATTTCAAAACCATCATATTTTATATTTTCAAACTGCAATCATGTGTCTGTGTGGAGATTGATCTCACACAATACCTATTTGAACAATCAATATTCAGATTGGAAGGCAATGCTTCACCAAATGAGCGATTTATATAAACCTTCCCAATACTTGCTCTTGATACTAGGCATCAAACCACAAGATCAAGGATTCTTTGTTTATGGTCACTATGAATCCTCTAGCTAAAGCCACATTTGATCCTACCCAAGCTCTTGCAAGAGCTAATGATGGATAGTAAGTGATGGGTTGACAACATTAGAATAATCAAAGTAAGTGATGGGTTGACAACATTAGATAATTATACTTTAATAAAAAAATAAAATGAAAGCTAGATATCAAGAAGGAAAACTTCCCTTGATAGTTATGCCTTAATCTCTTAATATCTATCGATAAGTCAAGCTTCCCTTGGTATGTTATGGGATGAATCAAAACTAGATATAAATAAGGAAAGATTCCATTGCCTTACTCCTTGGCAGAGATGAAGTAGGTAGGGTAATATTTCCTTTCCTTATTAGATAGGGAAAACTTGAAATCATGGTAGGGCCTTTAGAATGGTTCCTCCCATATATCTATGGCAGAGGCCCCATTTATATAATATCTTTTGATATATTATAATGGGGATCAGGACATACTCAGAGCATGATAAGGCACTAGATTGGCCTCTATTTCACACTAGGTTGTGCCCAAGATATAAGTAACCCCTCTTTGATAAAATGGATTAAGGCATATGCCCTTCCTTCCTTTCATAGATTAATTTGGGTATAGATCGAGTTGGGTTGGGAAACACACTCTACCAACTACCATATTGAAATGCACTCTACCAAATTGGTGACCACCTATATATAGATATCTAACTATCTGATCAAATATGGATAGACTTTACATGACATACAGAGAAAGTTAAACCTCAACTATGGGGTTGGATTGAATTGATCCTTAATCATTTCCTCATTGGCCCTCATTATCCTTGATCACTACCTCATCAACCATCATCATCCCTAGTCTCTCCCTCATCATCCCTCATTACTTCTTCCTCATCCCTAATGATATATAAAAAATTAGATCTAGATATCATGAAGGTAAACTTGTCTTTATAGTTATGCCTTAATCCTTTAATATCTATCAAGAAGTCATTATTACCTTGATATGTTATTAGGTGAATCAAATCTATATATCAAGAAGGTAAGCTTACCTTGACTTACTCCTTGACATACATAAAGTAGGTAGGGAAAGTTTGAGATTGGGGTAAGCCTTTCATAATGGTGCCCCCTATAAACTTATTATAGAGACCGCATTCTTACATTATCCTTTGATATAATATGTTGGGGACTAGAGCATATTCAGAGTAAGATAGGGCCCTAGTTTTTCCTTTAGGGCCCATTGGGCCATGCCCAATATTTATGCATTTCCTCCTTGATATACTAGATTAAGGCATATGCCCTTCCTTCCCATCAAATATAGAGTTAGGTATAGATACGGTTGGGTATATATTGAGTTAGATTGGGAAACACACTCTACCAACTACTAGATTGGAACACACTTTAATGGATTGTTGATCACATATCTATCTATCTATAGATTCACTCTACTATGGACATAATCTCAATGACATATAGAGAAAATGAGAACTCAACTATGGGGTTGGGATTAGAATTATCAACTAGTCTCTGGTTGCCCTATCTATACAGATGAAAATTATGATTTTTGACTTTGGGATTGAGATTATTAGATGCCTAATTGAGATTATCAATTCTAAGATGTAATTTAGGTGTCAATCAACCTCACTTTCTTAAAATCTTAAATCGAATAGTCCACCAATTCTATCATGAAAGAAAGTTGAGCCAATTTGAGCTCTTTTAGTCTAATTATGACTATAGAATGCAATTTTGGGCTCGATCAACTCTAATTTTATCACAAATGCAATCACAGAGGCAATTGGGCATTATCTAAACCCTTTAGACATAAATATGAGTATAACATGTTACTTGGGGATAATTGAACCTAATTTGAATTATATAGGATGTAATTTGGACATCAATCAAGAGGTAATTGAATCATAATAGTTTAATAACAATTATATGATATATAACTATGTAAATATAACACATACACACTATATTTACATAGTTATATAATATATAAATATGTTTTTATTAAAGGTAAAAGAGGGTTTTGAAAAGGGACATGACCCAATACAAAAAGCAAACCTGGACAACCCATCCAATAGGAAAAACAAATATGAGAAGATCAAAAGTTGTCAAAGACAACAAATAAAAATTAACAACCCATCCATTGCTGAAAAATAAAGAACCAAAAAAAACTATGAACTGTATTACATATTTTATATTTGATATCTAAGAGTCATTTTCAAAGGATCTATATATTTCTTGCCTTTATTTCTCTTTTTGTTACACAAAACTATCTAATCTTTACCTCCCTCAGAGGTCAGTAGAATTGGAATAGATAAATCTAGTGAGTCATAAGACAATCCTTCCTTTTTTGAAATGGCTAATTGAATTTTATTTAAAGGGGTACACTCCATCAAAAGGTCATCAAAATTTAATATGAAACCACCTAAGTCTAGTTTCCTCTCTTGCTCTAATTGTATGATTTGATCCATTTTCATTTCTAGAACCATAATAATGGATGTGCAAATTTCTTCTCTATCAACTAGAGCTTGTAAAATAATGTGTTCAGGTCCATCTTCTTTCCACCTAGTATTTATATTATTGAGTTTTAAAGAATGACAATCATTTACCAAATGGCCAGTTTGGAAACATCATCAACATCTAAAGGGAAGCCCTTCATAGTCTAATGGCTGCATCTAGGTTCTATTCCTAACTTCCAGTTCTATTTGAGTAGGTAAATCTTTAGTGATATCAACATTGACTAAAATATGATGATATGTTGAATGAATTCCTTCTAGGTATTTGGAAAAAACCACCTAAAAGTATCCAATAGATTCAACTATGATAGCTAAAATAGAATGCTCCCAATATTGAAGAGGTAGATTGGGAAGCCTAATCCAAAGAGGTTTTAAATTGAAAATTTTAGTATAGGGATTAAAATTTGAGTGCTATGGCTGAGCCATAAGCAAATGATGTCCCCTTTACAAATTAATTTCATCACTAAAAACTATTTGCTTATCTTCAACATTATCAAAAATGATAATGAATATGCCTTTAGCACAGGGATGGATTTATGCACTATATTAACATAGTTATATGGTATATAACTATGTGAATATAACACGTACATGTTATGTTAATAATACACAAAAAATATTATTTTAACAACTATTTTTAACCTCAATCGATAATTATATCCCAACTTACATTCTCTATATCATTTTTTAGCCTACAAGTCAAGGACAAAAGTTTCCAAGCTATTTTTTTGGCACCACACCTTCAAAAGCCATCAAGTTTGTCTAGTCATGGGTGATGAATCTCATTCAAATATGAGGAATAATTTAAAGCAAAAAAAACCAAATAAATTACAAGTTTTGACATAAAAAAAAGTAATAATGTAACCATTTCACTCAAGATAAGGTACAAACACTATCCCTAATGAACCAATGAGAGGAAGGTTGTTTTAAAACCCTCCTAAAGCCCTTCTAGTGACCTAATGAGAGGAAGGTTGATCTAATTGGTTTCTAATGGATTTTTTTGACCCTAGAAATAATCATATGACCTTTATAGGCTTCATGATCATATTCTTGTGAAACTATTAACACATGCAAGGTATGAAACTGTATGGAATGGTCGTAAATGTAGAGTTGTAGGCTTGTGTCTGAAGAAGCAGGGCGTGAATTAACCTCTAGATCAAGTATGGAGGATTTTTAGGCATGAGAATAAGTTTTAAAATCCTATATTCACATATAAAGGTTTCTTAAAGTGTCATATAATCTCTACAAGTTGTCAATTTGGCCAAGAAGGTGAGAATTCACTATTTTGCAACCCAAAAAGACCTATATGCAGACCTATAAAACACTTTAAGAGACCTCATTTCAGCATGTTACATTGTCTGATGATGTTTTAGCTCCATAAAACTATTTCTAAGTACTAGAATATAAAAAATTCTTGACAAATACTCCAAATGCCTCTCAAGCCTATACAAGCACCTAGACTAGGGGTTTTGACCATTTCATGGTTTACACATCCGTACAGGGTCTCAAGGGATGAAAATTGACATGGAGTGTGGTCTTATCATGGGTAAAGTGAATCAAACACTTTTACAAGGGTTTACATGTGTGGGAGTGATTTTGGGCTAAAACTCAGTTTCTAGGCAAGGAGGCCTAATTGAGGAGAGAGAATAATAGAAAAAGGATAATTTAAATCAAAATTGGGTTATAAATTATGGCATGGAGTTGTAAGGAGATATTGGGCCCTCAACATATACATCCTTAACTTTAGTTCTATCTCCTAGACTAGCCCATACTGATCTCCAATAACTAGGGCAAAGATATGCACAATCCTCATAGTCTACCCTATCCTTTGTGGTTGTACACTAAAATACCTATGTAGTTTCTCCCTCCATGTCACAATACATTGATGTGGTAATATCAATATCACTAAATGCATTTTCTCTCACCATGTTGTATAGGCATCAATCACCCTTGTGTTATCTATCTCCCATCTTAATTAATATGTCATAGTCTGCATATCTGCCAAGCTATGCTTTTCCACCCTCAGGTCTATACTTAGTCCCCAATGTGCCTTATCCTACACTAAACATGTAAACACATGTGGTCCTATTGGCACATCCTATTGTATACTAAATTATATCAATACCCTATCATGCTTGTAATGATCAATGATATACTCATACCTGCCAATAATTTAACTTGGTGTTAAAATATAACTCATATATTATGCATCATATCTCCACTATAGATCTACCTCCTTATAAGGCCTCCACATAATATCATGTGGTCCCAACAAATCCAACACCCTCTAATAAAAACTCACATCCCCTAAATGATGTCTCTATGATCCTATAATGATGTACCACCTGTAAGCAAATGGATCACTTACTGATCTCTCCCTCAATAGTGCTAAAGAGTCACAATACATGAGGGATAATATTTACTTATTATTAGTAAAATTATGAATTGTAAGGTATTATGGCTGGATTATATAGTCGTTAGATTCCCCTATAGGTTATTCACCTATCCTTATAATGTAATACAATGAGATCTTAATGCATCTTGCTCTATGATAATGGCATGTATATTGGTCATCTCCTCATCCTCTACCTCCTCCATCTCAACTTTTTCTCCATCCAAGAAAGGATGCACCACCCTCTCCTATCTCTCCCCTAACTAGTCTCCCCATCATAAAGAGTATGGTAGAGAAAATCTGACTTCATCCACATCTATAGCCATTGGTTCTTACTTAGGTCGCACATGTAGATCAACATAGCAAGCCTCTGATAGCTCAGTCTCAATGACATCCCAATTGTATACCTGTAATGCATCTGATATATCCTGTATCAAGACAAATGGCCTCCTAATCCTCCCAAACTTGAACAAATCTAAGTACTATGCTTACTTTCCCTATAACCACATGTCTTGTTCTCCACTAGCTAACTCTCTCTCTCTCTACCCTAGGCCATGATAGAAACTCACATAGGGCCTCCATATAACATACCCATCCTACAGCTCCCATAGAACTCACTAACAATAGGCCAAGTCTCATACCACCCCATCAATAAACAACCTCACAAGATTTTCCTTCCATTGATGGAATCCCACATTATAAGCTACGTGATGCCTTCATACCCATGGAGTGCTAGGTGGGTTAACCACTCTAATATGATCATAAGACCAAGACTACAATACAAAAGTAACATCTAGCTCAAATCTTTAATGATTCCTCCACCCCCATAGTTACCTATACACTTATGTCAAAATCAAACACATTACCATGCTCTAGCATGTCAATAAAAATACATGTCAAGATTCAAGGAAATTAGCCTCCCCCTAAATCTTTAAATGCATAAAAATAAATGGTGAGCATCATCTTGGTCATCACTAGCTTCCCTTCTACATCCTCCTTATATAATGACTCAAAAGTAAATCCTTTATTTGTAAGAGTAATATCCATAACATCCTCCCCATAAAGTTGTGTTAGTGTTGTTGCATGTCTCCTCTCATTTATTGGTACAATAGTTGATCCCTACACTAGTAGCTATAATATCCAATAGATATCCTTTATAATCATCATGATCCCCCTATCAATAACTAGAAGGTCCCTATCAAAACATCCCATTACTTTAGCAATGCCACCAATAAACCCAAATCCATTTGAATGTGATGATAGTGGCACAACTCTCCAAACCTAATGGCATCCATATGCTCCCAATCCTCATTAATCACATGGTCATGTATCTACTCTAATAATGGAAACACTAGTCATGCATCGTCAATAAGGTTTGTACCTAAAATCGTAGGTCCCCCATCATACTCTAATTTTCTAAACTCCTACTTTACCTAAATTTTAAAATTACTACCCCTTCCCCTCATCCCTAACTAAATTGACAATGATTACAAGGAAATTGATGCTAATTCTAGAGGATCAAAGTTGATTCAATAATAATCAATGATCAATCCCATGGGAACCATTAACAAAATCCCAAATTAAACTTAAAACATACAAAAAATTTAAAAAACTCAACAAAATTTAAAACTTACCTCATCATGCAACCTCTGCCTCCTCCTTTTCCCACTCCCATTAGCCTCCATCATCCATAAATACTAAAGACATGTAAATGGACATCAATTATTAATTCACACGTACACATCATCAGTGACAAATGAGTGTTTAACATGTTGGACTTACTATATATAACCTCTCATGATCATCAATGATTATTTGTAAATCGATGTTGATTATTTTTAATCGATGTCAATCCATATAGATTGGTGTCATTTTACTATATTTGACATTTTTTTACTACTTACAATCTTTTGCATATTTCTAATCTTGACCCAAGGCCACATAAATTACCTTTGATACAACTATCCTATTATTTGTTGCATTGCATCATATGCTAGTGGACATAGACCCCCTATTGGTCCCATAGCCTTTGAAAGGCTTACACTTCCTTAGGATCATATCCCTTATGGTTACGAAGAGTGTACCTCATCTCAAGAATAACTATATTTAGGTAATGTACATGTCTCAAGCATAATAGATGCTTTGGTTAGCCTATTCTAGCCTTTAGTATTTTGATTGCCTTCATTTGATCCCATTTATTCATAGTTTTGGCAATCCATTACCCATTTTCCTTGGGGAATTTTTGACTGTAATATCCCACATCTTGTCAATGAAAAATTGTACTCCATTACTACACTCATAGCCTTAACACTCATTTGTTATCAATCATATTCGTATCTATCCATTACTACATCATTTCAAACCCATCATTGACTCATCATCCTATATTAAATCCTAATTTGAGGGGGGATACCTCCTCAAAAAAACCTAGGGCAAGGGAATGATATTAATTTTTGTCTTATGATAGGTTATTACATATTGATCAACAAAAAGGGGCAAATGTAGGCACTAGGATTTTGCATTATAGATATTTGTGCTAATATATGTCTTAGGCCCTTTCTTATTTACTCATCCCTTCCCCATTTTACCTTAAGTAATCAATTTCCACTAATTACCATTTTACCTTAAGTAATTAGTTTTTATTAATTACCATTTTATCCTACATAATTAGTTTTCACTAATTACTGTTTTATCTTCCCAACCACTAAATCTAATAAAATTCATAAAAATACAATAGAAAGAAAATAGTTTAACCTCCCAAATAACCTCCCTCATAAAAATTACCCATGTGACAACTTATTATTCCTTATACTTAGTTTATCCCATGATTGAAACAACTTAGAACAAACTTTTGGTAAAAATGGTTAAAATCAATAATGATCCCTGTGATTGACGTCAATATGGTAGAATCAACATTGATTTATGCCCAACCTTGACTTTGGAAAAGGACCACAATTTTTCTCCCAAAGGTTGAAATAATTCTCTCAAATTATTTGTAGACAATTACTTAGCTTCCTGTTGGCAAGATAAATTGCAGCATTAGACCCTTAGCTTCCATCAAGAGGTGAAAGATTAGTGTATCAATCCCAAGATTGTAATAGAGTTCAAATGCTTTCAAGGTAAGTTTATTTCATTATTTAAAATAATTTATATATTTTTGTTCTATTCTATATCTCTATTAAACATCATTTTCACCCTTATATAATCTTAGACCTCTCGAAACCATCCTTTAGTTTCTTACTTCCAAAGTGTTACTTTTTTCTCTATCATAATCGACATCAATTCATAGAATTAACATCAAACCTATGGAATCAACATTGATCCCTATGTAATTCTTTTTGTTTTAAATCCAATACTAGTTTTTATAGGACATCTAAATTATTAAAAAAAAATTCCCCAACCCATGGATTCTATCTGTAGATGACATTTCCTAGAGCCTTAGATGAAGTCATTAACATCTGTATTTACCAATTATTCTTCAACCTTTCTTTGATAATCAAAGTGAAATCACCTCTGAGTTATGTATTTGTACCATTGTGTATGCCCCTACTTTAGAAGCTATCTCTAACCAATTATAAGTTATATAAGAAGATATAGATTCTATCAAAACTTACTGGCCTGATCACTTTTCCCATCTTGATGAAATGGACACAGATTAGTTCAAAGTATTTTAATATCATATCTATATAATTATATGTATCTTTTAATTTATTTTATCATTATTATCTATGTTATTGTTTAAATAAATGGGCTGACATCCTCATTAGGAAGTTCATTACTTACTTAGACTGGTCTAGCACCAGGCAACCTGCTATCCTATCTTATTAATCAAATCATTTCCAAGTTTTTTCATGTGTGTTGGTAGTCTTTCCTAGTTAAAAAATATCTCTAGAAATCACTATATCAATGGTTCATAACCTTCTAAATCATATATATGCTTTAAACCCTACATTTCTATTGAGTTTTTTTAGTAGTCAATTTTATGAAAGGAATGATAAAAAAACTAGTTAAAAAGATATATCTACATTATAAAAGTACCATCCTCTATCTATGTACCCTCATCATAGATCACTAATACCTCCTCCCTCATACTAATCTCTATAGGCATCTTGTCTACCTCTACCTATAGCCTAAAAATCTTTGCCACTCTAGCGTCTCTATGATCACCTTTGTCCACCCCATCTCCCCACAATCTTGCAATGTCCACATCTCTCACCCAAATCCCTTGTTGTAGCCACTCAATCAAAGCCTCATCCTCTAATGATTACCCTAGCCCTTATTGATCCACTCCCTCATCTCCAAATGTATGATCATGTGGTTCTAGATACATCCCTATATCATCTTTACCTCCCTCCCTATCACTATCATCTCCACATTCTCTCCATGTGCATCATCCCCTTGTACACCCTCAACCTATACGTCATCAACCTATACATCCTCAACTTTAGCTCTATCTCCTAGACTAGCTTGCATTGATCTCTAATAACTAGGGAAACAATATGCATGATCCTCATAGGCTATCCTATCCTTTATTATTGTAAACTAAAATACCTCCATAGTCTATCCCTCCATGTCACAAGACATTGATGTGATACTATCAATCTCAATATATGCATCTTTTCAAACCCTATTGTATAGGTATCAATCAACCCTGTGTTATCTATCTCCCTCCTTGACTTGTATTCCATAGTATGCATATCTATCAAGCTATGGTTTGCCACCCTTGGGTTTATACTCTATCCCCACTGTGTCATATCTTGTACTGCTCATGTAAAAACATGTGGCCTTATTGGCACATCTTGTCATAAACTAAATTATCTCAATACTATTGGGTGAAAATTTTGTCGACTACCTAACTAGTGAGCAAAATATTTCTTATCACCACATCATAGGGAGATTGGTCATCCAGGTGTGTAGTTTTACTACATTAACAGGGCATAAATCTCTCCTCTCATCAAGGGGAGGTTCCCTATTAAATATATGGAGGCTATATACCATATAAATAAGTAGAAAGTAACACACAAGGGTAGAACAAACCATCCATCTCTCTTTTTTTATAGATGATGCTCACAGCTCAAAGGAGAAATCTTGGGTGATTGGTGAAGGTGCTTCTCTTCTTTCAGAAGTAACATTCAACCAAGATCCAAATCCCTTCCTAGATAGTATAAATCTTAGTGAAGCAATAGAAGGCACTTCTCTTCTTTTAGAAATGCTTATTCTTACAAACAACATGAATCTTTCAGGTAGGATAAGTAACTGGTAACCAAAGGTACAGAGTAACTAGCAGCCTGAGATGTAGCACAAATTCTACACCTCGACTGCCCAAGAGTGAAATACGAAGAACAATGGGGGCACAAAGTCGTCCCAAGGTCCTTTACATAGAAATAGAAAGTAAACACACACTAAAAATAACTATGTTAGCACAAAGTTTGAAAGTAGCTGACTTCAGGACACCTTCCTTGTCACTTCCACTAATTTTGCTTGTTAGATCAAATAAACAAGAATGCTCCTAGGAAATAGACATAAGAATAATTTCCTAAAATAGCACAAGCTATAACAGCACAAATTCTTCAAGTAACTTGCTTTTTCATTCAATCAAAGAAATATGAACAACAATCTAAGCTCAAAGTCTTAGTAATGTCTTTCAATTTGGGCAGAGTTTTGCTTCTGGTAATGGGAAGATCTCTTTAGAAAAATAAAAGAGATTACAATATATAGCCACCAAGTAAGGCTTGGCACTCTCTCCCATGGGATGGGCCATGTGGTAGTCAATGCCTTCAATGCACCTTCAGTTCTGTCTAGAGGAACCATGCCTGAAACAATGCGTTGCCTTAATTATGGCATGTCTATTCATCTAATATGTCTCTTCCTAGGTTTGGATCATCTGGTCTGTCCCCTCTGATGTCTGCATAGTTGTCCATTTTGTATTTACTCCAAAGGAGACTAACAAGCCACACCTTCAATGTTTGAAAGCTCAAAAATCTATTCTGTAGACTGTTCCAGCTACCGAAATAACTTCTATGTAGATATTTCAGGCTTTTCCCTCTTTCCAATTTTGTCCTTTCCAACTTTGTCTTTTCCAGCTTTATCTCTTCTAGGAATTTAAGCTCTCGGGCTATCTTTTTAGCCAGTCACTTGGTTCTTCCTTCAAGTTTCATGCTTTATTTGAATTTCAATGGATATTCCCTTACTTTAAATTTGACGTCTACGGGGCCGTCAATGGTCACTAGCCACTTGAACCATGTTGAACCTTAAACCTTTAAACCCACTAAAAGTACACTGGTTCATTGGTTCGTCGGTTCATTCTACCTCTTTTGTTCCATCGCTTCTTGGTTCAATCGCTTTCCCACTCCTTGGTTGAAACATCCATTGAACCACCTATTTGTTGCTTCTTTCCTTGACTGAGGCCGCCTTTGAACCTTTGAACCCATGAACCATTAAACTTTGAACTCTTTCGATTCAAGGTTCAATCGGTTCATTGGTTCATCCTTTGTCCGTCACTTCCTTGTTCTTTCTAAGATCTTTAATCTTCATCACACTGGTTGAACCTTTGAACCTGTGAACTCATTGAACCTTTTGGTTTAAGGTTCAATGGTTCAATCAGTTCATTCTTTTTATTTGGCTTATAGTCCTTTTGATATTTTTAAACCAAACACGTTGAACCATTTGGTCGTTGAACCTGTTGAACCATTGAACCTATTGAACCTTTGAACCAAAGTGGTTCAATGCTTCAATGATTCAATGGTTCAAGCCTTCTCTTTGATAAGTGTTCTGAAGCCGTTGAACCTAGAAGCAATTGAACTTGTTGAACCTTTGCCGAAGCGCTTAACTCTTGCTGACGGTGTTGAACCTTAAACCCATTGAACCCTTGAACCAAAAGGTTCAAGGTTCAATGGTTCAATGGTTCAGTGGTTCAATCTTTGCTTAGAAGCTTGCTGATAGACATTTTGGTTGAACCTTATCATTGAACCAACCTTGAAATTGCCTGTGTTGAGAGCTCGTTTCTTTCCTACATAGTCTGTAGAAATCAACCTGTGAAGCCCATAGAACTTGGCTTGTAGAGTCCATATATTCAATCCTATAGAGTCCATAGATTTAAGCCTATATAGTCCATAGATTTCTAGAAAAGATTTGAAAAATGAAGAGTTTGAATGCTCAGAACAATTCTTGAAAAGAGGAGAGAGGATTTGGTCTGTTGAACCAAAATAGTTCATATGTTGTCCCAAAAATGAGTGATATTTTTGGGGGACAACAGCTGGCTTCAGTTGGGGAACTTCCCTTAGTTAAAAATTTGAAACAACTGAGAGGAGTAGAAACCAGAATCTCTAATGCCTTGAAGTATGCCATTGGGCTATGGAGTCATGCTACCCAAAAAAGAAAGGTGCCAAAAATGAAAATGAGAAGCACAAAATAGAACTAAAAACTATACAAATATACATATGATCTTATTTGATGCCTCAAGATTTGAAGCACTTCAGATGCCACCCACTATGAGACAGTGAAAATGGTGTCATCCTGATAAACCAGTAGAAAACCATTTTGTCCCCAGAAATGGTGACGGGTGAATGGAACTCTCCACCAGGAAACCAATTTTCTATGTCTTCCTCTTGGCTCTTTCTTCTTCTTGCCTCATGGCAGGACATGGTCTTCAAATTGAAAACCGTAACTCCTTGCTCTCCTTGTAAAGAGTTCCTTTTGATGACTTTGGAGTACAGCAGTATGGTCCACCACCATAGCTTGATGTTCTACTAGTCTAGTCCAGCACATGCTTTGATTGTCAGCATCAAACTCCTAAAAAACCAATAGCTCAACATCTCCTTTGGTGTGAAGGAGTTTGATATCTTCATCCTAAGCAGTCTTCGATATGAGTAACAGAGATTTGCATCCAGCTATGTTGTTGGTGTTGCTAAACTGTAACTTGCATGAATGAAAAATATCTCCTTGAGGAGATATCAACATAGTCCCAGCTCTAACACCGACAGAGGAAGTGATGCCATCAAATTCTAAGATCCAAATATCATCAAAAATTGATCTTCTATCAAATTTCTCTTCATTAGAGATGGAAGATCCTTCTTCATTTGTATTGCACCCTACCAATTCTCCTGATGCCTTGTTTGGATCAAATCCTAGATTACTAGCTATGGGACTTTCATCAGCTGAGACATGAGCATCCTTTGTGGTCAAAAAGTAATTACCCCTACCTGAAGGCTCAAATAGAATTTGAGCTGTAGGGGCTGACATTTGGGTGACCATAATTTTTGCCTTAGATAGGTTCACACTTAGTTCTCCACCAACGTTTAACTGCTCAAGATTGGCTTGCAGGAATTCAAATTCAGTCATTATAAATTTTGGATTTTTTGACATGATCAATTATATCAGATGACTAAAATGGACTTGGAAGAGGGGATGGGAGTTCATCCTTTTGGTTTTTGGGAGGGGGAGGACTAGTCTACAAATTTGAAGTAGAAGGTGTAGAAATATTTGATGTACTTACCTTTTTGGCAATCACTGGGTCCTTTGACTAGAAAGGAAAGGGGGTTCTCTACTTAGCAATTGAAATTATTGGTTGGGGTCACTCCATCTTTTTTTTGTTGGCCTACTGGGCTAACTAATTCTTGGATCAAGTGAATACTACATATGATCCTTCGACTGCTTCATCTTCACTTTTGGGTTCATCTTGGTAATTCAAGAAACCAATGTGGGAGTCACCAGCTGATTCTTCTTAATCCTCTGTGAAGAGATCAACGCCATTTTCTTGCTCAAACTCAAGTTGGAAAGAGAAAGCATATTCTATTTCCAGATATCCAATTACTGAGTTGGTTGGAGGTGCTTCAATGGCAAGGTTCCTCTATGGGGGAGGAAGATGATTGGTTGCCCTTGACTTCTGATAGCATTGCCTTGATATGAATTATTGGGGAATGTCCTCCTTGGTACATCTCTGTATGAAGGAGCAAAAGACATACCTTGTGCCATTTGCCTTTTCAAGGCTAACAATTCATTTGCCAGCTTTTGCACCATTTGATCAGTGGTGGCTGTGGCTGAGTATTCAGAAGATGAAGAGGGTTTACCTCTATTTGGATCTCTCCTTATCTTTCCTACCAAGATAAGGTCATCTTCTAGCTCAGTAGCCATGTCTTGAGCAACCTCAAGGTCTATGTGGCCAACACGTCTCAATAGAAAACTCACTTTAGGTAGCTGTGAGTTGATGAAGAAGCATTTGAGGTTTTCAGGTGTGGGTTGAGTAGTGACATGAATCCTATTTCTTAGCTTGTCAAACTTGGCAATGAAATCCCTCATAGGCTCATGAGGCTCTTTCTTCATCTGGGTGAGCTGGGCTAGCAAGGCATGGGCATCCTCTATGAGCTTGAACCTTGCTTCAAACTTGGATTTTAGGGTATTCTAATCTATCATTGATCTAGCCTATAGATGGTAGAACCACTCTGTAGTAGCACCTTGTAGGGTCTCCATAAAAAGCCTGACTGCCACGTCTTCAAATTCCACCCCTATCACACCACAGGCTATGGTGAAGGCTGCAATGTGTTCATCAGGGTGAATTCTCCCATCTCCAAATAATTTGGGGAAGTTATTTCTTGAGTTGTGTGGAAGTTCATATAGAGGTGGAGTCAAGTTGAGTGGGCCAAAAGAGCTACCCCATGGGCCTTGAACTGCCATGATGGGATTATGAAAAAGAGGGATAACAAATCTAGGTAGTGTGTGGATAGGCAAAGCTCTACTAACAGTAGAAAAAGTAGTTCTACCTTGGGCTCTCTGGATTCTTATATAACGTGGAGTTGTCAGATTGTAGAAAAAAAATGGGAAAGAATTGGCCCTACTTCAGCTTGAAGCTTGAGGCTTCAAACTGTACATTCTATCCTAGTGGCTCTAGTTTTGTAGACCAGATAATATAATGGAGATGGAGGAAGATGGTAAGGGTATAATGATAATGGGTAAGACACAAAGTAGAGTTGCCAAAATATAATAGATAAGGGTAGGGACTGCTTCAATTTGAAACTTGAGGTTTCAGACTGCACGTTCATCCCCAACAGAGTTGCCAAAAATTATTGGGTGAATATTTTGTCGACCAGATAACTGGTGAGCAAAATAGTTCCTATCACCACAACATAGGGAGATTGGTCATCTAGGTGTGCAGTTTTAATACATCAAAAAAGGACAAATCTCTCCTCTCATCAAGGGGAGGTTCCCTATTAAATATACAGAGGCTATATACCATATAAATAAGCAGAAAGTAACACACAGGGGTAGAACAAACCCTCCATTTCTCTTTTTTTAGAGATGATGCTCATAGCTTAGAAGTAACATTCAACCAAGAGCCAGATCCCTTCTTGGATAGTAGAAATCCTAGTGAAGCAATAGAAGGCACTTCTCTTCTTTCAAAAATGCTTGTTCTTGCAAACAATAAGAATCTTTCAGGTAGGATAAGTAACTAATAACCAAAGGTGTAGAGTAACCAGTAGCCTGAGATGTAGTACAAAGTCTACACTTTGACTGCCCAAGAGTGAAATATGAAGAACAATAGGGGCACAAAGTCATCCTAAGATCCTTTACACAAAAATAGAAAGTAAACACACACTAAAAACAACTATGTCAGCACAAAGTCTAAAAGTAGCTGACTTCAGGACACCTTCCTTGTCACTTCCACTAATTTTGCTTGTTAGATTGAATAAACAAGAATGCTCTTAGGAAATAGACATAAGAACAATTTCCTAAAATAGCACAAAGTCTGCAAGTAACTTGCTTATTCATTCAATCAAATAAATATGAACAACAATCTAAGCTCAAAGTCTTAGTAATGCCTTTCAATTTGGGTAGAGTTTTGCTTCTGGTAATGGGAATTTCTCTTTAAAATAATAAAAGAGATTAAAATATATAGCCACCAAGCAAGGCTTGGCACTCTCTCTCATGGGATGGCCCATGCTGTAGTCAATGCCTTTAATGCACCTTCAGTTCTATCTAGAGGGACCATGCTTGGAACAGTGCGTTTCCTTAACTATGGCATGTCTATTCATCTAATATGTCTTTTCCTAGGTCTGGATCATCTGGTCTGTCCCCTCTAATGTCTACGCAATTATCCATTTTGTCTTTACTCCAAATGAGACTAATAGGCTGTGCCTTCAATGTTTGCAAGCTCAAAAATCTATTCTATAGACTGTTCCACTTTTATGTAGATATTTTGGGCTTTTCCCTCTTTCCACTTTTATCCTTTGTAGCTTTGTCTTTTCCAGCTTTGTCTCTTCCTGGAATTTAAGCTCTTGATCTATATTTTGAGCTAGTCACTTGGTTCTTCCTTCAAGTTTTGCACTTTATTTGAATTTCAATAAATATTCCCTTACTTTAAATTTGACATCTACGGGGCCATCAATGGTCGCTAGCCGCTTAAACCATGTTGAACCTTAAACCTTTGAACCTGATAAAAGTATATTGGTTCATTGATTCATTCTACCTCTTTTGTTCCATCACTTCCTAGTTCAATTGCTTTTCTGCTCCTTAGTTGAACCATCCGTTGAACCACCTGTTTGCTGCTTCTTTCCTTGACTGAGGCTGCCTTTGAACCTTTGAGCCCATGAACCATTGAACTTTGAACTCTTTCGGTTCAAGGTTCAATCTATTCATTGGTTCATCCTTTATCTATTACTTCCTTGTTCTTTCTAATCTCATTTGATCTTCATCACATTGGTTGAACCTTTGAACCTATGAACTTGTTGAACCTTTTGGTTAAAGGTTCAACGGTTCAATCGGTTCATTTTTTTTATTTGGCTTATAGTCCTTTTGATATTTTTGAACCAAACACATTGAACCATTTGGTCATTGAACTTGTTGAACCATTGAACCTTTGAACCAAGGTGGTTCAATGGTTCAAGCCTTCTTCTCTTTGATAAGTGTTTTGAAGCCGTTGAACCTAGAAGTAGTTGAACTTGTTAAACCTTTGCCGAAATGCTTAACTCTTGCTAACGGCGTTGAACCTTGAACCCATTGAACCCTTGAACCAAAAGGTTTAAGGTTCAATGGTTAAATGGTTCAATGGTTCAATATTTGCTTAAAAGCTTGCCGATGGACATATTTATTGAACCTTGTCGTTGAACCAACCTTGAAATCACCTAAGTGTTGAGAGCTTGCTTCTTTCCTGCAGAGTTCTAGAAATCAACCTGTGAAGCCCGTAGAACTTGGCCTGCAGAGTCCATAGATTCAAGCCTGCAGAGTCCATAGATTCAAGCCTGTAGAGTCCGTAGATTTCTGGAAAAGATTTGAAAAATGAAGAAATTGAATGCTCAGAACAATTCTTTAAAAGGGGAGAGAGGATTTTGGTTTGTTGAACCAAAATAGTTCATATGTTGTCCCAAAAATGAGTGATATTTTTGGGGGACAAAAAATACTATATCATGCCTATAATGCTTAATGATATACTCATGCCTACCAATAATTTAACATGGTATTAAAACATAATTCATATATTGTGTATCCTATCTCCACTACAGATCTACCTCACTATAAGGCCTGCACGTAATATCATGTGGTCCTAACTCATCCAATACCCTCTAATAAAATTCATATCCCCCAAATGGTGTCTCTATGATCCTATAATGATGTACCACCTATAAGCAAATAGATCACCTACTTATATTTAATTATCCAACATACCTCTCTACTAAAATATGATCCCATGTCCACACCTATAATAGTATGGATGACCTTATACTTGTCATTTTATTCTACATGAATGTATGCATGTTTTTGTATAAGATAAGTATTTGATTTCTAGAATTCAATTAATTTATTTAATTTCACATTCTGTCTAATAATAACCCATCTCTTAGGATGCCACTTTTTGATCCAATCAACCATCTATTTACTAACCTAGATCTACATAGAGTAACTATTGACAGTTGTCTCAACCACCAATGGTCTATCCAATCATAGATGGTCATCTTGACCAAAAATAGTCACCTTAACCATCGACAGTTAGCCCAACCATTGATGGTCACTATGATAGTAAATTATAGCAAGATGTTTTCACCTACCTACCCCAACCAAATTTAATTTTTTGTGTCCTTGCATTTTCATAGACCCCTTTTTGATTTTTTGAAGTAGAACCCAACCATCTAGCACTAATATTAGTTTTCTTATCACTATTTAGTCATTTCTAGTCTATTTTTATAGCTATCATTTCTTGTGATCAATTTCAATACCTTTTGATTATAGATTCAAGTACCTTATCTTCTAATTTATGAATTTAATTATTTAAACCAAGTGGATTGACAGCCCTCAAGGAAGCTCTTACTTCCAAGATCTAGCTATCATTGTTAAGCACAAGATATACTGAGAGGGGGGGGTGAATCAATATATCATATATCTTATAAATATTTTACTCAATCAAATTCATTTTCTTCAACCACTTAATCATACATTCAAGATATGAAATAAAATTGAAATAATAACATGCACTACACGAGAGAGAGAGAGAGAGAGAGAGAGAGAGAGAGAGAGAGAGAGAGAGAGAGAGAGAGAGAGAGAGAGAGAGAGAGAGAGAGAGAGAGAGAGAGAGAGCAAATTTCTACGTGAAAACCCAATGTGGGAAAAACCATAGGGATCAATCTCAAGTATATGAATGAGAACCAACTCAAATCTACAAAGTTTGAAATCACTAATTTATAGGAGCACCAACCCCTTTGACGAGCACCAATATAATAAATATTTTTGAGCACCAACCCCTCTTATGTAAAACATAACTATCTCTCAATGTTGCTTTCTCAACAAATGATATAACTCTAATATATCTCTTTCTATTCTCTCCTCTTTTTTTAAAATAAAATAATTATAAACCATGCACTCTTACATATTACAAATGGCTTTTCAAGCCTCCTTTTTAGCTTTCCAAATGACCTTTGGCATTCACCCTTTGTGAGCGTTCACTCATGAAAAATGGCACAACATTTGTATGACCCTTCAAATTGTTTCATTTGAAAATTAACATTGTGACCCTTCATGAGAAAATGCATCCTTTCCCCTTTTGTCTTTATCTTGGCGACTTTTTGAATTTCTCAATGTGATCCTTCATGAGAAAATGTGCCCTTCCTCTTTTATCTTCACTTGGTGACTATTTGAATTCCTCAAGATGACCTTTCATTGGAAAATGTGTCCTTTCCCTTTTTTGTCTTTACTCTTGACTCTTTGAATTCTTCATGGGCCCTCTTTTGACTTTATGTAACCAAAAATATATTCATTAATAATAAATAAATATCAACACACTTGAGCCAAAATATGAACATTAAAAACACCTTTAGACATTAAATGCTATGGGGCCTTTGACACCAATAATGTTAGAACTTTGACATAAATGACAATATTTCCAATAATATCCCCCTTTATCATTGATGGCAACCTCAAACTAAAACTACCACATCTTGAAACCTATTCTTGTACTTGTTTCTATAACTATTCATGTACCTATTTTTGTACATCTCCCCCCTCTAACATCAATGTCAAAGTTCCTATCTTAGAGATAACACTTAGTTTCCCCTCAAATGATGCTGATCCTCAATGGTAGGAAGTAAAATAAATTACTCCCAAGTTCTCTCATAGATACTTGAATGTGTCCTTTGATAGTGCCTTTGTGAAGATATCTGATAACATTTATAAATTGTTGCCTATCCTCTGAGCATCTGCAATCAACTCAATCAAATATTTTCTTCTAATCTCAAAACCTTATCCATAAAACTTTAATATTTGTTCCTAATCACATATGTGACTTACACTCAATATATTATGTTTAAGACCTTCTACATACAATACATTCTGTCTTGGTTCTACCATTATCCATACTTAATGTACCTTTTCTAGCTATCCTAGAAGTGGTATTGTCTTCAAATTTCACTATGTCACCATTGATATTCTTTAGAGTTATGAACTTGCTCTTATCTCCTATCATGCACCTCAAAAATCCACTGTGAATGAACCATGGTTGTTATTCATTTCTTGCATGCAAAGTTTTCTGGACTAACATAGACTTTTCAAGTTATTTCTTCTATCATGACTCTGTCTAAACTCTCTTCTTGATGAATGGAGCTTTGAAAGTTTGGTTCTTCTTGACTAACTTGAATACAATTCTATCATGCTAGGCTATGTATCTAAAATTATTCAACTTATAACATACTATGGTCTCTTCATCAAAGCCTGATAGAGGAGTAAAAGAGTTGTGGCTTCTGCTTGACTCTGCATGAGTTTCCTTCTCCTTGTTTCTGAAATTGTTAGCTCTTTTCTGACAATATATTTTATTATGACCATAACCATTACAATAAAACCAATAACTATGAAAATATAACCTATTCTAATTTTTGTATCTTTGACTTGGTTGTCTTTTGTATCTTTGTTCCTTTCAACCTTCTTTGTTTGAGTTGTCATCTTCATTCTTAACTTCTTTCTATTTTATTTTCTCTTTTGTAAGGGCTTAAACATAGATCTTTTTCTTTTCAAATCTAATACCTGTCTTATCTGATATTTATTTTTGACTTTCTAATATCTTATTCAACATGTTAGTGCTATTCTCAAATTTTGAATCATTGGTTGATTTATCATTGACTGATTTATATATTTTCTTGATATATTTTTTTAAAGAGGCAATTTTAAAAAAATACCTTTCATATTCTTCACTTACTTTTCGTAATTGAGTTGTTAGATATTCTTTAGTCTTTTTGGATTATTCAATGTGTGCTTGTAGATCTTAAATTATTTTCTTTGACTCCTTTTCATTTTTCTCGATTTGGAGCTTCAATATTTGATTCTTATTCTCAAGAGCTTTTAATTACTCTAAGGCACAAATGAGTTCTTCTAGATTCACCTTGGCTTCATCCTTGCTTTCATCATGTTTTTCTTTTTGATCATCTATACTCTTACTTGTAGAGGCATTTTCATGTATGGTCATGAATGAATTCTCTTCTTCATCTGAGTCAAAGACTCTACTGTCTTCGACTGAGTTAAGATCTTTAGAATATAAACTTTTCTTTTTGAATCTCTTATTTTATGTAGACTTTCCTTCTTCATTATCACCATTATTCCTATCTGGAAACTTATCTACAAAATATCTAATCTTACCACATTTAAAACATTTAAATGGAAAATTTCTTTGATATTTACCTATGCCCCTTTTAGGCTTGTGGATGAATAAGGATTCATTGTCATCTTTTTCATTGTTGGAGCTATCACTTGATTCTTAAATTTTGGCCTTGTATTTCTTAATTGTTTTGAAAGCAACTTCCCTCTTTTAGGGTTTCTCTTGTTTAGTCTGCATTTCATATGCTATAAGAATACCATGTAGTTCATCCATATTTAACTTGTCTAGATCCTTCATCTCCTCAATTACAAATACATTTACATCATATCTCAATGGTAGAGATTTAAAAGCCTTTGGTACCATCACTGACTCTTCTAATTTTTCTCTAAGGCCTTGAATTTGATTTAATATTTGATCAACCTATAAAAAATAACTTGCTATATTTTCTTCCTCTTCCATTTTCAAACTCTCAAACTGTCTCCTAAAAGTCTGAAGCTTAGCCCGCTAAACTTTTCCATCACCTTTGTAAATATTCTCAATTTTTACCCAAGTCTCATGAGCAGATTTGCATTGCATAAATTTAACAAATTTTGATTCACATAAATGACATAAACCTTTTTATCCATGTAAGTAGTTACATGTATCTGTGGCTCTTCGTATTCATACATCACTGCTTGCCAAATGTCAAATATAAGGGCCATCAAGTAAGTCCTCATCCTTATGATCTAAAAGCATAATTTTCCCCATCAAAAAAATGTGACTTATTTGTATAAAAACCTTCATGTGATCCATTCATCGTGGTTTCCGTGATCTACCTTCAAGCTTTAAACTCTTTTCGAAAGAACCTGATCTATTACCAATTATTTAGCACGTGATATACTGAGAGGGGGGGTGAATCAGTATATCATATACCTTATAAATATTTTACTCAATCAAATTAATTTTATTTAACCACTTAATCATACATTCAAGATATGCAATAAAACTAAAACAATAACATGCACCACACAAGAGAGAGAGAGAGAGAGACACCAAATTTTTACATGGAAACTGAATGTGGGAAAAACTATAAAAAATAATCTCAAGTATATGAATGAGCACCAACTCAAATCTACAAATTTCACAAGCACCAACTTGCAAGAGCACCAACCCCTTTGATGAGCACCAACACAATAACTATTGATGAGCACTGACCAATAGGATCACCAACCCCTTTTATGTAAAAAAAAACTCTCTCAATGTTGATTTCTCAACAAATGATAGAACTCTACTATATATCTTGTTATTATCTCCTCTCTCTTAAAATAAAACAATTACAAACCATTCACTCTTGCATATTACAAATGTCTTTCGAAGCCCCCTCTTATAGCTTTACAAATGACCTTTGGCATTCACCCTTTGTGACCCTTCACTCCTCATGAAAAATGGCACCACATTTGCATGACCTTTTGAATCCTTTCATTTGAAAAGTCACATGGTGACCCTACATGAGTAAATTCATCCTTTGCCCTTTTGTATTTATCTTTGTGACTTTTTGAATTCCTCAAGGTGACAATTCATAAGAAAATGCACTATTCCTATTTTGTCTTCACTTAATGAATCTTTGAATTCATCAAGATGACCCTTCATGGGAAAATGCATCTATTACCTCTTTTGTCTTTACTTCATGACTCTTTGACTTCTTTATGGGCCCTCTTCTGACTTTATGCAACCAAAAATATATTCATTAATAATAAATAAATATCAACACATTTGAGCCAAAATATGAACATTAAAAACAACTTTAGACATTAAATGCTATGGGTCTTTTATCACCAATAATGTTAGACCTTTGAAATCAATGAAAATATTTCCAACAATCTCCTCCTTTGTCATTGATGGCAACCTCAAACTAAAACTACCACATCCTTAAACTTGTTCCTGTACTTGATCTTATATCTATTCTTGTACATGTTTTAATACCTATTTATGTACTTCTCCCCCTTTGACATCAGTGGAAAAGGGCCTATCTTGGATTTAGCACTTAGCTCCCTCTCAATTGATGCTAATCCTTAATGGAAAGAAGTAAAAAAAAATCTTCCCAACTTTTCTTGCATATACTTGAATGTGTCCTTTGATAGTGACTTTGTGAAGATATCTGATAACATATATAAATTATTGCCCATCCTCTAAGCATCTACAATCAACTCATCTAAATATTTTCTTCTAATCTCACAACTTTCTACATAAAACTTTAATGCATGTCTCTGATCTCATATTTGACTTACACTCAATAGATTATTCTTAGGACCTTCTACATATAATACATTCTCAATCTTGGTTCTACCATTATTCAAACTTAATGTACCTTTTTCATCTATCTTGGTAGTGATATTATCTCCAAGTTTCACTGTGAAACCATTGATCTTATTTAGATTCATGAACTTTTTCTTGTATATTTTCATGTACCTCAGACATCCACTGTCAATGAACCATGTCTATTCTTCATTTCTTGCATGCAAAGCTGTCTGGACTAACATAGACTTTTCAAGTTGTTTTTTTTTGCCATGACTCTGTCTAAACTCTCTTCTTGATGAATGGAGCCTTGAAACTTTGGTCCTTCTTGACTGACTCAAACACACTTCTACAATGCTAGGCTATGTGTCCAAAATTATTTCACTTGTAACATATTATGGCCTCTTCATCAAAACCTGATAGAGGAGTAAAAGAGTTATGGCTTCTGCTTGACTTTGCATGAGTTTCCTTCTTGTTTTTGAAATTATTAGCTCTTTTCTGACAGACTATTTTCTTATGACCATAACCATTACAATAAAAATAATAACCATAAAAATATAATCTATTCTAATTTTTGTATCTTTAACTTGGTTGTCTTTATTAGCTCTGTTCCTTCCAGCCTTCTTTGTTTGAGTTGTCCTCTGCATTCATAACTTCTTCCCTTTTTATTTCCCCTTTCATAAGGGCTTTAACTTAGCTCTTTTTATTTTCAAATATGATACCTATCTTTTCTGATATTGATTTTTGACTTTCTAATATCTTATTCAACATGTTAGTGTTATTCTCAGATTTTGAATCATTGGCTACTTTATCATTGACTACTTTTTTTTTCTTGATGTCTTTATTTAAAGAGGTAATTTTAACAGCATGCCTTTCACATTCTTCAATTAATTTTTGTAATTGAGCTGTTAGATCTTATTTAGTCTTTTTGGCTTCTTCAATGTGTGCTTGTATATCTTCAATTATTTCTTTTGACTCCTTTTCATTTTTGTTGATCTAGAGCTTCAATATTCAATTCTTCTTTTCAAAATCTTTTAATTATTCTAAGTCACAAATGAGTTCTCCTTCCAAATTCACCTCAACTTCATCCTCACTTTCATCATATTCTTTTTCTTGATCATCTATACTTTTACTTGTGGAGGCATCTTCATGTATGGTCATGAATAGATTCTCTTCTTCATCTGAGTCACTAATTCCACTGTCTTTGACTAAGCTAAAATCTTTAGAATATAAAATACTTTTGTTGAATATGTTCTTGTATGTAGACTTTCATTCTTCATTATCAACATTATTCTTATGTGGGCACTTATCTGTAAAATTTCAATCACACCACATTTAAAACATTTAAATGGTAACTTTCCTTGATACTTACTTGTGCCCCTTTTAGGCTTTCAAATGAATAGGGATTCATTATCATCATCTTCATCATTGGTGCTGTCACTTGATTCTTGAATTTTGGCTTTGTCTTTCTTAGATGTTTTGAAATCAATTTCCATCTTTGAGGGTTTCTCTTGTTTAGTCCACATCTCATATGCTATAAAAATACCATATAGGTCATCCATATTTAACTTGTCTAGATCTTTCATCTCCTCAATTACAGATACCTTTGAATCATATCTCAATGGTAGAGATCTCAAAACTTTTTTTACCATCGTTGATTCTTCTAATTTTTCTCCAAGGCCTTGAATTTGATTTAATATTTGATCAAACCACAAAATATAACTTGCTATATTTTATTCCTCTTCCATTTTCAAACTCTCAAACTATTTCCTAAAATTCTAAAGCTTAGCCCGCTAAACTTTTCCATCACCTTTGTAAATATTCTTGAGTTTTACCCAAGTCTCATGAGTAGATTTGCATTACATAACTTTAACAAATTTTGATTCACATAAACCACATAAAATAGCATTTAAAGCCTTAGCATTATTTTGACTTGTCTTTTTATCCATGGAAGTAGTTACATGTGTCTGTGGCTCTTCGTATTCATCCATCGTTACTTGTCAAATGTTGAATCCAAGGGCCATCAAGTAAGTCCTCATCTTTATGCTCCAAAAAGCATAATTTTTTCCATCAAACAAAGGTGCATTATTTTTAGAAAAACCTTTATGTGATCCATCCATCATGCTTTCCCCGTTCTACCTTTAAGTTGGTAATATCTTTCCAAAATAACCTGCTCTAACACCAATTGTTAATCATAAGATATACTGAGAAGGGGGTTGAATTAGTAAATAATATATATTATAAATATTTTACTCAATCAAATTCTTTTTCTTTAACCACTTAATCATACATTTAAGATATGCAATAAAACTAAAATAATAACATGCACCACATGAGAGAGAGAGAGAGAGAGAGAGAGAGAGAGAGAGAGAGAGAGAGAGAGAGAGAGAGAGAGAGAGAGAGAGAGTTTTTATGTGGAAACCTAATGTGGGAAAAACCATAGAGAATAATCTCAAGTATATGAATAAGTACCAACTCAAATCTATAAAGTTCACAAGCACCAACTTGCAGGAGTACCAACCCCTTTTCCAAGCACCATCACAACTATTTTTGAGCACCAACCCAAACGAGTTCCAACCCCTCTTAATTAAAACACAACTATCTCTCAATGTTTCTTTCTCAACAAATGATAAAACTCTACTATATCTCTTTCTATTCTCTCTTCTTTTCTTAAAATAAAATAATTAAAAACTATGCACTCTTGCATATTACAAATGGCTTCCCAAGCCTCCTTTTATAGATTTTCAAATGACATTTAGCATTCACCCTTTGTGACCCTTCAATCTTTATGGAAAATGGTGCCACATTTATATGACCCTTCGAATCCTTTCATTTGAAAAGTCACATGGTGATCCTTCATGAGAAAATGCATCCTTTCCCCTTTTGTCTTTATCTTGGTGACTTTTTGAATTCCTCAAGGTGACCCTTCATGAGAAAATGTGCCCTTCCTCTTTTATATTCACTTGTTGACTCTTTAAATTCCTCAAGATGACCATTCATGGGAAAATTCACCATTTCCCTCTTTTGTATTTACTTCTTTACTCTTTGACTTCTTCATGGGCCCTCTTTTGACTTTATGCAACCAAAAATATATTCATTAATAATAAATAAATATAAAAAAAGAGCCAAAATACAAACATTAAAAACACCTTTAGACATTAAATGCTATGGGGCCTTTGTCATCAATAATGTTAGAGCTTTGACATCAATAACAATATTTCAACAATTTCTAAGCAATCCACTCAACTATCTGTCTAACAAACAAATTTACTTTAGCATTTTCTTATTTTTAGTTCATCCCCTCAAGCCAAATAGGAGTTATTAACAATATTATGATTCTACACACATGTAATAAAATAGGGTTTTTAAGCATATACATACTTAGTTTCTTCTTCTTCTTTTCAAAATAATAAGCAAGAAATTCACTAAAACAAAAGTTCTTAAGCCGAGAATGGGTGGTGGCTTTGTCGATCGGGCCAAATTGGAGTCCAAGAAATTGGAGGATAAAAACCTAGTATTGGAATTTATCCACCCCTATGAACATGTTGATAATTCTAGTTTTTAACCAATAAGCACCAAAAATGGAGTTCTTGGATTGTAGCTTCAACTTTAACAATATTTATTGTCAGTATTTTTGTGCTCCTGAATAGTAGTAAAAATGCACTTAATGTTGGAATTGGATGTCATGGACATTGGATTACATGTAATTTTATTATATATATGTGCTTGAAGTGATGGATTTTCACGTATGGGTCTTAAAGGCAAAAACACTAGTTGGAGGTCAACAAGTTGCCTCTTCACTGCTAAAAAGCTACATTCTAGGACCCCTTACTACAACTTCTACCACAAATTTATCTTAGAGGTTATATAGAATAGATATGAGGTACAATTAGAGGGATTTCAAATGCATATGAGGGATCTTATAGTTCATCCACATGACTTATAGTTTTTTTATGTATGCCTAAATTTAGGACAAAAATCAACATCTTTCTTATATTGGGAAGGGCATTCTCGAGCCTAGAATGGGTGATGGATTTATCAACCAAGCTAGTTGGGAGGCCAAAAAATTGGTCCTAGACATTATTCACACTTATGGATGTGTTGGTTATGCTAGTTTTTAGCCAAAAAACACTAAAAATGGAGTTCTCAGAATGTAGCTTCAACTTTGACAACATTTATTGTCAATGTTTTAATGCTTCTGAATAGTAGTGAAAATGCACTTGTGGGTGGAATTGGATGTCGTGATCATTGGAGAAAGTGTAATTTTATTATACGTATGTGCTTAAGGTGATGGATTTTCACTTATGGGTATCAAAGGTAAAAACACTAGTTCGAGGTTAACAAGTTGTCTCTTCATTGCCAAAAAGTTGCATTTTAAGACATGTTATTATAACTTCTACCAAATATTGATTTCAAAGGTGATAAAGACTAGATCCAAGGTGTAATTAGAGTTATTTCACATTCATAGGAGGGATCTTATGGTTCATCCATATGACTTACAATTTTGTTTTTATGCATCACTGAAGTTAGGCTAAAAATCAACATCTTTCTTGTATTGGGAAGGGCGATCTTGAGCCTAGAATGGGTGGTGGGTTTGTCTACTAATCTAGATGGGAGGCCAAAAAACTGGTAATATACATTATCCACACCTTCAAAAATTTTGGTAGTGCTAATTTTAAGCCAAAAATCACTAAAAATGGAGTTATGACTGTAGCTTCAACTTTGACAATATTTGTTGTCATTATTTTTGTGCTCTTGAACAGTAGTGAAAATGCACTTGCAAGTGGAATTAGATGCCAAGGTCATTGGAGTACATATAATTTTCCTATATAGATGTGCTTTAAGTGATATATTTAAACCTATGGATCCTGGAGGTAAAAATTTTAGCTGGAGGTCATTAAGAAGCCTAAAAGGCCTAATAGTCCAAGTGAACCATCTACATATGGCTAGAAGCTAGTGGCATTGGAATTGGGTTTCAAAACCTTTGAAAGGTTTTTTTGAATCTTTTCAAAGTGTTCCAAGGGTTAAAAATCCTTCAGGAGGCTAATAATCAGTCAAGGAGCCTATTAGGCCTTCTAGACCTAATTAGGCTAAATTGCCTGCCTATAGGTAATGGAAGGATATTGACACTAACAAGGGAAAAGTTTATGGTTCATAAGAGATGATAAATTTTAGGGGTTTCAAAAATATACCAATAGAGCTAGATGGCCATTTAGGCCTAATTAGACCTAAATGACCACCTAAAGGTAGTTAAAGTGGCTTCAAAGCTTGGCCAAGGGTTATCATGGACCAAAGGGAACCAAGTGTTTAAAACTATTGACGCAGGATCATCCTTTGTATAAACTATTATGGTGTCCATGTGAGAGTTTTAAAGTGTTAAGTAGAGTCATTAGTCTTTGTTATTCCTTTAGATTCTTCCTACTTGTTTGGAGCCAAAAATGGAAACTCTTTTCTTAGAGGAATGAGCCCAAAGGATAAGCATGAGTTATCAGACTGTAGCTTCAACTTTGACAACATTTGTTGTCAATATTTTTGTGATCTTGACTAGTAGAGAAAATACACTTGCGAGTGGAATTGGATGTCATGATCATTAGAACATGTGTAATTTACCTATATAGATGTGATAAAAGTGATTAATTTACACCTATGGGTCCCAAAGGAAAAAACACTAGCTGGAGGTTAACAAGGTGTCTCTTCACTACCAAAAAGTTACATTTTAGGACCTATTATTGCAACTTTTGCCACAAATTTCTCTTGAAGGTGATACCAACTAGATATAGGGTGTAATTGGATGGATTTCACATGAAAAAGAGGGAATTATGGTTCATCCATATGACTTATAGTTTTTTTAATGCATACCCAAAGTTAGGCTAAAAATCAACATCTTTCTTGTATTGGGAAGGGCATTCTTGAGCCCAAAATAGGTGGTGGGTTTGTTGATTGAGCTAGATGGGAGGCCAAAAAATTGGTACTAGAAATTATACACCCCTATATATGTGTTGGTAATAGCAATTTTTACCCAACAAGCATAAAAAATGGAGTTCGTAGACTATAACTTTAACTTTTACAATATTTATTGTCAGTGTTTCCATGCTCCTGAACAATAGTGAAAATGCACTTGTGGGTGGAATTAGATGTCAAAATCATTGGATCATGTGTAATTTACCTATATAAATGTGCTATAATAAATGGATTTGCACCTATGGGTCTTGAAGGCAAAAACAATAGTTATAGGTCAATAAGTTATCTCTTCACTACCAAAAAGTTCTATTTTAGGACCCATTACTACAACTTCTGCCATATATTGATCTTAGAGGTGATACAGACTAGATCTAAATTACAATTATAGGGATTTCATATGTACAATAGGGGTTTTATGGTTCATTCATATGACACACAGTTTTTGTTTTATGTATGCCTAAAGTTAGGCTAAAAATCAAAATCTTTCTTGTATTGGGAAGGGTGTTCTTGAACCTAGAATGGGTGGTGGGTTTGTCGACCAGGCCATATGGGAGGCCAAAAACATATCCCTTGAAATTATAAACTCCTTTAGATGTGTTTTTAGTGCCATTTTTAAGCTAATAAGCATCAAATATTATGCTTGAAATATAATGAAAATTCAAATACGATAGAGTGTATTAGTGTGAAATATTAATAAACTTGATAGGTTTAAGATTGATCTCCATTTGAGCATCATATGGTAGTTTTTACCTTAAATTTGATATTTATTTTACTATGATATTATAATTTTTATTCTTATTAGTCAAAGATTTTTTGAGATGGCCAAACATTTTTATGTAAAAATAAATCACACACACACCACTTATTATTGTAGGTAACATGTTGAATTTTCAATGCACGATGATGTTTTTCACCATATTCATTGTATTTTTCATACTAAAAATATTTTATAGGAGTGTGACATAAAATTTCTACCAAAATCAATCAAGGAATTTATTCCAAATATTTTTGTGAAAGACTAGATGGACGGTTCTTTTATAAGAAAGCATGTTTGGATGGAAATTGAAATATTTGTGATGGATTACCAAAATAAAAAAATTGTATCCATGAAGAGTGCACAAGTGTAATTGGATAGGAGTTAGTTGGTTTGATAAAATACAAATCTATAACTTATCAACTAAAAGATGGTAAAGAATCTAAAAGGTGTGAGCTTGTTATGAAAGAGATGCATGTTTCAAAATTTATGGTCGAATTCAATGAGAAAATTATTTGAGTATGTAAGGAACACACATAGGGTTAAATTGATTGGATGGACATTTCAAGCTAAGTAGGGACACATTCCCACTTGATTCTATTATCTTAGTAGTTGACTTTACTAAAAATTATTTATTTAAGCCATAAATGGAAGTTCAATCATAGTATTACAACTCAACACAAGTTGTCATATTTGTGCATATAACATTCATGCATGCACCTAATAGTATAGAGGAAGATAAAAAAAATATTAAGGGAGTACCATTTCTATATCAGTGATGACCAATCACATTGTACAAAGTATGTGCAAGGTTATTTTAAGAAGTTTTATGAACAATTGACTCAGAGGAACATTACTTTCAATAAGCATTACATTTGGTTAGAAAATTATACATCACAATTCAAGAATGCATGGATGTTTTATTGATTAAGCAAGATGCATGTTACCACTAGTGTAGAACATATTTGGAGTTTCTCTGAGGCTAGCCATGGAAAAGGGAAGCATGATGGTGCTGGAGCATGTGTAAAAAGAGTTGTTATAAGGGAGGAGTTAAAATTTGACTCTATTTTTAATTTTACTGATGCAAAAACTATGGTTGAATGGTGTAATGAGAACATATGTCATGGTGATCAAGAAAATTCTACTATTCATATAAAATTTTGGTTAATGGAGGAAAAAGACTTAGAAAATTATGAAGATTGTATGAATCTAATGAGTTTATGTGAGCTCCACTCATTTCATAGCTCAAATATAGGTTCTTGCATGCATGGAATTTGTTTGAAATGAGTGTGAGTCACAAGAGTGGGTGGATGACTGGAGTTCCAAACCTTTAATTCCAATCAATACATATCAAGTTCCACTAGTATTGTGAGTTATAGATATGACATCGTCACATGAATTTGACCATATATCTAATCTAGTGCATCCAAGTAGAAGATTAATCTTTATGTAGTATTTATTCTCGTTATCTATCTTCTAGTGTCATTAATTTTTTTGGTGTTGCAGGCCATGTTTTTTTAGTTATTGTAGATGAGGACAATGAAGAGGGAACACATTACTACTTATGATAGTGTGTACATGGAAAGAAAAAATTGACTTCCCCAGTCATAGATGGAGAAAACATTGACTATCCCACTGGCCTATGGTAGTCATTAGAACTTGGCTTCAATGATATCCTATAAAAAAATTCAAATGTATGGGAATTTCAAGACTTTGAAATGCACAAGAAGATATTGCACTATTCAAATTTGGTTCTTGCAATGAATATTCAGTTGCAAAAATTTTGTGGGAGGATAAGAAATAAGAATATATGAAAAGTTTATGAGTCAAACCATGAAGCTATTCTTGATATTATCAAGATTAGAGTAGATCCTAGTGGTTCTTTGGATTGAAATGCACAGGTATGTTGACTTGTAAAATATAGATGTAATCAATTTTACCAATTTTTTTTGATTTTTTAGGTATTATGTGCATAAATTTCATCTTTAATTACTTACTAACATTTTTTTGTAGGTTAGTTGTGCTAAATAATATTCCACCTTCATGTGGTTGACACCGTTAGTAAACAATTTCATATTCTTGAAGCTAAGAGAAGCTTACTAAAAGTACTTGGTGTTTTCATGCTCTTGAACAATTTATCATGACAAATATCTCTCTCCTTATAGACTTAAAAATACATAGAATGATATACATAGATCCTAGCTAAATTAAATGCATTAAAATTTTCTCAAATGCATTGCATACCAATGTTACACACAAAACAAGCACACTTTTCATTGATTTGCATATTTTCATTGGTATGACATTCTTGAATAGTAGTGAAAATGCACTTGCAGATGGAATTATATTTCAAATTCATTGGAGCATGTGTAATTTTCCTATATAGATGTGTTTAAAGAGATGAATTTACACCTATGGGTCCCAGAGGCAAAAAATAAAGTTGGAGATCAACAAGTTGTCTCTTCACTACCAAAAGTTGCATTTTAGGACTTGTTAATGTAACTTCTACCACATATTTCTTTCAGAGGTGATATAGACTATGTTCAAGGTGAAATTATAGGGATTTAACATGCATAAGATGGATCTTATGGTTCATCCATATGAATTACAATTTTATGTTTTATGCATGTCTGAAGTTAGGCTAAAAATCAGCATCTTTCTTGTATTGGAAAGGGCATTTTTGAGCCTAGAATGGGTGGTAGGTTTATCAACTGGGACAAATGGGAGGCCAATAAATTGTTTATATAAATTAACCACCCCTCCAAAAAATTTGGAAGTGCCAAATTTCAGTCAAAAAGCACCATAAATAGAGTTCTTGGATTGTAGCTTCAACTTTGACAATATTTGTTGTCAGTGTTTTCATGCTCCTAAATAGTAGTGAAAATGTGCTTTCAGGTAGAACTGGATGTCATGATCAATGGAGCACATGTAAATTAACTATATATATATATGTGTGTGTTTTAAGTGATGTATTTTCACTTGTGGGTTCCAGAGGCAAACACTCTAGTTGAAGGTCAACAAATTGTCTCTTCACTACCAAAAAGTTACATTTTAGGACTTGTTACTATAACTTATGCCACAAATTGATCTTAGAGGTGATACAAACTAGATATAGGAATAAATTAGAGGTATTTAACATGAACAAGAAGGATCTTATATTTTATCCATATGACTTATAGTTTTTTTTTAATACATGCCTAAAGTTATGTGAAAATTAACATATTTCTTGTATTGGGAAGGACATTTTTGAGCCCAGAATGGATGGTGGCTTTGTCAACAAAGCCATATGGGAGGCTAAGAAATTAGTGTTGGAAATTATCAACCAATTAAAACATGTTGTAATTTTTATTTTTTAACCAACAAGCACCAGAAATGGAGTTCTCAGTCTGTAGCTTCAACTTTGACAACATTAATTGTCAATGTTTCCGTGCTCCTAAACAGTAGTGAAAATGTACTTGCGGGTGGCATTGGATGTCATGGTAATTAGAGAACATGTAATTTAAAAATATAGATGTGCTCAAAGTGATATATTTTCACATATGGGTCGTGAAGATAAAAACACTAGTTGGAGGTCAATAAGTTCTCTTCACTACCAAAAAGTTGCATTTTAGGACCCGTTATTGTAACTTCTACCACATATTTATCTCAAAGGTGATATAAACAAGAATCAAGATAAAATCACAGGGATTTTAGATGAATATGAGGTATCTTATGGTTCATCCATACAACTTATAATTTTTGTTTTATGTATGCGTGAAGTTAGGCTAAAAATCAACGTCTTTCTTATATTAGGAAGGGCATTCTTGAGCCCATAATAGGTGGTGGGTTTGTCAAAAAAGATATATGGGAGGAAAAAAACATATTAATGGACATTATATTCCATTTTGGATGTGTTTTTAGTTCCAGTTTTCATCCAATAATCATTGAAAATGGAGTTCTCAGAATGTAGCTTCAACTTTGACAACATTTGTTGTCAGTGTTTTCATGCTCCTGAATAGTAGTGAATATGTATTTTTAGGTGGAATTTGATGTCATGATCATTTTATAATGTGAATTTTTTGTATATAAATGTGCTCAAAGTAATGTATTTGAACATGTGGATCCTAGAGATAAAAACACTAGTTGGAGGTCAACAAGTTCTCTTCACTGCCAAAAAGTTGCATTTTAGGACCCATTACTGAAACATTTTCCAAAGATTGATCTTAGGGGTGATACAGACTAGTTATTAGGTGTAATTATAGGGGTTTCATATTAATATAATGGATCTTATGGTTCATCCATACAACTTACAATTTTTGTTTTATGCATGCCTAAAGTTAGGCTAAAAATCAACATCTTTCTTGTATTGAGAAGGGGTATTCTTGAGCCCATAATGGGTGGTAGGTTTGTTGATCAAGATAGATCAGAGGCCAAAAACCTAGTATTGGACTTTATCCACCCATTTAGATGTGTTTTAAGTGCTAGTTTTAAGCCAACAAATAGTGAAAATGGATTTCTTAGACTATAGCTTCAACTTTGATAACATTTGTTATCATTATTTCTATGCTCATGAATAGTAGTGAAAATTCACTTACGGGTGGATTTCGATGTCATAGTCATTGGAGTACATGTAATTTACATATATAGACGTTCATGAAGTGATTATTTTCACCTACGGATCTTGGAAGCAAAAACACTAGTTGGAAGTCATTAAGAAGCCTAAAAGGCCTAATAATCCAAGCGAACCATATACACATGGCTAGAAGCTAGTGGAAATGGAATTGGGTTTTAATACCTTTAAAAGGTTTTTTTTAAGCTTGTAAAAGTGTTTCAAGGGTCAAAAATTCTTCTGGAGGTTACTAATCAATTAAGGAGCCTATTAGGCCTTCTTGACATAATTAGGCTAAATTGCATGCCTATAGGTAATGGACGGATCTTAACACTAGCAAGGGAGAAGTTTGTGGTTCATGAGAGATGATAAATTTTATAGGTTTCACAAAAAGGGTCTAAATATAGGAGGTAAAATTGGATTCAAAGCTTGTCTGAGGGGTATCATGAACCAAAGGGAACCAAGTGTTTAAAACTATTGATGCAGGAACATCCTTTGTATAAACTAATATGGTGTCCATGTGAAAATTTTAAAGTGTTAAGTAGAGTTAGTAGTATTTTTTATTCCTTTAGGTCTTATTATATGCTATAAAGTTTCTACTTATCTTATATGCTTAAAACAAGTGTCTGTTGTGTGATTTTCTAAACTTATATAGGTCTTGAGAGAGAGTTTTGGAGCCAAAAATGGACACTCTTTTCTTAGAGGAATGAAACAAAAAGATAAGCATGAATATAAATATGAAATTAGATTATTTAGGTACAAACATAAATCAAGAATATTTGAGTCATACCTCCAAGGGGTGTAAATATGTGTGTTTTCTATTGTGTGACAGTCTGTGTATGTGAAAGATTGTAATTGAAAAAGCTTAGTAAGAACTATAAGAATTTTGTAATTGTAATTAGTATTTGGTGCTTGAAAATCCTTTCTTTAAATGTACTTGAACTCCAATAATCAAAAGATAGATAATTCAAGACTTTGAAAGTCCCTTTCTTTTAGTACAAACCAATTTTGGTTGAAAATCACTATTTGCAGAGCTTGTTTGTATGATGAAACTTGTGTATGGTTTGAAACTAAGGATTTGATGAGTTACACAGGTGAGTGAAGAGTAATATATAGTTTTTATATTTCAAATAACCTCTTTTAGGTTTATTAAACAAGGTTAATTAGCTCTCAGGTCCTTAAAGTGTAGGAAAACCCTAGTTATAGTGTTTTGATTAGAAAATGGTCATAAATCCATTTTGAACACATAGAATTTGATGAAAATATATGGAGACCTATTACGAAGGTTAATAAACTATTACAAGTGTTTTGGAGTAAAAATAAAGTATATAGATGACATAATGAGTAGTTATCCATAGTAATACTTAGAATTCCAAGTTCCTCTAGACAACAAATAGGAAAATTGACCTATCTTGCTCAATTTTGAGCCAAAGGACACCAAGTAAAAATTTATTCTCATCTACAAAAATCATTTAGACCTAACTGAGGTGTTGTCATAGGCAAATAAGCCATCATTTAATTTTTCACCTACTAGTGGAATAATTAGGTCTCTTGATAAAAATAAGGCTGAGTTACTATTTGATAAAAAGGTACCATAAACAATTAATAATTGGTATATCTACAATATAAAAACTTTGATACATGTGAAATACCTATTGAAAATTCATAAAATTGGTCTTTATCCCAAATACAACACTAAAAAGGTCTTTTGTATCCATTCAATCAAGAAGGTCTTGAAAGGGAAAAGAGAGTGAATAGGTCCTAAAGGGATTAAAGTAAGAGTCTAAATTTTGAAGAGATTGAAGTGATACATTCAAGTGTATCAAATATTAAGAGATATTAAGACTAGTCAAAGACTTCATGATCTCTCCCAAGGTCTATTTTCCTATTCTCTTGGTTTCAAAGATGGAGTTTGGGGATGTTTCAGAGGGAATAGAGATAGAATAGGGTCTAACCCATGGAATGAATAAGTCTTATGCACTTTCAAAGACAATTTAAGGCTTAAATATTAGATTCAAGAGCTTCTTGACTATCTTATAGATGATGTTAGCTTGCCTTGACTGATATAAGCTTCTTCACTAGAGTAAAACCCTTCCTATTGGAAGTAGAGACTTAACCACATATTAAGAAGTCTCCTCTTTCAAATGTATTAACTCTTAATAATATATTTACTCTCTCACCAAGGCTACCAAACCATCCTACCTAGTTGAATTGATGTAGAGCAATCATAACAACTAAACCCTTTTCAAATTCTTTTACTTGTTTCTCATGGCCTAGAAATGGTCTCCTTGGTTATAAAATGCAAAATATGGTTATAATAGCTTATTTTAACTCTAAGTCATTCATCACCCTTTAAAACACTCTATGAAAATCCCTCTCCTACAACTTAATCACCCATTTCCTTATACCTCACAATATTAGTCATTTACTTATTATAGAATCCTATAGGCTACAATGGCCTAATTGGTCTTTTAGGGTATGGTATGCCAATAGACTACTTGAAACTAATACCAATTACCTATATACATTTCTTACACTCTTTTTCAAACACTCTTTATAATTTCATATACCAATTCTCTTCCTTTCTTCTACAAGTCTCTTTCTTGGTTCACTCTCTTAGTAGCCATGCCGCACTATAAAGATCCTTGTCTTAGGTTATCTAAAGAAATTCAAGATAATATAAAATAATATATGATAACCCATTATGGTATTCCTACTTTACTGAATCAGTCTTGGTCCAACTCTCCCTCTAAATCCCTATTCTCACACTCTTAGAATCCCATTAAGCCTCCATTAGTCCCATGACAAAGCTCAATATTGAAATCCATACTTGTCCTATCTATACCAATATTCTTTATTCTTTTATACCTTGTGAAAACACATCAAATTAAAAATTTCCAAGAAATTTCAATGGTTAGGTTTGAAGATATGCACACTTGAAGGTTAAAACCCTAGGTCTGATTTTACCAATATGTGTATAGACCAAGAGGGTTTAAAATTATGTAGTTGAGTTTTAAGACACCTTATTGAGTTAATTACTCATATATCTATCCACAATAAATTCACATGTTTAAAAAAATATTCTACTTTGATTCTACCTTATAAATCTTATCCCACTAAGAACTCAGAGTTCTTTACTTGCAAGAAACTGGATATGACCATGAGCATACAAACATAATTCAAATGCAATCACTAATATTATTTATTTATTATAAGGGTCTATTTACTTTAATCCCAATCCATGCATAAGACTCAGAACTAAGATAAGTGAATAGGTGTCTAAGAATTACCAATCTAAGATTGATTCAATCACCAATATAGGATTTAATTAACAAAAAGATAAGTTCAACAACCCTTCTTATTTCATTTACATTCTTATATAAACAAAGCTTCTTAAGAAAAAGATATGTCAATCTTTCTAACTATAGGATCTTTCATACCAATCTGATTTGTAAAATTATATGAACAAGTTATTCTCAATCTCATAACATTGTAATCCTTAAGAATACTTTGGAACCAATCATTCATAATACTCTGAACACAATTACAATCTTTGTAACTTTCATGAACTTGTTTCTAGGTTACAATCACCAATATAAAATTCAATTAATGAAAATATAGGTTTAACAACCCTTAATTCTAATTTCATTTGCATTCTTATAGAAATAAAGCTTCTTAAGAATAAGAAATGTCAATCTTTCTAACTTTAGGCTCTGTCATACCAATCTAATTTGCAACATTATCCTAACAAGTTATTCTCAATCTCATAACATTTGTAATCCTTAAGAATACTTCAAAACCAATTATTCATAATAATTTGAACACAAGTGATTCAAACAAGACTTACTTCATTGGTTTTCTTAAATATTCATGTACATAATAAGAATGCCATGCATGAATGCCATATATAGGCATATAATGTCAACAATACATTCATTACCATATATGCATACAAAAAATTACATCATGTCTAATAACATAGTATCTAATGTCAGGTGAATACATCATATATGCATGTACAATGCCAAAAATGTGTACATTACCATATAGGCATATAAAAAAGTACATCATCTACAACATCCTAATCATCAAATAGTCTCCCTCTCTTTGCCTTGCTTATAGATGGAGATATCCTGAATACCTTGGATTGTTGCAAGGATTGATTGCAAGTACTACACTCATAGATCGCTTGCAGCCAAACCTATTCAGATATAAAAATTATTATAAAATTAAAAAGTATACATTAAACCAAGTTAAGAAACTCATTTTAAATTATAATTAAAAAATCATTTAAACATGCACTTACCTCAAGCTCATGGTCCTTCTCAATTTCCTATTGAAGCTCGACTGGGTTAGTGCCAAGTTTAGCTACACAAATAGGCATGTTAAATGATGAATAAACATGAGGAGCCACCATAGTAGTCATCTAAATTGCACTATCAAATGTCATATGAAAACCCTGCATACACAATACATTCATGCATATATGTTATATTTGCCTAAGTATGTAGTAAAATTATTAAAATAATAATATTAAATTATATTTCAAAATCATAAGTGATTATGTACCTCAGTGAGTGCTTATGAAGATGACATTATAAAAATAATGCTCGAGTTTGTATCAACTCACAATGATGAGGAGTGTCTACCCTAGTCATTAACTGAATAAATAACCTAATTTTTAATAACTTGGGAAATTCATTGATTAAACAAGTTGCTAACAAACTTAGTCTTGCATAAGTTTTAAAAAAGATCAAATGAAGTCATGGGAATCATGAATGTGACAAGTGGATATGTGAAATGTGACTTGTAACACCATAATAAAGGCAAGAAATGTCACTTTCAAGAGGGAAAATGACAAGACATCCAAGGCAATGGTGCATCTCCTACACCTCTTGATGCAAGAGCATCCTAAAAAATTGTATATATAGTCATATAGTTAGTCTTAGAAGGGTTGATAGGTGTCAATAAGCCTTGAATGAGGCATTTAGTGTGTGTCTTAGATCATTTATATGTCTTGGAGTGTTTTCCCTCCAATACTTGGTATTTGAACTTTCAAATGTAATTGAGTGACTATTTGCTTAAATTGTAATAATTAATGTGTCTAATAGGTTCTAGAAGGTTTGGTACGTGGATAGGAGTCTCCTAAATTTAGTTAAGGTCATATCTATCTTTATTACTCATTTAAAGGTCATAAATGACTTGATAAATCTTCAAAGATCAATTTTTCTAATTTGTGATAGGTCTGTAAGAGGAATAAGGACCTAAATTAACACATCCTAAACTTGGAGAAGTGTTCAAAAACATGATCAGTTTGAATATATCATTTCAGGGACACACAAGATGAAGTAAAATGTATAAAATACCAACTTTACATTATTGGAGGACTATAACTTTTATTTGAATCCTTGAAATTTCATAAAAACTTGGGAATAGTAGACAAATAAGCCTAGAAGATGATTCCAAAGGTTTTTTTAATCTAATAAAGCCTTACAATCACATTTATTGAAATTTGAGTTTCATGTAAACCTATAACTTCATATCTCTAAGACAACGAGGGAGGATTTATGGGTGAATTTTGTGAAATTGAGTAATTGAATGCAAGTTAGGTGTTAAAACATCTTTGATACACCTATATACACTGGTTTAAATGATTGTATAGTTTTGATGAAGTGTATTTCATATTTTGACTTGATTAAGGTCATTAGGCCTAATTTTCTTAAGGCAGTGACTTGGTATAGTTAAGGATAGTCCTATGAGCTATGGTGTCTAAGTTTATTTATTTTGAAATTTTTATTATGTTAACACCTTGAATACTCTTCTTATAGACATTCATTACTTTTTAGTCTAAGTATTGGTGTGATCAAAAATCCCTTAGAAACAATCATTGTGATAAGATAAGTAACTTGTATAGGTGTTTGTTGAAAAGTTTGTAAATTGAGTTTTAATTTTTAAGACACCTAGAGTGATAGGTTGATATTATGAGGGACATATATACAACACTTTTAAGAGTGTCTTAAACCTTATGAAATAGGTCTCATCAAAATCTAATTAAATATACAGAAAACATACCTGAATATTGTAGAGATAAGAGTGAGTGGACAATCTTCTTTACAAGTGCATGATTGTGGTGATTGAAAACATAGTTTGAAAGGAGAAATAAAAGCAAGAAATTTGAGATGGAGTATGAGTTTATAACACTATTCCAATCCATGTTAATACATCAAAAAAATAAAAATTTCCAACAAAATTATATTAGGTATTTTATATTTTCTTACACAAAATCTACCAATGATGCAATTAAGGTGTATGAATGTACACCTAGAATATATAAGATTCACTCAAAATTTTACCTCTATAAATTTATATGGTGTCGTACTGACACAAAAATATGTAGTAGTGGTTGGCCCACTACCTAGCTCAGTATATTGGAATTGTGATGTCAAAGGCAATGTCTCCTCCTAAAACACAAAAAAAATACATACATACATACATATATATATATATATATATATATATATATAATTAAATTTAAATGTGTAAATTATTTTTTACCTTTTTAATTTGAAAATATAACTTAAAAATTTAATATTAAATTTATATAAAAGATACCTTTATGCAGAATGTATTACAAAGATCTCATTACCTAGGAGATACGTTGAAGGAGTTATTACAAGGACATATTTATAATGCCTTGAATTGTAACACCTTAAAGTTACTTCCTATGAGACACCTTGAAGGTATTATAAAGGCTTATGTGTAATACCTTGAATTGTAATTCCTTCAATATATCTCCTAGGTGATACCTTGAAATTAGTATGAGGACAAATTTTTAAAACCATCATGGTATATCCTAGGAGATACCTTAAATGTATTAAAAAGATCTTGATACCTAGGAGAAATTTTGAAGACATTACAAGGATATTTGTGGTACTTCAAGGTAATTACTAGGTGTGAAGTGATGATAATTTCACACCTTTCAGACATTATCCCAAGATACTTTGAAATATACCCTTGTTTACTTACTTAGATTTACCATTAAAGAACACTTTAAAATTTAATATACCTATATTGATGATTGATAATACATTACCCACTTTATTTATGCTTCTATAATCTCTTATACTTTTCTTAAGATTGTTCATTAACCATTCTTAGACCTTTCTCCATTTTGAATTTGCATTTCCACCATGTTATTCCTTCAAGGCCAATCTATTGTAACTAATAATGAAGGTTCCTTATACCATTTATTGAGTTTATATGGCTTGAATATCAATCAATAATTTCATGCATGATTTACATTATGGCGTTTACAAGCCTGATTTGTGTTTAAAGGCCATGTTTTAGGGTTTTTCAGGAAGCTCAGAGGATGAGAGATACTTAACAATCATTTATAAACTCTAGGACCCTTTTTATCTTTATAAAAATTGTAATAAAATATTAATAACCTCATTCAACCTTTCCAAAAATTAAAATGAACTCATGCAACTTGTTACATGTGTTTCAAGTGACTACATTGAATTGTAGATGCACAAAAAACATGGTATTGAGGGGTTTCAATGAGGAAAGCTTCAAACCGAGTACAAATTCAATTCAAAATTGAATGTATCTTATTAATTCATACACAAAAAATATAAAATACACTAATTCAAGTGATATAAGATTGTTATTTTCAAGAAACTTGATCTTCAATACACATGGAACCCTGTTCTTGAAATGTAGACAATCATATTCAATTCTAAAAGCCTTATCTTCATGTTTACCAATCACAATTCATTCAAGAATCATAAAATAATATTAATAACATTAAATAAAATAATATTACTCATTTAAGAATCCATTTATGCACCATAATATTCTTCATATTGATCTTCACATATACATATGTTACAGACCTATAGACTGGTATGACAACACATAGGCCTAAAGGCCTTATTCTCTCCTCTATGCCACTTACTCCTCTTTTTACCTATGTACATCCTCCTTAATTAGATTTTATCAAGTGCATTCAAACTCATCTCTTAATTTTAATAAGTCTTTATTTGGTCTTGGTATTGAAATAGACCATAAATCTCTCTCTTCACCCTTATCTCTAACTAACATGCTTCTTCTAATGTAGAATTAGCTTCTAGGTGAGACTTGAAATAGGATTTAAATTTACAATATATCAACATGAATCTAAAACATGTAACTATACCTATTAAGACCATTCTTAATGGTTTAAGTCCTTTACAACTTGTCACTATCCTTACAAACCTTCATAAGTAGTTAAAATTTTCAAATTCTTCATTTTCGAGGGAAACCCTCATAAGACTATTAGAGACCTTAAATGGAAAATTTAAAGTCCTTATTGACTCTTAAAACACTCGTAGGACTTGACAAGGGTAGAGACAAGTACAAATTGGGTATTTACATCATTTAAGTGGAACATATCTTAATGCTCCTACATCATGAAGGAGATACCTTGAATGTCCTTGTAATATCATCAATGTATATCCTAAGTATGAATGTCCTTGTAATACAATCAAGGTATCTCATAGAAGGTATCTCTTTCACAACTAGGAAATACCTTAAAGGTATTACAAGGATGTTTATCATACTTTAAGGTATCTCCTTCATTCTTAGGAGATATCTTGAAGTACCATGAATGTCATTGTAATACCTTCAAAATATCTCCTAGTTATGAAGTTTATTGTAATACATTCAAGATATCTCCTAGGAGATATCTTTAAGGTAGTACAAAAATATTCATATCTAGGAGATACCTTGAAGGTATTACAAAACACTTCATACATAATAAATAATTTGAAGATATTGTAATGAACTTCGAAGAGAGAACTTGAAGGTATGAAACCGAGATTTAGGGAGATACCTTGAATTTTCATGTTAAAACTATTATTACATATTTTGAAGGCATTATAAGGACTTTCATAAGTAGGATATATCTTGAGGGTATTACACAAAAATTCATACATAGGATATATTTTAAAGGTATTATAAGGACCTTCAAGGAGATATCTTCAAGTTCCTTCTAATAATTTCAAGGTATCTCGTAGGAGATAAATTTTAGGTCCTTGAAATACCTTCAAGGCATCTTCTAGGAGATACATTTAAGTTGGGTATTATAAGGATCTCCAAGGAGATACCTTGAATTTAATTCCTTCATACCTTCAATGTCTCTCTCAAAGGTCCTTCTAATACTTTAAAGGTATCTCCTAGGAGATACCTTAGAGGTCCTTGAAATTCCTTCAAGGCATCTATTAAGAGATATCTTGAAGCTAGTTCCTTATAATACCTTCAAGGTATCTCCTATGAGACATCTTAATGGTTCTTTTTTATACCTTCAAGGTATTACAAGGACCCTTCAAAGTATCTCCTAAGAGATACCTTGAAGGTATTTTAAAAACTTTTAAGGTATCTCCTAGTCCTTGTAATACATTTAAGGTATCTCGTAGGAGATACCTTGAAAGTTTTTGAAATACCTTCAAGGCATCTTATAGAGGATACCTTGAATCTAGTTCCTTGTAATACCTTCAAGGTACCTATATCCTATGAGACATATTAATGGTTCCTTTTTATACCTTTAAGGTATTACAAGGATCCTTCAAGGTATCTCCTAAGAGATTTAAGGTATCTCATATGAGATACCTTGAATGTATTACAAGGACTAGGATATACCTTTAAGGTTTTTGTAATACCTTCAAGATATCTTGAAGGTATTACAAAACCTTCAAGGTATATCCTAGTCCTTGTAATACATTTAAGGTATCTCATAGGAGATACCTTAACCTTGAAATGAATTCCTTTTAATACCTTTAAGGCATCTTCTACAAGACACCTTAATAGTTCATTTTTATACCTTAAAAATATTATAAGGATCTTTAAAGGTATCTCCTAAGAGATACCTTGAAGGTATTATAAAAACCTTCAAGGTATCTTGTAGGAGATACCTTAAAGGTCCTCAAAATACCTTCACAGAATCTGATAAGAAATACCTTAAAGATAGTTCCTTGTAATACCTTCAAGGTATATCCTACTAGACACCCTAATGGTTCCTTTTTGTACTTGTAAGGTATCTCCTACGAGACACCTTAATTATTCCTTTTTATGCCTTAAAGTTATTACAAGGATCCTTTAAGGTATCTCCTAAGAGATACCTTGAAGGTATTACAAAAACCTTGTAGGTATCTTCTAGTCCTTGTAATACATTCAAGGTATCTTGTATGATATACCTTAAAGGTCTTTGAAAATACCTTCAATTAATCTTATATGAGATACCTTGAATACAATTCCTTGTAATACCTTTAAGGTATCTCCTATGAAACACCTTGATGGTTTTTTTTTATACCTTCAAGGTATCACAAGGATCCTTCAAGGTATCTCTTAAGAGATACCTTGAAGGTACTAAAAAAACTTTCTTTAGTGATTAATTTTTTTTGTATTGAATCATCCTAACATATGAGAGGCAATTTTAAATGTTTCCTTACTATTACTTGTATTGAATCATCCTATTTTATCAAAGGCAATGCTAAATAGACAATAGGGTTGACCTTGAAATTTAACCCTAGCTTGGTGTCCACATCTACTTCCCAAAAAGATCATTTTAGGCTTTAGTATAAATCATTCATAAACTTTATGGTCTACATAAACTTCATGCTAAATATAATCATCTCAAATGTTTAGAGGTGCCTTAAAATAGTATTGGAAATTTTTGTCAAGCTGAGTCTTAGTTCTCAAAAGAGCTACAAAATGGGCTGATGTCCAAATTTTTATAGCCCCTCTCCAAGGAAACAATTTTGGAACCAAAAAGCACCTTTTCAGCCCACTGTAAATGGTTACCAAATTACCAAGAACTAGAGCTATCCCAACTCTAAAAAAATAGAAAAATTCATGACTACATGAGTGGATTAGTTGGAAGATTTATAATAAAATATTATAAAACTCTATTATGATTGTAATGTAAAATTATAATCACCCAAATTTATTATTATTATAGAAATTTAATTTTTATTATGGAAATAGTGAATTTGATCAATCTCACCATAATAAGTAAATTTTTAGAGAATTAAACCAGATATTTTTTCACCTCTGCTTTGGATGTCAGCTCAATATAAAAGAATCACAAGCAAAGGAACACAAAATTTCTTACCTGGTAAAGATGTCAACAATTATTTAAACTTATACATGGGTGACTAAGAGAATGATTTAAAATAAGGATTCTCCTCCTTGCAACACATATATGAAGTTATTGTCAAAAAATGCAATGCCTTTTTCAATGCTTGCTTCTAAATCCTTTTTCAACTTCTCTAAACTAGATCTACCAAGTGAAATACATTCCAAAGGTAAATGAGACAAGAAATACACCTGCATCAAAATTCACTCCCATAGTCAATACTCTTAGAACTTTTATATGACGTTAATGGTCCCAGAGGGAACACTACTTCATCATCAACATAACCCAACCTTACTTTAAAGCAAAGAATAGTAGTTCAGTTACCTATTTTGGGAATTATACTTGTTATTTTAATAAGAAACATAAGGAAAAACAAATCTAGGCTTCATAACATCTAGGGTGTAATATTAATGAGTAAGGACATGATTCAACCCTTTAGTCCCTTCCCCAGATCTACACATAGATCACTACTGGTAGTTTTATTTAATGGTCATGCTTTGGACATTCCTTTGGGCTTCTCTGAATGCCTTCACACAAGTGTAGGGGTCTATTTATATAGCCATATAACCCATCTAATTTCATTAATGTTCATAACCACCCACTAAAGTCATTAAATATAAAATAAAATCCTAAAGATCCATAACACATCACACATCTAACACATCACAAAGAGAGTAAATGCATTCAACAACCGTATGTGATTTTAGGCATTAAATGTAAAATGGATGGAAACTTGTAAAAAATAATTTATTTAATAGTTAAATTACTTTGCAAGAATTTTACATAGCACAAGCTACACTACTTGAAGTAGGACACAATGGTTTGTAAAATAAATTGCATGAAAGAGACCATGAACAAGACTTCTCCAAACTTCTATGCACCATTGCTTCCTTACATGACATTGTAAGCTCACAGGCAAAGTTGTGCATTAAAACCTTCAGATGACTTTGTAAAGTATGCAAGCTTCCTTCTTCTAGTTCTAAGATGCACGCATAAAATATATTATGTAGGAGTAACAAAGCACATGCGTAAAGCTACACAAAATAATATGAAGGTTTGTGTACAAACCTTACTTGTGCAAACAACTGCAAGCTACTTGTTTCTACACTTGGTATTTTTTTTGGTTGATGCAAGATTAAAAGTGCCTTCATATTTTTTTTCCTTTTCTTGTGCTAGACATGGTGTGTCTATCATTCTCTGGTGTAGAGGCTCAATTCCTACCTTGTCCACATTCCATGAGATTAGGACAAAGGTGTGTTACCAACTTCCTCTTTATTTTTGGAGGATCATTGGTCATGAATGTTAAGGGAGTTTGGGTAGAGGTTCCTTGTGCACCCACTAGGATTTCCTAGCCATGCCCACTTATCCTATGCACATTATTATATCTTATGTTGGATCTTTCAATATAGTTGATTAGTGTTTCAGTCCTTCATCTTTTCTACCTTAAAATATAGATTAGTTTTATATTTTGACTTCGGCCATGGTTTTCATTAGTTTTATCTTCTATGGCGATTTGCGTTTTTTCACATGGTTATATGTATTTTTTGTAATGCATGATGCTCTCCTTTCTGATATGTTTAGGGTTCACTCCTGATAGTTAGTTACAATATTTTTTTATTGTAATTCTATTTTTCAACTTTTTGTTTCTTTTAGACTTTATAGCTCATTTTTCACTCCCTCTTACTATTATTTATCCATTTACTTAGAGTTCCATTGATCTAATTTAATATAATTTCTTTCTTTCTTTCTTTCTTTTTTGGTTCTTACATAATAAGTTATCAAATCTAGGTTTTCCAATCCTTATTCTATCTGCTATTGTTGTTGATCTAGTGTGAGAGAAATGTAAAATTTTAATTCTTTCCATTATACATGATTCCTACCATAAGGCCCAAGCCATGTTTGATATGTAGGAAATGAGCATTTCCATTTTCATAAAGTTGCATCTGTATCACTTACATCATCAAGTCCTAGAGGTAGCTGGTGAAAGCATGAATGCTAGCTAGAGGTTTTAATAGGAATATATTTATGGATGAGGATAGAACTAATATGCTTGTCCCACCTACCCAGATATAGATAGATAGGGATCACCCCAAATTTATCCCTTGATTAGGAATATGTAGGTAGATGTGTGGAATCAGTCCAATCTATATCTATAACCTAGTCAGTATCTGGGCCCAATCTGATCTTATTTTGTTGCCCAATCTTATGTTGGATTCGATATGCTAAGTTTTTATATATTTTATCTGGTGAGTGCCAAGTTTTTTGAATGATGCATCCATATTTATGAACCACAATCCCAATTCTAGGTTGGATCTAGGTTGGAGAGTCTATGGGGCCCATTTTCATAAAGTTGCATTTGCATCACTTGTATCATCAAGTCCTAGGGTGTTGTTATCAATATATCTTCTTTTTTCAAATTGACATGAGGACATGCTTGCAGATGCATTATCCTTTTTGGTAGGGTTTATATCTAATAGAAAATCTATTCCCACGTGATAAAGAGGATGAGATGAAGGAACAAATGCTTGACATTCATATTAAAAATCTGGCCATTGCATTTGGACTCATCAACATAAGGCATACAAACTCTATTCGAATCACAAAGAACCTATGTGTATGTAGTGAGTGCCACAGGGATACCAAGTTTATTTCAAAGATTATGGGAACATAAATTATTGAGAGGGATTCAATCCCATTTCATCACTTCAAAAATGGATTGTGTTCTTACAGAGATTATTGGTGACAATTTATAACAAACTTTAACTACAAATTGTAAAATTTCATCCTAAATTGATAGCTAAGAACTTGGCATTATTATCTGTTTCTAAGTTTCTATTCTAGTGGGTTTCTTTTGGCCTTATAAACTATATTCCATCATATTAAGCAAGATGTAATGCACATTAGACTATCATCTAGGTTGAATACTTGTATGAGATAGAAGTGCATGATAAAGTTGTGAAACATAAATGTATTATTTTTCTATTGCATCCTCATAGAAAATCTCATAGGATACAACGATAATGTCAACAAACCTAATAAAGATATTGTGTGTGGTAGATTAAGAATTTATATTGTCCTATTCTAGGTTGATTGTATTTGATTGATTTCACATACTTGTGCATGTATGTATGAGATTCACTCAAAACACTCAGTAGAATTAGTAATCTAGGTGTAGATAGATTGGCAAGATTTGGTTTAATTTCAATCAAGGTTATCTAAAATGGTAATATTATGGATAATTTGAATGTTTAATGATAGGATATATGAATGTATCAAAATCCTAACTTGAGTAGTGTTCTGGAAAACTTCAACTAATATAATGAATAACCTATTTACAATCAAGGAACTCTATAAATATAACCCCTCTTAAGGAGAGGAGGTTCAAACATAAGAATTAGTATGAGAAATGAAATGGGATTGGATGTTCTTATGGCTATAGGAAGATTTAGGCTATGAAATTGATGAATGTAAAGTATTCAACCCTATTGAGTGTTTACAGGTCTCTGAGTAATCTTATAGATGCATCATAAATCCTGTTTGTTTAATTTAAAGACTCGACATAATACATGTTGTGAAAGGATAATGTTGGATGAAGGAGGTTAGTAAGTTGATAGATCATATATATATATAAGTGAATGTGATAATAAGGTTTTAACATTCAATGTCTAAAGATCAATTCTTTCACTAAGAAACCTTGCTTATTGATGCCCTATTTTGGTTGTCTATGAAAGAAGCATACGTTAGTAAGGAGAGGTATGAGCATTATATTGGCAAGATCTTGGTATCAACAGATGAGGGATAAGTTTTGGTGAGAATTATTGAATAATAAATAATCTTTAAGAGTAATAATATGTGAAACTTCTGAGATAGGCTTGAGGATACATTATGGAAACAAATAAATATCATGTTACATAGTCACAGGTGTGGTGGAGGAGACCCAGAGTAAAGGGAAAAGATTTATGTATGGATTAAAACAAATGTAGATTGAGAATAAATTAGTCTTGATAACCTTGTCTTTTTTTAATTCATTCTTTGAAATATAAAAAGGTTATATATCCTACACAGTCAAAAAAGAACATACAGTATTCTGTGTTTTAGTTAAGTTGATGCATTTGGAGATTGGTGAAGAGTTGAAGATTATTGGAAAGGATAGAGACTAGATATAAATTACTAAGGGTGGAAATTTTAGCCTTTGAAAATTTGTATGACTCAATAAAGTGAAATCAAGGAGCTCTTAGTTTGGGCAAATAGGGAGCTAGGGTTTCAAGAAAGAAAACCTCATATCTTTTGATGTACCCATAAAAAAATGTTCAAATTTGGTAATATTATGTAATTAAAAGTAATATAACACATTATGATGATTTCAAGTCTATATGGACCTCACAATTATGGACATGGTGAGCTATGTTAAAATAGGGTTTAATTAAGCCTAATCAAGGGCTAATTTGAGAGTGTAAGAGGCCAGAAGGTGGTGGAGATAAACGAAATAAGTATTGAAAACTCTTGAAGAGTGTAAGGGGGATAAAAGGAGACCCAATTTTTTTTTATATCTTTAGGAAATGTGACAAAGAGGATTAAAAAAAGGGAAAAGGATTACAAGAAGGATACACGCCTTAAGAACATATAACGACCATATGTTCTGACATGAGTCTTGAGATGAAATTAAGGACTTGTAAAGGTTGAGTTAAATATAATGAGATAAATTAATCCCACCCATGAACATTATTTAATCATTATAACCTATGAAAGGATTTGGTCATTAAAGACCTAAGAATCTTGACTAGTAAGAAGCTAGTAGGAGCATACGAGGAAAGGGAAGAATTGAATAAAAAGGGGTAAAAAAATGAAAGTGAATGTCAAGGGAAAAGCATAATAATATATAAAAAGTGACTCTACATGAAAAATAACTAGATTACATTCAAAGAAACTAACGCACATAGTGTATAAGGAGTGAGAACCTAGTTTAGTCAAGAAGAGCAAAATTTATCCATGAGACATTTCCAAAGAAAGAAACCATTCAATGATGGGTTTGATGTTTTGAAGTCTTATCCTCTATAGATATACATCAATAACCTTTTGTTTATCATTTGAGAACACTTAACAATTCATAAATTACATAAAAAATTCCTTAATATGATGTTTCTACTTTTCTTAAACCTAACTTAAAGTTGCCATCTCTTGGCATAATTGTTGATGCACAAGTAGTGTTTGATAAAATATCTCATAGAAGCAGCTTCAAATGGAACATATTTTAAGAGGGTATTCTAGAACATATGAATAATAACTTATCCTTTTCTATAAAATGTAAAGAGTAGGCATACACCTTGATAATGATCACATAGCCAAAGCTGGACATGTGCCTAATGCCTCATGTGGGAACTTCTCTATTGGAAATGTATGCCAAAAGAGGGAGTAAAAATTATACTCACTAATTATTTGGTTAAATTTATAAGATAACCATGGGGTCTTTGAATTCAATGATAGTAGGATATGTTAAATAATCAACATGAAAATGGGTCTTCTAATTTTTCATCTCATACAATTAGAAGTCAAATTACAGAAGGCTACAGTTGTAAAGGCTCTCTAATGTTAAGGAGATGCAATTCTAATCTATTTTTGAAGCTAAAAATATATGAATGATGATAATTGAATGGGATATGATCAGGTTACTATGTTATTTCAAACAAAATTAGAAACTATTAGATTGTCATGTTATTTGAAAACATAGGAAACTTGGAAAACTTCAAGTGACCTAAAGTCACAAAAATAAGAGTTGTAAAGAGAAATATTAAATGAATGAAAAACTTTACAAATGCTTGCAGATGTATTATCAGGATTTGTAATGCTTGGGTCATATGCAATTGCAAATTCTCACTTCCTTTTTTGTTAGTTTTCTAATATTTTCACAAAGAGCAGCCATCACAAATGGTTCTGAATCTCATTACTGCCCTCAATAGGGAATTTTATTTGTTCCCTATGATCCCCAATTACTAGATTTGATCACAAATTAATTAGACACAATGGGAATGCCACCATGTTCTTATTGTCCATCTAAATGACTCTTGGAATCATATCTTTTGAGGGACTTCAGTGGCCTGTGTAACATTGTTTTGAATTATAGTAAATATAGCCTGACTTTTTAACCTTGTTTTGAATTATTGATTTTATTTGCAACTTTGATATCAAAATTCTTTTCTCAATTCATCCTATATTTTAAGATGATTGGAGGGGATTGTTTAAACAAGTTGTTAGATAATGTCTATTAATGTGGCTAGGAACACCATCATCCAATACTTATGATCCAGATAGTTTTTTTGACATAGTGTCTTATAGGATATTCATTTTTACTACCACTGATATTGGAAGATTTATTCTCTCACTGAAGGCAACATTTTTGTGTGGGTGTTTATGCTTTGTGTAAACATCTAGATTCTAGATCATTGTCTATGTGTTCCACTGAGCATATTATAATAGAGTATCATCTATTATGTGCTTTAGTAAAATATTTGATTGTCAAAAAAAATAAAACAAACATTTTTTTGATGTCATTTTCATGAATATAGTGCAGGTGTCAAGGATGCAAGTGATAAAGCAATTCTAGTTGACATGATTTAGGCAGTGGACAATATTGCAACTACAAATTATATGCTTATTTTTGGTGACCATGATTTTTCTAATGCCTTTCATAAACTTGGACAAAAGAGGTATAATATAATTTTGGCATGGCTTACTCAAAATGTATCTACTTATCTTACAAAAACAATAAGGATTATTTGGCTATGGGCCAACTTAGCAAGGGGTGAGCCATCTCTACATGATCCATTGACTAATGTTGAATAAATAAATTAAAATATTAATTTTAACCCTTCCATAAATGGTGCAAGAGTAGAGTTTTTATGGTTGAGGCATGCATTTTTAGAACTAGATTTGAAATTTGTAGTTTCTCAGGGCATGTAATCACTTCCAAGAGTACAACTGCATACAAATAATATAACTACACATTATATGGATTGTAACTTTCATGACACTGCATAGTTTCAACTAAATTGGTCCAACCATATGCCTGTCAATGGAATAGGGTAGTTAAATGGGTAGGGAGAGACTAATAAGTCAACATTATTTCTAGGAGAAAAACCTCCTACAATAATGTCTAAAATAAACTTTGCATTACATTCACATGCAAATGTGCTTGGTAGTTCTAATTCTATAAGGCCTTTATCCTCTACATAGAGTGCTATGAATGTTGACTACAATGATTCTAATCAGATTACATCTGATACCAAATCTTCATATAACCTATCTATGAACTCTACCTCATTTCCTATTCCTTAAGGTAAAAGTAATGGGGGTACATGAAGCCCAATTCAATCTAAATTAAGGTCAAATATTGGTTGTAAGTAGTATATGTATAGATAAATTTGGTGTAGAAAAGCCAAGATATCATCCTCAAGTTATGATTAGTTTGTCTACAAACAAATTTGGTAGAATAAGGCTAAGCTTTTAACCTCAAGTTACAATTAATTCATCTACTAAAAACTTTGGTGTAGCAAAGTTGAATTTTCATCCTCAATTTGCAAGTTTATTTTAAGATGATTGGAGGGGATTGTTTAAATAAGTTGTTGGATAATGTCTAGTAATGTGGCTAGAAACACCATCATCCAATACTTATGATCCAGATAGTTTTTCTGACATAGTGTCTTGTAGGATATTCATTTTCACTACCACTGATATTGGAAGATTTATTCTCTCATTGAAGGTAACATTTATGTGTGGGTGTTTATTCTTTATGTAAACATCTAGATTCTAGATCATTGTTTGTGTGTTCCACTAAGCATATTATAATATAATATCATCTATTATGTGCTTTAGTAAAATATTTGATTGTCAAAAAAATAAAACAAACATTTTTTTGATGTCATTTTCATGAATATAATGCAGGTGTCAAGGATGCAAGTGATAAAGCAATTTTAGTTGACATGTTTTAGGCAATGGATAATATTTCACCTACAAATTATATGCTTATTTTTGGTGACTGTGATTTTTCTAATGCCTTTCAGAAACTTGGACAAAGGAGGTACAATATAATTTTGGCATGGCTTACTCAAAATGTAGCTGCTTATCTTACAGGAACAATAAGGAATATTTGGCTATGGGCCAACTTAGCAAGGGGTGAGCCATCTCTACATGATCCATTGACTTATGTTGAATAAATAAATTAAAATATTAATTTTAACCCTTCCATAAATGGTGCAAGAGTAGAGTTTTTATGGTTGAGGCATGCATTTTTATAACTAGATTTGAAATTTGCAATTTCTTAGGGCATGTAATCACTTCTAGGAGTACAATTGCATACAAATAATATCACTACACATTATATGGAATCTAAATTTCATGACACTACATAGTTTCAACTAAATTGATCCAACCATATGCCTGTCAATGGAATAGGGTAGTTAAATGGGCAGGGAGAGACTAATAAGTCAACATTATTTCTAGGAGAAAAACCTCCTACAATAATGTCTAAAAGAAACTTTGCATTACATTCACATGCAAATGTGCTTGGTAGTTCTAATTCCATAAGGCATTTATCCTCTACATAGAGTGCTATGAATGTTGACTACAATGATTCTAATCAGATTACATCTAATCCCAAATCTTCATATAACCTATCTATGAACTCTATCTCATTTCCTATTCCTTAAGGTAAAAGTAATGGGGGTACATGAATCCCAATTCAATCTAAATTAAGGTCAAATATTGGTTGTAAGTAGTATATGTATATATAAATTTGGTGTAGCAAGGCCAAGATATCATCCTCAAGTTATGAGTAGTTTGTCTACAGACAAATTTGGTGGAACAAGGTTGAGCTTTTCACCTCAAGTTAAAATTAATTCATCTACTGAAAACTTTGGTGTAGTAAGGTTGAATTTTCATCCTCAATTTGCTAGTTTATCTATGGATAATTCAGGTTCAGCAAGGGCAAGTTACGCTCTTGAATCAAGTACACATGAGCAACAACAAAGCTAAAATGTGTAGGCTGCACATGAGGCTTCAAATTAAATACAATAGTTTCCCTCACAATATGTTTGATTCTAATTTTAGTTAATCATTTTTTGGGTTTAGATCTCCTTTATCATAATAGGTCAATCCTATAGATTATGATGCAAGGCTTCAAATGCTGAAGTAAAAATCATTCTATGCCAATTCAAATTTGACATCTCAGGACCAAGTTGGAGATGCCTTTGCATCTTACTTGTCCCAGATGACCTTCCTTTGACAACTTCTCCCAAACTCTAGGAGGCATTGAAAGAGGATTTAGCTTTCACTCAACAAATAAAATTAGAATTAAATATTTAGACCCAACTATTTAGCATTTTCACATGTCTTAACATTCATTTACCCTTTTTACCATGCCCTAAAATGGAGATAGTATTATGGTCAAAGGTAAACCTCAAACTCATCAACATCCTAAAGTCAGTCAAGCACCTAAAGGCTCTAAATTCCATTGGGTGTAAACCCATCCATCCACAAAAAATAGCTGGTCCTAAGTTGATAGCTGTAAGCTGATAATTTCATGGACTACTTGAAAGTAATAAATAATTAAAACATGTTAAGAAAGCTCATACCAAAAAATTCCAACTAAATTCATGCAAATTTGTAAATATCAAAGAGATGCTTTAAAATCAAATCACAACATAAAAAATGCAATAATCCCAAAAATATACCATCAATGCATAAAGTGTTCACAAAACTAAAGGGGAGTTGTTAATAAATTTTTCTTTGAGAAAAAGAAATTTTATGATTGATTAGGGAGATAGATAAACCAAAAATGATCCAAAATACTCAGATGTCATGAATGCATTGAATCCAACAACTAGAACAAGATCAGCCAAAAGCATACCCAAAACCACCTAGAATAATCACATAATTAGAGAGCAAAATACCATGATTTTGTGTGTAAATATAGAAATCATACTTAAGTAACCATTCAAAATGAGTGATCAGGGGATCTAAATATATTACAAGTTCATAAGGGTAAAATAAAATTAGTGTCTTGAAAAATTGGTGGCCAGAAGAAGATAGGTTTGGTCATATCAATGCCAATATGCTTGGTCAACAAGCTAAAACCACTATCAATATTCAATCCAAATGCCAACCAACTAGGGTGGATTTTCATGCAACACATTTTAAATTCTAAATTTTCCCTCCAAAATGCTATGCCCCTCTCATGAGCCCTTTTAATTTATTTTTAATTTTTTCCCCTTGTCCCTCCCCAAACATGGCATCCACTATGGAAGCTAAAATTTAGCTTTTGAAAATAACTTGAAGTCACCTTTTTTTTTCTAGGAGTGAGTCAAGGGGTTTTTTAATGAACACACCACCCTCATTTAAGATATAAAGTAATTCTATAATAAAACTTTAAGTAACAAATAATAAATATTAATTCAATTATTTTTAAAACTCACCAAAGATATAACAAGAAATATTGTATTTAATTGTTAGAGAAACAGAGGCCAAGACCATCACTAATAAAAATAACATTTACTAAAAATAATAAAGATATAAAAATAGTAAGTGTGTCTAAACATCAAACTGGATTAATCTGAAAAGCACTGAAACTTACTAAAAAAATCAGTTCTAAAAATTTCCACTAATAAAAGTAATAACCCCCATTGAAAAACTTAGAAAAACCCTCCACGAAGCCCAACATAGGACCAGAGTCCCCTAACCATACCCTCTTAACCTACGGGAACCCTAGAATAGGCTAATGGAAAGCTCATATTGATCTAGTGCAAGAAGGGGACATTATAGTTTGTTTCTAGGTGATGACAAGATCTGGAAAAAAAACATCCAAAATACTAAGCTCAAATGTTACATTTTATGACCCTATGTTTTGCATATGACTTTATTTTAGAAGGATTTTTAGTTAAAATTTCAATGTTGAGTACATTTAATGTAGATATGTTGAAATTGTGGATTTTTGTGAGTTTCAAATCCTAAAATTGTATTTAATTCAAGCACCAATTGTGACATTCATTGATTAGCTATGTTTGATTACAGTAAATGACTCTGAACCAAAATAAACACATGAAGGAAATTTGAAGGATCATTAGCCTCACTTCATAATTTATAGTGTGTTTTCACCCTTCATGGGTGGTTTTGGAATTTCCAGGTTCTCCTAGCCCAATAAGTTTCTAGATTGAAGCAAGGTTTTAAGCATGGAGCAAGTTGGTCAGAGTAAATTTGGCCCATGAAAATTATGGTGTGAATTATTTTTATGTACTTATAAAATGATTTTTTCACAGCACTGGGTAAGGCTTTGTACTAATGTTGTAAGTTCTATATGTAACTTAACATCCATCATTAGCTACAATTTGGCATTGTTTTATATCTACTTGTTTGTATGGTGTGGTTGGGGTTGCTAAAAATAATTTAACCCATGTTATACAACATCTCTAATGTTTTTTATTTCAACCTTATGGATCTCACACTAAATTTTCCTTAAGTATGGCTGAAGTGTTTGGATGGCTTTTGTAGGTCTCTAAAGTTGTTTATCTCTACATGCACCTGAATTTGGTTTTGTCAATATGTGAGATTGAAAATTTAAGGGTATTATATTGTTTTGAATTCATTATTAAGAGTATTATTGTGTTTTATTTTTCTAAGAAAAAGATTTATTAGTTTTTTCCATTAGTCTTAAAATTTTATCTGTGGTGTTTTTATTTAGTACAATTTGAATTTTATAGATGGATATGCCTTTCCATCTAGCCACTAAAGTGTAATAGGTAAATATATTTGTAAATATTTATAATTAAATCCCTCAATAAATTCAATATTTATTGTATTTGAGACACGAAAGTGAAATACAGTTATTTTTTCTAGATATCAATACTTTATACTATCCTTTTTTTCAAACAAAACACTTAAAACAAATTCCAATTCTATTCTACCCAATAGGGACTTAGCACATGGTGCCCTTATTTAAAAATGATAGAAATAAATAAAATAAAAACATATTGTATGATAGAAATGAATAAAACACTCTAACTAAAATGTGCATTCATTTACCAAAATTAGAAACAAACAAAATATGGTAAAACCTTGCCTATGTTTCTGATTGGGGACAAGATAAGTGATAGCAAAAATGAGCTCCTTCCAAAACATGACCTTGAAGGAATGTTACTCCTCATGATGGCATCAATGATAGTAAAATAGAAAGCAATAATTTTACCTGAACCATTCCAAGTACACATCAAAATCCTTGCTCGCTAGCTAAATGTATATTTTGTATCTCTGCTCAAGTGTGGGTTTAAAATATTGCAAAACCATTTATTCATATTTTGAGCATCACCCAGATTGATTTTTATAAATATGTTCATTGGTGGAGGTACATTTTTGATGATAGTCTCCACTATAATGTCTTCATAGGCTTTAAAATTTATGCATGTGTTTCTTTATCGAAGAGGATGTTATTGGTTGGAAAATGGGTTTCGTTCAAGGGTAGCAGCTAGTAGGTCTTGGTCTATTTGGTTTTCCCCACCCACGAGTATTAATGTTTTTATCACCAATTGAAACCAAGGATTTCTTGCTCTTTGATACACATGAGCCCATTCTACTCAGGTTACCAACCCTAAGATTTAAACCCTAGATGAAGGATTATATTGGAATAAGATAAGGGATAGAGTTAGGATTAGAGGTTCTAGAAGAAGGGTTAGGGTTTTTAGCATTAGGGTTAGGGTTTGTATCATTATTATTAGGGTTTGATAGGATATGAGTATGATTAGAGGATTTAGATAAAGGGTTAGGGTTTGTATCATTAAGGACTATTCCTCTTTACGTATTATTACCAAAGTACCCCATCCCCCTTGATCATAGTCTAGGCAAAGTGGATCTACTTTATTTCAACATCAAGCACATTTCAATTATCTATAGACTAGGCCACAAAATATATGTGTAATACTCATTCATCCCTCCTACTAAAGGATCATTTGCCTTGGTATTAGTTAAGGATGTAGAGGGAGTACTCAACTTCCTTCAAGGATTTTTGAGCCTAAACCCCTCATCCATAGGTATTTAGATATACATATTTTTAGTCCTGTATGGACTCTTTTGTAGTGACAAGTAATGATATATTAGTTATTTTGGTTTAAGCCCCATTGCAACATGTGTGAGTGTTAGTATCCTTTCTTGGTCTCATGCTTTATATTCATCAACTCCATATTTATTTGAGAGATCCTTCCATTGCAAGTCCATTTTTACTTGTGATGTCTTATGACTCAGGGTTTAACCACTTTAGGTTAACCTCCTCTTACATTATTCACTTTATTTTATACTTTGTGTTTCATTACTTTTTTCAACTTAGGTCTTCTTACCCTAGTAATTATATTTATAACTCAATGTACTCTCTGAGTCCCATTGACTTGTTTTGGTTATTCATGGACATTAATATAATTTGTCCTTTCTTTCTTTATTTCTATTCAATCATAAAAATGAGAATTAAAAAAATGTTTATGGAAATCAACACACTAAGACAAGTAATGTATGAAAAAAAAAATTGATAAACAAAGCATTCATAGACTAGAGTGATATATGAGCTTCACACCCTTAAGAGAATGATAGCAAATTTTGTCAAAGAAAAATAAAATCATTTGGTATACTCTAATATTGTTCTGCCCAGCCCCAGTGATGGGGGTAGGAAACAAAATAAATGGAATTGGTAATTCTTTGGACATTCATTAGAAGGTTAGTATGGGTTTATGGAGTATATCTACATACAAACTGAAAGATACTTGTTTTCAAGACATTTGGCTCATTTTCATCTGTTGTTTTAAATTTTATCTTTTTGGTATGGGATAAATGTCATCCATGTGTAACTTATATGGGATAAACATTGTCCATGTGTCTCTACAAAGAAAATAATTAAAAACATCTCCTCCAAATACTTATATGGGATAAACTTTATGTATATAACTTATATGGGATAAACATCATCCATGTGTCTCTACACAAAAAGCAAAAGAAAAGATATCCTCTACATACTCATCATGTGTAGGGAGAACAAGAAGAAAGTGAGGAACAATTACATGGTCTATTTCAGTGGCTTAAGCTCAAGCATAAGGGTTAGAATCACATAAACAAAAAAAACATATTTATGCTATAAATAATAGTAAAACTCAACCTCAATGTTGTTGTAGGAAGTAATAGAAAATCCAATAATTGAAAGTGAAACATAACATCTTCTCCCTAGAAATCTCATTGATGTATACAGGAGATCACAACCTCATTTTTCACCATCATCTCTACTATAAATATCAAACTATTGTTGCTTGAAACTTCGTTCACAAAAGATGATATGGGATAAGTAATGATGGGTTTCAAATGAGGTATGACTACTGGTTTACACTCTTTTAATTTATAAAACTCCACTTCACCAAAACAAAAAATTACATCCCTTCCACTATCACCTCTACTAAAACTATTAAATTATTATTGTCTAATGTTTCATGAATGAAAGATGAGACATGGTTAGTGGTTATGGATTTTGAGTGAAGTATGAGTATCGATTTACATTGATTTATTTTACAATCCCCACCCCCCAAAAAAACATAAAATCAAGTAACACCCCTCTGAACATAACTTATTTAGAGTATTTAAAAGGTGGTCAAGGTCATAAGAAGTCTGTAGGAGTCTTTCTTGGTTTTTAGTTTTGTGTCAAATTTGAATTCGAGTTGTATTGGACTTTCCCACCAAATATTTCATTTGAATTTTTGAACTTTCATAAAAACTTCAATCTTGTTTCAAGAAGTCCAACATTGAATGTGGTGTGTTTATACTTTATATATGATTTTAGGATGTTACAAAACATATACCTAAACTCATATTTGAGAAATATGTTAGTAGTTGAATTAGTTGAGGACACTCTTAACATATAAAAGAAGTTAGAATTTAGTTGATGGTTATTTGTTAATAAGAGTCTTATCCATGTCTTATTTTGTATTCAGATTTAGATTCAAGAGAGTTGGAGGGGATAGGATTAAAAATTATTAATGTAAAGAACCCCAAACAAGTGAATAAAGACAAGTTTTGATTATTTATAGACGAGAAAGCAAACAGACCTTGCATCTTCTTGACTATGTGAAAAGATAGTTGACAGTGTGCATGATCATGAAGCATGATTAGTAACAAGTTATTGTGATATTTATGTGAGTGGTAAGTTTAAAATACCTTTTCTCTGATGGTGATTATAGAATTTTTCATTTGAGTTTCAAATCTTTTGAATGTTCAAATTATAAACTATATACCCTATGCTTTTACAAATTGTGCCTTGAAATATGAGTGAAGGTCAGAGTCTTGTGGAAGAGGAGATTATATTTGGTGGGATTTTGGAATGTATGATTAATTATTAACTTTAAATAATAATTCCTTAATATTATTTAAACATTTTAAGTTATTATTATGCTAAGGACATTCTGTGTTAAACAACACAACCCTATCTTCTATGAGCAAAAGTTCTGAGTATACATCTATGTGAGAAGGTCTATGAATGTATTGGAATGAAGATTAAAATGTATATGTTTGTGATTTTAATATCATATGAACATGTAGTATTATATTATTTCAATTAGATTTCATATTTTTGGATGAGCAAAAAGAAAACTACCACAATTCTCCAGTCATCAAGAAACTTAACACAGTCAAAGTGGTATCTCATGAAAATTTGCATAATGAGTGTTATAAATGGAAGGAATTGATTTTTTAAAGTGTGTAAATTTTTTTTGGAGGATTTTCAACCTTAATGTTGATTTATAACCCTTTTGTGTAATGAATTATAAAAAATAACCTCTTCTCAGATTACTACAGACCTATGATTAAGTACATAGTATATTTAAATTTGGTTAAGTCAATAAAATGTAGCTTAAAAAGGGAAATATAACACTTGAAAAATGTGAATAGGGTCAAATTAGACCTAATACAATAGTAAAATTCAATATAAACACTTTTGGAAGATTGAAATCTCTTTTTGACCCTTCTCAAGTCTATGAAACTAGTCCAAACCCTGTATTAGGGTTTCTATTTTCAAAGTGAGTTTTTAGGAGTTGTAACTATCAATAATTCATGAAATTTGGTGAAAATTTTGAGATAAACATGCACAAAGATAATATAGTGTTTTAAAGTTGTGTAAGTATGGATAAGTACGGATGGGGGAGGACTGTGTGGTAGATAGGGTAGAAAGAAACCTAAAGACCTAATTTGAGAGTAGAAAGAGCCAAAAGAAGTTATCAAATAGTTGAATCAAAGCCTAGAAATTTGTGAATAAATGGGATATGTTATAGGGTATCCATAAATGAGGTTTATTTGATGATTTGAGTCTATACAGGAAGAGTCTATGATAGAGTAAGAGGTAGTGTATGATATGAGGATTATGTTGAGAAGTTAAGTAGGGTTGAGAAGAAGTTAGAGAGAACACAAAGGAGTGGAAGGAAGTTTGTTAGACCCATCTTAAATCCTAAAGAACTAGAGAAAATATTTGATCCAAGTTGTTATAAATTTTAAGGACTAGTAATGGGGATAGTCTCAAAGTAAGAGAGATTGAATGCATTGATTAAGGAGAATAGAATGAAGAGTTTAGTGAGACCATCCAAAGAATGGTGGAGAATAAATGAAATGGATAAAATGTAGATGTGAATTTGAAATGTGTGCAGGGTCCAAACATAGAGATCAATTAAGAAAAGATAAATTAAAATCTACATGGACATTGACAAAGATCTTGGACAAGCATAGTATGCAATAGGGATCTACATCATGAGGGATGGAGAGGGGCAATGATGGAGTGATTATAAATGATGAGGAATGGTGAGGGTTAGTAAGGAAATGATTAGAGATGATGAGGGATGGTGAGAGATAATGAGGGAGTGATTAGGGATGATGAGGGAGTGATTAAAGATGATGAGGGATGGTGAGGGTCAATGAGGGAGTGATGAGGGATGAGGAATGATAAGGAGTGAGTTATTAGGGATGATGAGGCATAGTAGGGGTTAATGAGGGAGTAATCAGGGATCATGAGGGAGTGATTAAAGATGGCTAGGGATAATGAGGGTTAATGAGGGAGTGATTAGGGAAAATGAATATTTATGACAGAGTGATTAGGTGTGATGAGACATGAGTAGGAAGTGATCAAGGATGAGGGAAGGATGATGAACAAGTGAAATTAACACAAAGTGGTTGTTTGATGTGTGCAAGTCATCAATGTGACCTATGCTACCCCAATCACACTACTTTACATCAATTTCAAAGTGATTGGTTTTAAATCTTTAATTTTTACAAACCTAAGACTCCTAGAAATGTCAAGAATCAATCTGGAAGGCATAAAAACCTAAAAAATGACTATATGTTTACCAAAAATGGATATCAATTACAAAAGTTTTGTCCTAAAATCCCTAGATTTAATAATTAGACCCTAAAAATAACTAAGTACTAACTTGATTAGATTTTGAAAAACTATTTTCCATATTGTAAGGTGTGAAACTGTGAGACCAACTCTATCAGATGTTGAGTGACCTTAATTTCTTATATTTACTAAAATAAATTTAACGTAACAATATAAATATAAACTTGTACTTAACATTTAGAGTAGTAAATATAAGCTTATGGATAAATTTGGCTTCATGTGAAACTCCTAAATGATTGTGGAGTTGGTTTTGGACTTATAACAAAACAATGCATACACGTATAATACACTATATAACGTGTACATGTTATACAAAGTGTATATGTTATAAAACATATAAACATTATTTTAATTTACATTAATACGTACACATTATTTTCTCAATAATATGTACACATTATGGCTCAGTAATTAGCAATCCATAATTTTAATAATGTAATCACGTTATTCAATAATGTGATCATGTTATTCAATAATGTGATCATGTTACCTAAAATGTCCACGAAATTGTCCCCCAACTTTGTACACATACCCCCTATGAGATATGGTGTCTAAGTTGATTTGTTTTGAAAATTTGATCATGTTAACACCTTGAATACTTTGCTTATAGACATTCATTACTTTTTAGTCTAATTGAGTATTCGTGTGATTAAAAATCCCTTAGAAACAATCATTGTGATAAGACAAGTAACTTGTTTAGATGTTTGTTGACAGGTTTGTAAATTGATTTTTAATCTTTAATAAATTTAGAGTGATAGGTTGATTTAATGAGGGACATTCATACAAGCCTTTTAAGAGTGTCTAGAACCTTATAAAATAGGTCTCATTAAAATCTAAATAAACATATAGAAAACAAGCCTGGATATTATAGAGATAAGAGTGAGTGGATAGTCTTCTTTACAAGTGCGTCATTTTGGTTATTGAAAACATAGTTTGAAAGTTAAAAAAAAAGCAAAAAAATTAAGATGGAGGATGAGTTTCTAAAACTATACCAATCCATGTTAATACATCAAACAATATAAAGTCCAACAAAATTATATTAGGTATTTTATATTTTCTCTAAAAAATTTACCAATGATGTAATTATGGTGTATGAATGTACATCTAGTGTATATAAGATTCACTTGAAATTCTACCTTTGTAAATGTATATGGTGTTGTACTAACATAGATAGATGTAGTAGTGGTTGGTCCACTACCTAGCTTAGTAAATTGAAATTGTGATGTCAAAGGCAATGTCTACTCCTAGAACACAAAATACACACACACACACACACACACACACACACACACACACACACACACACACACACACACACACACACACACATTATTCAATTTAAATACGTAAATTAATTTTTACCTTTTTAATTTACATATATAACTTAAAATTTTAACATGAAATTTATATAAAAGATACCTACATGCATGTAGAGACCAATGTATCCAAACCAAACATGTGTGCCAAAAACTCATTAGCTAAGGCCATATCTTCCAAGCCCCCTGAAGCACCACCATCATCATCCAAAGTTCCAGTGCATATAGAACTATAAGATCTACATGGGTGGGGTTAGGTACAACCACTAGGTGGAGTATCTTGAGCATCTATCTCTGAAATCATACTTGTATGATGAACGAGTGTATTAGTAAGTGCACTAAGTGCATATAAAGTATTGATCTCTATAAATTCCTTAAAGATAAAAGGAATCTCTAGATGAAGTAACTTTTGGGTAGGGATCCTTGCAAGCCTAATAGGTGTATGACATACACCTAGATGATCCTAGACAAAGCCTTTCCCTTGGCCCTGAAACTCACCATAGTCAAAATAGTTTGGAATCTCATTAAGGACAAACTCAAAGTATAGTTTCCTCAAAAAATACAAAGGGACCTCATCGTTATTACATGATGGATAATCAAACACCATCCACCATTGATCCCAAAAATTAGCTTTAATCAAATTGTGTTGACATCATTGGATTAAAAAATGTTTAGTCATTATGGGAAATGGTGCACTGGTGGTTGGGTTGATGAATAAGGCAAAAATTTGTTCTTTTTTTATTTCTTTCTTATTCACCTCATATGTTGATAATTTTTTAGCATAGTAAGCCCTTCAACTATCCCTATATGAGCTCCATCTATCAATTTAACTCATTATCAAGTCAACTTGACCTAATATTAACTCTAGGGTATTGGAAAAATAGGTGTGGTGGGTATTGGTGGAAGCGGGATCCCTCATTCTCCTAATTATCTACTCAATTTCAATTTTATTCTCCACTGTATGTGCAGCTATATCCTCCTAACTACCTAGGGGATCTAGTGGAACTATAAGAGGGTTAGGCAGAGTGTTTGATCCGGGCAACAATTCGAGGTGACCATTCGGTGGCAGTTAATTCTTTGAATTTTGTATTATTTTCATTTTGTTTTGTCCTCGAGTGATTATATCCTTCAGCGTTGCATTATATTAATGTTATATCCTCAAGTGTTGCATTTTTTTAATGCTAGGACATATGTCCTTGAGCTTTGTATTGTCTTAATGCTGGGACATTAAGTTGTCACCCTTTTTTTCCTTGAGCCACGTAATCTCCTGTGGTGGTCTTCAAACATATGTATAAATACATTGTAACCCGAAAGGGGAAGGTAGACATCTCTTTGTAGAGATAAGTGCATGTTTTGTATTACGGTTGTTAAGTAATATGATGTCTCTTCTTAGATAATCCATTGTTATTGTGTTATTTCTATGCTATTAAAATATTCATCAACCAGAACTTCTATGTTTTGGATCAGTGGTATTAGAGTGGTTTGTCTTGAGAGTGTAAGTTCTTGAGGACAAGGTCAGGATACAAGAAACTTGGGTGGGAAGCAATATAGCTTCTAGATGCTCCCCCTGTGTGCCCCAAATGACCTCAAATGGCAGACGACACTGAGACATCTGATCCTTTCTAGGAAATGGTGAATGAAGCCCTCCAATGGCAACAAGTGTAGATGCCCAACAATTTGCTCAAATTCTTCAAACACTTCAGATGGGAAATTTTGGCTCTATGGCTACACAGCCAGGCTCCTCATCGAGGGAGCTTCCTTTTAGTGCCCCAACACCCTTCAAGGTTTAGGTAAATTTTGATATTCCCACATTTGAAGGAAAAATCAATGTTGATGCGGTGGAAAATCGGTTAGACCAACTGTCATCCTACTTCTCGATAAATAAGTTCACCGATGGAGAAAAGATCACTTTTGCTCTTTTGAAATCATCATTGCCCGTGAAAAACTGGTGAGAAGTGTACAAAAATAGGTTCAATTCAAATATCATTGGCCTTAGGGTGGAACCCACCTGGGATGATTTTATGGAAGCAGTAAAAGAAGAATGATATCCCCTCAGTGCGTATGATGATCTGTACATACAGTGGCAACAACTCCACCAAGGCAAGGACCAATCTGTGCAAGATTACACAGACACTTATCATTCTTTGTCTACAAGACTGGGCATTGAAGATAGTGAGAAACATAAAACTCTCAAATATCATGGTGGACTACAATGGTACATCTGGTGGGAAATGGAACTCTTCAATTTGGAAACCCTCGGTGAGGCATATAAATTTGAAGTGAAGATTGAATAGAAGTATGGTAGGAAGAATACAAAGAATCAAACTTCAAAAGGGAAAAGTGACAAGGAAGGTCAAACACAAGGCCAAAACTGGAAGTAGAAGGAGTTTCAGGATAAGAAATCCCAGAAGGGGAAGGCTAAAAAATGGTGTGATTACCACAAAACTGGAACTCACTCTAAAGAAGAATGTTGAGCCATCAATTCTCTGCTCTCTAAGTCACAATACTCAACATCTACTACTATGACTCATACTCAACCTATAGTCGAAGAGGATGAAGAAGAAATTGTAGATGTTGAGCCCAACACCATCATCGCTTTGTCACAAACCCGTGAAGAAAGACTAGATGAAAAAGAAAGATTGTTTCACTCCAAATTATGGGTAAAAGGTAAGCCTCTGCATTTCATTCTTAATAGTGGGAGTCAAAAGAATTTAATCTCAGGTAAAGTTCTAAAAAGTCTAGGTCTATCCATGAAGCCTCATCCAAAGCCATATAGTATTGGGTGGTTAAGCCTAGGGAGAGACCTTCGTGTCACCCATCAGTGTCTTATTTCATATGCTATAAAACCATTCCAGGATGAAGTCTTGTGTGATGTGGTCAATCTAGACATTTGTGATGTCCTCCTTGGTCAACCATTCATGTATGAGTGGCATGGCATTTATGAATCTGAAACCCAAAGGATCACCCTCACTCTTGGAACATGGTGCTATAGGGTACCAGAGGTACCACCTCCCACCTCTATTTCCCTGATCAGTGCTAAGCAATGCAAGAGATTGGTGGAGAAGACAAAGCAATTTATTCTCATGATGGTCAAACCATATAGATCCAAGGAGGCCAATGTTGTGGTCCTAACTACACAATCAACACAATAACAAGAGCATATAGGATGAATCACAGGCAAATATGCTAACTTATTCAAGTCACCCATAGGAATTCCACTGCATTACCAGGTAAAACATTCTATCGATTTAATTCTAGGATCACCTTTGCCTAACAGTCTTGTGTATCGTAGATCAGTTTTAGAGAATGATGAGATAAGATAGATTCAAGAATTGATCAAAAGGGGTCACATTAGGCCAAGCTCTTCACCTTGTGGTAGCCAAATTGTCTTGGCACTAAAGAAAGATGGAACATGGAGGCTTTTAATTGACTATCAAGCCCTGAATAAAATCTTTGTGAGGAATCGCTACCCTCTCCCCATAATCGATGACCTGCTGGACCAGCTCTGTGGTGCAAAGTTCTTCACCAAAATCGATCTCAAATTTGGTTATCACCAAATTCCCATCGATCCCATTGATGTCTGGAAAACTACATTAAAAGCTAAGGAGGGGCTCTTAGAATGGTTGGTTATGCCTTTTGGCCTAACTTACACACCTGCAACCTTCATGAGGATGATGGATGACATCCTATGACCCTTCACCAACTCATTCGTGGTGGTCTACTTAGATGACATTCTCATCTATAGCAAAACATGGGAAGAACATTTGCAACATGTCCATAAGGTGCTTCAAACTCTTTAGGAGCACAAGTTATATGCAAATATTAACAAATGCACATTCAGAATGGTAACAATTTAGTACCTCAGGTACGTTGTGAATGAGGAAGGGGTCCATGTCAATCTAAAAAAAAATTAGGTTATTCGAGAATGGCCCACACCAAGGACCCTCATAGAGCTTCACAATTTTTTGGGCCTTGCAAATTTTTACTGCAAGTTTGTTCTTGGATTTTCACATGTTGCTTGGTCACTAACCCAAGTGACTAAAGGAGGAGCTAAAGCTACATTTCAGTGGTGTGAAATATAGCAAAGGGCATTTGAGAATTTGAAGAATAGACTTTGCTCAACCCCTATTCTTGCCTTGCTAGATTTGCATCAACTATTTGAGTTGATGATAGATGCATCTGAATATGCCATGGGAGCTATCATCATGCAACATGGCCATCCTATTGCATACCATAGTGAAACTTTCACTAATACAGTTAGGAAATATCCAACATATGATAAGGAGCTCTACACCATTATACAAGCTTGAAAACACTAGAAACACTACATCTTGGGGAAAGAGATGATCATCCACACTAACCATAGACCATTAGAATTCATCTAGATGCAAAACAAACTACAAAATGAGAGGCACCAAATGTGAGCCACGTGTCTTCAACAATTCCACTTAATAATAAAACACAAAAAGGGGAGCTCAAATACAGCTACAAATTGCCTAAGCTACACACCAATTACTGCACTCACAACAGTGCTTGACCTATGCAGACATGAGACTGCCACTTGGGGTGCCTTGTATGAAGCAGATCCTATCTTTGTTGACACATATCAAGCACTCCAAAAAGGTGAACATGTTTCTAACTTTTATTTGAAAAATAATTTCCTCTACCATATGGGGCACATCTGTGTTCCTATTGTAGAGTAGCAAAAGATGATATGGGAAGCACACTTCAGTAGGATAGCTGGCCACTTTGGTATCGAAAAAACATTGGCAGATCTTCAAAAACACTTCTACTGGCCCCATATGTGCAAAGATGTGGAAAGATATCTCAAATCTTGCACCCCATGTGTAATCACCAAGCCAACAAATAAGAAACATAGGATTGCACACCATTTTGTTGTGGGTGACAAGGTTTGGTTACGGCTTCAGAAGGAACGGCTTGTAGGCCCACACAGAAAGATTTGGCCTCTGTGATATGGTCCATACACCATCACCAGAAAAGTTGTAGAAAATGCTTTTGAGTTAAACCTACCAGCCTACCTTGGTCTGCATCTAATATTCAATGTGGATCTCCTCAAACCATATCACCCACCTCTATTAGACACTTCAGTTGTGGTAAAACAACTAGACATTGATGAGCTAGATCCATAGAGTCTTGCTCCAGTAGAAGAGGATCAGATTTGGATACTTGGATGAAGACAACAAGAGGATGCTCTATTCCACTGTATCGAGTGGTCAGAAGAGGATAACTTAGCCACCATGGTGAGTGGCTCACAGTGAATCAAATCAAGACACAGCTACGCCACCTGACAGGGAATCTTGACGCAATGGAGACCATTGCTTTTCAAGGAGGGAGGAATGATCCAGGAAATAATTTGAGGTGACCATTCAGTGGCAGTTAATTCCTCAACTTTTGTATTGTTTTCATTTTGTTTTGTCCTTGAGCGATTATATCCTCGATCATTGCATTGTCTTAATGTTATATCCTCAAGCATTGCATTATTTTAATGCCAAGACGTATGTCCTCGAGCATTGTATTGTCTTAATGCTGGGATGTTAAGTCATCACCCGTTAATTCCTCAAGCCACGTAATCTCCCGTGGTGGTCTTCAAACATATGTATAAATGCATTATAACCTAAAAGGGGAAGGTAGACATCTCTTCACAGAGATAAGTGCATGTTTTGTATTGCAGTTGTTAAGTATTATGACGTCTCTTCTTAGAGAATCCATTATTATTGTGTTATTTTTGTGCTATTGAAATATTCATCAACCAAAACTTCTAAGTTTTGGATCAGTGTTAGGAGGGTTGTGCAGAGGGTTAGGAAAAGGGTTAACATGTCAACCTATTGGAGAAAAATTACAAATTAAACTATGCACAAAAAAAATTCTCAAAAATTGATTTCATTCACAAAACTTACCTCTTATTTGTAGTGGCATCATCAATTTTATGAATGCGAGAACAAAACCAAAACTGATGGGAGCAAAACCAAGCCAATAGGAGCAAAAAATGAATGAAAGAAGACAAATGTGAATGGGAGAAGATAAAATGAATCAGTGATTTGTCATTTTTTTTGTTTTTAAGTTTTAAGGAATGCATATGTGTTCCTTATAATTATAGGAGTGCATATCCATTCCTATAATGCGTACACATTCTTATAGTATGTACACATTTTTATTGGCAAAGTAACGTGTACACATTCCTTTTGCCAAAAATAGTACACGTTATGGCATGGGTATCTTGAGCCATAACACACATGCATTATGGGAAATGTCTATGGAATTGTCCCCCAACTTCATGCAGATACCCATCCATGAGGAGTGTACAAGTATAATTGGACAAGAATTAGTTGGTTTGAGTAAATACAAATATGTGACTTATCAAATAAAAGATGTTAAAGAGTCTAAAATGTGTGAGCTTGTTACAAGAGAGATACATGTTTTAGAATTTATGGTTGAATTCATGAAATAAATTATTTGTGAGTATGTAAGGCACACACATAGGGATAAATGGTTGGATGAACATTTAAAATTAAGAAAAGACACATTCACACTTGATTATATTGTTTTAGTAGTTGACTTTGATGAAAATTACACATTTAAACCACAAATGGAAGTTTGATCACAATATTACAACTCAACACAAGTTACCATATTTATACACATAACATTCATGCATGAAACTAATAATACAAAGGAAAATAAAATAATAATAAGGGAGTACCATTTCTATTTTAGTGATGATTGATCACATTATATAGAGTATGTGCAAGGTTATTTTGAGAATTTCTATAGATAGTTGACTTAGGGGAACATCACTTTCAATCAACATTACATTTGGTTAGACAATTACACATCATAATTCAAGAATGCACATATATATTTTATTGGTTGAGTAGGATGCATGTTTTCACTAGTGTAGAACATATTTACAGTTTCATTGAGGTTAGACATGGAAAAAGGGAGCATGATAGTGTTGGAGCATGTGTAAAAAGAGCCATTATAAGGGACAAGTTAAAGTTTGACCATGTTGTTAATTTTACTATGCAAAAATTATGGTTGAATGGTGTAATGAGAACATATATCATGGTGCTAAAGTAAATTCTACTATTCATTGAAATTTTTGGTTGATGGAGGAAAAAGACTTGGCAAACTATGAGGATTGTATGACTCTAATGGGTTCAAGTGAGCTCCACTCATTTCATATCTCAAATATAGGTTCTAAGACTATTCATATGTGACACTTGGCATGTTTTTGGTTTGCATGCATAGACTCTATTTGGAATGAGTGCGAGTCACAAGAGTGGGTAGATGAATGAAGTTCAAGACCTCTTATTCTAATCAATACATATCAGGTTCTACTAGAATTGTGACTTATAAATATGACATCATCACATGACTTTGACCATATATCTGATCTAGTGTAGCCATGTAGAAGATTAATCTTTATGTACTATTTATTCTCATTATCTATCTTCATAGTGTTATTAAAAATTATATTTTGTGATGCAGGCCATGCTTTTATAGTTATTGTAGATGTGGACAATGAAGAGGGAACAAATTACTACTTATGTTGGTGTGTACATGGAAATAAAAAATTGACTTGCCTGGTTGTAGATGGAGAAAACATTGACTATCCCACTAAGTCTGTGGTAGTCACTAGAACTTGGATTCGATGATATCCTATAAAAAATTCAAATATATGTTTGTTTGAAGACTTTGAAATGCATAGGAAGATATTGCACTATTCAAATTTGGTTCTTGCAATGAATATTCAATTGAAAAAATATTGTGGGAGGCTAATAAATAGGAATATATGGAAAGTTAATGAGTCACACCATGAATTTTTTCTTGATACTATCAAGATTATAACAAATTAAACTATGAAGTTAATGAGTTTTGGATCAGTGTTAGGAGGGTTGTGCAGAGGGTTAGGAAAAGGGTTGACATGTTGACCTATTGGAGAAAAATTACAAATTAAACTATGAAGAAAATAAAAAATTATCAAAAATTGATTTCATTCACAAAACTTACCTCTTATTTGTAGTGGCATCATCAATTTTATGAATGTGAGAACAAAACCAAAACTGATGGGAGCAAAACCAAGCCAATAGGAGCAAAACATGAATGAAAGAAGACAAATGTGAATGGGAGAAGATAAAATGAATCGGTGATTTGTCATTTTTTTTGTTTTTATGTATTAAGGAATGGATATGCATTACTTATAATTATAAGAGTGCATATGCATTCCTATAATGCATACACATTCTTATAGTATGTACGCATTTTTATTGACAAATTAATGTGTACACATTCCTTTTGCCAAAAATAGTACACGTTATGGCATGGGTATCCTAAGCCATAACACACATGCATTATGGGAAATGTCCATGGAATTGTCCCCCAACTTCGTGCAGATACCCATCCATGAGGAGTGTACAAGCATAATTGGACAAGAATTAGTTGGTTTAAGTAAATACAAATATGTGACTTATCAACTAAAAGATGTTAAAGAATCTAAAATGTGTGAGATTGTTACAAGAGAGATACATGTTTTAGAATTTATAGTTGAATTCATGAAACAAATTATTTATGAGTATGTAAGGCACACACATAGGGATAAATGGTTGGATGAACATTTCAAGCTAAGCAAGGACACATTCACACTTGATTATACTATTTTAGTAGTTGATTTTGATGAAAATTACACATTTAAACCACAAATGGAAGTTTGATCACAATATTACAACTCAACACAAGTTACCATATTTATACACATAACATTCATGCATGCAACTAATAATACAAAGGAAAATAAAAAAATAATAAGGGAGTACCATTTATATATAAGTGACGATCGATCACATTAAATAGAGTATGTGCAAGGTTATTTTGAGAATTTCTATAGACAGTTGACTTAGGGGAGCATCACTTTCAATCAACATTACATTTGGTTAGACAATTACACATCATAATTCAAGAATTCACATATATTTTATTGGTTGAGTAGGAAGCATGTTTTCACTAGTGTAGAACATATTTATAGTTTCACTAAGGTTAGACATGGAAAAAGGGAGCATGATAGTGTTGGAGCATGTGTAAAAAGAGCTATTACAAGGGATGAGTTAAAATTTGACCATGTTGTTAATTTTACTATGCAAAAATTATGGTTGAATGGTGTAATGAGAACATATATCATGGTGCTAAAGTAAATTCTACTATTCATTGACATTTTTGGTTAATGGAGGAAAAAGACTTGGCAAACTATGAGGATTGTATGACTCTAATGGGTTCAAGTGAGCTCCACTCATTTCATATCTCAAATATAGGTTCTAAGACTATTCATATGTGACACTTGACATGTTTTTGGTTTGCATGCATAGACTCTATTTCGAATGAGTGTGAGTCACAAGAGTGGGTGGATGAATGAAGTTTAAGACCTCTAATTTTAATCAATACATATCAAGTTCTACTAGAATTGTGACTTATAAATATGACATCATCACATGACTTTGACCATATATCTGATCTAGTGTCGCCATGTAGAAGATTAATCTTTATGTACTATTTATTCTCATTATCTATCTTCATAGTGTTATTATTATTATTTGGTGATGCAGGCCATGCTTTTATAGTTATTGCAGATGTGGAAAATGAAGAGGGAACAAATTACTACTTATGTTGGTGTGTACATGGAAATAAGAAATTAACTTGCCTGGTCGTAGATGGAGAAAACATTGACTATCCCACTAGGTCTGTGGTAGTCGCTAAAACTTGGATTCAATGATATCCTATAAAAATTTCAAATATATGGTTGTTTGAAGACTTTGAAATGCATATGAAGATATTGCACTATTCAAATTTGGTTCTTGCAATGAATATTCAATTGAAAAAATATTGCGGGAGGCCAATAAATAGGAATATATGGAAAGTTCATGAGTCACACCATGAATTTGTTCTTGATACTATCATGATTATAGAAGATCCTAGTTATTTGTTAAATTGAAATGCACATGTATGTTAACTTTTAAAATGTAGATGTAATCAATTTTACCAAATGTTTTTGATTTTATAGGTATGAAATTCATAAATTTCATATTTAATTACTTACTAACATATTTTTGTAGGTTAGTGGTGCCAAATAAGCTTCCACCTTAAGTGGTTGGCATTGTTAGTAAAGAATTTCATATTATTGAAGCTAAAGGAAGCCTACTAAAATTACTTAGTGTTTATGTGCTCCTGAACAATTGCTCATGATATGTCTCTTTCTCCTTGTATCTTGCCAAACACATAGAATGATCTACATGGCTTCTATTTAAACCAAATGCATTAAAATTACCTCAAATGGCATTACATACCAATGTTACACATAAAACAAACACACTTTTCATTGATTTGCATATTTTCATTGGTATGACAGTCTTGAACAATAGTGAAAATGCACTTATAAGTGGAATAGGATGTCATGGTCATTGCATCACATGTAATTTGCCTATATAGACGTGCTTAAAGTGACAGATTTTCACTTATAGGTCCCAGAGGTAAAAATGTTAGTTGGAGGTCAACAAGTTATTTCTTTACTGCCAAAAAGTTGCATTTTAGGACCTATTACTATAATTATACCACAAATTTCTTTCAGAGGTGCTATAGACTAGATCCAAGGTATAATTAGAGGGATCTTATAGTTCATCCATATGACTTATAAATTTTTTTTTATGCATGATTAAAGTTAGGCTAAAAATCAACGCCTTTCTTGTATTGGGAAGGGCCTTCTTGAGCCTAGAATGGGTGGTGGGTTTGTCCATTGGGTTAGATGGGAGGCCAAAAACCTAGTTCTAGATATTATCCACCCCTCTAGACATGTTGACAATGCTAGTTTTCAGCCAACAAGCACTAGAAATGGAGTTCTCGAAATGTAGCTTCAACTTTGACAACATTTATTGTTAGTGTTTCTGTGCTCCTAAACAATAGTGAAAATACACTTATAGGTGGAATTATATGCCATGATAATTAGAGAACATGTAATTTGCCTATATATATTTGAGTTAAGTGATGTATTTTCACCTATGGGTCTTGGAGGCAAAAACACTAGTTGGACGTAAACAAGTTGTGTCTTCACTGCCAAAAAGTTAAAATTTAGGACCCGTTATTACAACTTTTACCATAAATTAATTTCAAAAGTGAAAATTAATAGATATGGATTGAAATAAGGGGTCTTTAAAATGCATAAGAAGGATCTTATGGTTCATCCATATGACTTACAATTTTTTTTATGCATGCCTGAAGTTAGGCTAAAAATCATCATCTTTCTTGTATTGGGAAGGATGTTCTTAAGCCTAGAATGGGTGGTGGTTTTGTCAACTGGGCTAGATGGGAGGCCAAGAACCTAGTCTTGGACATTATCCACCCATATGGACATGTTGACAGTGTCATTTTTCAACTAATAAACACTAGAAATAGAGTTCTTAGAATCTATCTTCAACTTTGGAAACATTTATTGTCAGTGTTTCCATGCTTCTGAATAGTGGTGAAAATGCAATTGTGGGTGGAATTGGATGTCACAATCATTCAATAAAATGTAATTTTACTATATATATATATATATGTCCTTGAAGTGATGTATTTTCACTTATGAGTCTCAAATGCAAAAACACTAGTTGAAGGTCAACAAGTTGTATCTTCACTACTAAAAAGTTATATTTTAGGACCTGTTACTACAACTTCTAGCATGAATTTCTCTCACATATGATATATAATAGATACATGGTTAAATTATATGGATTTTAAATGCATGTAAAGGATCTTATGGTTCATCCATATGACTTTTAGTTTTTTCTATGTATGCCTGCAGTTAGGCTAATAATCAACATCTTTCTTGTATTGGGAAGGGTGTTCTTAAGCTTGGAATGGGTGGTGGGTTTGTTGAGCAGGCTAGATGGGAGGCCAAGAACATAGTCCTAAACATTATCTGACCCTTTGGATGTGATGGTAGTGTTATTTTTTAGCCAATAAACATCAAAAATGGAGTTCTCATAATGTAGTTTCAACTTTGACAACATTTATTGTCAGTGTTTTTGTGCTCCTAAACATTAGTGAAAATGCACTTGTGGGTAGAATTAGATGTCATGATCATTGGAACATGAGTAATTTTATTATAGATATGTGCGTGAAGTGATGTATTTTCACCTATGGGTCCTAGAGGTAAAAACACTACTTTGAGGTCAACAAGTTGTCTCTTCACTACCAAAAAGTTAAATTTTAAGACCCATTACTACCACTTCTACCATGAATTTCTCTCAAATGTGCTAAATAATAGATCTAGGATGAAATTATAAAGTTTTCACATGAATAATATGGATCTTATGGTTCATATAAATGACTTATAATTTTTTTTATGCATGCCTGAAGTTAAGCTAAAAATCAACACCTTTCTAGTATTGGGAAGGGCATTCTTGAACCCAAAATAGGTGGTGGGTTTTTTGATCGGGCCAGATGCGAGGCCAAAAAATGGTCCTGGACATTATCCATCCCTCCAAACATGTTGACAGCCCCATTTTTTTCCAACAAGCACTGTAAATGGAGTACTCATACTGTAGATTCAACTTTGACAACATTTGTTGTCATTGTTTCCATGCTCCTGAACAATAGTGAAAATACACTTGTGGGTGGAATTGGATGTCATAGTCATTGGATCATGTGTAATTTGCCTATATAGATGTTTTTTAAGTGATGTATTTACACTTATATATCCTGAAGGTAAAAATTCTAGTTTGAAGTCATTAAGAAAACTAAAAGGCTTAATAGGCCTAATAGTCTAAGTGAACCATATACACATGGCTAGAATCTAGTGGTATTAGAATTGGGTTTCAAGACCTTTGAAAGGTTTTTTTTTAAGCTTGTAAAAGTTTTCCAAGGTTCAAAAATCCTTCAAGAGGCTACTAATTAGTCAAGGAGTCTATTAGGCCTTCTAAACCTAATTAGGCTAAATTGCATGCGTATAGGTAATGGAAGGATCTCAACACTAGCAAGGGAGAAGTTTTTGGTTCATGAGAGATGAGAAATTTTATAGGTTTCACAAATAGGCTAATATACCTAGATGGTTTTTTAGGACTAATTAGGCCTAAATGGCCACCTACAGGTGGTCAAAGTGGCTTCAAAGCTTAGCCAAGGGGTATCATTGACCAAATGGAGTCAAGTGTTTAAAACTATTGATACAAGAGCATATTTTGTATAAAATAGTATGGTGCCCATGTGAGAGTTTTAAAGTGTTAAGTAGAGGTAGTAGTCTTTATTATTCTTTTAGAGTCTTCCTACATGTTATAAAGGTCCTACTTATCTTATATGATTAAAACAAGTGTATGTTGCATGATTTGCTAAACTAATACAAGTCTTGAAAAAGAGTTTTGGAGAAAAAATGGACACTATTTTATTAAAATAATGAACAAAAAGGGTAATCACAAGTATCAAGATGAAATGAGCTTCTTCAGGAACAAACATTAGGCAAGAATCTTTGAGTCATACCTACATGGGTTGTAAATGTGTGTGTTTTCTATTGTGTGGCAATATGTGTGTGTGAAAGATTGTAATTGAAAAATATTAGTAATAAATATTAATAATTTTGTGATTTTAAGTAGTGTATGGTGATTTCAAATCCTTTCTTGAAATATACTTGAACTCTAACAATCAAAAGATAGTGAATTCAAAAATTTGAAAGTCCTTTTCTATTAGCACAGACTAATTTTGGTTTAAAATCATTGTTTGTAGAGCTTGTTTGTATGATGAAACTTGTGTATGGTTTGATACTAAGGATTGGATTAGTTACACATATGAGTGAGGAGTCTTATATTGTTGTTAGATTTCAAATAACATCTTTTAGCTTTATAAAGAAAGGTTAATTAGCTCTCAGGTCCTTAAAGTGTAGGAAAACCCTAGTTACAAGGTTTTGATTGAAAAATGGTCATGAATACATTTTTAACCATATTATAGATGATTCAAGAGCTTATTGACTATCTTGAAGATGATGATATCTTGCCTTGACTGATACGAGCTTCTTCATTATTATAAAATTCTTCCTATTAGAAGGAGGGACTTCATCACATATTAAGAGGTCTCCTCTTTACAATGTATTGACTCTTCATAATCAATTGACTCTCTTACCAAGGCTCTTGAACCATCCTACCCACCTGAATTGATGCAGAGTAATCATAACAACTAAACCCTTTTCAAATTCTTGTACTTATTTTTCATGGCCTAAAAATGGTCTCCTTGGTTATAGAATGCAAAAGATAGTTATAATATCTTATTTAACCTCTAATTCCTTCATTACCCTTCAAAACACTCAATGACAATCCATCTAATACAGCTTAATCTCCCATTTCCTTATTCCTCACAAGATCAGTCATTTACTTGTTATAGGATCCTATAGGCTATAATGGCCTAATTGGTCTTTTAGGGTATGAAATTCCAATAGACTAATTCAAACTAATACCAATTCCATCTATACCTTTCTTACATTATTTTTCAGACACTCTTTACAATTTCATCTACCAATTCTCTTCCTTTCTTCTACAAGTCTCTTTCTTGGTTCACTCTCCTAGTAGCCCTATTGCATTATAAAGCTCCTTGTATTGGGTTATTTAAAGATATTCAAGGTAAGATAAAATCATATTTGAAAACCTATTAGGGTCTTCCTACTTCACTGACTCAGTCTTGGACCAACTCTCCCTCTAAACCCCTGTTCTCACACTCTTATAATCCCATTAGGACTCCATTAGTCTTATGACAAAGCTCAATATTGAAATCCATACTTTTCCTATTCGTACCATTCTAGATATTCTTGATTATTTTATACCCTATGAAAACACTTCAAATTACAAATTTGTAAGAACTTTCAATGGTTAGGTTTCAAGATATGCACACTTCTATGTCAAAACCCTAGGTCTAATTTTACAAGTTTGTGTATAGGTTAAGAGGGTCTAAATTATGTAGTTGAGTTTATATACACCTTATTGATTTAATTCCTCCTATATAGACTCTGTCTATAATAAATTCACATGTTTAAAATAATATTCTACCTTTATTTTTCCTTATAAGGCTTATTCCACTAAGAACTCAAAGTTTTGGACCTACAATAAACTATAGATGACCATGAGCATACAAAAATATTCAAATAAAATCATTGATATTCTTCATTTATTATAAGGGTTTATTTCCCTTAATCCCATTCCATGCACAAGATGCAAAATCAAGATAAGTGACTAGGTGTTTAACAACTACAAATCTAAGATTGATTCAATCACCAGTATAGGATTCAATTAATGAAAATATAGGTTTAACAACCCTTACTTCTTATTTCATTTGCATTCTTATAGAAACAAAGCTTATTAAGAAAAATAAATGTCAATTTTTATAACTTTAGGCTCTATCATACCAATCTGAATTGAAACATATTCCTAACAAGTTATTCTCAATCTTAAATCCTTAAGAATAATTCAAAACCAATCATTCATAATAATCTAAACACAAGTACAATGTTTGCAACTTTCATGAACTTGTTTCTAGGTTACAATCACTAGTATAATATTTAATTAATGAAAAGATAGGTTTAGTATCCCTTACTTCTTATTTCATTTACATTCTTATAAAAATAAATCTTCTTAAGAACAAGAAATGTCAATCTAACTATAGGCTCTATCATACCAATCTGATTTGCAACATTATCATAAAAAGTTATTCTCAATCTTATAACATTTGTAATCCTTAAGAATACTTAAAAAACAATCATTCATAATAATCTAAACCCAAGTGATTAAAATAAGACTTACTTTAGTGGGTTTCTTAAATATTCATGTACAAAATAAGAATGTCATGTACGAATGCCATATATAGGCATACAATGTCAATGATACATGCATTACCATATAGGCATATAGAAAAATACATCATGTCTAACAACATAGTATTTATGTCAGGTGAATACATCATATATGCATGTATAATGCCAAAACAACATACATTTCCATATATGCATACAAAAAAGTACATCATCTATAACATCCTAATCATCAAATAATCTCTCTCTCTTTGCCTTCCTTGAAGAAAACTCTCCATGGGATGCCCTACATGTAGATGGAGATATATTGAATGCCTTGGATTGTTTCAAGGATTGACTCTATGTGCTATGCCCATAGATCACTTATAGCTAAACCTATTCAAATACAAAAATATTATAAAATCAACAAGTCTACATGAAACCAAATTGAGAAACTCATTTTAAACTATAGTAAAAAAATCATTTAAAGATGCACTTAATACAAGCTAAAGGTCCTTCTCAATTTGTTGTTGATGCTCGACTAGGTCAGTTCCAAGTTTAGTTGCATAAACAAGCATGTTAAATGATGAAGAAACATGAGGAGCTACCATAGTAGTTGTTTGAATTTGACTATCAAATGGCATATGACATCCCTGCATACACAATACATTCATGTATATAAGTTATATTTTCCCAAGTATGTAGTAAAATTATTAAAACAAAAGTATTAAATTAAAATTCAAAATTACAAGTGAATATGTACCTATATGAATGCCTGTGTAGATGACATTCTAGAAATAAAGCCTAAGTCTATCTTGACTCACAATAATGGAGGAGTGTCCACCCTAGTCATTAGCTAAACAAACAACCTAATAATTAATAACTAGGGAAATTCATTGATTAAACAAGTTGTTAACAAACTTAGTCTTGCATAAGATATGAAAATATTTAATAAGGTCATAGGAAGCATGAATGTGATAAGTGTATATGTGTAATGTGACTTATACCACCACATTGAAGGCAAGAAATGTTAGTTTCATGAGGGAGAATGATAAGACATCTAAGGCAATGATGCATCTCTTGCACCTCTTGATGCAGGAGCATCCTATTTTTTATATATATGGTCTTATAGTTAGTCTTAAAAGGGTTTATAGTTGTCAATAAGCCTTGAATGAAGCATTTAGTGTGTATATTAGGTCATTTAGAGGTCTTAGAGTGTTTTCCATCCTATAATTGTTATTTGAATCTTCAAATGTATTTGAGTGAATATTTGCTTAAATTATAATAGTTAATGTGTCTAATAGGTTCTAAATGGTCTAATACAAGGATAGGAGTCTCATAAGTTTAGGTAACATCATATCTATCTTTCTTACTCATTTAAAGGTCTTAAATAACTTGATAAGTCTTCAAAGATCAATTTTTCTAGTTTAAGAGAGGTTTGTTAGAGAAATAAGGACCTAAATTAACACATCCTAAAATTGGAGAAGTCTTAAACAACATGATCAATTTGAATCTATCATTTCAGGGATGCACAAGATGATTAAAAAAGTATAAAAGACCAATTTCACATCCTTGGAGGACTATAACTTTTGTTTGAATTCTTGAAATTTCACAAAAACTTGGGAATAGTTAGACAAACAAACCTAGAAGATGATTTCAAAGGTTTTAGATCTAACAAAACCTTACAATCACATTTATTAAAATCTGAGTTTCATGTAAACCTACAACCTTGTATCTCTAAGACAATGAGGGAGGATTTATGAGTGAATTTTGTGAAATTGAGTTATTGAATGCAAGTTAGGTGTTGAAACATCCTTGATACACCTATATACACTAGTTTGGATGCTTGTATAGCTTTGCTGAGGTGTATTTTGTATTTTGACCTGATTAAGGTCATTAGGTCTAATTGTCTTAAGGCAATAACTTGGTATAGTTGAGGATAGTCCAATGAGATATGGTGTCTAAGTTGATTTTTTTTGAAATTTTGATCATGTTAGCACCTTGGATACTTTAATTATAGACATTCATTACTTTTTATTCCAACTGAGTATTGGTGTGATAAAAAATCCCTTAGAAACAGTCATTGTGATAAGACAAGTAACTTGTATAGGTGTTTGTTGACAAGTTTATAAACTGAGTTTTAATATTTAATACACCTAGAGTGATAGGTTGATTTTATGAGGGACATCTATACAAGCATTTTAAGAGTGCCTAGAACCTTATAAAATAGGTCTCATAAAATCTAAAGAAACACATAGAAAACATACATGAATATTGTAGAGATAAGAGTGAGTAGATAGACTTATTTACAAGTGCATGATTTTGGTTATTGAAAACATAGTTTAAAAGTCAAAATAAAAGAAAAAAAATTGATATGCAGGATGAGTTTCTAACACTACGCCAATCCATATTCATACATTAAACAATAAAAAGTCCAATAAAATTATATTAGGTATTTTATATTTTCTTACATATAATCTACCCATAATGTAATTAAGGTGAATGAATTACATCTAGAGTATATAATATTCATTTGAAATTTTACCTCTCTAAATGTGTATGGTGTAGTAATGACAAAAATATATGTAGTAGTGTTTGGTCCACTACCTAGCTCAGTAAATTTTAATTGTGATGTTGAAGGCAACATCTCCTCCTAAAACATAAAAAAATTCACATATATATTATTTAATTTAAATGTATAAATTAAATATTACATTTTTAATTTGAAAATATAACTTAAAAATTTAACATGAAATTTATATAAAATATACCTATGTGCATGTAGAGAGTCCCAACATATCTAAACCAAATGTGTGTGCCAACAACTCATCAGTTAAGACCATATCCTACAAGCCCCCTAAAGCACCACCATCATCATCTAAAGGTATAGTGCATATATAACCACAAAATCTACATGGGCAGGGTCAAGTATGACCACTAGATAGAGTATCTCAAGCATCTATCTCTAAAATCTTAATCGTATGATAAATGAGTGTATTAGTAAGTGCATGCAAAGTGTCAATCTTCACAACCTCCTTCACTGTAGAGGGAATCTTTAGATAAAGTGGATTTTGGGTAGGGGTCCTTGTAGGCCGATTAGGTACACAATGTATACTTGGTCAATATTATGTAAAGCCTTTCCCTCAGTCCTGAAACTCACCATAGTCAAAATAGTTTAGAATCTCATTGAGGACAAACTCATAGTAGAGTTTTCTCAAAAAATTCAAACGGACCTTGTGGTTATTACATGGTGGATAATTGAACACCATCCACCATCGCTCCCAAAAATTGGCTTTAATCAAATTGTGTTGGCATCTATGTATTTAGAAACATTTAGTCGTTACGAGAAATGGTGCATTAGTGGCTAGTTTAATGAATAAGGCACAAATTTGTTCTTTTGTTATTTCTTTCTTCTTCACCTCATATGTTGATAATTTGTCAACATAGTAAGCCTTACATCTATCCCTATGAGATCCATCTATTAATTTAACTCATTATCAAATAAAATTGACCTAATACTACCTCTAGATTATTGGCCAAATAGGTACGATGGGTGTTGGTGGAATTGGAATCCCTCATTCTCCTAATTATCTGCTCAATTTCAATTTTATTCTCCACTATATGTGCAACTATATCCTCCTGACTACTTGGGGGATATAGTGGAACTATAGGAGGGTTAGGAAGAGGGTTGGATAGAGGGTTAGGTGGATGATTAGGCATAGGGTTAGGTAGAGGGTTAGCATGCTGACCTGTTGGAGAAAAATTAAAAATTAAACTATGCACAAAACAAAGAATTCATAAAAAAATAATTTAATTCACAAAACTTACCTCTTCTTCATGGTGTCATCGTCAATTTCATGAATGTAAGATCAAAAACAAAATTGACAGGAGAAAAACCATGCCAATGGGAACAAAATTCAAATGGGAGCAAAACACAAATGGGAGAAGATAAAATGAATAGGCAATTTTTTATTTTTTATTTTTTATATTTATGTTTTAAGGAATGCATAAGTATGCATTATAATTATAGGAATGTGTACACATTCATATAATGCATAAACATTTTTATTATCAAAATAACACATACATGTTCCTTTTACCAAAAATGTGTACACATTATGTCCTAGGTATTTGGAGCCATAATGCGTACATATTATGGGAAATGTCCACCAAATTATCTCCCAACTTTATGCACATACCCATCCATGAGGAGTGTACAAGTTAAATTAGATAGGAATTAGTTGGTTTGAGTAAATACAAATCTGTGACTTATCAACTAAAAGATGGTAAATAATCTAAAAGGTGTGAGCTTGTTACAAAAGAGATACTTGTTTCATAATTTATGGTTAAATTCATGGAGAAAATTACTTATGAGTATGCAAGGCACACACATAAGGATAAATGGTTGGATGAATATTTTGAACTAAGCAAGGACACATTCCCACTTGATTCTATTTTTTTAGTAGTTGAATATACTAAAAATTACACGTTTAAACCACAAATGGAAGATCAATCGCAATATTACAACTCAACACAAGTTTCCATATTCATTCATATAACATTCATGTATGTACCTAATAGTACATATTAAGATTAAATTTTTTTAAGGGAGTACCATTTCTATATTATTCATTACCAATCACATTATACAGAGTATGTGCAAGGCTGTTTGAAGAAGTTCTATGGACAATTGACTCAGAGGAACATTACTTTCAATCAACATTACATTTGGTTAGACAATTGCACATCACAATTAAAAAATTCACATATGTTTTATTATTTGAACAAGATTCACGTTACCACTAGTGTAGAATACATTTAGAGTTTCACTAAGGTTGGACATAGAAAAGGGGAGCATAAAGGTGTTGAAGTATGTGTAAAAAGAGCTATTGTAAGGGAAGAGTTAAAATTTGACCATGTTGCTAATTTGACTGATGCAAAAAATGTGGTTGAATGGTGTAATGAGAACATATATCATGGTGCTCAATCAAATTCTACTATTTGTAGACATCTTTGGTTATTGGAGGAAAAAGACTTGGCAAACTATGAGGATTATATGACTCTAATGGTTTCAAGTGAGTTTCAATCATTTCATATCTCAAATGTAGTTTCTTAGACTATTAATACATGACACTTGGAATGATTTTTTTCTACATGCATGGACTCTATTTAGAATGAGTGTGAGTCACAAGAGTGGGTGGTGTTGATGCTTGGATTTGCACCCTTGAAGAAAAACTCAATATTATTCATCCAAACAATAAATGGAATCATCTCTTTTTTTGTGGGTGACAGTTTCTTTGAGATGAATCTCTAGATTTAAGGGATAGCTCCCCTGATGCACCTGTGAAGCTCTATCTATCCTAATCTATCAACTGTGTATGAAAAGAGAGAAAATGAACAATAGAAAGAAACAAATAGTGATGTAGCAATATGTATTATCCTCTCACTTTGACTATAATCACTACTTAAAGAATGACAAGGTTTCCTTGCACAAGACTCATGACCCTTTATGCATCGTTACATCCGTGTGTTTGCTTGTTAGATTCAAAAGGTACTCAACATTCAAGAGGGAAACATATAATTATAGAAAATAATATGACTTTTAACCACTTCAAAAATGTCTATACACTTATTAGAGAATACTAATGAAGACTTGTAATAATGATTTATTTGCATGTTTGGTGGGCAATCAAGGATACAAGTTAGGAAAGACGACTTTCAATGAATGAGAACAACATGATGTTAAATCAATACACAAAAATTTAGTGTGCAAGTGGTAGAATTTATCTTAATTTATTCAAGCATTTTCAATACAAATCTGGTCAGAGTTTTGTCATTAACTAGTGGAGGCTATCTTAAGAATAGGATGAATACATATATATAGTTTTTTGAAGGGAGATTGAATGATTGAGATTGTAAGATCAATTGGACATGTGTTAATTAGGAACAAGAATAGTTGCCATTGACAGTTACAAGAATAACCTTTGCTATTACTAAGTCCATCTTGTTTTGGTGTAGTTGGCTCTTTGCTGACTTGTTTTTTACTTCACATATGTGTTATTCCCTTTATTTGTATTAAAAATTAATGGATATTCATTACAACTAAATTTTGACATTTTGTGGGCCATTACCTTTTGGACTTTTATCTTTTAAATTTCCCAAAATAATTTGTTTAGATCTTTTGTTTCCTCTATTTAAATTTCAACGACTATTCGTCATAGTTTGAATTTAATGTTCTACAGGCCATTTGGTATTTTATATGAAATTTTGTTTTATTGGACATTCTTATGGATAATTTGTCTACAAGAATTCTCTTGGACTCTTTTATTGCATCTTTGTTATTTATTTCGAGAAAAATGTCTTGTTCATTTATTTCAAAAAAATTTCCTGAAAGAAATCATTTTTGTCTTTATCTCTATCTTGGTTTTCTTTCAGACTTTTGTCTGAGGGAATTACTTCAGACACTTTGTCTAAAAGAATTTTTTATGTCTTCTATTTGTGGGGAAATTATCTTAGACAATTTTCCCATAAGAAATCCTTTCTCTTTCTTGCATGATCCCTTTATAAACAACCCTTCAACAATCTTGAAAAGGTACTCCTACCCTTTGAAATTTTTTTTGGCCTTTCTAAAGAATTTAAAACGTCCATGTGCCCTTCAGAATAGTTGCTTGTACCTTTGGCTTCAAAAATGTCCCTCGAAAAAGTTGAAATCACCTTTCAAAAAAGTGAAAGTACCCTTCAGAAGAAATGTAAATGAATTTCCCACAAGAAATGACCCTTCAAAATAATTGAAAAGATCCAATTCACTTGAAAATAGCCTCTCGGCAAAGTTTCAAAGTACCCTTGTGCTTGGAAGATATCCTTCAGAGAATTTGAAAAGTACCTTCAGAAACAAAGTCCCAGACAAAAAGTCTGCAAGAATTCACTTGATTTATCTTAAACAAAAGTCTGAAAGAAAGACTTTGAGGCTTTGGGAAAAATTTCTAAAAGAATTCTTTTAGGCAAAAAAAAACCCAAAAGAAATAATCTTGTACAAAAGTTTGAAATAATTCACTTATACATGGAACAAAGTTTGAAAGGAAAAACACTTGAACAAAAACCTAAAGAAATATTTTTGAAAGGAAATATTTGAACCTTCACCATGAAATTTTCATAAAGCTTTTTCTAGATAAAGACACACACTAGACTCATCCAAAAATATGAACAAATAACTATTTTTTCAATATGGATGGGCAATTTTGGTTTGAAAGACCAAAATTTCGTCAACAAAGTTAGGCTAAAAATCAACATCTTTCTTATATTGGGAAGGACATTCTTGAGCCTAGAATGGGTAGTGGGTTTGTCAATAAACCTATATGGGAGGCCAAGAACATAGTTCTAGATATTATCCACCCCTTTAGACATGTTGTTAGTGACAATTTTCAACAAACAAGCACTCGAAATAGAGTTTTTAGAATGTAGCTTCAACTTTGATAACATTTATTGTCAATGTTTCTGTACTCCTAAACATTAGTGAAAATTCACTTGCAGGTAGAATTAGATGTCACAATCATTGGAGAACATTTAATTTTACTATATATATGTTCTCAAAGTGATGTATTTGCATATGCGGGTCTCAAAGGCAAAAATTCTAGTTGGAGGTCAATAAGTTGTCTCTTCCTTGCCAAAACTTTGCATTTTAGGACCTATTGCTATAACTTCTACCATGGATTACTCTCAGATCTTCTATAAAATAGATCTAAGTTGAACATATAGGGATTCAAAATTCATAGGATGGATCTTATGGTTCATCCATATGACTTACAATTTTTGTTTTATGCATGCCTAAAGTTAGGTTAATAATCAACATCTCTCTTGTATTAGGAAAGACGTTCTTGAGCCCAAAATGGGTGGCGGGTTTATCAACTAGGGTATATGGGAGGCCAAGAACTTGGTCCTAGACATTATCCACTCTTTGGACGTGTTGGTAATGCCATTTTAAGCCAAAAAGCACTAAAAATGGAGTTCTTGGACGGTAACTTAAACTTTGACAACATTTATTGTCAATGTTTTTGTGCTCCTAAATAGTAGTAAAAATGCACTTGTGGGTGGAATTGTATGTCTTTATAATTTAAACATGTTTAAATTACATATATATATGTGTTTTAAGTGATGTATTTACACCTATGGGTCCCAGAGTCAAAAACATTAGTTGGAGGTCAACAAGTTGTCTCTTCACTACCCAAAAGTTGCATTTTAGGACCCGTTACTACAACTTCTACCATGGATTGCTATCAGATGTGATATAGACTAGATATAGGTTATAATTAGAGGGATTTAACATGCATAAGAGGGATCTTATGGTTCATCCATATGACTTATAGTTTTTGTTTTATGCATGCTTGAAATTAGGCTAAAAATTAACATCTTTTTTGTATTAGGAAGGGCATTCTTGAGCCCAGAATGGGTGGTGGGTTTCTTGATTGGGCTAGATGGGAGTCTAATAACTTAATATTAAACATTATCCTCCTCTCTATATGTGTTTTTAGTGCCATTTTTCAACCAATAAGCACCAAAAATGGAGTTATCAGACTGTAGCTTCAACTTTGATAGCATTTATTATTAGTATTTCCATGCTCTTGAACAATAGTGAAAATGCACTTGCAAGTGGAATTGGATGTAATGATAATTAGAACACATGTAATTTGACTATATAGATGTGTTCAAAGTGATGTATTTGCACCTATGGGTCCCAAATGTAAAAACTCTAGTTAGAGGTCAACAAGTTGTCTCTTGACTACCAAAAAGTTGCATTGTAGGACCCGTTACTACAACTTATTTTAAAGATTGATCTTAGAGGTGATACAAACTAGCTCCAAGGAAAAATTAGATGGATTTCACATTCACATGAAATATCTTGCAGTTCATCCATATGACTTACAATTTTTTTCTATACATGCCTAAAGTTAGGCTAAAAATCAACATCTTTCTTATATTGGGAAGGAAGTTGTAGACACCACAAATTTACACACTATGATTTCAAAGGTCATAATTCCCTTGACCACATTAGGACCCTCTCAAGACCAATATAACCCTTTGACCCTTAATCAATCCTAACCATAGTTAGTTTGACCAAACTGGCTTAACCCTAGCTTTTACCCAATTGGCCATTCACCTTCAACTATCGACGGTTAGGTTGACCATCAAAAATCACCTTGACCACTGATGGTTAGGGTCCACCTCCTTAACCACCAACATGCAAACTCACCTACCTTGATTTTATAAATATAACTCATCTAAATCTAGTTATGAGCCATTACATGTAGGAGTTAAAATTAAGAGGCTTAGATCACGTCTTATTGCAACTCTCTTGCCTTGCCTATAAGAAGAGAGGAACAAAAAGGTGAAATCCATCTGTAATTTTTATCTAAAACTTGTACATCTAGATTTCCTTTGTTTTACAAGTTAATCTTCATCATCAATCCAATGATCTAGATACTATGTCAGAGAGCCAACTTACCACTGTAGCTTCTCCAAAGTGACAAGTACCATTACTCTGTTAGAATCACTCTAGACTCTAATAATAGATTAACTAGCTCAATTAATCACCCAATCAATTTTTTTCAAGATAAGTATTTGATTTCTAGAATCCAATTACTTTATTTGATTTTTGTATTTAGCTCATCAATAACCCATCTCTTGAGAACCCACTTTTTGATCTTGTTAACTAGCCATTTTCTAGCCTAGATCTACACACAATAACCATCATTGGTTGTCTCCCATCGATGATTTGTCCAATCACCGATGGTCAACTTGACTAGTGACAGTCACCTTAACCACTGATATTCAACCCAACCATCTATAGTCACTGTGGTATTAAATTCTAGTAAGCTATTTTCACCTACCTACCCTAAACCAAATCTGATTTTATATGTCCTTGCTTGGTCACAGACACCTTTTTGACCCTAACCATCTAGTACTAATATTAGTTTGCTTATCTCTATTTAGTCATTTATAGTCTATTTCTCTAGCAAAAATTTCTTGTGTTTAATTTCAATACCTTTTGATTATTGATGCAAGTACCTTATCTTCTATGTTTTGAACTTAATTATTTAAAATGTATGGATTGACAACCCCTAAGGAAGCTCTTGCTTTTGAGATCTAGATATCACTAAGCAATACACTTAACTATCTGTCTAAAAAATAAATTTGCTTTAGTTATTTCTTATTTATAGGTCATCCTCCCAACCCAAAGAGAATTTATTCATAATATTTTGATTCTACGTGTGCACAATCAAACATGTTTTTCAACCTTACCCATACTTAGTTTCTTTTTTTTCTTTCCAAATTAATAATCAAGAAATTCACTGAAACATTCTAGCACACTCGATGGGACTCTTGTGTCTTTACTTGGGTTCTTATTTGCTTGCATTCTCTCTCTATTATATGCTCATTAATGAAATCAAAAGTTTATTTAGGCTTAAAATTAAGTGCATACATTGATTGCTTAAAAGTTTAGTTCACATAGCTTAACTTAAAGGAAAATTAATCTATCTTAGATTCACTCTTTGTTATACACACTCAACCAAACCACTTTCACCAATTAAACATCAAACATACTTGAGACATCTCCCAACTAGGATTTCATCACCTAGTTGCAATCTTACCCTTTCCTGATGATCTTACTTGGAGGTCATTACCAAGGGGATAACTAACTCATCTCTCTAGTTGAGTATAAACTCTAGATATCAATATATTTTGGCTAAGCACCTGACACCCTTATCACTACGGTGTGTGAAGTGGGGGTTAGGCTCCAATACCAATCCACATATTTATTCTAATATATATTTTCTTTTAGCACCTAAACATAACCTAAAACCAACCTTAGACTTCCTTCTAGTACCCACTCTACAAGCCAATTTCAATCACACACCTTCTTAAGGCATAAGCCAAAAGTGAGATAAATAAAAACTCTAACGCTTAAAGTATATTTTAGAGAATGATTTGATTTCCTTGATCACTTCTTGTCTTATTTTTGTTTGAGTAGTGAGGTTTCTTGCACTTTCTATCTCCCCTATATTGTATGGTTCTCACTTGCCAGCAACAAAGAGACCTTACAAAGTAAAACCCGTCACCAAGCCAACCTACCTCTTCCACCTCTTCATCCATGGACTACGTTTCTAAACTAGTAAATTCTGCACATCGCTTGGAAATTCCTACCTTCCCTTAGGAGGTTCCTCAAGGAGACATGGACTTTAATACTTTCCTAGATAACAACCCCATAGCCTTACAACATTATCTTACAACCATGTCTTACCATATCCAAAATTCATCCTCACCCATAGATTTGCCTTATGGCATGCCTCCCCACCTAATGGGGAGTACCTCTATCACCAAAATTACTATCTAACCATTGAATACCCAAGCTTCCTCATCAACCAACAACCCCTTCAAGACTACCATAGAAAACTAACCAACCAAAATTATTATTGCCCTTATACCTTCCACTCCTACCAACCACTCTTCCATAATATGAGTGCCTACCTCTAGAACTACCAACCTTCCTTTAACTACCCCTAATCCATCAACCACTATCTTGATTCAAAGCCTTCCTTTGATCAGTACAAGGATCACCACCCTTCCATCGGTCACCAACCCAACTATCAATATTATCCAATAAGCACCCCTTATACCAAACTTTAACTACATCCCTAACCTACAAGGGCATGTACTCCTACCCACCACCCAACCACCTCCATCTACCTACCCTTATGTATCTTCTACCCAACCATTGGCATCCACATACTAATATGTGGTAGCCTCTCAACCTTCTACTCACTATCAGTACCTCACCCAACCACCACAATAATATACATCTTCTAGCCTTTTGGGTGCACAAGACCAAGTAGAACTAATGAAGATGCTTATGGACAAGGTGACCACCTTAGAGTCATCCATTTTAGATGCTCACAACATCTTGTCATATGACCAGATCTGTAATGAGCCCATCCATCCATCTATACTTATTAAGGCATATTATCCCCAATGGGAACTTCCCAAGTTCTCTAAATTCCAAAGTAAGGAGTATCCCCAATAACACCTTAAGGCATTTAAGCATGCTTTCTATCTGATTACCTATGATAATGCCCTCCTTCTCTTTAATTTTCCTATGTCTTTGTCAGGACTGGTGCTGGATTGGTATAGTGTCATACCCAAGCACTCCCTTTTCTCCTTCACCCAACTAGATCAAACCTTCTTGGATCATTTTTTGATCAATATCTCCAAGAAAGTCTCTATAACTGATCTCTACTCTATCTAGTAGTTTGAGGATGAATCCATTACCAATTTTGTAGCTCATTGGAGGAACCTAATTAACCAATTTTCCTTCTCCCTACCTCAACCTAAACTCATATCTCATCTATACTACATATTCAAAGCTTTTGAGCCTTCGATGAAGATTTACCATGGTGCGTAAGTTATAGAACCAATCCATTGATGAAGGAAAGCTAAAACTAAAAAACAAGGACATCTATAAAACTAATGAGGCTTCTTCTTCCAAACCAAATAACCAATCCAATACTAACACAAGGGGTAAGGGAAACACAAATGCATTGGTCCTTAAATCTACTCCTCCACCATCCATTAACCAACCAAACTCCTCTAGTTCATCAAAACAAAACATGAAAAACCAAAACCATAGTATCCAAAAGTAATTCACTCTGTTTGGAGGAGTTATTGAAAGTTGATATCATTTAACTTCCTCCTATCAAGCCACCCCATCAATTTGACTCTTCTCATCCTATACCTAGATGGTACAATGAGAGTGATCTATGTGCCTTCCATCAAGTAATAAGGCATGATGTTAATAGGTGCAATACCTTCAAGAGCCTTGTCTAATCCATCATTGACAAGGGGGACCTTGTATTTGACAACCCCAATGAACCATCAAACCAAGCCCTTGATATATTTAGGAAACCTTTTCCCAACCATCTGCTTGCTTAAAATGAGAGAAACATGGTTGAATGTTCTCATGATGCCCATACTATCAACAAGGTTTATGACACACTTGCTACTAAAGAACCTACTGACCAACCTATTTGTCCCTCACCCTCTCTACTTATTGAGGTAGTAGAGTTACCTTCTCTTTTGTAAACTCAAATTAAGTAAACCCCCCTTTCTCCTCCTCCACGTTTTGAGGTAGTAGAGCCATCAACCCCTCCCTTGACCAACATACTAGACTAATCACACATTTACCTTTCTTGTCAACCACCAAGCAACTTACTCCCCTTTCAAAAATAATTCTTGAAGAGGAAGCCTCCTTGATTTTATCTCCCACTTAGGAGCCACCTATCTCAACTTTGCATCCTTTGATTGAGGAAGAGGACACGGTTACCATCCCTATGTCTCAACCTATGGGCTCATCTTTCAGGTCTACTATCTAGGGAGTACAACTAACTTATAAACCATTCTCAAGGTTAGTTAAAAAATTAGAGTCTATCTTTGACCTTGACATGGATCAAGCCACCTTTTGGTAGAAATTAGGTCTACCTTATATCACCAAGCAAGAACTTTTAGCCATACCTTTAACATACCAACCTACCACTTCCACCATCTAAAACCTTACCCTATCAACCAAACCAATAATAACTTCTACTAATCAAAAAATCCCTCAACCATCTAGGGAACCTAAACTCCAAGAGACAAAATCAGCTTCTCAAACCAAACCAACCAAGCCAAACAAGAACCATGGCACCTTCCCTACACAAATTCATAACCACCCATCTGTGAAGGTAGAGCTTGCCTCATTGAAACCAATAACCAAGTGCCAAACCAAAGCAACTAAAGAGGTAAAACCACCCAAAGGCTTAGAAGCCTAAATTTTACCTCCCTTAACCTTTCCTCCATTTTAGGACCTCATCCTTCTACCTTGAGTAGGAAGCCACTTATCTCTACCAAGACCCCACCACGTCTTTTGGTTACATCTTTGAAATTTATTTTTGACACACCTCTCTTCACTGCACCAAAAATACCCTGGCTACCTATTTTGAAATCTTCCACCTCTAGCTCATCAATCTCCTTGTCTAAACCAAATCCATCAACCAAGTGTACCCCCTTAACTAAATCACCTATCACCAAACCTACTTCTAAATAACCTTCCACCTCAACAACCAAATCCAAGACCGCTAAACCTTTGCCACCTTTAACTGAATCCTACTTCACCATTTTCCATAGGTTATTGGAAACTTTTTGTTTAGCCTTACTTCTCATTAGGACCTTTGACCCTTTTTCTTCAAAACCTATCTAGTATAATGACTACCAAGTGTGTTCTTACCATAAGACACTTGATTATGACACAGAGGACTGAAAATCTCTCTAAGCCATTATCTACTGGCTTTATGATGAGGATAATCTATTAACAGATGAACCTCCTATGGATGCCATACCAATCCAAACAATAACCATACCTAACCAATGTTTACCTACTCATCTACTCTCATCTTACAGTGAAGATGAGCCTAAACAATCTACTACTTCAACCTCTCCTTCTATCCATACTATCAACATGGTCACGAGATCATAGAAAAAGGATAAGGGGAAGGCTAAGGTGTCCATTCTATGGATGTATCCATCTTTAACCTCCCAACTAAGTTAAATCAATACATCCCCATCTTTGACCATACCTAAGGTGTCTATTTTAGGTGCTTCCTAATCTAACCCCTCAAAATCTATCAAGGGAGTGATCCTCAAGAAACTTCACCAGACCCTGATGAAGATGAGCTTTAATGAGTTGATCTCTACCTCTCCCTATCACTTCCAAACACTAATAGAGGATTTATAGTCCATTGAGGTCCAACCTAAAGACCCTCAACCTTTGGCAACTTTTGTTGGTGCCTTTTAAATTTCTAACCTTGTTATCTTCAAGGATTTAGAAATACCTTCCATCCATCTTGAGGACCTAGATTCCCCTTTCTTTATCACTGCCTACATTAACCAAAACTACATCAAATGGGTCATGATTGATGTGGGAGATAGAAATAACATATCCTCTTATGCCTATAACCAACTCAACCTACCAGATAATGTCATGTCTAAAACCTCAATCATCCTTTGATCATTCAATGATACCATGATCACCACCCTAGGAATAGTTATCCTTCATATCCGTGTAGGACCTCGCATGCTCTCTAAAATTTTATATTTAGTGGAAGGTGAATTTTAATATAATGTCTTGCTAGGACAACCTTGGAACTACTCCATAGGTTACATCCCCTCTACCCTTCATCATGGTATTAAGTTTGAGCATGAAGGCTAGGCCATCACCATCCAAGTTGTCCTGAGTCCTTTCTCAACATGCAATATGACATATCAACCTAATGATGTCCTCTAACCCCCATCTAACACACCCTCCTTAACCAAAGACAAGACTTATATCATGAACTGGGAAGTCACTCCTCTTACCATTGAGGCATCAACTAGCTCATCCATTCCCATTGACTAGATCCCCATATTAGACCCTTTAAAATCCATATTTCATCACCTTTCACTAGGGGAATACTACCTCCTTGTTCTTGAAGCTTTCCCTACTCCCCAAGAGTATGGGAAACTTCAACACCAACCTAAGTATGACCCTAATGTCATAAATGTTGTTCCTATTAAACCTCCCTAGTATCAAACCCATTTCATTTATGGAGGACTTGACAAACCCTTTCATGCCCCTACCACCTATCTTTCACCTAGGCCATTTATCACCAATTTATCCTACCTAGACAGGTCGAGTTTTGCCAAAATATACCTCCATAGGTGTGTTTTTAAAGGCTTTGGTCTTAGGTGCTATGGGCATGCACACATGATTTGGTCACCATCAAAACTAGGAAGCTACATGAGAAGCATGGCCTTGGTTTCATCCTACCCAACAAGAAGTAACCCAAACTACCTACTGTCACCTTTCCTAAGGAAGACATCCCTTCCTCACCGACCTCTCCACCACCTATGTGTGAGGATGATGACATCATCCCCACCTAACTTTTCTTTTTTCATCAACATGAGTAGCCTAGGACCCCTGACTTATCAAAAGGAGGGGTAACCATAACCATCCCTTTGATCCCTCCTGAGATGATAGGGGATGACTTCCCTACCATTAACACTATTCAATATCAAGATGATGATTCTATTGTCACCTACCTAGGTGCCCTAGATTATTTAATCCATAAATCCCTTCCTCCTAAGCCCTCGACCATGTTGAATGAATCTACCACTAATATCAACTTGGGTACTCTGAATAACCCCCACATTGTCAAAATCAGCCAATCGTTAAATGTCGAGGAACTTCAAGACTTCCCTTCTTTCCCAAGACCACAACATAGAATTTGTTTGGTCTTAGAGTGACATGCCTAGGATTAATCCCATCATTGATACCCATAACATAGTCACTCATCATGATGCCAAACTTGTCAAATAGAATCTTTGATGCATGTAACCTCACAGAGCCCTTCTCATTAAAGAAAAGCTTGAATGTCTCCTATCTATCAATTTCATTCAACCCATTGACTACCCTCAATAGGTATCGAATTTCATGCTTGTCACCAAAGCCATAGGGGGACTACACATTTATGTGGACTTTCATGACCTCAACCTCACTTGCACTAAAGATGACTTTTCGCTATCAAGCATCGATCAATTTTTTGATCTTAAATATATCCATGAGACATTATCTCCCATAGATGGATTCTTAGGTTACAATCAGATCCTAATTGCCCTTGAAGATCAACATAAGACTACTTTTACCACCCTATGGGGGACCTTTTGCTATAGAGTCATACCTTTTAGGTTAAAGAATGCTGGTGCAACCTACCAACATGACATGACTTTTATCTTCCATGACCTTATTCATAAAATTGTAGAGGACTATGTGGATGACCTTCTCAAAAAATTGAAAATCCAAAAGGATCATTAGCCATTCTTAAGATCATCTTTGAGTAGCTTATCCATTACCATGTCTGCCTAAACCCCAAGATGTGTATTTTTGAGGTCTTATCAGGAAAGATTTTTAGCTTAATTGTATCCCTTCATATAATCTAAGGCAATCCTACTAAGATCAAAGAAATCCTAGACATGCTTCCTCCAACCAACCTCAAACAACTCCATAATTTGTAGGGAAAGCTTCAATCCATTCATCATTTTATCTCCTAGTTTTTAGACTGTTGCCAACCCTTCCACTACCTTTTGAAGAAGGATGTCTATTTTAAGTCAAATAGAGACTATAAAAAGGCTTCTGATTCACTCAAAAAGTACCTTTTGTCACCACCTATCCTCACCCCTCCCAAGGATGACAAAAATGTCTACCTTTATATCTTTGCTACCGATCACTCCCTAGGGGAAGTGCTTGTTCATCAAGATGAACAACACATAGATAAATACATAAAGGACATTATTCATATGCTTATAGATTACAAGACTCAGTACTCCCACATTGAGAAGGTTTTCTTAGCTTTACTCTTTGTGGCCACAAAATTTTGCCGCTGCCTCCTTAACCATAAAACCTACATCATAACCGACACTGACCCATTTAAGTACATGCACTCCAAGCCATACCAAAACTAGTGTATGGCCAAGTGGCTCATGATTTTATCAAATTTTGACCTTGATTTCCTTTAACAAAAGTCAATCAAGGGACAATTTATTATTAACTAATTAGTTGAAGCACCACTACTAAAAAACTAACCTCCTCTTCTTGAGTTCCTGAATGAGTCCATTGCGACTCTCTCCTAGGCAGATTTTACCTATCAAGTCACCATTTTATTCAATGGATTGAAGTGTTAACAAGGTGGTGGAGCTGGTATCATCCTTATCCCCTTTGATAATGATCCTCTCCCTTTGTCCTTCAAACCTGATTTTGAATGTTTTAATGACATGACTGAGTATGAAGCGCTAGTGATAGGCCTTTAAACTACCTTAGCTCTAGGAGTCAAAAAAATCAACATCTTTGGTGAATCCCAAATTGTGTTCAATAAAATTAATGGCTCTTAATAGTGTAATAATGATATTTTTCAATAATACAAATAACTAGTTGATGAACTTGTAGTCTTATTTAAACACTACCACATCTAATCAACCTCATGATCTATTAACAAGTTTGTTGACACCATGGCTTCCTTTGCCTCTCAGACACCATCTAAACCTTCTAAATCTAACCTATCTATCATTATCCATAGACTCACCTAGCCTTCCTATGTTAAACCATATTCTCCCTCTATTTTCAATGTGGAAGAGACCCAACCTGACCTTTGGTATCAACAAACCTTCAAATACCTTAACCTTAGCATAGTGAGAGGAATTATTTAACCCAACCATTATGAGAGGAATTATTTATAAAAATGACTTTGATGGCCTCCTCTTCTATTTCCTGCATATCCATGAAGCCTCTCATGCTATCAAGGAAATACATGATTGTATTTATGGGGGACACTTTAGTGGCCTCATTATAGCTGAATGTATCCTTTTCCTTAGATATTACTAGCCTACCCTTAACCAATACTATTATGATTATGTGAAGAAGTGTGTTAAGTGTCAACAACTTTCTAATTTGCATTACACACCTAGCCATAGTCTTTGCATTTCTATCAATTTTTATCCCTTTTCACAATGGGGTCTAGACCTCATTAGTGAAATCAATCCCCATTCTTCATAGTGACACCACTCTATCATCACCATAATCCATTAATTTACCAAGTGGGTAGAGGTTATTCCTTTAGTCTTGACCAAAGCAAAAAATATTGTCTACTTCATCAAACATCATATCAGTTGTCGCTTTAGTGTTCCTCATAATATTATCACTGACAATGGTAAGTATTTTAAGAATAAGCAAGTCCTGGGTCTATGTGATGCATAAAAAAATAAGTTAATCTTCTCCTCGCCCTATCACCCTCAAGTGACTAGATAGATTGAGGCCTCTAATAAAACCCTAAATAACATGCTAACTAAAATGGTCAATGAATCTAGCTGAGATTGGCATTTGCACATCCCTTTTGCCTTGTGGGCATATCATACTAGCATTAGAGCCCCTACAGGTACTACCCCTTTCTCTCTTGTGTTTGGAGTGGAGGCCATATTTCCTCTTGAAGTTCAAAACTCATCTCTTTGCATATCTTTATAAGATCTCATTTTTGAGAGTGATTATCATCACCACCACTTAGCCCAACTTGAGCTACTTGATGAGTGTCACTTAGCAGCCCTTACCCATCTCCATGTCTATCAAGTGCATGTCAAAAATGCCTATAACAATCACCTTAAAGTATGAGAATTCATCATTAAAGATCTTGTCTTAAAGGAAAATTAACATGTCACTAATATGGAGGAAAAATGTAGGGCAAGTTCACTTTCAATTATCTTGGACCCTATATCATAACCCACAAGTATGGATCAAGAGCTTACTAGTTGTCTTCTCTCGAAGGCCACCTAGAACTTGAGCCCCTCAATGCTTCACATATACATCATTTACTTTGTTAAGGATCAATTTCACCTTTTATTTAACTTAAACTCATCCCTTGCTGTCCACCCATATTCCATCTCCTTATTTTAGGGGCAACTAATTAAAACTGAATCATGTGATTATCTATCACTATCATAGCCTTATCTTGAATAATGGGTACCATGACTCTACCCATGGCATGGTTCTCATGGTACTTTCCACCCCTTCATAGGATGGATCCCCATGATTGTTGTTACCTAAACCTCTTTACACCTAATCAACTTTTTTCTACTTTTAGTTTTACCTTCATAAAGGTGAACTGTTAATCTAACCTAAGCAAGTCTATGTCAAGCAAAACCAAAGCAATAAATAGTAAAACATCCCTATAATTAGCAATCATGGGTCATTCCTTGCATTCGTAGACTACTCCCTTGAAGGACAACTATTGACACTTTATTTGGAATTGCCAAATATAAGGTAGATTATTCCCTTGAAGAAAAACTATCAAAAACATTGAACCAAAAAGAAAACTTAGACCCCTCCCTTGAAGGATGGATAAGTAAAGTATTTTGTCAATAGCATAGAAATTTCTTAGAATTTTCCCACATCGATCAAATTCCCATATAAAACAACAAAGAAAAAGACCCATTATCAAAATCACAACAAAGCCAAACTAATCTTGAAAGCCACAATTGTCTCTCAAACAACAGAATAAGGTGGAAGTCGTAATCAACTCTCTTAGGTAGACTTCCCACATCGATCAATCTACACAATTTGGCATAGAATTATTTATACTGATTCTTTGGACACCTATAGAAGAGGCATGCTAATATCACAATAAGGTTTCATTTTCACCCATCTCCCCTTCACTCACTATAAGTAAGGGATTTTGCGCTTACTCAAAATTATGTGATCAAGACACCTTTTTAACCAACTAACAAATGCTAATGTGAAGCATTCAAAGGGCTCATGTTCATTAAGCCACTCCAACTTAGGTTTTGTTTTAGTCTTTGTCAAAGAAGAAGCATCATACGCTCTTCTTATCTTATCATGACTAGATATTTTCATTAAGGCATTTGTCTCTTGATTATATTCTTTGTTTCCCATCTAGTGTTGTTAGTTACCTTACCTCATATGCTTTACCTTAAGCAAGTGAATAAAAACCATAATAATAATAGGCATATCCATGTGTGTCTAAGCAACATCATAATCATAATCACAACCAAAAAAATCATAGTAAAACCTTAACATCCATGAGCAATAAAAATAATCAACCGTTTTCCACCCCATGTCTAAATCTAAGTAATGAAACATATACTCATTAATATTTAGCATGTCATAAGCAACCAAGAATGATAACCATATATCAAAACCATCTCATGCCTAGGTAAGCTTATATTAGTGTCTAGCATCCATAACATAAGCATCATCCATAAGCAATATAAACATCACATCATAAGCATTAAAAATCAACATCAAACCATAAACCATGAACATGAACATAAATAATGATCATATATGTATAACTCATGAGTCAAATAACATAATAATGTGTATAAGCAGATAGACATGTCTCTCTCTCAAAATGTACATCTCACTGCATCGACTCATCGGTCAAAATTAAAATGGTATATAACATAAATATCAAAAGTCATATCCTATCTATGCCCTAGGGACACCACTATCTCCTAGAGCACCACTAGGTCCTGATGCCTACCCCACCTATTGTACTTTCCAATCCCCTAGCTATCCTTGTCTATCCAACTATAGATGTTACCCACTACCTTGGTGTCATCACAATGGCACCACCTACCAAGCTAGCCCTATACTCACCCCATCGGGGCTCTTATGGACACTATGTCAAAACAATGGCCTCATAATACCATAGATCCTCTACTATAGCTAGGTATCATGCCATGGGGATGGTACTTGATGGTCTTGCTAGTGTTATTTATACTCCTTCCCTCTATCTCAAGGTGTCCCTCTCTTAAGTCACCAAGCCTAGTAAAATCCTGATCTGATCCCTTTCACCTATCATAGTGGCAACCTGACCTTGTAGTGTCATAATCTAGCCCTATAATATGGCCACCTACCCTTATAGCACTATAATATTTCCCTATGTAGTGGCTAATTCCACTCCTGCTTGCCCATCAGGGCTAGCTAGATCTAAGGCCGTCAGCCTCACACCTCCATCATCCCTACCAATGTATACAACTATATTTAATGATTGGTACCATGCCATATACCCATCTATAAACCCAACATCATCTATCTGTGCCCTAGTTAGCATCTCTTCATGTTAGAAATATTGTCATTGATGTCAAAGATTTAGCATTACTGATAAAGGCCCCATTGCATTTAATAATATTTTTAATATTCATATCTTGTCTAATGTGTGTTAATGTTTATTTAATATTAATGAATATATTTTTGGTTGTATATAAGTCAAAATAGGGCCCATGGAGAAGTTAAAGAGTCATGGGGTAAACATAAAATAGGGTATGGCACATTTTTCCATGAAAAGACACTTTGAGGAATATGAAAAGTCACCAAATTAAAGACAAAAGTGGAAATGATGCTTTTGCTTATGAAGGGTCACCATATCACTTTTCAAATGCAAGGATATGAAGGGTCATACAAGTTTGGTGCCGTTTTCCATGAGGATTGAAGGGTCACAAATGGTGAATGCCAAATGTCTTTTAGAAAGCTATAAATAAAGGCTTGAGAATCCATTTGTTATATGTAAGAGAGTGTGTGGTTTGTATTTATTTTCAAAGAGAGAAAAGTAGGAGATATTGTAGAGTTATATCATTTATTAAGTAAGCAACATTGAGAGATAGTTGTGTTTTATACACAAGAGGGGTTGGTGCTCCTATGGATTGGTGCTCACAAATCTTTGCAAGGGGTTGGTACTCTTGTGGGTTGGTGCTCAAAAATAGTTATTTTGTTGGTGATCATCAAAGGGGTTGGTACTCTTGAAAGTTGGTGCTTCCAAACTTTGTAATTTGAGTTGGTACTCATTCATATACTTGAGATTGTTCTCTGTGGTTTTTTCCATTTTGGGTTTCTATGTAAAAAATTGATCTCTCTCTCTTTCTCTCTTGTGTGGTGGATATTATTATTTCAATTTTATTGCATATCTTGAATGTGTGGTTAAATGGTTAAATAAAAGGAATTTGATTAAGTAAAAATATATATAATATACTAATTCACCCCCCCTCGTAGTATATTTCATGCTTAACAATTGCTATCAGAGTTGGTTCCTTTGGAAAATGTTTTACAGCTTGAAGGTAGATCAAGAAAACATGATGGTTGGATCACATGAAGGTTTTTCTATAAGTAAGGCACCTTTGTTTGATGGGACAAATTATGTTTTTTGGAGCATAAAGATGAATACTTATTTGATGGCCCTTAGATTTGACATATGACAAGCAGTGGTGGAGGAATATGAAGAGCCATAGACACTTGTAACTACTCTAATAGAAAAGAAGGCAAGTGAAAATAATGCTAAAGCTTTAAATACTATTTTATGTGGTTGATATGAATCATAATTTGTTAAAGTTGTGAAATGTAAATCTGCTCATGAAACTTGGGTAAAACTTGATAATATTTATAAAGGTGATGGAAAAGTTTAGCAAGCTAAGCTTCAGACTTTCAGAAGATAGTTTAAGAGTTTTAAGATGGAAGAGGAAGAAAATATAACAAGTTAGCTTTTGTGGATTGATCAAATAATTAATCATATTCAAGGTCTTGGAGAAAAGTTAGAAGAATCAATTGTGTTCAAAAAGTTTCGAGATCTCTACCATTGAGATATGATGCAAAAGTTTCGGTAATTGAAGAGATGAAGAATTTATCCAAGATAAAGATAGATGAGATACATGGTATTCTTATGGCATATGAGTTGTCGACCAAATAAGAGAAACCCTCAAAGAGAGAAGCTACTTTCAAGATATAAAATAAAGAGAAGGTTAAGATTCAAGAATCAAGTGATAGTTTTAGTGATGATGAAGATGATAATGGACCTCTATTCATTCACAAGTCAAAAAAGGGCATAGGTAAATATAAAAAAAAATTACCTTTTAAATATTTTAATTGTGAAAAAATTGGACATTTTGTAGCTAAGTGCCTAGATAAGGGTAATAGTCATAATGAAGAAGGAATGTCTACATACAAGAAGAATTTCAAAGGAAAATTTGAGAAGGGATTCAAGAAGAAGATTTTGTATTCTAAAGATCCTAGCTCAGCCGAAGATAGTGGAGTCAGTGATTCAGAAGAGATTCTATTCATGGCCATATATGAAAATGCCTCCACAAGAAAAAGTATAGATGATCAAGAAGAAGAACAAGATGAATTTGAAGTGAATCTAGAAGGAGAACTCATTTGTGCCTTATAAGATTTAAAATCTCTTGAGAATAAGAATCAAAATTAAGACTCCAAATTGAAAAAAATGAAAAGGAGTCAAAGAAAATAATTGAAGATCTCCAAGCACACTTTGAAGAAGCCAAAAAGAATGAAGAAGATATAATGATATAGTTATAAAAATTAAGTAAATAATGTGAAATGTATGTTATTGAAATTGCTTCTTTAAAAGTAGATCTTGAGAAAATAAATAAAGCAATCAATGATAGAGCAACCAATAATTTAAAATTTGAGAAAATCACTAATATATTGAATAAGATATTAGAAGGTCAAAGATCAATGATAGATAAGACATGTATCAGATTTGAAAAAGAGAAAGGGAAGGCCACTACTTTCATAGGCAAGGAAAAAGGAAAAAGCTTTGTTGAAGCTCTTACAAAAAAGGAAATAAAAAGGGAAGAGATAAAGAATACATAAGACATCTCAAACAAAGAAGGCTGGAGGAAACATAACTACAAAAAGAAATTAGGTCGGAGATACCGAAATAGGTCTTATTTTTATGGTTACTATTTTTATTGTAATGGATATGGTCATAATAAAATAGAACGTCAAAAAAGGGCTAACAATTTTAGAAATAAGGAGAAGGAAAGTCATGTAGAGTCAAGTAAAACCCACAACTCTTTTGCTCTTCTCTCAGGATTTAATGAAGAGGCCATAATATGTTACAAGTGTAATAACTTTAGACACATAACCCAGTACTATTGAAACATGTTTGAGTCATTCAAGAAGGACCAGAGTTTCAAGGCTCCATTCATCAAGAAGAAAGTTTAGATAGGTTCATGGCAGAAGAAATAACCTGAAAGATCTATGTTGGTATAGACAATTTTGCATGTAAGAAATGAAGAAAAGCTATGGTTCATTGATAGTGGATGTTATAAGCACATGATAGGAGATAAAATTAAGTTTATAACCTTGAAGAAGATCAATGGTGGCATAATAAATTTAGAGATAATACTACTGCCTGAATTATCAAAAAAGGTACACTAAGTTTGGATAATAGTAGAACTAAAACTAAAAATATTTTGTATGTAGAAGGTCTTAAGCATAATCTTTTGAGTGTAAGTCAAATGTGTGATTAGGGGCACACACTAAATTTTTATGTAGAAGGTTGTAAAATTAGAAAAAAAGATTCAGATGTGTTGGTTGCAGATGCTCAAAGAACAAGTAATAATATGTATGTGTTAATAAACATCAAAGGTCAAAGATGTTATTTGAGTTAGATTGAAGAAAGTTAGCTATGGCACAGGAAAATGAGACACAAATTTTTAAAATCTTGTCAACATTAGTAAGAAACAAGTAGTCAAAAATCTTCCAAAAATTATAAATCCATCTGACACACTCTGTGAACCTTGTCAGCCTAAGAAGCAAGCTAGAAGGCGGTTAAAAAAAAAGAGTACTCGACCACTTAGATGTTAGAGCTTGTTCACACTGATCTATGTGGACCTATGAGAACTCAAAGTACTCAAGGTGAGAAATATTTCATGCTACTTATTGATGATTTTTCATGTATGACTTGGGTAATGTTTTTAAATAAAAAGTCAAAAGCTTTTAGATATTTCAAAGCATTCAAAGCATTAGTTAAAAATAAAACCAGTTTGAAAATTAAGTGTCTAAGATCAGATCTAGGAGGATAATTCATGTTAGATCAGTTTATTGAGTTTTGTGAAGACCATGGAATAAAGAGACATTATTCAATAGCCAAAACTCCATAACAAAATGGAGTAGTTGAATGAAGAAACAAAATAGTTCAGGAGATGGTGAGGACAATGCTAAATGAATCCAAGATACTAGATAAATATTGGAGAGAGGTAGTTACTACAACAATGCATATTCATAATAGAACATTATTGAGAGTCAATAGTGACAAGACTCCTTATGAGCTATGAAAAGACAAACTAGCAATAGTTGATTATTTCAAAGTTTTTAGTAGCAGATGCTTCATAAAGAGAACTGATGAAAAACTTGGTAAGTTTGAATCCAGAGTAGATGAAGGTATATTTGTTGGTTGTTTTTGTAAAAGTAAAGCTTATAAATGTTATAACAAAAAAACCAAGAAAATTATTGAAAGTGCAAGTGTCAAGATAGAAGAAGATGGAACACAAAGAATTAGTGATTTAGTAGATATTTTTGAAATCATTGAAGATGAAGATTTTGAAGATTTAGATGAAGATGAGAAGAAGGAGAAAAAAGAAACCAAAACCCCATCCAAATATGTTCAGAAAAATCATAATGAAAGTGACATCATCAGGGACATAAATGAAGGAATTCGTACCAGAAGAATGATGGTAAGTGAATCTGAGCAAGTTAATTTTTCTTTGTTATCCAAAATTCAGCCTAGAAATTTTTCAGAAGCTAGACATGATAAGCATTGGGTTAAGGCAATGGATGAAGAATTAAAATAGATAGAAAAGAATGATACTTGGGAATTAGTTCCTAGATCAAAATATCATAATGTGATAGGAACTAAATGGGTTTATAGAAATAAGTTGAATAAAAATAGAGAAGTGATCATGAATAAAGCAAGATTAGTATGTAAAAGATATGCTCAAATTGAGGGAATAGATTTTGAAGAAACTTTTGCACCAGTGGCAAGGATAGAGGCTATTAAAATATTTCTTGTATATACAGTATTTAAAAATTTCAGTGTTTCAGATGGATGTCAAATCTACCTTCCTAAATGGGAATCTAGAAGAAGAGGTGTACATTGAGCAGCCTAAGGGATTTATTCTCTCAAATATTAGTAGCCATATATGCAGATTGAAGAAAGCATTGTATGGATTGAAACAAGCTCCCAGAGCTTGCTATGCAGGAATTGATAAGTACCTGTAGGATTAAGGTTTCAAGAGAGAATTTATTGATATTAATCTCTACATCAGAACAAAAGGTGAGCATCAATTGATTGTTGTGATACATGTTGATGACATCATTTTTGGAGGAAACATTGAAAAGATGAGAATTTTTTTTTTTGATAATATGCAAAAATAATTTGAGATATCTATGCTTGGAGAATTATTATTTTTCTTAAGATTGCAGATATTTTAGTCATATAAAATAATTTTCATATCTCAAAGTAAATATGCCAAGGAAATGTTGAATAAATTTGGTTTTGAGAATTGTACACCAATTGGCACACCAATGAGTACAAAAAATAAGGTAAGGATGAAGATTCACCTATTATAAATCAATCTTTGTATAGTTCTATGATTGGTAGTCTTTTATATTTGACAACATCAAGGCCAGACATCATGCATGCAATAGGTATAGTTGCAAGATATCAGTCAGCTCTAAAATATAGTCATGTTTAGTTGGTGAAAAGAAAATTCATATATATCAAGGAGACATTAGATTATAGATTATGGTATCCCACAGGAAAAGATTTCACTTTGGTTGCTTATACAGATTTAAATTGGGTAGGTTGCTTGGATGAAAAAAAGAGTACAAGTGGAGGAGCTTTCTTCCTTTGTAATAGCTTAGTATCATGGCTAAGTAAAAAGAAAAATTTAGTATCACTTTTTATAGCTGAAGCATAATATATTGTAGTGGTATTATGTTGTACTCAAGTACTTTGGATGAAGAAAACTTTGGAATATATCAAGGTAAAATATGATGAACCTATTTATATTTTTTGTGACAACACAAGTGCTATTAATATTTCAAAGAATCTAGTAATGAATTCAAGAACAAAACATATTCCAATTAGATAGCACTTCTTAAGAGAGTAAGTTGCAGATCAACAGGTTAAGATGGAATATATCAGTACCACAGAGTAGATTGTAAATATTTTCATAAAGACACTACCAAAAGAAACATTTGAGTATCTGCAGGAGAAGTTGGAAGTAATTTATTTTACTTCCTACCATTGAGGATCAACATCAGTTGAGGGAGAGCTAAGTGTTATCTCTAGGATAGGACCTTTGCCATTGATGTCATAGGGGAAAAAATATGTATAGGTATAAGTGCAAAAATAGGTGCAAAATAGGTACAAAGAATAAGTACAAGTTGCTACAATAAGGGGAAATTATTGTATGTTTTTCAGATGGTAGTATGTGTAAGTTTCAGGATGTGGCAATTTTAGTTTGAGGTTGCCATCAATGACAAAGGGGGAGATTTTTAGAAATATTGTCATTGATGTCAAAGTTCTAACATTGGTGATAAAGGCCACATTGCATTTAATGATGTTTTTAATATTCATACCTTAGTTAATGTGTGTTAATATTTATTTAATATTAACGAATATATTTTTGGTTGCATATAAGTCAAAAGAGGGCCCATGGAGAAGTCAAACAGTCACGAGGTAGACAAAAGAGGGTATGTGTAATTTTCCATGAAGGGACACTTTGATGATTATCAAAAGTCACCAAGTTAAAGAGAAAAGAGGAAAGTACTCTTTTGCTTATGAAGGGTCACCATATGACTTTTTAAATGCAAGGATACAAAGGGTCATGCAAGTTTGGCACCATTTTCATGAGGATTGAAGGGTCACAAAGGTGAATGCCAAAGGTATTTTGGAAAGCTATAAATAAAGACTTGAGAAGCCATTTGTTATATGTAAGAGAGTGCATCATTTTTATTTGTTTTCAAAGGGACAAAAGCATGAGATATTGTAAAGTTATATCATTTGTTGAGTAAGCAACATTAAGAGATAGTTGTGTTTTATACATAAGAGGGGTTGGTGCTCTTATGGGTTGGTGTTCACAAATAGTTTCTATGTTGGTGCTCGGCAAAGGGGTTGGTACTCCTGCAAGTTGGTGCTTGAGAACTTTGTAATTTGAGTTGGTGCTCATTCATATACTTGAGATTGTTCTCTATGGTTTTTCCCACTTTGGGTTTCCACATAAAAATATGATCTCTCTCTCTCTCTCTCTCTCTCTCTCTCTCTCTCTCTCTCTCTCTCTCTCTCTCTCTCTCTCTCTCTCTCTCTCTCTCTCTCTCTCTCTCTCTCTCTCTCGTGTGGTGCATATTTTTATTTCAATTTTATTGCATATCTTGAATGTATGTTTAAATGGTTAAAAAATGAATTTAATTAAGTAAAAAGATATATAATATATTGATTCACCCCCTCTCTTAGTATATTTCATGCTTAACACCTCGTAGTCTAGCAAAATAGGCATAATATATGGCTTTGGTAATAGAAACTCTAAATCCTCTCACCTGTACGTAGGGAATGGACCTCGAATACCCTATACCAGGCCAAATTATTTACATACCCTATTAAATGGGATCAACTCCACCTCCCCAATCCACCTTTCAAGTATCCATCTATAACTCTGAAGGGAGAGTGTTTGCCTCCTATATCCTGACCATATTGGAAACTACACATAAGGCCTCCACGTGATGTCTCCTATCACTAGTGCACCAAGTGTAACCCTAAAACACTCCATATCATGTGCACCACCTCCTATACCTAACATAGAAAAATCACCCCTCCATCACATAAAGTTTATAGGGAACTCTATGTGCTTGTGTCCCACCCATGGTAATCCCACTAGCCTCAGCACTTGGATATGCTCGTAGGCCTAATAATGTAGAACCAGGCTAACATTGATGTTATACCTCTCATGGACCCTGAACCCCCACAAATCCTTGTATATCTATACTAGGAGAATAGGCACCTAATTAAATATAGTTTGCCTCAGCAATAGCTTGACCAACACCCTCAGTAACAAGTATGGGAACCTCTCACTACTCGAGTTAGGAAGTGCAAAGCATGAAATGACTATTATAAGCATGGTCATGAAATTCATCTCACTTGGAGCCCTTTGATATAAATCACTATACCTAAAACCCATAGCATGCCATCTAAATTGATCTCTATCATCTTCATACAAAATCTTGATGTGATCATCCCACTCCTCTTGCTCTATATGATAGATCAGATCACTACAAAGTGGAAGTTGAGTTATCTTATGCACATCCTCAAGCAAGATAGTCATATCACCGATTGGTAATAGGAAGGTATTCATATCAAGATCCCATCTCTCAATGAGCACTATGACAATGAATGCATCTCAAGGTATATGTTGATAATGCCTCATAGCTCCCAACCCCACCTCGTCCATGTAGGCCTAGTTAGTCAGGGTCATCCCCTATTAAATCTTTGTAAAGATACATGGCACTTGGTCACACATCTATATCTACTCCCTAGCCTACACCAATTTAGAAGTATGGCTTAGTAACCTACACCATCATCATCTACCCTACCCCTTAAGTAACTGACCTATTTCCTTAACCATCATATCCATCTATCTACTACCTACTAAGTTTGCCCTCTAAATTTTCGTTAACATTTAAAATACTTTCCAAGCCTATCTTGTACCCTAGTTGACTATCAACTATCATGGTGATCACTAATGATCAATCATCATTTTATCTAAGGATGTTTACAGTTGATGGTTAACCTTGATTGTTGATGGTCACTGTGGGTGTTGTAAAGCTGAAACACCCAAACTCTATTCTACCCTCAAACCTACCTAAATAGTAGATCAAGTAGCATAATTTTCTTACCATAATCCTTACCCAAAATAAATAACCCACCCACCCTATTAATTATTAATTTTACCTATAAATTTACCTAAAACCCACAAATAACCCTACCTAGGGTACAATAATCCAAAACTAAGCATTTAAACCTACACTTAACCAATGTAAATGCACCAAAGTCTAGCTCATCTATCAATTTCAATGACACACCCTACCTCATTTTGTGACTACCACCATGGAATTGGTCATAGGCTTATCCATCTTCATCCACACCTACATGCTCCTTTTATCCTAATTGGTCCCCTCAGTTCACCCTCTAACTCAACTAGTAGTCACCATCCACCTCAAGTACCTTCACCATAAAGCACCAAAATTGCCAAAGCTTAAAGTCAACCAAACAAAAGTAACAATGAGTGAAAAGTAACTCTAATTTCACTTTTACCTCAAGGAATTTTAGGGTTTCTACCCTAATCATCAATGGTCACCCTTAGGGAACCTAACCATCGATGGTCAGGTGGCCCCATATTTCTTTTTGCTATCACCTTGAGTTAGCCATTTTTAAGCAACATCAAATCAACTCACCCACCCATGGAGACTACCTTCTCCACCCACCCTGACCACCTCATCACCTCATCATTGGTCCATTTTGGCCTAACTAGCATGTTACAACAATTTTTGCCTGGTCATTTGACCACAGTGATAACATTTCCATATTAACCCTTTTTAACCTTACACCACCTCGTGCTTACCTAACCTACTTGTGTCTTTTTGAGAGCACTTCTTACCTTGGATACTTACGACACTTGACCTATTAATTTTTTATTGGGAGCACTTCCTACCTTAGATACCCATAAAAACATAGACATCACTTCAAATACATGATAGTGTACCCAATCACCATGCATAAATGTGGTCACATGGTCCACTTGTCCATTATCCTCTTAGTACTGACATTTATTATTATCAATGATGGAAACCTAGTATTTACATGATCTTGGATATCACACCTTTTTGTCGCACTTTATGCACCTATTTGCACTTTAGTTCCCAACCTATCATCCACCTTCATGACATCCACCTTCATCATCACCTTCACCTAACTTATCAAACCCACACCCAATTCTGATTTACCTATTTTCCTCCTAATTTGAGGGGTAACGCCTCTTCTCATACTTAGGGGAACTAGAATTTTGACCAATATCAATTTTTTTTAGTAGCTAGTTGATTTCAAGTTGCATAATAAAAAGGGAAAAAATGTAGACACCAAAAATCTAGACATTACAATTTTGAATGTCATAATTCCCTTGACCACCTTAGGACCCTCAAGAGATAAATCTAACCCTTTAACCCTTAACCAAGCCTAATCACAGTTAGTTTGACCAAACTAGCTTAACCTTAGATTTTATCCAATTTGACCCTTCACCCTCAACCACCAATGGTCAGGTTGACTTTCAATGGTCACCATGATCACTGATGGTCAGGGTCCACCTCCTTAATTACCAACATGCAAACTCACCCATCTTGTTTTTCTAAATATAACTCATCTAAATCTAGTTGCAAACTATTGCATGCACAAGTTAAAATTAGGAATCCCAATTCACATCTTGTTGCAACTCTCTTTCCTTTCCTATAAGAAGAGAAGAATAGGAAGGTGAAATCCATCTACAATTGTTATCAAGAGCTTGTGCATATAGAGTTATTTTATTTTACAAGTCAATCTTCATCAATAATCCAATGATCTAGCTACTATGTTAGAGAGCCAACTGTTACTCTATTGGAATCATGCTAGACTCCACCAATGAGTCAATCACCTCAAGCAATCACCTGATCAAATTTATTCAAGATAAGTATTTGATTTCCAAAATTTAATTACTTTATTTGCTTTTCACATTCAGTCCAACAATAACCCATCTCTCAGGATCTCAATTTTTGATCCCATCAACCATCCATTTTCCAACCTAGATCTACACACAGTAACCATCTATGGTTGTCTCAACCACCAATGGTCTATCTAATCACTGATGGTTAGCTTGACCACCGACAATCACCTTAACCATCAACAGTCGGCCTAACCACTTATGGTCACTATGATAGTAAATTCCAGCAAAATGTTTTCACCTACCTACCCCCAATCAAATCTAATTTTTTGTGTCCTTGCATGTTCATAGATCCCTTTTTAATTTTTTGAAGTAGAACCCAACCATCTAGCACTAATATTTGTTTGGTTATCACTATTTAGTCATTTCTAGTCTATTTTTATATCAAACATTTCTTGTGTTCAATTTTAGTACCTTTTGATTATAGATGCAAGTACTTTATCTTCAATTTTATAAATTTAATTGTTTAAAATGTGTGGATTGACAGCCCCCGAGGAAGTTCTTACTTCTAAGATCTATCTATCATTGTTAAGCACAAGATATAATGAGAGGGGAGAGTTGAATTAGTATATCATATATCTTATAAATATTTTACTCAATCAAATTCCTTTTCTTTAAACACTTAATCATACATTCAATATGTGCAATAAAACTAAAACAATAACATGCACCACATAAGAGAGAGAAAAACCAAATTTTTATGCGTAAACCCAATGTGTGAAAAACCATGGAGAACAATCTCAAGTATATGAATGAGCAAAAACTCAAATATATAAAGTTCACAAGTACTAACTTGAAGGAGCACCAACCCCTTTGTCGAGCACCAACACAACAACTATTTGTGAGCACCAACCCACAGGAGCACCAACCCCTCTTATGTAAAACACAACTATCTCTTAATGTTACTTTCTCAACAAATGATAGAAATATACTATATCTCTATCTATTCTCTCCTCTTTTCTTAAAATAAAACAAATACAAACCATGCACTCTTGCATATTACAAATGGCTTCCTAAGCCTCCTTTCTAGCTTTCCAAATGACCTTTGGCATTCACCCTTTGTAACCCATCATTCCTCATGGAAAATGGTGCCACATTTTTATGACCCTTTGAATCCTTTAATTTGAAAAGTCACATGGTGACCCTTCATGATCAAATTCATCCTTTCCCCTTTTGTCTTTATCTTGGTGACTTTTCAAATTCCTCAAGGTGACCCTTCATGAGAAAATGTGCCCTTCCTCTTTTATCTTCACTTGGTGACTCTTTGAATTCCTCAAGATGACCCTTCATAGAAAAATGTGTCATTTCACTCTTTTGTCTTTACCTCATGACTCTTTTAATTCTTCATTGGCCCTCTTTTGACTTTATGCAACCAAAAATATATTCGTTAATAATAAATAAATATCAACACACTTGAGCCAAAATATGAATATTTAAAACACCTTTAGACATTAAATGATATGGGGAATTTGTCACCAATAATGTTAGACCTTTGACATCAATGATAATATTTCTAACAATCTCCCCCTTTGTCATTGATTACAACCTCAAATTGAAACTACCACAACCTGAAACCTATTCTTGTACCTGTTTATATACCTATTCATGTACCTATTTCTATACTTTTCTCCCTTTAACATAAATGGAAAAGGGCCTATCCTAGACCTAGCACTTATTTTACTTTTAACTGATGTTGATCCGCAATGGCAAGAAATAAAATAAATTACTCCCAAGTTCTCTCGTAGATACTTGAATGTGTCTTTTGATAGTGTCTTTGTGAAGATATCTGATAACATATATAAATTGTTGCTTGTCCTCCGAGCATCTACAATAAACTCATCTGAGTCTTTTATTATAGTCTCACAACCTTCTATATAAAACTTTAATGTGTTTCCCTCATTATATATTTGAGTTACACTTAGTATATTGTGATTAATACCTTCTACATACAATACATTCTCAGTCTTGGTTCTACCATTATCCATACTTAATGTACCTTTTCTATCTATCCTAGAAGTGGTATTGTCTCTGAATTTCACTATGCCACCATTGATCTTATTTAGAGTTATTAAATTGATCTTATATCTTATCACATGCCTCAAACATCTACTATCAATGAACCATGGTTGTTCTTCATTTCTTGCATGCAAAGCTATCTGAACTAACATAGACTTTTCAGGTTGTTTCTTCTATCATGACTCTATTTGAACTCTCTTCTTGATGAATGGAGCTTTGAAACTTTGGTCATTATTGAATGAATCAAACACATTTCTACAATGATGGGCTATATGTCTAAAATTATTGTACTTGTAACATATTATGGCCTCTTCATCAAAGCTTGATAGAGGAGTAAAAGAGTTATGGCTTTTGCTTGACTCTGCATGAGTTTCCTTCTTGTTTCTAAAATTATTATCTCTTTTTTGACAATCTATTTTATTATGACCATAACCATTACAATAAAAATAATAACCATGAAAATATAACATGTTCTAATTTTTCTATCTTTGACCTAGTTATCTTTTATAGCTCTGTTCCTTCTAGCCTTCTTTGTTTGAGTTTTCCTCTACATTCTCAACTTCTCTTTATACTTCCTCTTTTGTAAGGGATTTAACATAGATCATTTTCTTTTATAATCCGATACTTGTCTTATCTGATATTAATTTTTTACTTTCTAATATCTTATTCAACATGTTAGTTCTATTCTCAAATTTTGAATCACTGGTTACTTTATCATTTATTATTTTATTTATTTTCTTGATGTCTTTTCTTAAAGAGGAAATTTTAACAACATACCTTTCACATTCATAACTTACTTTTTATAATTGAGTTTTTAGATCTTCTTTAGTCTTTTTGGCTTCTTCAATGTGTGCTTGTAGATCTTTAATTATTTCCTTTGATTATTTTTCATTTTTCTTAATCTGGAGCTTCAATCTTTGATTATTTTTTTCAAGAACTTTTAATTTTTTTAAGGCATAAATGAGTTCTCCTTCCAGATTCACCTCAGATTCATCCTCACTTTCATCATGTTCTTCTTCTTGATCATCTATACTTTTAATTGTGGAGGCATCTTCATGTATGGTCATGAATATATTGTCTTCTTCATCTGAGTCACTAACTCTACTATCTTCGACTGAGCTAAGATTTTTTTAGAATATAAACTCTTCTTCTTGAATCTCTTCTTGTATGTAGACTTTCCTTCTTCATTGTCACCATTATTCTTATCTGGGCACTTATCTATAAAATTTTCAATCTTACCACATTTAAATGGAAAATTTCCTTGATATTTACCTATGCTCCTTTAAGGCTTGTGGATGAATAGGGATTCATTGTCATCTTCTTCATCACTGGAGCTATCACTTTATACTTGAATTTTAGCCTTGTCTTTTTTAGATGTTTTGAAAGTAACTTCCTTCTTTAAGATTTTTTTTTGTTTAGTCTGCATCTCATATGCTATAAGAATACCATGTAGTTCATCCATCTTTAACTTATCTAGATCTTTCATCTCCTCTATTGTAGATACCTTTGCATCATATCTCAATGGTAGAGATCTCAAAAATTTTGGTACCATTGTTGATTCTTCTAATTTTTCTACAAGGCCTTGAATTTGATTTACTATTTGATCAACCTACAAAAAATAATTTTCTATATTTTTTTTCTCTTCCATTTTCAAACTCTCAAACTTTCTCCTAAAAGTTTAAAGCTTAGCCCATTGAACTTTTCCATCACATTTGTAAATATTCTCGAGTTTTACCCAAGTCTCATGAGCAGAATTGCATTGCATAAATTTAACAAATTTTGATTCAAATAAACCACATAAAATATAATTTAAAGCTTTAGCATTATTTTGACTTGACTTTTTATCCATGAAAGTAGTTACATGTATATGTGGATCTTTGTATTCATCCATCACTACTTGCCAAATGTTGAATCCAAGGGCCATCAAGTAAGTCCTCATCCTTATGCTCTAAAAGGCATAATTTGTCCCATCAAACAAAGGTGCCTTATTTGTAGAAAAACCATCATGTGATCCAACCATTGTACTTTACCTGATCTACCTTCAAGTTGTTAAACTCTTTCTAAAAGAACTTGCTCTGATACCAATTGTTAAGCATGAGATAAACTGAGGGGGGGAGTGAATCATTATATCATATATCTTATAAATATTTTACTCAATCAAATTATTTTTCTTTAACCACTTAATCTTAAATTTAAGATATGTAATAAAATTGAAATAATAACATGCACCACACAAGAGAGACACTAGATTTTTACGTGAAAACCCAATGTGGAAAAAACTACAGAGAACAATCTCAAGTATATGAATGAGTACCAGATCATATCTACAAAGTTCTCAAGCACTAACTTACAAGAGCACCAACCCCTTTGCTAAACACCAACCTAATAACTATTTGTGAGCACCAACTCACAAGAACACCAACCCCTCTTATGTAAAACACAACTATCTCTCAATGTTTCTTTCTCAACAAATGATATAACTCTACTATATCTATTTATATTCTATCATCTTTTCTTCAAATAAAACAATTACAAACCATGCACTCTTGCATATTACAAATGGCTTCCCAACCCTATTTTTATAGCTTTCCAAATGACCTTTAACATTCACTCTTTGTGACCCTTCACTCCTCATGGAAAATGGCACCACATTTACACAACCATTCAAATCCATTCACTTAAAATGTCACATAGTGATCTTTCATGAGCAAATGCATCCTTTCTCCCTTTATCTTTATCTTGGTGACTTTTCAAATTCATGAAGGTGACCCTTCATGAGAAAATGTACCCTTCCTCTTTTGTCTTCACTTTGTGACTCTTTGAATTTCTCAAGATGACCCTTCATGGGAAAATGCATCTTTTCCCTCTTTTATATTTACCTCATGACTCTTTGAATTTTTCATGGGCCCTCTTTTGACTTTATGCAACCAAAAATATATTTGTTAATAATAAATAAATATCAACACACTTGAGCTAAAATATAAACATTAAAAACACCTTTAGACATTAAATGCTATGGGGCCTTTGTCACCAATAATGTTAGACATTTAACATCAATGACAATATTTACAACAATCTCCTACTTTGTCATTGATGGCAACCTCAAACTAAAACTGTCACATCCTAAAACTTGTTCATGTACCTATTCCTATATCTGTTTATGTACTTGTTGCTATACCTATTCCTATTCTTGTTTATGTACTTTTCTACCTTTGACATCAATGACGAAGGACATATCTTAGAGCTAACACTTAGATACCCCATAATTGATATTGATCCTCAATGGTAAGAAGTAAAATAAATTACTCCTAACTTCTCTCGTAGATACTTGAATGTGTCTTTTGATAGTGCCTTTGTGAAGATATCTGATAACATATATAAATTATTACCTACCCTTTGAGCATCTACAATTAAATCATTCTAATTTTTTCTTCTAATCTCACAACCTTCTGCATAAAAATTTAATGTGTGTCCTTGATCACATATTTGACATACGCTCAATAGATTATGCTTAAGACCTTCTATATATAATACATTCTTAATCTTGGTTCTACCATTATCCAAACTTAATGTATCTTTTTTGGCTATCTTGGTAGTGGTATTATCTCTAAATTTTACTGTGTCACCATTGATATTCATTATATTTATGAACTTGCTCTTATATCCTATCATGTACCTCAAACATACACTGTCAATGAGCCATGGTTTTTCTTCATTTCTTGCATGCAAAGCTATCTGAACTAACATAGAATTTTCATGTTGTTTCTTCTTCCATGACTCTATCTGAACTCTCTTCTTGATGAATGGAGCCTTAAAAATTTGGTCCTTCTTGAATGAATCAAACACACCTCTACATTGTTGGGCTATGAATCTAAAATTATTACACTTGTAACATACTATGGCCTCTTCATCAAAGCCTGATAGAGGAGAAAAAGAGTTGTGGCTTTTGCTTGATCTACATGAGTTTCTTTCTCCTTGTTTTTGAAAATTTTAGCTCTTTTCTGATAATCTATTTTCTTGTGACCATAACCATTACAATAAAAATGATAACCATGAAAATATAATCTATTATGATTTGTGTATCTTTGACCTGGTTATCTTTTGTAGCTCTGTTCCTTCCAGCCTTCTTTATTTGAGCTATCCTCTGCATTCTTAACTTCTTCCCTTTTTATTTCATATTTTGTAAGGGCTTCATCATATCTCCTTTTATTTTCAAATATGATACCTACCTTATCTGATATTGATTGACTTTCTAATATTTTATTCAACATGTTAATGTTATTCTCAAATTTTGAATCATTGGCTACTTTATCGTGGACTATTTTATTTGTTTTCTTGACATCTTATTTTAAAAAGGAAATTTTAACAACATATATTTCAAATTCTTCACTTACTTTTTGTAAATGAGCTTTTAGATCTTATTCAATATTTTTGGCTTCTTCAATGTGTGCTTGTATATCTTCAATTATTTTCTTTGACTCTTTTTCATTTTTCTCAAGATATTTTAATTATTCAAAGGCACAAATAAGTTCTTCCAAATTCACCTTGACTTCATCCTTGATTTCATCATGTTCTTATTCTTGATCATCTATACTTTTAATATAGAGGCATCTTCATGTATGGTCATGAATAGAATCTCTTCTTCATCTGAGTCACTGACTCCACTGTCTTCAGAGAATATAAACTCTTTTTTTTAAATCTCTTTTTGTATGTAGACATTCCTTCTTCATTGTCACCATTATTCTTATCTAATCACTTATATTTAAAATGTCCAATCTTACCACATTTAAAACATTTAAATGGTAACTTTCTTTGATATTTACCTGTGCCCCTTTTAGGCTTGTAGATGAATAGGGCTTCATTGTCATCTTCTTCATCGCTGGAGCTGTCACTTGATTCTTGAATTTTGGCCTTATCTTTCTTAGATGTTTTGAAAGTAATTTCCCTCTTTGAGGGTTTCTCTTGTTCAGTCTAAATATTATATGTTGTAAGAATACTATGTAGTTCATCTATCTATAACTTGTCTAGATCCTTTATCTCCTCAATTGCAGATACCATTGCATCATATCTCAATGGTAGAGATCTCAAAACCTTTTGTACCATTACTGACTCTTTTAATTGTTCTCCAAGGCCTTAAATTCAATTTACTATTTGATCAACCCATAAAAGATAACTTGATATATTTTATTCCTTTTCCATTTTCAAATTCTCAAACTATCTTCTAAAAGTTTGAAGCTTAACCTGCTGAACTTTTCCATCACCTTTGTAAATATTCTCGAGTTTTACCCAAGTCTTATGAGTAGTTTTACATTGCATAAATTTAAAAAAAAATTATTCACATAAACCACATAAAATATAATTTAAAACTTTAAAATTATTTTAACTTGCCTTTTTATCTAGAGAAGTAGGTATAGATGTTTGTGTCTCTTCATATTCATCCATCATTGCTTGTCAAATGTTGAATCAAAGGGCCATCAAGTAAGTACTCATCCTTATACTCCAAAAGGCATAATTTATCCCATCAAAAAAATGTGCCTTATTTATATAAAAACCTTCATGTGATCTAGCCATCATGCTTTCCCCGATCTACCTTCAAGATGTTAAACTCTTTATAAAAGAACCTACTCAGATACCAATTGTTAAGCACATGATATATTGAGAGGGGGGTGAATCAGTATATCATATATCTTATAAATCTTTTACTCAATCAAATTTCTTTTCTTTAATCACTTAATCATACATTCAAGATATGCAATAAAACTAAAACAACAACATGCACCACACAAGAGAGAGGGAGACACTAGATTTTTGTGGAAACTCAATGTGGGAAAAACCATGAAAAAAATATCAAGTATATGAATGAGCACCAACTTAAATCTATAAAGTTTGCAAGAACCAACTTGCAAGAGTACCAACCTCTTTGACGAGAAACAATACAATAACTATTTGTGAGCACCAACCTATAGGATCACCAACCCCTTTTATGTAAAACACAACTATCTCTCAATGTTGCTTTCTCAAAAAATGATAGAACTCTACTATATCTCTTTCTATTCTCTCCTCTTTTCTGAAAAAAAAAATTACAAACCATGCACTCTTACATATTTAAAATGGATTCCCAAGCCTACTTTTATAGCTTTTCAAATGACCTTTGGCATTCACCCTTTGTGACCCTTCACTCCTCATGGAAAATGGCACCACATTTGTATGACCCTTAAAATCCTTTCATTTTAAAAATCACATGGTGACCCTTCATGAGCAAATGCATCTTTTTTTTGTTTTGTCTTTATCTTCGTGACTTTTCAAATTCCTCAAGGTGACCCTTCATGAGAAAATGTGCCCTTCCTCTTTTGTCTTCACTTGGTGACTCTTTGAATTCTTTAAGATGACCCTTCATGGGAAAATGCATCCTTTCCCTCTTTTGTCTTTACCTCGTGACTCTTTGACTTCTTCATGGGTCCTGTTTTGACTTTATGCAACCAAAAATATATTCGTTAATAATAAATAAATATCAACACACTTGAGCCAAAATATGAACATTAAAAAAAATTTTAGACATTAAATGTTATGAGGCCTTTGTCACCAATAATGTTAGACCTTTGACATCAATAATAACATTTCTAACAATCGCTAGGAAATTTACTCAACTATCTGTCTAACAAACAAATTTACTTTAGTGCTTTCTTATTTGTAGGTCATCCTCCCAAGCCAAAGAGGATTTATTCAAAATATTCTAATTATACGCACACATAATCAAATACATTTTTCAACCATACTCATACTTAGTTTCTTTTTCTTCTTTTTGAAATAATAAGCAAGAAATTCATTGAAATAAAAGTTCTTAAGCCCAGAATGGGTGGTGGCTTTGTCGATCGGTACAAATGGAAGGCCAAGAAAATATAGGCTAAAAACCTAGTATTAGACATTATCCACCCCTCTGGACATATTGGCAGTGCTAGTTTTAAACCAATAAACACTAGAAATGGAGTTCTTGGACTGTAGCTTCAACTTTAATAATGTTTGTTATCAGTGTTTTTGTGCTCGTGAATAGTAGTGAAAATGCATTTATGGGGGGAATTAGATGTCATGGTCATTGGATTACATGTAATTTTTTTATATAGATGTGCTTAAAGTGATGGATTTTCATGTACGGGTCCTGAAGGCAAAAACACTAGTTAGAGGTCAACAAGTTATCTCTTCACTGCTAAAAAGTTACATTTTAGGACTCGTTACTACAACTTCTACCACACATTTATATTAGAGGTGCTATAGACTAGATATGAGGTGAAATTAGAGGGATTTAAAATGCATAGGATGGATCTTATAGTTCATCCATATGACTTATAGTTTTTGTTTTATGCATGCCTGAATTTAGGCTAAAAATCAACATCTTTCTTGTATTGGGAAGGGCATTTTTGAGCCCAGAATGGGTGGTGGGTTTGTCGACCAGGGTAGATCGGAGGCTAAAAAATTGGTCTTGGACATTATCCACCCTTATGGATGTGTTTTTAGTGCCATTTTTTAGCCAAAAAACACCGAAAATGGAGTTCTCAGAATGTAGCTTCAATTTTGACAACATTTATTATCAATGTTTTCATGCTTCTAAATAGTAGTGAAAATGCACTTGAAAGTGGAATTGGATGTCATGATCATTGGATCACATTTAATTTTATTATATATATGTGCTCAAAGTTATGAATTTGCACCTACGGGTCCTGGAGGTAAAAACAGTAGTTGGAGGTCAACAAGTTGTCTCTTCATTGCCAAAAAGTTGCATTTTAGGCCCTGTTATTGAAACTTCTACCAAAGATTGATTTCAAAGGTGATAAAAACTAGATCAAAGGTATAATTATAGGTATTTCACATTCATATGGGGTATCTTATGGTTCATCCATATGACTTATAGTTTTTATTTTATGCATCCCTAAAGCTAGGCTAAAACTCAACATCTTTCTTGTATTGGGAAGGGTGATCTTGAGCCCAAAATGGGTGGTGGGTTTTTCAACCGAGCCAGATGAGAGGCCAAAAACCTAGTACTATAAATTATTTACCCCTTCAAACATTTTATCATTTCCATTTTTTAGCCAAAAAGTATTGAAAATGGAGTTCTTAGACTATAACTTCAACTTTGATAATATTTGTTGTCATTATTTTTGTGTATACACTTATGAGTGGAATTAGATGTCAAGGTCATTAGAGTACATGTAATTTACCTATATATGTGTTCTCAAATTTATATATTTGAACCTACAAATCTCAAAGGCAAAATTCTAGTTGGAGGTCATTAAGAAGCCTAAAAGGCCTAATAGTCCAATTGGACCATATACACATGGCTAGAAGCGAGTGGCATTAGAATTGGATTTCAAGACCTTTTAAAGGTTTGTTTGAAGCTTTTCAAAGTGTTTACAGGGTCAAAAATCCTTCAAGAGGTTACTAATTAGTTAAGGAGCCTATTAGGCCTTCTAGACCTAATTAGGCTAAATTGTATGCCTATAGGTAATGGAAGGATCTTGACACTAACAAGGGAAAATTTTGTGGTTCATGAGAGATGATAAATTTTGGAGGTTTCACAAATAAACCAATAGACCTAGATGGCCACCTAAAGGTGGTCAAAGTAACTTCAAAGCTTGGCTAAGGGGTATCATGGAACAAATGGAACCAAGTGTTTAAAACTATTGATGCAGGAGCATCCTTTGTATAAACTAGTATGTTGTCCATGTGAGAGTTTTAAAGTGTTAAGTAGAGTCAGTAGTCTTTGTTAGTCCTTTAGAGTCTTACTACATGTTAGAAAGGTCCTACTTAACTTATATGCTTAAAATAAGAGTCTATTATATGTTTTGAAAATTGATATAGGTCTTAAGAGATAGTTTTGGAGCTAAAAATGGACACTCTTTTCTTAGAGGAATGAACCAAAAGGATAAGCATGAGTTCTCAGACTATAGCTTCAACTTTGACAACATTTGTTGTCAGTATTTCTATGCTCCTGAACAGTAGTGAAAATACACTTGCGAGTGGAATTAGATGTCATGATCATTAGAACATGTGTAATTTACCTATATAGATGTGCTCAAAGTGATGAATGTACACCTATGGGTCCTAGAGGAAAAAACACTAGTTGGAGGTCAACAAGTTATCTCTTCATTGCCAAAAAGTTTTATTTTAGGATGTATTATTACAACTTCTACCACAAATTACTTTTGAAGGTGATTAAAATAGATACAGGGTGTAACTGGAGGGATTTCACATGCACAAGAGGGATATTATGGTTCATCCATATGACTTATAGTTTTTGTTTTATGCATACCCAAAGTTAGGTTAAAAATCAACATCTTTCTTATATTGGGAAGGGCATTCTTGAGCCCAGAATAGGTGGTGGGTTTGTTGATCAGGTCAGATGGGAGGCCAAAAACTTGGTCCTAGACATTATCCACCCCTATAGATGTGTTGGTAATGCCAATTTTTAGCCAACAAGCATCAGAAATGGAGTTCTCAGAATGCAGCTTTAACTTTGACAATATTTGTTGTTAGTGTTTCCATGCTCTTGAATAATAGTGAAAATGCACATGCAGGTAGAATTGGATGTCAAAATCATTAGATAATGTGTTATTTACCTATATAGATGTTCTAAAAGAAATGGATTTTCACCTACGGGTCCTAGAGGCAAAAACACTAGTTAGAGGTCAATAAGTTGTCTTTTCATTGCCAAAAAGTTGTATTTTAGGACCCGTTACTACAACTTCTGCCATAGATTGATCTTAGATGTGATACAAAATAGATTCAAAGTAAAATTATAGGTATTTTACATGCACAAGAGGGGTTTTATGGTTCATTGGTATGACTTAAATTTTTTGTTTTATGTATGCCTAAAGTTAGGCTAAAAATCAACATCTTTCTTGTATTGGGAAGGGGTTCTTGAGCCTAGAATGGGTGGTGGGCTTGTCAAATAGGCCACATGGGAGGCCAAAAACTTATTACCTGAAATTATACACCCCTATAGATGTGTTTTTAGTGCCATTTTTCAACCAATAAGTATCAAAAATGGAGGTCTCAGATTGTAGCTTCAACTTTGACAACATTTATTGTCATTATTTCTATGCTTTTGAATAGTAGTGAAAATGTACTTTAGGTGAAATTAGATGTCATGGTTGTTCAAGAAAATAAAATTTGAATATATATATGTGCTCAAAGTGATGGATTTACACCTGTAGATCCTAGAGACAAAAATTCTAGTTGGAGGTCATTAAGAAGCCCTAGTGGCATTGGAATTGGGTTTCAAAACATTTAAAAGGTTTGTTTGAAGATTATCAAAGTGTTTCAAGTGTAGAAAATCATTTAGGGTGATACTAATTACTCAAGGATATTATTAGGCCTTATAGATCTAATTAGGCTAAATTTCATGCCTATAGGTAATGGAAGGATCTTGACACTAGCAAGGGAGAAGTTTTTGGTTCATGAGATATGAGAAATTTTAGAAGTTTAAAAAATAGGAAAATAGACCTAGATGGCCATTTAGGTATAACTAGGCCTAAATTGCCACCTAAAGGTGGTCAAAGTGTTTTCAAATCTTGGCCAAGGGGTATCATGGACCAAATGGAGTAAAGTGTTTAAAACTATTGATGCAGGAGAATCCTTTGTATAAAATAGTATGGTGTCCATGTGATAGTTTTAAAGTTTTAATTGGAGTAAGTAGTATTTTTTAGTCCTTTAGAGTCTTCCTACATGTTATAAAGGTCCTACTTATCTTATATGCTTAAAACAAGTGTCTGTTGTATGATTTGGTAAACTAATACAGGGCTTGAGAGAGAGTTTTGGAGCCAAAAATGGACAATCTTTTCTTAGAGGAATGAACCAAAAGGATAAGCATAAGTATAAAAATGAAAGGAGCTTCTTAAATAAAAAACATCAAGCAAAAATATTTGACTCAGGCCTACAAGGGGTGTGAATGTGTGTGTTTTCTATTGTGTGATAGTCTCTGTGTGTGAAAGACTGTAATTGAACAAGATTATTAATAAATTTTAAGAATTTTGTGATTATAATCAATTTTAGGTGATTGAAAAGTCTTTCTTAAAATGTACTTAAAATCCAATAATCAAAACATAATGAATTCAAGACTTTGAAAGTCCTTTTCTGTTAGCATAGACCAATTTTGGTTGAAAATCACTATTTGTAGAGCTTGTTTGTATGATGAAACTTGTGTATGGTTTGAAATTAAGGATTGGATGAGTTACATAGGTGAGTTAAGAGTCTTATATAGTTGTTATATTTCAAATAACCTCTTTTAGCTTTATGAAAATAGGTTAATTAGCTCTCAGGGCCTTAAAGAAAGTGCAAGAAAACCCTAGTTATAGATATTTGATTGAAAAATATATGGAGACCTAGTGATTAAGGTTAGTAAACCATTACAAGTTTTTTGGAGTCAAAATAAGGTATACATATGATGTACTAAGAAGTTATCCACATTAATACTCATAATTCTAAGTTCTTCTAGATAATGAATAGTAAAAGTGACCTATTTTACTCAATTTTGAGCCAAAAGATGCCAAGTAAAAGTTGATTCTCATCTAATTTTTTTTTCAGACCTAACTGAGGTGTTGGTTTAGGCAAATAAGCCATTATCTAAGGTTTTTACCTACTAGTGGAATAATTAGGTTTCTTGAAAAAAGTAGGGTTGAGTCACTATTTGACAAAAAGATCTCTAAACCAATAATAAATTGATTTTTATATAGTTAAAAACCTATGAGACATGTGAAAGACCTGTTGGCAATTCATAAAATTGGTCTTTAGCCCAAATACAACACTAAAAAGGTCTTTTATATCTATTCAATCCAGAAGGTCTTGAAAGGGAAAAGAGAGTGAATAGGTTCTAAATGGCTTAAAGTAAGAGTTTGAATTTTGAAGAGAGTGAAGTGATACATTCAAGTGTATCTACTATCAAAATCCCTTAAGACCAATCAAATACTTTGTTCTCTCTCCTAAGGTCTATTTTCCTACTTTCTGGGTTTCAAAGATGGTGTTTAGGGATGTTTTAGAGGGAATGGAGATAGGATAGGGTCTACCCCATAGCATGAAGAAGTCTTGGGAAATTTACAAGACAATTAAAGGCCTAATGAGTAGATTTAAGAGATTCTTGACTATCTTATAGATGATGCTAGCTTGCCTTGACTGTGATGAGCTTCTTCACTAGTGTAAAACCCTTCCCATTAGAAGGAGAGACTTCATCACCTATTAATAGGTCTCCTCTTTACCATTTATTGAATATTAATAATATATTTACTCTCTCACCAATGCTCTTGAACCATCCTACCTAGCTGAATTGATGCAGATCAATCATAATAATTAAACCCTTATCAAATTATTGTACTTATTTCTCATGGCCTATAAATGGTCTCCTTGGTTATAGAATGAAAAATATGGTCATAATAGTTTATTTTACCTCTAAGTCCTTCATCACCCTTAAAAACACTCTTTGAAAATCCCTCTCCTACAACTTAATCACCCATTTCCTTATTCCTCACAAGATCAATCCTTTACTTGTTATAGGCTCTTATAAGATACAATGGCCTAATTGGTCTTTTAGGGTATTGAATGCAAATATATTACTTAAAACTAATACCAATTAGCTCTAGACCTTTTTTATACTCTATTTCAAACACTATTTATAATTTCATCTTTCGATTTTCTTCCTTTCTTCTACAAGTCTCTTTCTTGGTTCACTCTCCTAATAGCCCTCTTGAAATACAAAACTCCTTATCTTGGGTTATCCAAAGACATTCAAGACAATATAAAATCATCTTTGATAACCTATTAGGGTCTTCCTGCTTCATTGACTTAGTCTTGGACCAACTCTCCCTCTAAACCCCTATTCTCACACTCTTAGAATCCCGTTAGGCCTCCATTAGTCCTATGACAAAGCTCAATATTGAAATCCATATTTGTCCTATCCATACCATTATAATTATTCTTGATTATTTTATACCTTGTGAAAACACATTAGATTACAACTTTCCAAGAACTTTCAATGGTTAGGTTTCAAGATTTGTGAACTTTTAGGTTAAAATCCTAGGTCTGATTTTACCAATTTTTGTATAGGTTGAAAGGGCTTAAAATTGTGTAGTTGAGTTTTTAAACACCTTCTTGAGTTAATTCCTCCTATATAGATTATGTACATAATAAAATCACATGTTCAAAATAATCTTCTAACTCGATTTTGCCTTATAAGGCTTATCCCACTACGAACTCAGAGTTTTGGGCCTGGAAGAGACTGTAGATGACCATGAACATACAAAAATAATTCAAATGCAATCATTAATATTATTTATTTATTATAAGGGTCTGTTTCCCTTAATCCCACTCCATGCACAAGACTTATAATTGAGATAAGTGACTAGTTATCTAACAACTACCAATCTAAGACTGATTCAATCACCAATATAGGATTCAATTAATGAAAAGATAGGTTCAACAACCCTTCTTATTTAATTTGCATTCTTATAGAAACAAATCTTATTAAGAGCAATAAATGTTAATCTTTATAACTGTAGGCTCTATAATACCAATCTAATTTACAACATTATCCAAACAAGTTATTCTCGATCTCGTAACATTTATAATCTTTAAGAATTCTTCAAAACCAATTATTCATAATACTCTGTGTTGGAAATATTGTCACTGATGTCAAAGGTCTAGCATTATTAGTGATGAAGGCCCCATTGCATTTAATGATGTTTGTAATTGTTATATCTTGGATAATGTGTGTTAATATTTATTTAATATTAATGAATATATTTTTGGTTGCATATGAGACAAAATAAGGGCCCATGGAGAAGTCAAAGAGCCATAGGGTAAAGGCAAAAGAAGGATGGGACACATTTTCCCATGAAGAGTCATCTTGGGAAATTCCAAGAGTCACCAAGTGAAGACAAAAGAGGAAGGGCATAATTTCTTATGAAGGGACACTTTGAGGAATACAAAAAGTCACCAAGATAAGGACAAAAGAAGGAAGGACATTTTTGCTCATGAAGGGTCACCACATGACTTTTCAAAGGCAAGGATATGAAGGGTCATACAATTTTGGCACCATTTTCCATGAAGATTGAAGGGTCACAAAGGGGGAAGGCCAAAGGTCATTTAGAAAGCTATAAATAAAGGCTTGAGAAGCCATTTGTAATAGGAGAGATAGAGGTTGATTTGATATTTTGTAATATCTAGCTTAGAAGAGCATTGTGAGAGATGAATATGATTTGTATATGTTATATCTAGCTTAGAAGAGCAAAGGTGAGAGAGAAAAGAGATGTCGTAATGAACTATCATTTTTTGAGATAGCAACATTGAGAGATAGTTGTGTGGTATACACAAAGGGGTTGGTGCTCCTGTGGGTTGGTGCTCATGAATTTTTGTTGTGTTGGTGCTCAGCAAAGGGGTTGGTGCTCTTGTGGGTTGGTGCTCATGAATAGTTGTGTTGGTGCTTAGCAAAGGGGTTGGTGTTCCTACAAGTTGGTACTTGAGAATATTGTTTGGGTTTGTGCTCATTCATATACTTGAGCTTGTTCTCTGTGGTTTTTCCCACATTGGGTTTCCACGTTATATCTTGTGTCTCTCTCTATCTTGTGTGGTGTTTATTGTTTTAGTTTTATTGCATATCTTGAATGTTTAGTTAAGTAGAATTTGATTAAGGGAAAGTTTTATAAGATATATGATATACTAATTCACCCCCGTCTCAGTATATCCCATGCTTAACAATTGGTATCAGAGTAGGTTCTTTTTGAAAAGTTTTACATCTTGAAGGTAGATCAGGAAAGTACGATGGTTGGATCACATGAAGGATTTTATATAAGGCCCCTTTATTTGATGGGATGAATTATGATTTTTGTAGCATAAGAATGAGGACTTATTTGATGGCCCTTGGATTTGACATATGTAAAGCAGTGGTGGAAGAATATGAAGAGCCACAGACACTTGCAATTACTCCAGTAGAAAAGAAGGCAAGTGAATGTAATGCTAAAGCTTTAAATGCTATTTTATGTGGTTTATGTGAATCTAAATTTGTTAAAGTTGTGAAATGTAAATATGCTCATGAAACTTGGGTAAAACTTGAGAATATTTACAAAGGTGATGGAAAGGTTCATCAAGCTAAGATTTAGACTTTTAGAAGATAGTTTGAAAGTTTGAAGATGGAAGAAGAAGAAGATATAACAAGTTATCTTTTGTGAGTTGATCAAATCGTAAATCAAATTCAAGGTCTTATAGAAATGTCAGATGAGTCAACGGTGGTATAAAAGGTTTTGAAATCTCTACCAATGAGATATGATGCAAAGGTTTTGGTAATTGAGGAGATGAAGAATTTAGCCAAGCTAAAGATGGATAAGCCTCATGGTATACTCATAGCATATGAGATGCAGACAGAACAAGATAAACCCTCATAGAGAGAAGCAGCTTTCAAGACATCAAAGAAAGAGAAAGCTAAGATTCAAGAATCAAGTGATAGTTTTAGTGATGATGAAGATGAAAATGGAGCACTTTTCATTCACAAGCCGAAAAGGGGAATAGGTAAATATCAAGAAAAAATACCTTTTAAATGTTTTAATTATGGAAAGATTGGACATTTTTTAGATAGATTCCCAAATAAGGGTAATGATGATGAAGAATAAAAGTCTACATACAAGAATAATTTCAAAGGCAAATCCAAGAAGGGATTTGAGAAGAAGAGCCTATATTCTAAGGATCCTAGCTTAGTCAAAGATAGTGGAGTCAATGATTCAGAAGAAGAAGAGATTATATTCATGGCCATACATGAAGATGATCAAGAAGAAGAAGAGAAGGAAGCTAAAGTGAATATGGAAGGATAACTCATTTGTGCCTTAGAAGAGTTAGCAGCTATTGAGAAGAAGAATGGAAGATTGATGCGCCAGATCGAGAAAAATGAAAAGGAGTCAAAGGAAATTATTGATGATCTAACATCACACTTGGAAGAAGCCAAAAAGAATGAACAAGATCTAACATCTCTATTGGAAATAGCAAAAAAATAATGTGAAAGGTATGTTATTGAAATTTCCTCTTTGAAAGAAGATATTGAGAAAGTAGTCAATGATAAAGTCATTAGTGATTCAAAATTTGAGGATAGCACTAACATGTTGAATAAGATATTGGAAAGTCAAAAGGAATATTTAGATAAGACAAGGATCAAATTTGAAAAGAAGATCTATGTTGAAGCTCTTATAAAAGAGAAAACAAGGGAAAAAGTGAAGAATACAGAGGACATTTCAAACAAAGAAGGCTGGAGGGAACAAAGCTACAAAAGGCAATCAGATCAAATATATATAAATAGGTCTTATTTTTATGGATATTATTTTCATTATAATAGATATGGTCACAAAAAATTAGAATGTAGAAAAAGAGCTAACAGTTTCATAAATAAAGAGAAGGAAATTCAAGTAGAGTCAAGCAGACGCCACAACTCTTTTGCTCCTCTATCAAGCTTTGATGAAGAGACCATAGTATGCTACAAGTGCAACAACCTTAGACATATAGCTCGGTACTATAGAAGCATGTTTGAGTTAGTCAAGAAGGATCAGAGTTTCAAAGCTCCATTCATCAAGAATAAGGTTCAGACATGTTCATGGTAGAAGAAACAACCTAAAGATTCTATGATGGTTCAGACAACTCTGCATGTAAGAAATAAAGATCAGCCATGGTTATTGGCTATCAGATGTTCAAGGCATATGATAGGAGATAAAATTAATTTCATAACTTTGAAGAAGATAAATGGTGGCATAGTGAGATTCAGAGATAAAACCACTGCTAGGATAGCCAAAAAAGGTACTTTGAATTTGGATTATGGTAGAACTAAGACTAAGAATGTTTTGTATGTAAAAAGTCTTAAGCATAATCTATTGAGTGTTATTCAAATATGTGATCAAGGATACACATTAAATTTTCATGCAGAAGGTTGTGAGATTAGAAGAAAAGATTCAAATGAGTTGATTACAGATGCTCAAAGGATAGGGAACAATGTGTATGTATTGTCAGATATATTCTCAAAGGCACGATCAAAGGACACATTTAAAGATCTATGAGAGGAGTTGGGAGTAATTTATATTACTTCTTTCCATTGATGTTTAGCATCAATTATGGGGGAGCTAAATTTTAGCTCTAGGTAGGCCCTTTGACATTGACTTCAAAGGGGAAGAATAATAGGTACAGGTACATGTGCAAAAATAGGTATAGGTTGCTATAGTAAGGGGGAGTTACTATATGTTTTTAGATGATAAGATGTGTAGGTGACATTATATGGTAGTTTCAGGATTGAGGTTGCCATCAATGACAAAGGGGGAGATTGTTGGAAATATTGTCATTGATGTCAAAGGTCTAGCATTATTGGTGATAAAGGCCCCATTGCATTTAATGATGTTTGTAATTGTTATATCTTGGCTAATGTGTGTTAATATTTATTTAATATTAATTAATATATTTTTGGTTGCATATGAGACAAAATAAGGGCCCATGGAGAAGTCAAAGAGCCACGGGGTAAAGACAAAAGAAGGATGGGATGCATTTTCCCATGAAGAGTCATCTTGGGAAATTCCAAGAGTCATCAAGTGAAGACAAAAGTGGAAGGGCACAATTTCTCATGAAGGGACACTTTGAGGAATATGAAAAGTCACCAAGATAAGGATAAAAGAGGGAAGGATGTTTTTGCTCATGAAGGGTCACCACATGACTTTTCAAAGGCAAGAATATGAAGGGTCATACAAGTTTGGCACCATTTTCCATGAGGATTGAAGGGTCACAAAGGGGGAAGGCCAAAGGTCATTTGGAAAGCTATAAATAAAGGATTGAGAAGCCATTTTTAATAGGAGAGATAGAGGTTGATTTGATATTGTAATATCTAGCTTAAAAGAGCATTGTGAGAGATGAATATGATTTGTATTTGTTATATCTAGCTTTGAAGAGCAAAGGTGAGAGAGGAAAGAGATGTTATAATGAACTATCATTTGTTGAGATAGCACCATTGAGAGATAGTTGTGTGGTATACACAAAGGGGTTGGTGCTCCTGTGGGTTGGTGCTTAGCAAAGGGGTTAGTGCTCTTGTGGGTTAGTGCTCATGAATTGTTGTTGTGTTGGTGCTTAGCAAAGGGGTTGGTGCTCCTGTGGGTTGGTGCTCCTACAAGTTGGTGCTTGAAATTATTTTTTGGGTTGGTGCTCATTCATATACTTGAGATTGTTCTCCATGGTTTTTCACACATCAGTTTTCCACGTTATATCTGGTGTCTCTCTCTATCTTGTGTGGTGTTTATTGTTTCAATTTTATTGCATATCTTGAATGTTTGGTTAAGTGGAATTTGATTAAGGGAAAGTTTTATAATATATATGATATACTGATTCACCCCCTCCTCTTAGTATATCCCATGCATAACACTCTAAACACAAGTACAATGTTTGTAACTTTTTGAACTTGTTTCTAGGTTAATCTCACTAGTATAATATTCAATTAATGAAAGGATAGGCTCAACAACCCTTCTTATTTAATTTGAATTATTATAGAAACAAATATTCTTAAGAATAATAAATGTCAATTTTTCTAACTATAGGCTCTATCATACCAATTTGATTTTCAACATTATCCTAATAAGTTATTTTCAATCTCATAACATTTGTAATTTTTAAGAATACTTCAAAACCAATCATTCATAATACTATGAACACAAGTGATTCAAACAAGACTTATTTCATTGGTTTTATTGAATACATGTACAAAATAAGAATGCCATGTATGAATGCAATATATAGGCATACACTGCCAATAATGCATGCATTTCCAAATAGGCATACAAAAAATTACATCATGTCTAACAACATAGTATCTAATATTAGGTGAATACATCATATATGTATGTACAATGCCAAAAATACGTACATTGCCTTATAGGCATACAAAAAATTACATGATCTACAACATCCTAATCATAAAATAGTCTCCCTCTCTCTGCCTTCTTCAAAGAAGACTCTCCCTAAGATATGTTTCCTATAGATGGAGATATCTCAAATGCCTTAGATTGATCCAAGGATAGATTGTGGGTATTAAGCTCATAGCTCACTTGTAGCTAAACCTATTCAAATATAAAAAATATTATAAAATTAACAAGTATACATGAAACCAAGTTAAGAAACTCATTTTAAACTACAATAAAAAATCATTTAAACATGCACTTAATGCAAGTTCATGGTCCTTATCAATTTATTATTGACACTCGATTGGGTCATTGCCAAGTTCAAATACATGAATAGGCATGTCAAATGATGAATAAACATGAGGATCTACCATATTAGTCATTTGAATTGGACTATAAAATGTCATATAATAGCCCTACATAGACAAATTTGTGCATATAAGTTATATTTGCCCAAGTATGTAATAAAATTGTTAAAACAAAAGTATTAAATTGCAATTCAAAATTACAAGTGAATATATACCTTAGTGAGTGCCTGTGCATATGACATTGTAAATAAACTCATTTGTGTTAATATATTTATGTAAATAAACTCATTATATATATAATTTTCAAATATAACTTTTTTAACGTTTATGTAAATTAATATGCATATCTCAAATATATAATATTTTATAAGGTTATAGACACTCTTAAAAGGCTTGTATAGATGTCCCTCATAAAATCAACCTATCACTTTAGGTGTCTTAAAGATTAGAACTTAGTTTGCAAACTTCTCAACAAACACCTATACATGTTACTTGTCTTATCACAATGACTATTTCTATGGGATTTTTGATCACACTAATACTCAGTTGGACTAAAAATTAATGAATGTAAGCCAAGTATTCATGGTGTTAACATGATCAAAAGTTCAAAACAAAATAAATTATGAAAGATTACGATATAGGGGATGATCAGTAATATGAATAAAATAAATTGTAATTGTAATTGTAATTATCATATTTGTTTTATAGAATTTAAAATTAAGGATCATTTTGTATTTAAATGTTTTTTTTATTATAAGATTATATTATGAATCTTTAACTTTTTCAAAGATTAATATAATTTTTTTAAATTTTCATGGCTTACGAGGATCAAAGATGTTTGGTCCTTTTGTTTTGAGAGATATTTGGTCCATGCCAATGTTTGTCTAAAGACTTCACTTCTACAATGCTTTGCATACATAATTACTTCTTTAATTCATTTTGCTTCTTCTTCAAAATTGAGTAGAAAAAAACTCTGTAACATGATTATATATACAATTGGATTAGTGATGTATTGATGAACATGATTTATTTTTTACATATTTTTCCAGAAAGATTCTTTTCAATATTAAAGTTGGAAAAGTTGGACTTGCACTCTTTATTCCTTACTTTCTAATGTACTTTTTCAATCTTATAAATCAATTTCAGCTATTCCTATATATTAATATCATTATTTTATTTTATTTTACAATTTTTTTAGAATTAATAAATTAAATTAATAAACTATTTTATATGTTATATATCAGTGTATCTAATTATCTATTTGTATAAAAAAATTATCAAGTACTCAGGGACTTTGGACTTAAAGTAGATTTAACATTTGGTTTTGTTAACAAGTGTTTGACCGTATGGGCTAAGTAAATTTATATGACAATAGGAAAACATCAATGTGAACGTGGATAAATTTGAACATAAAGTGGTAAGAACAAGGCTACATAAAGCCAAGTCCTAATCCCCTCTTTTTTCATTTTTTCATTTTCTCTCTTTATTTTATTTTTTTTGTTTTGTTAGATGTGCTATGGCAATAACATAATCATAAATGCGACAATTTCAAACTTCTCCTTATTCATGTTTAATTTAAATTTTATGTGTTTTAAAGTATATAAAATATGATCATAGATGTCTCATGCTTGCTTACTGAATTGGGAAAGGATGTGTTTGACAAAGTTTAAATTTGATGGTGTTACGAGTGTATTTAAAAAAAATTGAAGTATAAAATATGATGAAAAGTTTAAGAAAGTATGAAATAGGGGATGTGTGGTGGAGTGTAATGGTATAATATGTTAATAAAATTTTTGACCTTAAATTTAATGTCTATATAATTATCATATAGTAGTTTTTACTTTAAATTGAATGATGGTATGAATATATTTAAAAATATTATGTTTGAAATATAATGAAAATTTAAATACGACAGAGTTTATTAGTGTGAGATATCAATAAAATTGATAGGTTTAAGATTGATGTTCATTTGACCATCATATGGTAGTTTTTAGCTTAAATTTGATCTTTATTTTACTATGATATTGGAATTTTTATTCTTGTTATCTTGAGTAAAAAGTAAAGTTTGGAACCCATTTTTGGGCATTAAATGGAGTTTGGAGCCCATTTAATTTTATTTTTTTAGAAAGTAAATTTTCGAGTTTGATGTATTGGTGCAACTACATTAATACCATATGTCACTAGTAAGCAAAATATTTGTAGAAAATATAATGAAATTACTAATTAGCATGTCTTTTATCTAAAAATGAAATAGCCAAATTAGTAAATTTATATTCTCAAGTTATAGATCTCCAAATCCAAGTAGATAAACATATATTTAGTGTGACACTATATTAAAAATATAAAAGGAGAAAACCACATAATAATTTAGATTACTAATCACGTTGATCATATCCTAGGGTTTTTTTTTTGCTATCAATTTTGCCATTGTTCTATTTGGCTCTTCTAGATTATCACATTGCCTTTGATAACATTTAATAGCCTTTAGCTCGTAAATTTTTCCTTTGGGCATTTTTTTATCTATTTAATGGTCTCTCCAAAAGAGCCTACATTGTTTGATGCATCTTCCTCTGGAGGAAGCAACAATGGCATCGAAAAAAGTGCTTAAGATTATACCCAAAGTCTTCCACTAGGTAATGTATCATCGTCTTAAGATAATCCTCCTAATGTTTTGCTTGATGTGCTTGAATTTGATAAAGCATGCCAATGGCTTAAATCTCATACCATTATTGGATATTTTGATGCAAACAAACCCACTGATTTTATGTTAAAGAGTTAGGTGTAAGCATAATAGCAACCTCATGGCCTTAAACTTATTGAGGTGGAAAACTAGACCAAAGATTTATTATTTTTTCAATTTAAAAAATTTGAACACTGTGTCTCCATACATAAGCATGGCTCATGTTATGTTAGAATCACACTTATCATGTTTTCTCCCTTGACCCAAGACTTCATTTTCTCTAACAAAAATAAGCTCAAGGTCTTAGTTTGTGTGGAGTTCCCTATCTTAACTATGCCATTTTGGCCTTTTATGGAATAATTAGTTAAGCCTTTGTGTTGGTCCATCGACTTCAAAACCATCATATTTTATATTTTCAAACTACAATGGTGTGTCTGTGTGGAGATTGATCTCACACAATACCTATTTGAACCATCAATATTCAGATTGGAAGGCAATTCACTAAATGAGTGATTTATATAAACCTTCCCAATACTTGCTCCTGATATTAGGCATCAAACCACAATATCAAGGATTGTTTGTTCATGGTCACTATGAATCCTCTAGCTAAAGCCATATTTGATCCAACGCAAAATCTTGCAAGAGCTAATGATGGATAATAAGTGATGGGTTGAAAACATTAGAATAATCATAATAATAGGACATTGACTACCACAATAAGAGATGGGTAAGTCTAGAAAGTTGGGGGATAAAAAGGCGCCTAGTGGTGAACATGTTTTTCTTGATAACTAAGAAATATCAACTTTTGTAGATAATTTGAGATGGCTTCACTCAAGATCTGAAGATGGTATAAGAACATGAATTATATAATTTTGAGTCTAGTTTCCAGAATGGTTAGGAATATGTAGGTCAAAAATTTAAAATTTGAAGAGGAACTCCTTATTTTAGGTAAATAAAGTAGATAGCCACTTGTGTAACCCCTTATTTTTTTTAGCATATTTTAACATTATTTGAAACCCTTTAGTAAAAAATTAGATAAGATCATGTAGTTTGTGACCTATATTTTCTTATAATTTTTTAATGAATAATTTTTTATAAAAATTTCACAAGTAAATAGATCCTAAAAAAAATGGATAACCAGTCGTGCATCCCCCCTAACTTCCTAAAAAATGAATAATAGTTTTTTTTGAATGCGTGTAAAATTAGACCTAGTTTGTGACCATATTTTTTTGCATTTAGGTTAATAAAATAAATACATAAACATATATAGGCATGCATATTTATGACATGTAGAGCTTAAAAAGGCATAGTTATAAATCAACATATAAGAAAAACTTAAACTAGTCCAAAATTTAGAAAATCATATATTTGGAAAGAGGAAAGCATGCTCATCATCGTAGTAATAATTTTATCAATTGGATTATTAAAACTTATAGTGATTTTGGAAATGGGATTTAAATTGTTTTTTGGTCAAATATATTAGATTAAACTATGTGTTGACAGGTCTAAGCCTTTGCCTCAAGAATCCAAGCCATGTTTGAGCCAAAAGTCTTGGTTTTTAAATTCAAACATAACATAACATGTACATGCTATGTTTTAGTGAAGTCATCATGAATTCAATATAACATATCGCATAGGTGTAATAACACATACACATTATGTTCTAGTGAAGTCATGAAGGGATAAAATGTAAAATAGGGATGCTAATTCCCCCCTCTCTTTTATCCCTTGATCTGCTAATTCTCCCTCTCCTTTATCCCTTGATCTGATAATGCCCCTTCTACTAATTTTTAAGCATAATAATGTCCCATCTTCTTTCAATATATAGCTTGGGTATTCAACTAGGTATAAGGTCTTAAATATATGTTCAGGTAAGATAAATATGATTAGGATTAGATACAAGTACTGTAGATCAAGACATTACTCATGTATTTAATCAGGTAGGTCATAATGAAGTAGGTAGGGCATACTCAAGTAGGTAGGGTAAGAATGATAGTTAGGTAGGGAATAATCAAGTAGGTAAAGTAGGTAGGGCATACTCAAGTACAATAAGGTATGTAGGGTATAATCAAGATCAATATGTTGCTTGGGTATTTAGGTAGGGCATACTTAAGATCAAGATATGGCTCAAATTATAAATTGAGTATGTCATACTCAAGTAAGTAAAGTAAGTAGAGCATACTAAAATATGTGAAGTAGGTAGGGCATACTCAATAGTATAGATCTATTACATATGTAAAATTATTCAAAACTTCATTTCTCATTCTGTTTATCGATAAACAAGCTTCACTTTCCAACAACATAAGCTAAGTAGGTAGGGCATATTTAAGTACGTAGGGAAAAAATATATGCAAGAATAGATCACAAAGTAAGCTTCCCTTGATATCTAAGAATCTATTATAGAAATGGAAATTAGGTATAAAAATAATAAATCTATATGTCAAGAAACAAGATTCCATTACCTTATTGGGTAGGGAATAGCAAAGTAGGTAGGGTAAGAACAAAGCTATCTATCAAAAAGCTAGATTTCATTGATAATTATACTTTAATGTAAAAGAAAATGAAAGATAGATATTAGGAAGGAAAACTTCCCTTGATAGTTATGCCTTAATATCTTAATATCTATCGATAAGTCAAGCTTCCCTTGGTATGTTATGGGATGAATCAAAGCTAGATACAAAGGAGGAAAGATTCCCTTACCTTACTCCTTGGCATAGATGAAGTAGGTAGGGTAATCTTCCCTTGACTTATTAGGTAGGGAAAACTTGAGATCATGGTAGGGCCTTCAAAATGGTTCCTCCCATATATCTATGCCAGATACACCATTTATATAATATATTTTGATATATTATAGTGGGGGTCAAGGCATACTCAGAGCATGATAAGGCCCTATATTGGCCTCTATTTCCCACTAGGTTGCGCCCAAGATATAAGTAACCCCTCTTTGATAAACTAAATTAAGGAATATGCCCTTCCTTCCTTTCATAGGTCAAGTTGGGTTGGGAAACACACTCTACCAACTACCATATTGAGACACACTCTACTAGATTGGTGACCACCTATAGATAGATATCTAACTATCTGATCTAATATGGATAGACTTTACATGAAATATAGATAAAGTTAAACCTCAACTATGGGGTTGGATTAGATTGATCCTTAATCATTTCCTCATTGGATCTCATTATCCTTGATCACTATCTCATCAACCACCATCATCCCTACTCGCTACCTCATCATCCCTCATTACTTCTTCCTTGTCCTTAATGATATATAAAAAATTAGATCAAGATATCATGAAGGCAAAATTCTTTTGATAGTTATGCCTTAATCCTTTAATATCTATCAAAAAGTCATTATTACCTTGATATGTTATTAGGTGAATCAAATATATATCAAGAAGGTAAGCTTCCATTGACTTACTCCTTAGCATAGATGAAGTAGGTAGGGAAAGTTTCCATCACCTTATCTAGTAGGGAAAGTTTGAGATTGGGGTAAGCCTTTCCGAATGGTGCCCCCCATAAAATTATTATGGGGACCCCATTCTTACATTATCCTTTGATATAATGTATTGGGGACTAGAGCATACTCAGAGTAAGATAGTGCCCCAGTTTTTCCTTTAAGGCTCATTAAGCCATGCCCAATTTTTATGCATTCCCTCCCTGATACACTAGATTAAGGCATATTCCCTTCCTTCCCTTCATAGATCAAGTTAGGAATACACAGGGTTGGGTATATATTGAGTTGGATTTGGAAACACACTCTACCAACTACCAGATTGGAACACACTTTAATGGATTATTGATCATATATCTATCTATCTAGAGATTCACTCTACTATAGATAGAATCTCAATGGCATATAGAGAAAATGAGAACTCAACTATGGGGTTGGGATTAGAATTATCAACTAGTCTCTAGTTTCCCTATCTATATAGATATAAATTGTGATTCTCAACTTTGGGATTGAGATTGTTAAATGCCTAATTGAGATTATCAATTCTAAGATGTAATTTAGGGGTCAATCAACCTCACTTTATTAACATCTTAAATCTAATAGTCCACCAATTCTATCATGAAGTAAATTTTAGCCAATTTGAGCCCTTTCAGTCTAATTATGACTATAGAATGCAATTTTGGGCTTAATCAACCCTGATTTGATCACAAATGCAATCACAGAGGCAATTGGGCATAATCTAAACCCCTTGGACCTAACTATGAGTATAAGATGTTACTTGGGGATAATTGAACCTAATTTCCATTATATAGGATGTAATTTGGACATCAATCAAGAGGTAATTGAATTAAATAATATTATAATAACAATTATATGATATATAACTATGTAAATGTAACACATACACACTATATTTACATAGTTATATAATATATAACTATGTTTTTATTAAAGGTAAAAGAGGATTTTGAAAAGTGACTTGACCCAGTATAAAAAGCAAACTTGGACAACCCATCCAATAGGAACAACAAATATGAGAAGATCAAAAGTTATCAAAGACAACAAATAAATAGTAACAACCCATCCATGGCTGAAAAATAAAGAACTAAACAAAACTACGACCTGTATTACATATTTTATATTTAATATCTAAGGGTCATTTTCAAAGGATCTATTTATTTCTTGCCTTTAGTTCTCTTTTTGTTATACACAACTTTCTAATCTTTGCCTCCCTCAGAGGTCAATAGAATTAGAATAGAGAAATCTAGTGAGTCATAAGATAATCCTTCCTTTTATGAAATGGCTGATTGAATTTTATTTGAATTAACCACCCAAAAGTATCCAATAGATTTAGCTATGGTAGCTAAAATATAAGGCTCCCAAAATTGAAGAGGTAGATTGGGAGGCCTAATCTAAAGATGTTTTAAATTGAAAATTTTAGTATAGGGATTAAAATTTGAGTGCTATGGCTAAGCCATAAGCAAATGATGTCCCCATTCCCAATTAAGTTCATCACTAAAAATTGTTTGTTTATCTTCAACATTATCAAAAATGATAATGAATATGCCTTTAACACAGGGATGGATTTATGCACTATATTAACATAGTTATATGGTATATAACTATGTGAATATAACACGTACATGTTATGTTCATAATACAAAAAAACTCTTATTTTAAAAACTATTTTTAACCTTGATTGATAATTCTATCCCAACTTACATTCTTTGTATCATTTTTGAGCCTGCAAGTCAAGGACAAAAGTTATCAAGTTGTTTTTTTGGGACCACACCTTCAAAAGCCATCAAGTTTGTCTAGTCATGGGTGATGAATCTCATTTAAATGTGAGGAATAAGTTAAAGCACAAAAAAACCAAATAAATCAAAAGTGTTGACATAAAAAAAGGTACAAATGCAACCATTTCACTTGAGATAAGGTACAAACACTATCCCTAATGAACCAATGAGAGGAAGGTTGTTCTAAAACCCTCCTAAACCCCTTCTAGTGACCTAATGAGAGGAAGGTTGATATAATTGGGTTCTAATGGATTGTTTTGACCCTAGAAAAAATTTTATGACCTTTATAGGCTTCATGATCACCTTCTTGAGAAATTATTAACACATGCAAGGTATGAAACTGCATGGAATGGCCATAAATTTAGAGTTGTAGGCTTGTGTGTGAAGAAATAGGGTATGAATTAACCTATAGATCAAGTATAGAGGATTTGTAGGCATGAGAATAGGTTTCACAATCCTCTATTCACTTCTAAAGGTTTCTTAAAGTATCATATAATCTCTACTAGTTTTCAAGTTGGCCAAGAAGGTGAGAATGCATTATTTTGCAACCTAAAAGGCCTATATGTAGACCTATAAAACATTTCAAGAGACCTCATTTTAGAATGTTACATTGTTTGATGATGTTTTAGGTCTTAAAAAACTATTTTTAAGCACTAGAATATGAAAAATTCTTTACAAACACTCCAAATGCCTTTCAAGCCTATACAAGCACCTAAACTAGGGTTTTTGACCATTTCATGGTTTACCCATCCATACAGGATCTCAAGGGATGAAAATTGACATGGAGTATATTCTTAGCATGGGTAAAGTGAATCAAACACTTTTACTAGGTTTCACATGTGTGGGAGTGATTTTGCGCTAAAACTTAGTTTCTAGGCAACGAGGCCTAAATGAGGAGAGAGAATAGTAGAAAAAAGATAATTTCACTCAAAGTTGGGTTATTAATTTTGGCATGAAATTGTAAGGAGATATTGGGTCCTCAACCTATACATCCTCAACTTGTACATCCTCAAATTTCGTTCTATTTCCTAAACCAGCCTGTATTGATCTCCAATAACTAGGGTAACAATATGCATAATTCTCATAGTCTACCCTATCCTTTATGGTCATGCACTAAAATACCTATGTAGTTTATCCCTCCAAGTCACAAGACATTGATGTGGTACTATCAATATCACTAGATGCATCTACTCTCACCATGTTGTATAGGCATCAATTACCCCTATGTTATCTATCTCCCTTCTTAATTAGTATGCCATAGCTGCCAAGCTATGCTTTGCCACCCTTAGGTTTATACTCAGTCCCCAATGTGCCTTATCCTATACTACTCATGTAAATACATGCATCCCTATTGGCACATCCTATCATAAACTAAATTATCTCAATACCCTAGCATGCCTGTAATGCTTAATTATATACTCATGTTTGCCTATAATCTAACATGGTGTTAAAATGTAATTCATATACTATGCATTATATCTGTACTACAAATCTACCTCATTATAAGGCCTCCACATAATATCATGTGGTCCCAACTCATCCACCACCCTGTAATAAAAACTCACATCCCCCAAATGATGTCTCTATGATCCTATAATGATGTACCATTTGTAAGAAAATGGATCACTTACTACTCTCTCCCTCAATAGTGCTAAAGAGTCAAAATACATGAGGGATAATATTTACTTATTATTAGTAAAATTATGAATTTTAAGATATTATGGCTGGACTGTATAGTCGTTAGATTCTCCTATAGGGTGTTCACCTATCCTTATAATAAAATATAATGAGCTCTTAATGCATCCTTCTCTGTGATAATGGTATGTATATCGGTCAACTCCTCATCCTCTACCTCCTGCATCCCAAATTTTTCTCCATCCAAGCAAGGATGTACCACCCTCTACTATCTCTCCCTTAGCTAGTCTCCCTACCATAAAGAGTATGGTAGAAAACATCTGTCATCATCCACATCTATAGTCATTAGCTCTTTCTTAGGCCCCACCTGTAGATCAACATAACAAGCCTCTGGCAGCCTGATCTCAATGTCATCTTGCTTGTATACCTGTAACTCATCTGATATATCCTGTATCAGGACAAATGGCCTCCTAATCCTCCCAAACTTGAACAAATCTAAGTACTATGCTTACTTTCCCTGTAACCACATGCCTTGTTCTCCACTAGCTAACTCTTTCTCTCTACCCTAGGCCATGCTAAAAACTCACATAGGGCCTCCATATAACATCCCCATCCTACAGCTCCCATAGAACTCACTAACAATAGGCCAAGTCTCATACCACCCAATCAATAAACAACCTCACAAGATCTTCCGTCCATTAATGGAATCCCACATTATAAGCTACCTGATGCCTTAATACCCATAGAGTACTAGGTGGGTGAATCACTCTAATATGCTCATAGGCCCAACACTACAATATGAAAGTAACATCTATCCCAAATATTTGATGAGTCCTCCACCCCCATAGTCCCCTATACACCTATGTCAAAAGTGAACACATTACCATGCTCCAGCATGTCAATAATAATACATGTCAAGCTCCAATAAAATCAACCTCCCCCTAAATCTTTAAGTGCATAGCAAGAAATGGTGAGCATCATCATGGCCATCACTAGCTTCCCCTCTACATCCTCCTTATATAATGACTCAAAATTAAATCCTTTATATGTAAGAGTAATATCCATAACATCCTCCATATAAAGTTATGTTAGTGCTGCGTATCCTCTCATTTATTGGTACAATATTTGCTCCTTACACTAGTAGCTATAATATCCAATAGATATCCTCTACAATCATCATGATCTCCCCCATAAATAACTATAAGGTCCCTATCAAAACATCCCATTGCTTTAGAAATTGCACCATTAAATCCAAATCCATGTGAACATGATGATAGTGGCACAACCATCCAAACCTGATGACATCCATATACTCCCAATCCTCATCACTCACATGGTCGTGTAACTAATCTAATAATGGAAATACCCAGTCATGCATTGTAAATAAGGTTCGTGCCTAAAATCATAGGTCCCCCGTCATACTTTAATTTTATAAAATCTTAGCTTACCTAACTTTTAAAATTACTACCCCTTCCCCTCATCCCCAACTAAATTGACAATGATTACAAGGAAACTGATGTCAATTCTGGAGGATCAAAGTTGATTCAATAACAATAAATGATCAATCCCATAGAAACCATTAACAAAATCCCAAATTAAACTTAAAACATAAAAAAAAACTCAAAAAATCTCAACAAAATTTAAAACTTACCTCATCGTGCAACCTCTACCTCCTCCTTTTCCCACTCCCACTATCCTCCATCATCTATAAATAGTAAATATGTGTAAATGGGCATCAATTTTTAATTCACATGCACACATCATCAATGACAAATGAGTGTTTAACATGTTGGAATTACTATATATAACCTCTCATGATAATCAATGATTATCTATAGATTGATGTCAATTATTTGTAATCGATGTCGATTTGTATATATTGGTGTCAATTTACTATATCTGGCATTTTTTTCACTACTTGCAATCTTTTGCACACTACAAGTCTTGACCCAAGGCCACATAAATTACCTTTGATACAACTATCCTATTATTTTTTGCATTGCATCATATGCTAGTGGACATAGACCACCTATTGGTCCCATAGCTTTTGAAAGGCTTACACTTCCTTAGGAACATATCCCTTATGGATATGAAGAGTGTACCTCATCTTGAGAACAACTATATTTAGGTAGTGCACATGTCTCAAGCATAATAGATGCTTTAGTTATCCCATCCTAGCCTTTATTATTTTGATTGCCTTCATTTGATCCCATTTATTCATAGTTTTGGCAATCCATTACTCATTTTCCATGGGGAATTTTTGATTGTAATATCCCACATCTTGTCAGTGCAAAATTGTACTCCATTGCTACACTTGTAGCCTTAGCACTCATTTGTTATCTATCATATTCCTATCTATCCATTACTACATCATTTCAAACCCATCAGTAACTCATCATCCTACATTGACTCCCAATTTGAGGAGGGATACCTCCTCAAATAAACTTGGGGCAAGGGAACTATCTTAATTTTTGTCTTGCAATAGGTTATTACATACCGCTCAATAAAAAGGGGCAAATATAGGCACTAGGATTTTTCACAATAGATATTTGTGCTAATATATGTCTTAGGCCCTTTCTTGTTTACTCATCCCTTCCCCATTTTACCTTAAGTGATCAATTTCCACTAATTACCATTTTACCTTAAGTAATTAGTTTTTAATAATTACCATTTTATCCTAACTAATTAGTTTTCATTAATTACCATTTTATTCTCCCATCCACTAAATCTAATAAAATCCACAAAAATACAATAGAAGTAAAATAGTTTAACCTCCCAAATAACCTCCCTCATAATAATAACCTATGTAACAACTTATTATTCCTTATGCTTAGTTTATCCCATGATTTAAATAACTTAGAATAAAATTTTGGTAAAAATGGTTAAAATCAACAACGATCCTCGTGATCAAGGTTAATATGGTAGAATCAACATTGATTAATGCCCAAACTTGCCTTTGGAAAAAGACCACAAATTTTGTCCCAAAGGTTGAAATAATTCTCTTAGATGATTTGTAGATAATTACTCAACTCCCTATTGGCAATATACATTGTAGCATTAGACCCTTAACATCCATCAAGAGGCCAAAGATCAGTGTATCAATCTCAAGATTGTCATAAACTTCAAATGCTTTCAAGGTAAGCTTATTTCATTACTTACAATAATTTATATATTTTTATTATGTTCTATATTTCTGTTAAACATCTTTTTCACCCTTATTTAATCTTAGACCTCTCGAAACTATCCTTTAGTTTCTTATTTCTAAAGTGTTACTTTTTTCTCTATCATAATTGACATCGATTCATAGAATTAACATTAAACTTATGGAATCAAAATCGATCCCTATGTAATTCTTTTTGTTTTAAATCCAAGACTAGTTTTGATAGTACATCTAAATTATTCTAATTTTTTGTTCCCTGACCCATGGATTCTGTTTGTAGATGACACTTCCTAGAGCCTCACATGAAGTCATTAACATCTATATTTACCAATTATTCCTCAACCTTTCTTTGCTAATCAGAGTGACATCACCTTTGAGTTATGGATTTTCACCATTGTGTATGCCCCTACTTTAGAAGCTATCTTTGACCAATTAGAAGTTATATAAGAAGATATAGATTTTGTCAAAACTTACTGGCATGATCATTTTTCCCATCTTGATGAAATGGATATAGTTTAGTTCAAAATATTTTAATATCATATCTATATCATTATATGTATCTTGTAATTTATTTTATAATTATTATCTACATTATTATTTAAATAAGTGGTCTAACATCCTCATTAGAAAGTTCATTACGTACTTGGACTAGTCTAGCACCAAGTAGCCCACTATCCTATCCTATTAATCAAATATTTTCCAATTTTTCTCATGTGTGTTGGTATTCCTTCCTAGTTAAAAAGGATTTCCAACAATCACTGGATCAATGGTGCACAACCTTCTAAATCATATATATGCTTTAAACCCTACATTTCTACTGAGTTTTTTTTAGTAGTCAATTTTATAAAAGGAACGATCAAAAAACTAGTTAAAAAGATATATCTACATTAGAAAAGTATCATCCTCTATCTATGTACCCACATCATAGGTCACTAATCCATCCTCCCTCATACCAATCTCTGTAGGCATCTTGTCTACCTCTACCTATAACCTCAAAATATTTACCACTCTGGCATCTCCATGATTACCTTTGTCCACCCCATCTCCCCACAATCCTGCAATGTCCACATCTCTCACCCAAATCTCCTATTATAGCCACTCAATCAAAGCCTCATCCTCTACTGATTGCCCTAGCTCTTATGGATCCACTCCCTCATCTCCAATTATATGATCATGTGGTGCTAGATACATCCTTATATCCTTTTTACCTCCCTCCCTATCAATATCATCTCCACAACCTCTCCCTATGCATCATCCCCTTGTACACCCTCAACATATACATCCTTAACATATACATCTTCAACTTTATCTCTATTTCCTAGACCAACTTGCACTAATCTGTAATAACTAGGGTAACAATACGCATGATCATCATAGGCTATCCTATCCTTTGTGGTTGTACACTAAAATACCTCCATAGTCTCTCCCTCCATGTCACAAGATATTGATGTGATACTATCAATCTCAATGGATGCATCTTTTCACACCCTGTTGTATAGGTATCAATCATCCCTGTGTTAGCTATTTCCCTCTTTGACTTGTATGCATTAGTCTGCATATCTGACAAGCTATGATTTGCCACCCTCGAGTCTATACTCTATCCCCACTATGTCCTATCTTATACTACTCATGTAAAAACATGTGGTCTTATTGGCACATCCTATCGTAAACTAAATTATCTCAATATTATATCATGCCTATAGTGCTTAATGATGTACTTATGCCTGCCAATAATTTAACATGGTGTTAAAAAATAATTCATATACCGTGCATCCTATCTCCACTACAAATATACCTCACTATAAGGCCTCCACGTAATATCATGTGGTCCCAACTCATCTAACACCCTCTAATAAAAAATCATATCCCCCAAATGGTGTCTTTATGATCTTATAATGATGTACCACCTATAAGCAAATAGATAACCTACTTCTATCTATCTCAATTATCCAACATGACTCTCTACTACAATATGCTCCCATGCCCACACCTACAGTAGTATGGGTGACCTTATACTCATCATTTCCTTCTACATGACTGTATGCAAGTCTTTGTACAAGATAAGTATTTGATTTCCAGAATTTAATTACTTTATTTTATTTTCACATTCAGTCTAACAACAACCCATCTCTTAAGATGCCACTTTTTGATCCCATCAACCATCTATTTACAAATCCATATCTACATAGAGTAACCATCAATGGTTGTCTCAACCACTAATGGTCTGTCCAGTCATTGATGGTCAGGTTGACCACCGATAGTCACCTTAACCATCGACGGTGAGCCTGACCACTGATGGTGAATGTGATAGTAAATTCTAACAAGATGTTTTCACCTACCTACCCCAAACTAAATGTAATTTTTTTGTGTCCTTGCATGTTCATAGACCCCTTTCTAATTTTTTGAAGTAGACCCCAACCATCTAGCACTAATATTAGTTTTCTTATAACTATTTAGTCATTTCTAGTCGATTTTTCTAGCAAGCATTTCTTGTGTTCAATTTCAATACTTTTTGATTATATATGAAAGTACCTTATCTTCTATTATCTGAATTTAATTATTTAAAACATTTGGATTGACAACCCTTGAGGAAGCTCTTGCTTCCAGGATCTAGCTATGGTTGTTAAGCACAAGATATACTGAGAGGGGGGGGGGTGAATTAGTATATCATATATCTTATAAATAGTTTACTCAATCAAATTACTTTTCTTTAACCACTTAATCATATATTCAAGATATGTAATAAAACTAAAATAATAACATGCACCACATGAGAGAGAGAGAGAGAGAGAGAGAGAGAGAGAGAGAGAGAGAGAGAGAGAGAGAGAGAGAGAGAGAGAGAGAGAGAGAGACCAAATTTTTATGTGAAACAGTAATGTGGGAAAAACCACAAAGAACAGTCTCAAGTATATGAATGAATACCAACTCAAATATATAAATTTTTCAAGCACAAACTTGCAAGAGCACCAACCCCTTTGTCGAGCACCAACACAACAAATATTTGTGAGCATCAACCCATAGGAGCACCAACCCCTCTTATGTAAAACACAACTATCTCTCATTGTTTCTTTCTCAACAAATGATATAACTCTAATATATCTCTTTATATTCTCTCCTCTTTTATTAAAATAAAATAATTACAAACCATGCACTCTTGCATATTACAAGTGGCTTCCCAAGCCTCCTTTTTAGCTTTCTAAATGACCTTTGGCATTCACCCTTTGTGACCCTTCACTCCTCATGGAAAATGGCACCATATTTATATGACCCTTCAAATATTTTCATTTGAAAAGTCACATGGTGACCCTTCATGAGCAAATGCATCCTTTCCCCTTTTGTCTTTATCTTGGTGACTTTTCAAATTCCTCATGGTGACCCTTCATGATAAAATGTGCCCTTCCTCTTTTATCTTCACTTGGTGACTCTTTGAATTCATTAAGATGACCCTTCATGGTAAAATGTGTCATTTACCTCTTTTGTCTTTACCTTGTGACTCTTTGAATTATTCATGGGCCCTCTTTTGACTTTATGCAACCAAAAATATATTCGTTAATAATAAATAAATATCAACACACTTGAGCCAAAATATGAACATTAAAAACACCTTTAGACATTAAATGCTATGGGGCCTATGTCACCAATAATGTTAGACCTTTGACATCAATGAAAATATTTCAAACAATCTGCCCCTTTGTCATTGATGGCAACCTCAAACTGAAACTACCACATCTTGAAACCTATTCTTGCACCTATATCTATACCTATTCCTTTACCTATTTATGTACTTCTCCCCCTTTGACATCAATGTAAAAGGGCCTATCCTGGAGCTAACACTTAGTTCCCCCTCAACTTCTATTAATCCTCAATGGTAGGAAGTAAAAGATATTATTTCCAAGTTCTCTTGTAGACACTTGAATGTGTCCTTTGATAGTGCCTTTGTGAAGATATTTGATAACATCTATAAATTATTGCTTGTCCTCTGAGCATCTGTAATCAACTCATCCATATATTTTCTTCTAATTTAAAAACCTTCTACATAAAACTTTAATGTGTGTACCTAATCACATATTTGACTTACACTCAATAAAGTATGCTTAAGACCTTCTACATACAACACATTCTTAGTCTTGGTTATACCATTATCCATACTTAATGTACCTTTTTTAGTTATCCTGGCAATGCTATTATCTCTGAATTTCACTGTGCCACCATTGATCTTCTTTAAAGTTATGAACTTGATCTTGTCTCATGTCATGTGCCTCAAAAATCCACTAACAATGAACCATGGTTTTTCTTCATTTCTTGCATGTATATCTATTTGGACTAACATAGAATTTTTAGGTTGTTTCTTCTATCATGAATCTATCTGAACTCTTTTCTTGATGAATGGAGCCTTGAAAATTTGGTCCTTCTTGGCTAACTTGAACACACTTCTACAATGCTAGGCTATGTGTCTAAAATTATTGCACTTGTCACATACTATGGCATCTTTATCAAAGCCTGATAGAGGAACAAAAGAGTTGTGGCTTATGCTTGAATCTACATGCATTTCCTTCTCCTTGTTTCTAACAATATTAGCTCTTTTATGAAAATATATTTTATTATGACCATAACCATGACAATAAAACCAATAACTATGAAAATAGAACCTATTTTGTTTTGTGTATCTTTGACCTAGTTGTCTTTTATAGCTCTGTTCCTTTCATCCTTCTTTATTTAAACTCTCATCTACATTATTAACTTCTTCCCTTTTTATTTCCTCTTTTGTAAGGGCTTCAACATAGCTCTTTTTCTTTTCAAATATGATACCTATCTTATCTAATATTGATTTTTGACATTATAATATCTTATTCAACATGTTAGTGTTATTCTCAAATTTTGAATCATTGGTTACTTTATCATTGACTAATTTATTTATTTTCTTGATATCCTTTTTTAAAGAGGCAATTTTAGCAAAATACCTTTCACATTTTTCACTTACTATTTACAATTAAGTTGTTAGATATTCTTTAATCTTTTTGGATTCTTCAATATGTGCTTGTAGATCTTTAGTTATTTCCTTTGACTCCTTTTCATATTTCTTGATCTGGAGCTTCAATATTTGATTCTTCTTCTCAAGAGCTTTTAATTATTCTAAGGCACAATTGAGTTCTCCTTCTAGATTCACCTCGGCTTCATCCTCGCTTTCATCATGTTCTTCTTCTTGATCATCTATACTTTTACTTGTAGAGGCATATTCAAGTATGGTCATGAATATAATATCTTCTTCATTTGAGTCACTGACTCTACTATCTTTGAATGAGCTAAGATATTTAGAATATAAAATCTTCTTCTTGAATCTCTTCTTGTATGTAGAATTTCCTTCTTCATTATCACCATTATTCTTATCTAGCAACTTATCTACAAAATGTCCAATCTTACCATATTTAAAACATTTAAATGGAAACTTTCCTTGATATTTATCTGTGCCCCTTTTAGGCTTGTGGATGAATAGGGATTCATTATCATCTTCTTCATCATTGGAGCTATCACTTGATTCTTAAATTTTGGCCTTGTCTTTCTTAGATGTTTCTAAAGAAACTTCTCTCTTTGAGGGTTTCTATTGTTTGGTCTACATTTCATATGCTATAAGAATATCATGTAGTTCATCCATATTTAACTTGTCTAGATCCTTCATCTCTTCAATAGCAGATACCTTTACATCATATCTCAATGGTAGAGATCTCAAAACCTTTGTTACCATTACTGACTCTTCTAATTTTTCTGAGGCCTTGAATTTGATTTACTATTTGATCAACCTACAAAAAATAGCTTGCTATATTTTCTTCCTCTTCCATTTTCAAACTCTCAAACTGTCTCCTAAAAGTCTAAAGCTTAGCCCACTAAACTTTTCCATCACCTTTGTAAATATTCTCAAATTTTTCGTAAGTCTCATGAGCAGATTTGCATTACATAACTTTAACAAATTTTAATTCACATAAACCACATAAAATAGCATTTAAAGCTTTAGCTTTATTTTGACTTGCCTTTTTATCCATGGAAGTAGTTACATGTATCTGTGGCTCTTCATATTTATCCATCACTGATTGACAAATGTCAAATCTAGGGGCCATCATGTAAGTCTTGATCCTTATGATCTAAAAGGCATAATTTGTCCCATCAAATAAAGGTGCCTTATTTGTAGAAAAACCTTCATGTGATCCATTCATCGTGCTTTCCCTAATCTACCTTCAATCTGTTAAATTCTTTTCGAAAGAACTTGATCTGATACCAATTTTTAAGCATGAGATATATTAAGAGGGGGTGAATCAATATATCATATATCTTATAAATATTTTATTCAATCAAATTCATTTTCTTTAACAACTTAATCATACATTCAAGATATGCAATAAAACTAAAATAATAACATGCACCACATAAAAGAGAGAGACACCAAATTTTAACGTGGAAACCCAATATGAAAAAAACTAAAAAGAACAATCTCAAGTATATGAATGAGCACCAACTCAAATATACAAAGTTCACAAGCACCAACATTCAAGAACACAAACCCCTTTTCTGAACACCAACCCCTCTTATGTAAAACACAACTATCTATCAATGTTGCTTTCTCAAAAATGATAAAACTCTACTATATCTCTTTCTATTCTCTCCTCTTTTCTTAAAATAAAAAAATTACAAACCATGCACTCTTGCATATTACAAATGGCTTCCCAAGCCTCCTTTTATAGCTTTACATATGACCTTTGTCATTCACCCTTTGTGACCCTTCACTCCTCATGGAAAATGGTGCCACATTTGCATGACCTTTCGAATCCTTTTATTTGAAAAGTCACATGGTGACCCTTCATGAGTAAATGCATCATTTCCTATTTTGTCTTTATCTTTGTGACTTTTTGAATTTCTCAAGGTTGCCCTTCATGAGAAAATGCGCCCTTCCTCTTTTGTCTTCACTTGGTGACTCTTTGAATTCCTCAAGGCGACCCTTCATGGGAAAATGCATTATTTTTCCTATTTTGTCTTACTTCATGGCTCTTTGACTTCTTCATGGGCCCTCTTTTGAATTTATGCAACCAAAAATATATTTGTTAATAATAAATAAATATCAACACAGTTGTGCTAAAATATGAACATTAAAAACACCTTTAGACATTAAATGCTATGATTCCTTTGTCACCAATAATGTTAGACCTTTGAAATCAATGACAATATTTCCAACAATATCCCCCTTTATCATTGATGTTAACCTTAAATTGAAACATCCACATCCTTAAAATTGTTCCAATACATGATCCTGTATCTTTTCTTGTACATGTTTTTATACCTATTCTTGTACCTATTTATGTACTTCTCCCCCTTTGACATCAGTGCTAAAGGGGTTTTCTTGGAGCTAACACTTAGCTCCCCCTCAATTGATGCTGATCCTTAATGGCAAGAAGTAAAATAAATTAATACCAACTTATCTTGCATATACTTGAATGTGTCCTTTGATAGTGCCTTTGTGAAGATATCTGATAACATATATAAATTTTTGTTATCCTATGAGCATCTAGAATCAACTCATCTGAATCTTTTCTTCTAATCTCACAACCTTCTACATAAAAATTTAATGTGTGTCCCTAATCACATATTTGACTTACACTCAATAGATTATGCTTAAAACCTTCTACATACAATACATTCTCAATCTTGGTTCTACCATTATCCAATCTTAATGTACCTTTTACAACTATCTTGGTAGTGGTAATATCTCTAAATTTCACTATGCCACCAGTGATATTATTTAGAGTTATGAACTTATTCTTGTATCTTGTCATATACCTCGAACATCCACTATCAATGAACCATGGCTATTCTTCATTTCTTACATGAAAAGTTGTCTGGACTAACATAGACTTTTCAAGTTGTTTCTTTTGCCATGACTCTGTCTGGACTCTCTTCTGGATGAATGGAGCCTTGAAAATTTGGTCCTTATTGAATGACTTGAACAAACTTTTATAATGATGGGTTATGTGTTCAAAATTATTGTACTTGTAACATATTATGGCCTCTTCATCAAACCCTGATAGAGTAGCAAAAGAGTTGTGGCTTCTGCTTAACTCTGCATGAGTTTCCTTCTCCTTATTTTTGAAATTATTAGCTCCTTTCTAATAGCCTATTTTGTTATAACCATAAACATTACAATAAAAATAAGAACCATGAAAATAAAATATGTTCTAATTTGTGTATCTTTGACCTGGTTGCCTTTTGTAGCTATGTTCCTTCTAACCTTTTTTGTTTGAGATGTCCTCTGCATTCTTAACTTCTTCCCTTTATATTTCCTCTTTTATAAGAGCTTCAACATATCCCCTTTTCTTTTCAAATCTGATACCTATCTTATCTGATATTGATTTTTGACTTTTTAATAACTTATTCAAAATGTTAGTGTTATTCTCAAATTTTGAATCATTGGTTGCTTTATTTTTTTTCTTGATATCTTTTTTTAAAGAGGCGATTTTAACAACATACCTTTCACATTCTTCACTTACCTTTTGCAATTGAATTGTTAGATCTTATTCAGTCTTTTTGGCTTCTTCAATATGTGCTTGTATATCTTCAATTATTTACTTTGACTCTTTTTTATTTTTATTGATCTAGAGCTTCAATATTTAATTATTCTTCTCAAAATATTTTAATTATTCTAAGGAACAAATGAGTTCTCCTTCTGGATTCACCTTAGCTTCATCCTCACTTTCATCATATTCTTCTTCTTGATCATCTATACTTTTAATTATGGAGGCATCTTCATGTATGGTCATGAATAGATTCTCTTCTTCATCTGAGTCACTAACTCTACTATCTTCGGTTGAGCTAAGATCTTTAGAATATAAACTTTTTTTTTTAATCTCTTTTCATATGTAGACTTTCCTTCTTCATTATCACCATTATTCTTATCTAGGCACATATCTGTATAATGTCTAATCTTACCACATTTAATACATTTAAATGGCAACTTTACTTGATATTTACATATGCCCCTTTTAGGCTTGCAGATGAATAGGGATTCATTGTCATCTTATTCATTGCTAGAGCTGTCACTTGATTCTTGAATTTTGGCCTTGTCTTTCTTAGATGTTTTGAAAGCAATTTACCTCTTTGAGGGTTCCTCTTGTTCGATCCAGATCTCATATGCTATAAGAATACCATGTAGTTCATCCATCTTTAACTTGTCTAGATCTTTCATATCCTCAATTAAAGATACATTTAAATCATATCTCAATGGTAAAGATCTCAAAACCTTTAGTACCATTGCTGACTCTTCTAATTTTTCTCCAAGGCCTTGAATTTGATTTACTATTTGATCAACCCACAAAATATAACTTTCTATATTTTCTTCCTCTTCCATTTTCAAACTCTCAAACTGTCTCCTAAAAGTCTAAAGCTTAGCCTGCTAAAATTTTCCATCACCTTTGTAAATATTCTTGAATTTTACCCAAGTCTCATGAGTAGATTTGCATTGCATAACTTTAACAAATTTTGATTCACATAAACCACATAAAATAGTATTTAAAGCTTTAGCATTATTTTGACTTGCCTTTTTATATGTGGAAGTAGCTACATGTGTTTGTGGCTCTTCATATTCATCCATCATTACTTGCCAAATGTCGAATCTAGGGGCCATCAAGTAAGTCCTCATCTTTATGCTCCAAAAGGCATAATTTGTCCCATCAAACAAAGATGCATTATTTATGGAAAAACTTTCATGTGATCCAGCCATCATGCTTTCCCTGATCTACTTTCAAGTTGTTAAACTCTTTCCAAAAGAACTTGCTCTGATGCCAATATTTAAGCACAAGATCTACTAAGAGGGGGGGGGGTGAATCAGTATATCATATATCTTATAAATATTTTACTCAATCAAATTAATTTTCTTTAACCACTTAATCATACATTCAAGATATGCAATAAAACTAAAACAATAACATGCACCAGATAAAAGAGAGAGAGAGAGACACCAAATTTTTACGTGAAAACTCAATGTGGGAAAAACCACATAGAGCAATCTCAAGTATATGAATAAGCACCAACTCAAATCTACAAATTTTGCAAGCACTAAATTGTAGGAGCTCCAACCCATTTTCTGAGCACCAACCCACATGAGTGACAACCCCTGTTATGTAAAACACAACTATCTCTCAATGTTGCTTTCTCAATAAATGATAGAAGTCTACTATATCTCTTTTTATTCTCTCCTCTTTTCTTAAAATAAAATAATTACAAACCATGCACTCTTGCATATTACAAATGGCTTCCCAAGCCTCCTTTTATAGCTTTTCAAATGAACATTAGCATTCACCCTTTGTGACCCTTCACTCCTCATGGAAAATGGTGCCACATTTATATGACCCTTCAAATCCTTTCATTTGAAAAGTCACATGGTGACCCTTCATGAGCAAATGCACCCTTTCCCCTTTTGTCTTTATCTTGGTGAATTTTTGAATTCTTCAAGGTGACCCTTCATGAGAAAATGAACCCTTCCTCTTTTGTCTTCACTTGGTGACTTTTTGAATTCCTCAAGATGACCCTTCATGGGGAAATGCATCCTTTCCCTCTTTTGTCTTTACCTTGTGAGTCTTTGACTTCTTCATGGGCCCTCTTTTGACTTTATGCAACCAAAATATATATTTGTTAATAATAAATAAATATCAACATAGTTGAGCCAAAATATGAACATTAAAAACAACTTTAGACATTAAATGCTATGGGGCATTTATCACCAATAATGTTAGAGCTTTGACATCAATAACAATATTTCCAACAATCGCTAAGTAATCCACTCAACTATCTGTCTAACAAACAAATTTGATTTAGTGCTTTCTTATTTGTAGTTCATTCTCTCAAGCCAAAGAGGAGTTATTCATAATATTATGATTCTATGAACACCCAATAAAATAGGTTTTTCAACCATATACATACTTAGTTTCTTCTTCTTCTTTTCAAAATAATAAGCAAGAAATTCATTGAAACAAAAAATGTTGAGCCCAGAATGGGTGGTGGCTTTGTCGATCAGGCCAAATGGGAGGCCAAGAACTTGGAGGCTAAAAACATAGTATTGGACTTTATCCACCCCTTTGGACATGTTGTCAGTGCTAGTTTTTAACCAATAAGCACTAAAAATGGAGTTCTTGGACCATAGCTTCAACTTTAACAATATTTATTCTTAGTGTTTCTGTGCACCTAAATAGTAGTGAAAATGCACTTACAGATGGAATTGGATGTCATAGTCATTGGATTACATGTAATTTTATTTTATACATGTGCTTGAAGTGATGAATTTTTATGTACGGGTCCCGAAGGCAAAACCACTAGTGGGAGGTCAATAAGTTGTCTCTTCACTGCCAAAAAGTTACATTCTAGGACCCGTTACTGTAACTTCTACCTCAAATTTCTCTTAGAGGTGCTATAGACTAGATATGAGGTGAAATTATATGGATTTAAAATACATAGGAGGGATCTTATAGTTCATCTATATGACTTATAGTTTTTTTTTATGAATGCCTGAAGTTAGGACAAAAATCAACATCTTTCTTATATTGGGAAGGGCATTCTTGAGCCCAAAATGGGTGGTGGGTTTGTCAACTAGGATAGATGGGAGGAAAAAAACTTGGTCCTAGACATTATTCACCTTAAGGATGTGTTATATGTGCCAGTTTTCAACCAAAACACACTGAAAATGGAGTTTTTTAGAATGTAGCTTCAACTTTGATAGGATTTATTGTCAATGTTTTCATGCTTCTGAATAGTAGTGAAAATGCACTTATGGGTGGAATTGGATGTCATGATATTTTGAGAATGTGTAATTTTATTATATATATGTTCTTAAAGTGATGGATTTTCACTTGTGGGTCTCAGAGGTAAAAACACTAGTTGGAGATCAACAAGTTGTCTCTTCATTGCCAAAAAGTTGCATTTTAGGACCTATTATTGAAACTTCTACCAAAGATTGATTTCAAAGGTGATAAAGACTAGATCCAATGTGTAATTATAGATATTTCACATTCATAGGAGGTATCTTATGGTTCATCCATATGACTTATAGTTTTTGTTTTATGCATCGCTGAAGTTAGGCTAAAAATCAACATCTTTCTTATATTGGGAAGATCATTCTTGAGCCCATGATGGGTGGTAGGTTTGTCAACCGAGCTAGATGGGAGGCCAAAAAATTGGTAATAGACATTATCCACCCCTTCAAACATGTTGGAAGTGTTAGTTTTTATCCAAAAATCACTGAAAATGGAGTTCTCAGACTGTAGCTTTAACTTTGACAATATTTGTTGTCATTACTTTTGTGCTCCTAAACAGTAGTGAAAATGCACTTGCGAGTGGAATTAGATGTCAAAGTAATTGAATTAAATTTAATTTTCCTATATATATGTGCTTGAAGTGATGTATTTAAACTTATGGATTCCAGAGGCAAAAATTCTAGTTGGAGGTCAGTAAGAAGCCTAAAAAGCCTAATAGTCTAAGTGAACCATATACACGTGGCTAGAAGCTAGTGGCATTGGAATTGGGTTTTAAGACCTTTGAAAGGTTTGTTTGAAGCTTGTCAAAGTGTTCCAAGGGTAAAAAAATCCTTCAGGAGGCTACTAATCAGTCAAGGAGCCTATTAGGCCTTCTAGACCTAATTAGGCTAAATTGCATGCCTACAGGTAATGGAGGGATCTTGATACTAACAAGGGAAAATTTTGTGGTTCATGAGAGATGAGAAATTTTTGAGGTTTTACAAATATACCAATAGACCTATATGGCTATTTAGGCCTATTTAGACCTAAATGGCCACCTATAGGTGGTCAAAGTGGCTTCAAAGCTTGGCCAAGGGGTATCATGGACCAAATGGAGCAAAGTGTTTAAAACTATTGATGCGGGAACATCATTTGTATAAAATAGTATGGTGTCCATGTGAGTGTTTTAAAGTGTTAAGTAGAGTCACTAGTCTTTGGTAGTCCTTTAGAGTCTTCCTACATGTTAGAAAGGTCCTACTTATCTTAAATGCTTAAAATAAGTGTCTATTATATGATTTGAAAATTAATATAGTTCTTGAGGGAGAGTTTTAGAGCCAAAAATAGACACTCTTTTCTTAGAGGAATGAACCAAAAGGATAAACATGAGTTCTCAGACTATAGCTTCAACTTTGACAACATTTGTTGTCAGTATTTCTATGATCATGAACAGTAGTGAAAATACACTTACGAGTGGAATTAGATGTCACAATCATTAGAACATGTGTAATTTACCTATATAGATGTGCTCAAATCAATGAATTTACACCTTTTGGTCCCAAAGGAAAAAACACTAGTTGGAGGTCAATAAGTTATCTCTTCACTGCCAAAAAGTTACATTTTAGGACCTATTATTGCAACTTCTACCACAGATTGCTCTTGAAGGTTATACCAACTAGATATAAGGTGTAATTGGAGGGATTTTACATGCACAAGAGGGAATTATGGTTCATCCATATGACTTATACTTTTTTTTATACATACCCAAAGTTAGGCTAAAAATCAACATCTTTCTTGTATTGGGAAGGGCATTCTTGAGCCTAGAATAGGTGGTGGGTTTGTCGATCGAGCCAGATGGGATGCCAAAAGCTTGGTACTGGACATTATCCACCCCTATAGATGTGTTGGTAATGCCATTTTTTACAAGCATTAGAAATGGAGTTCTTAGAATGCAACTTTAACTTTGACAATATTTGTTGTTAGTGTTTCCATGCTCCTAAATAATAGTGAAGATGCACTTGCAGGTGGAATTGGATGTCAAAATCATTGGAACACATGTAATTTACCTATATAGATGTGCAAGAAGTAGTGGATTTTCACCTATGGGTCTTGAAGGCAAAAACACTAGTTAGAGGTCAATAAGTTATCTCTTCACTACCAAAAAGTTGTATTTTAGGACCTGTTACTACAAATTATGCCATAGATTGATCTTAGAGGTGATATAGACTAGATCCAAAGTGAAATTATAAGGATTTCACATGCACAAGAGGGGTTTTATGGTTCATTCATATGACTAACATTTTTTTATGTATGCCTGAAGTTAGGCTAAACGTCAACATCTTTCTTGTAATCGAAAGGGTGTTCTTGAGCCTAGAATGGGTGGTGGGTTTGTCTACTAGGCCATATGGGAGGCCAAAAACCTATTCCTTGACATTATACACCACTATAGATGTGTTGTTAGTACCACTTTTTATCCAACAAGCATCAAATATTATTCTTGAAATATAATGAAAATTTAAATACGGTAGTGTATTAATGTGAGATATCAATAAAATTGATAGGTTTAAGATTGATGTCCATTTGACCATCATATGGTAGTTTTTACCTTAAATTTGATCTTTATTTAACTATGATATTGGAATTTTTATTCTCATTACCTTGGATAAAAGGTAAAGTTTGGAACCCATTTTTGGGCATTTAATGGAGTTTGGAGCCCATTTAATTTTATTTTTTTAGAAAATAAATTTTCAAGTTTGATGTATTGGTGCAACTACATTAATACCATATGTCACTCGTAAGCAAAATATTTGTAAAAAATATAATGAAATTACTAATTACTATGATATGTGAAAATTACTAAATGAACTACTCAAAATTGATATCAATTGACATTTATGGTATAAATTTATTTAAAATATATTTTAGTAGTAACTATATATTTAATCTTTATTGTTTTTATTTTTTATAAATTAATTAGGATGTCTTTTATTTAAAAATGAAATATCCAAATTAGTGAATTTATATTCTCAAGTTATAGATCTCCAAATCCAAGTAGATAAACACATTTTAGTTTGACACTATATTAAAAATATAAAGGGAGAAAACCACATAATAATTTAGATTACTAATCACGTCGATCATATCCTAGGGTTTTTCTTTTGCTATCATTTTTGCCATTTTGCCATTTGGCTCTTCTAGATTATTACATTGCCTTTGATAAAATTTAATAGCCTTTAGCTTGGAAATTTTTCCTTTGGGCATTTTTTTAATCTATTTAATGGTCTCCCCAAAAGAGTCTACATTGTTTGATGCATCTTCCTATGGAGGAAGCAACAATGGCATCAAAAAAAGTGCTTAAGATTATACCCAAAGTCTTCCACTAGGTAATGTATCCTCATCTTAGGATAATTCTCCTAATGTTTTGCATGATGTGCTTGAATTTGGTAAAGCATGCCAATGGCTTAAATCTCATACCATTATTAGATATTTTGATGGCAATGAACCCACTACCTCTATGTTAAAGAGTTAGGTGTAAGCACGATGGCAACCTCATGGCCTTAAACTTATTGAGGTGGAAAACTAGACGAAAGCTTTATTTTTTTTTCAATTTAAAAAACTTGAACACTGTGTCTCCATAGATATCATGGCTCATGTTATGTTAGAATCACACTTATCATGTTTTCTCCCTTGACCCAAGACTTCATTTTCTCTGACAAAAATAGGCTCAAGGTCTTAGTTTGTGTGGAGTTCCCTATCTTAACTATGCCATTTTGGCCTTTTATGGAACAATTAGTTAATCCTTTATGTTGGTCCATCTAATTCGAAACCATCATATTTTATATTTTCAAACTACAATGGTGTGTCTGTGTGGAGATTAATCTCACACAATACCTATTTGAACCATCAATACTCAGATTGGAAGGCAATGCTTCACCAAATGAGTGATTTATATAAACCTTCCCAACAATTACTCTTGATAATAGGCATCAAACCACAAGATCAAGGATTGTTTGTTCATGGTCACTATGAATCCTCTCGCTAAACCCAAATTTGATCCAATCCAAGCTCTTGTAAGAGTTAATGATGGATAGTAAGTGGTGGGTTGACAACATTAAAATAATCACAATAATAGGGCATTGACTACCATAATAAGATACGAAAAAGTTGGGGGACAAAAAGCCGCCTAGTGGTCAACATGTTTTTCTTGATATCTGAGAAATATCAACTTTATAGATAATTTGAGATGGCTACAATGAGGATCTGAAGATGGTATAAGAACATGAATTGTAGATTTTTGAGTCTAGTTTCTAGAATGGTTAGGTATGACTAGGTCAAACATTTAATATTTGAAGAGGAAATCCTTTTTTCAGGTAAATAAAGTACATAGCCACTTATGCAACCCCATATTTTTAAGCATATTTTAGTATTGTTTGAAACCCTTTAGTAAAAAATTAGATAAGATCATTTAGTTTGTGACATATATTTTCTTATAATTTTTTAATGAAATTTTTTTATTAAAATTTTACAAGTAAATAGATCCTAAAAAAAATGGATAACCAGTAGTGCATCCCCCCTAACTTCCTAAAGAATGAATATTAGTTTTTGTTGAATGCATGTAAAATTAGGTCTAGTTTGTGACCATATTTTTTTCACATTTGGGTTAATAAAATAAATACATAAACATATATAGGCACTTATATTTATGACATGTAGAGCCTAAAAAGGCATAGTTAGAAATGTTATGTTCATAGCATTATGAATGATTAGTTTTGAAGTATTCTTAAGGATTAAAAATATTATGAGATTGAAAATAACTTGTTAGGATAATGTTGCAAATCAAATTGGTATGACAGAGCCTACAATTATAAAGATTGACATTTCTTATTCTTAAGAAGCTTTGTTTCTATAAGAATTCAAATGAAATAAGAAGTAAGGGCTGTTGAACTTATCCTTTCATTAATTGAATATTATACTAGTGATTGTAACGTATAAACAAGTTCAGAAAGTTACAAACATTGTACTTGTGTTCAAAGTATTATGAATAATTGGTTTTGAAGTATTCTTAAGGATTATAAATGTTATGAGATTGAGAATAACTTGTTTGGATAATGTTGTAAATTAGATTGGTATTATAGAGCCTATAGTTAGAAAGATTAACATTTCTTGCTCTTAAAAAGATTTGTTTCTATAAGAATACAAATGAAATAAGAAGGGTTGTTAAACCTATCTTTTCATTAATTGAATACTATATTGGTGATTGAATCAGTCTTAGATTGGTAGTTGTTAGTCACTTATCTCAGTTTTGAGTCTTGTGCATGGAGTGGGATGAAGGGAAATAGACCCTTATACTAAATGAATAATATCAATGATTTCATTTTAATTATTTTTGTATGTTCATGGTCATCTACAGTTTCTTATAGGTCTAGAACTCTGAGTTCTTAGTGGAATAAGCCTTATAAGGCAAAATCAAGGTAGAATATTATTTTGAACATGTGAATTTGTTTTTGACATAGTATATATAGGAGGAATTAACTCAAGAAGGTGTCTAAAAACTCAACTACATAGTTTTAAGCCCTTTTGACCTATACACAAATTGGTAAAATCAGACCTAGGATTTTAACCTAGAAGTGTACAAATCTTGAAACCTAACCATTAAAAGTTCTTGGAAAGTTGTAATCTGATTTGTCTTCACAAGGTCTAAAATAATAAAGAAGAATTAGAATGGTATGGATGGGACAAGTATGGATTTAAAGATTGAGCTTTGTCATAGGACTAATAGAGGCCTAGTGGGATTCTAAGAGTGTGAGAGCAGGGGTTTAGAGGGAGACTTGGTCCAAGATTGAGCTAGAGAAGCAGGAAGACCCTAATAGGTTTTTAAATATGATTTTAGATTATCTTTAATGTCTTTAGATAACCCAAGATAAGGATATTTGTATTTCAACAGGGCTATTAAGAGAGTGAACCAAGAAAAAGGCTTGTAGAAGAAATGAAAAGAATCGATAGATGAAATTGTAAAGAGTGTTGAAATAGAGTATAAAAAGGTCTAGAGGGAATTGGTATTATTTTGAAGTAGTCTATTGGCATTCAATACCCTAAAAGACCAATTAGGCCATTGTAGCCTATAGGAGCCTATAACAAGTAAAGGATTGATCTTGTGAGGAATAAGGAAATGGGTGATTAAGTTGTAGGAGAGGGACTCTCAAAGGGTGTTTTAAAGGGTGATGAAGGAATTAGAGGTAAAATAAGCTACTATAACCATATTTTGCATTTTATAACCAAGGAGACGATTTTTAGGCCATGAGAAACAAGTACAAGAATTTGATAAGGGTTTAATTGTTATGATCGATCTACATAAATTCAGTTGGGTAGGATGGTTCAAGAGCCTTGGTAAGAGAGTAAATAGATTGTGAAGAGTCAATATATTTAAAAGAGGATACCTCTTAGCAGGTTCTCTCCTTCCAATGGGAAGGGTTTTACACTAGTGAAAAAGCTCATATCAGTCAAGGCAAGCTAGCATCATCTATAAGATAGTCAAGAAGCTCTTAAATATACTCATTAGGCCTTAAATTATCTTGTAAAGTGCCCAAGACTTCTTCATGCCATGGGGTAGACCCTATCTTATCTCCATTCCCTTTGAAACATCCCCAAAAACCATCTCTGAAACCAAAAAAGTAGGAAAATAGACGTTGGGAGAGAGAACAAAGTATTTGATTGGTCTTAAGGGATCCTGATAGTAGATACACTTGAATGTATCACTTCACTCTCTTAAAACTTCAAACTCTTACTTTAAGCCATTTAAGACCTATTCACTCTCTTTTCCCTTTTAAGACCTTCTTGATTGAATAGATACAAAATACCTTTTTAGTGTTGTATTTGGGTTAAAGACCAATTTTATGAATTATCAGTAGGTATTTCACATGTCTCATAGGTTTTCTACTATAGAAAAACCTATTTATTATTGGTTTATAGTTCCTTTTTATCAAATAGTGACTCAACCTACCTTTGTCAAGAAACCTAATTTTTTCACTAGTAGATAAAAACTTAGATAATGGCTTATGTTCTTAAACCAACACCTTAGTTAGGTCTGAATGATGTTTTTAGATGAGAATAAACTTTTACTTGGCATCTTTTGGCTCAAAATTGAGTAAGATAGGTCAATTTTACTATTCATTATCTAGAGGAACTCAGAATTATGAGTATTAGTGTGGATAATTGCTCAGTACGTCATCCATACACCTTATTTTGACTCTAAAACACTTGGAATGGTTTACTAACCATAATCACTAGGCCTCCATATATACACACAAATATACATATGCATTTTACATGTAATATTTTAAATTTTTTATATAAACTAGTATATATATATTTTTTAGATAAATTTATATATAGATACATATATATATATATATATATATATATATATATATATATATGTAATACTTTTTAAGTTTTTATAAATAAGTATACATATTTTAGATAAATTTATGCAAAAGACATCAAAGATAACATTTTTGAGGTGCTCCATTTTATCTATTTCAAAAATTTAAAATCATATTGACGCATGAATGAATGAATGCAAGATTTTAGTAACATCCACGAGATCAAGGAGTCTATGGGACCAAGAGTTGCATTTTAATCCACTTCTTGACACAAGCCCTGCCCTACGACTATTTTAGAATTTCTAATCTCTTCTTGACGATAACTCTTCTACTATGGATCTTGATTAGGAGACTTGTTGTACTATTTGACATTTCCTTTTCAAACAAGTTGATTAAATTGTCCACCCTTAAATTATTTTTATAGTTGATACAAATGTCACTATATGTTCAACACTCCACAATGAAGTGTCATTATGTCTCCACTATTCCCTTGTCACAAAATAAACATGTTCTTATTTCCCATTCTTCCTTGGATATTGTCCATCTACTGATTTCATACCTAAGATGATATGAACTGGTCCTTAACTGTGCAATCAACATCTTTTTTTTTAATTTAATTTTTGCCCCTATGTGTGTCTTTTTTCCATGCTCCCATGTGAGGTTAAACTTATTGATATAGTATTCTTTATTCCATCCTAGCTTCTTTGTGATGTAGGAGCATCACCTCCATCATTGTAAATACAGTATGAAATATTGAATAGGTGTCAAAAGGTGTTTGGTGGGGTCATTTTAATATGTTTTAGATTTAATTTCATGTAATAATTCCAATGTAGGAAAGTGTTTGAGATAAGAATCTACGTTGAGAAGAAGATGGAGTTAGCTTAGGAGGATAAAATCAAAAGCAAGAAAATAGGTCCTAAGTAAAGTCATAATACAATAATAAAATATGAATGGTATGAGGAAGATAGACAGACATGGTTCTAGTCCATTCTTAAGAGGGATTCTTTCGAAAAATTGTGTAACATAATCTTTGTAAATATTAGTGTTTATCAGTACATAAGGATGTTTTGAAGAATGTTTTCATGTATGGAAAGGAGCTTCAAGGAATAAAAGATGATTGAGCCCTGACTGGTTCAATGCAGACTCCTAGTTAGACTCTTACATCAGTTGATTATCCTCGTGCATTGGTCAAGCTTGGAATTACACCACAATTAATTCTGTAAATATTTTAATGGTGATTATCAGTTCTATTATGATATTTGATAATCAATATAGTCAAGGTATGGATCCTTTGTTATGATATTTTATTTTTTTTTGATAATTAAGGCACATTTTCCATCTGGTTTGGAAGATATTTGTTTTGAAAAGAAGAAAATTCAATTTAATATCTAGGATGATTGTAACTAAATATGATCTTTAATACACACAGTAGCGTGCAATAGAGATTCAAGTTGACTATTGATGAAATTTGTGGGTTGCTATGAAGTAATAATTAGAGTTAAAGTAAAATCAGAATTAAGGTACGTCTAGTAAAATTCCTATATCTTGAGATTTACCAAACAAAAAATGTTGAAATTTTGATAGTAGAGGCATCTATGAATTAAAAATCCAACGAGTCTATTTAGAGGTTCATTGGTTGGATATTGAGAAAGATATCACCAAAACACAATCAGATGGTGCTAATGAATACACAAAATTAAGAAATAATAATGACAGTCAATTAATGGTTTCTAGATCTATGCATTTAATAGAGAGTGATTTGTAGGAAGGAACTCGTAATAGAGCCCAAGTGTTGTTAGTTCCATAGATGTATCGTTCCATAGATGTATTGTGTTTATTGTTAATGCAAGGTAGGAATCTTGTTTGAAGAAATACAATCAATGAATTTGCCTGCATAAAAAAATTGTGTAAAGTTTGATATGGTTGAAAGATGTGAAAGAACAAATTTGTGTGGGTGGTGAATGTTGGAGGAGAATCTTGAGTCTCACCGTTAAGTGTGAATACATTGTAAATCCATGGTTCTGAGATAGGCATGCAGTCTGTGTGTGTATTTAATGTGGAAAACAATCATCAATGGCATCTATAGAAACATTTGTGAATTGAGAGTTTCATACCTTGAAGACAGTACATAGCACCATCCTGATAGTGGTAGAATCATGTAAGAGTGGATACATGAAACCCTATTTCCAATAACTATTCAATTTAACTTGAGTATGAGTCTGAGACAACAACATATGTCAAAGGATGGAGACTGAAGATAGATAAAAGTGTATTGAAGGTCAGTAGGACCAAATAAATTCAAAGAAGAAGCATTTGAACACATCTGGTAGAACTTATACTCTCATTTTTAGTGAATGAAGGCAGGATAGGATGAATCAAGACCAAACTATAACCTTTCAGGTTTACACAATGAAGACAAAAGCTCACATATTTTTGAGATACTATTTTATTGTGGAGTTTTGGTGTTTATTTGAACCAAGAAAAAAGGTAAAGGGAGTTAGTTTGGTGTTGGATAGACTTTAATGAGACATTTTGAAGATTTTAAACCTAGAATGAGTCCTTTTAAAACTTGTTGAGCCCTCTCAGGTGCATACAATGGAAAGAAATGGCTACAAAATTCTGAGAAGTTGCATATAGAAGGAATCTGCCCATTATTCAAGCTTAGTAAGAGGTTTTGGAAGATGACTTAGGGCATGACAGATCTTAAGGAGATTTTGTGTCATTTTGGAAATGTCAAAAAATGAATTAATACCTAAAAGAAGGTTCTCAGGTTTGATATAGGCACAAGAAACCTTGAACACAAAAATGATGGTATCTCAAGATTTTACCATTAGAAATTGAATAAATTCTATAGTTAGACTGTGTTTAGTTAGAAGAATATCTTCATGGTGAATTGAATCCGTTTAAAAATCAAGCGAACTTATTTAAAAGTAAATGTTAAAGACCTCATTGAGGAAATCAAATATTGATCGTAAACAATGGGAAAGCAAATAGATAATTAAATAGAAATTGAACATTTTGCAAAATGTGTATATATTTTGATTGCAGGGAAAGAACAAGAAACATCAAATTTAGTTAAGGTTGAAAATGATTGTCATCACTTTGTTCACATGGTTGTCTTGAATTTCTCTCTCATATACTTTTTTATTGTCTCGTTAGTGTTTGGGCATTCTTTCATGTTGATGCCCATTTTACTCATCCATTTTTTGTTTTGTTTCATCCATGTGTTTTTTCTTCTACTTAGCTTTGATTTTATTACCATTTTAGGCCATTGATGGTTCTCCATACTTTACATGTTTTTTAAATAACTTAATGTCCGAGTCATTGTTGATGCTTCCAATAGAAAGGTACATTTTTTAGTTAATAAAATCTCATATGGGACTAAGGTTTTGACTTCGAGGATGCTTGTGATTAAATTCTTTTAGATTCTCTTATCTATCTCCAATTTAGGCTAGACACTTTTCTTCCCCAAACTTTGCATCCGTATAGGACAACTGGTGTGATAAGTAGGACAAACAAGTTCTCTTGGTTTTCCATTGCCATAATTATATATTCTTACATTTGTTTTGTAGTGAGTATAAGGCCTTCCACCTCCTTGAATTATTTTTTCCCTACAAGTCTCCCAACTAACTTTGTTGTAAAAGTCAAGCCCAAGATATTTGTATTCTTCTATTATTTTCAATAGATTTCCTTCAAAAAGGAATTTAATATGTTTATTTTTTCTCCATAGAGAAAAGATCACAACTTTTGTCTTGCTAGTGTTCACTTGCATTCCCACATCTTGACAAAAGAGCTATAGAGATTTTAAATGTTCTCTCAAGATATGGGTTATTTTTGTAATTAGAATGAGATCATCTGCATATAAAAGTAACTTTACAACATAATTATCTAGGTGGACACCTCTCCTCAAGTGTTATTTATCCATTCCTCTAGTTTGTTAATGTATATCCCAAATAAGGTTAGAGATAGAGGACATCCTTTTTTGACTCCAATGTCACTTCTAAAACATTCTGACATACCTTCACTTGTTATAATTTTTACCCTAACTTGATCGTAGAGTCTATGCACTACTACTCTATTTTCATCTAGAAGTATCCCATTTTTTTAATCAAGTGTCTAAGAGTGATGCAATGATCAATAGTGGAGTGTTTTGGCCTAAACACTGCTTGTTCTTTTATTCTTTTACCCCCTTTTCTGCCCAATTACTAATTTTGACTTCTATCATGCTACCAAATAGCTTTCCAAGGAGGGGATTCAACATAATAGTTTGGAAATTAGATGGATTATTGATATCCCCACTTTATAAAGAGGGATAACAACACTAGTCATCCAATCTATCAGGAAGCCTTCTTGAATGATGCCATTGAATATACTTTTGATGTGTGGTGCAAGGGTTTCTAAGCCCCACTTTAGATATTCATCTTGAAACCCATATGTCTTGTGCCTTATCCCTTGCTAGCCTCTTTATGCCTTGAGTGATATCCTTCATAGAAAAAAGGTTAGTTATTGTGTTGATTATCATGGGATTGTCTTTATCTTAAGCTCTTTCATAGAGTAAAGTTTTGCGTAATCTAGTCATTGGGCATTTGTAATATTTTTCTTTGTTTGTTTTATCTTTTGTTGTAGTTCCCTCCAAAAACCTTTGGGATTACGCTTTTCTAGGGAAATTAATTCTTTTCTCCTTGTAATCATTTAACTTTATTTTTTGGATAGATGACTTTTTCATAAGCCTTTTTGTTTTCGATGGTCATTCCAAGTCTTCTCAAAGTTCTCTTTGTTGCCTTGTACTCTTTATCATACCCTGAAATCAATCAAAAAATTACTTGCATTTCTACTTTTAGGTTTGCTTCACTTGCATGCATTTAGGGTCTTCTGAATTAAAGAAATTAATGTATTACTATTTGCTGGACATGTGTTCATAGCTAGAGTAATATGATTTGTTTCTTGAAAATGTATTTAAGAATGATGTTCAAGGGATGCTTTGAAGAGTTATCATTTCTATTGAGTCATGAGGATTCTACCTTGAAGAGGTCTCTTCCCTTACATGTGGTGTTCTTGCCTTCCATGCTGATGATTTATGTGCATATTGAATTTTACATATATTGGATTGTGGTCTGATTTCATCTCTATAGAGCAATCCCCAATTTTGAACTTCATAAATGTTGAGATAGAGCTTTGTGAACAAATAACATAGTCTACCACGCTTTGACCATTGTAAATTTTGCATGTGATTTTCCATAAATTTGACCATGATCTTATGCTCCTCAATTGTTAAGGCTCAAAATAAGGCAATGTCGTAGCTTAGCTCAATTGCAGATAATTTCTTATAATTCTATCGAGCTCAAAATTAGGGATCTATACTGCAGCTAAATTCTTGTGTGTTTCTAAAGGAGGTTGGGTCACTCGAGGGAATGTCACCAGAAGGACATTCAATTGTGGAATCATTGAGAAAATTATTCATTAAAGAATGCTTACCATCATCCGGACCCATCTTTCATATTCACAGGCTTAAAAGACGCTCAACAGCAGTCTCAGCTCTCCCTTGCCCCACCCTCTTCGGCACTTTTCCTGACCTCGAAGAACTCCATGTAACGTCATGCGTTATGGTAACATTTTTTTTTGTTTTTTTTCTAAATTTTGGTTTTTGAGATAAAGTTTTGTAAGTTATTGGTTTTACGCAACAATCAGACACTTTTTTTATGGCAGGCTTTTGCACTGGTAAGGAGACAGGAGCAGGCAGCATTGGAGATGGAGAGAGTATCAGAGTTTGTTTTTCCAAATCTGAAGTATGCATATCTGGTTATCTCACCAAATATAAGTGATGAAGAAGTAGCCGTGTTGGGTTTCCTTCTCAGAAACGCTCCTTCACTGAAGACTTTGACCCTCGCTCTTCCGTTTTGCTCTAAAGACTTTGATAAGGAGGAGTTCAAAAATCGTTTACTAAGTTTGGAACGGTCATCTGCAGATGTGGAGATAAAACTATTGGTGGAGGAGTTCAAAAACCTTTTATCAAGTGTGATAGGGTCATCTCCAGATGACGAGCAGGAAGAGGATTATTACGAGAAATATGATGATCCTGATAGGTTGTCATTCGTTGATTGTCCGGAGCCAGACTTAAGTATGTACCACTATGATGATCCCTTCTACGAGTTGGAGTAAATTGTAATTGTAATTATCATATTTGTTTTATAGAATTTAAAATTAAGGATTATTTTGTATTTAAATGTTTTTTTTATTATAAGATTATATATCAGTGTATTTAATTATCTATTTGTATAAATAAATTATCAGGGGACTTTGCACTTAAAGTAGATTTAACATTTGGTTTTGTTAACAAGTGTTTGACTGTATGGGCTAAGTAAATTTATATGACAATAGAAAAACATCAATTTGAATGCGGATAATTTGAACATAAAGTGGTAAGAACAAGGCTACATAATGCCAAATCCTTATCCCCTCTTTTTTCATTTTTTCATTTTCTCTCTTTCTTTTATTTCTTTTGTTTTGTTAGATGTGCTATGGCAATAACATAATCATAAATGTGACAATTTCAAACTTCTCCTTATTCATATTCAATTTAAATTTTATGTGTTTTAAAGTATATAAAATATGATCATAGATGTCTCATGCTTGCTTATTGAATTGGGAAAGGATGTGTTTGACAAAGTTTAAATTTGATGGTGTTACGAGTGTATTTAAAAAAAATTGAAGTATAAAATATGATGAAAAGTTTAAGAAAGTATGAAATGGTAATGGTATAATATGTTAATAAAATTTTTGACCTTAAATTTAATGTCTATATAATTATCATATAGTAGTTTTTACTTTAAATTGAATGATGGTATGAATATATTTAAAAATATTATGTTTGAAATATAATGAAAATTTAAATATGGTAGAGTTTATTAGTGTGAGATATCAATAAAATTGATAAGTTTAAGATTGATGTTCATTTGACCATCATATGGTAGTTTTTACCTTAATTTTAATCTTTTTTTTACTATGATATTGGAATTTTTACTCTCATTATCTTGAGTAAAAAGTAAAGTTTGGAACCCATTTTTGGGCATTAAATGGAGTTTGGAGCCCATTTAATTTTATTTTTTTAGAAAATAAATTTTCAAGTTTGATGTATTGGTGCAACTACATTAATACCATATGTCACTAGTAAGCAAAATATTTGTAGAAAATATAATGAAATTACTAATTAGCGTGTCTTTTATTTAAAAATGAAATAGCCAAATTAGTAGGTAGGGCATAGTTAAGTACATAGAGAAAGAATATATGCAAGATATAGATTACAAAGTAAGCTTTCCTTGATATCTAAGAATATATTATAGAAATGGAAATTAGGTATAAAAAGAACAAAGCTATGTCAGGAAACAAGATTCCATTACCTTATTGGGTAGGGAATAGCTAAGTAGGTAGGGTAAGAACAAAGCTATCTATCAAAAAGCTAGATTTCATTGATAATCATACTTTAATAAAAAAATAAAATGAAAGCTAGATATCAAGAAGGAAAACTTCCCTTGATAGTTATGCCTTAATCTCTTAATATCTATCAATAAGTCAAGCTTCCCTTGGTATGTTATGGGATGAATCAAAACTAGATATAAAGAAGGAAAGATTCCCTTGCCTTACTCCTTGGTAAAGATGAAGTAGGTAGGGTAATCTTTCCTTGCCTTATCAGATAGGGAAAACTTGAAATCATGGTAGGGCTTTTAGAGTGGTTCCTCCCATATATCTATGGTAGAGGCCCCATTTATATAATATCTTTTGATATATTATAATGGGGATCGGGACATACTCAGAGCATGATAAGGCCCTAGATTGGCCTCTATTTCACACTAGGTTGTGCCCAAGATATAAGTAACCCCTCTTTGATAAGATGGATTAAGGCATATGCCCTTCCTTCCTTTCATAGATTAAGTTGGGTATAGATCGAGTTGGGTTGGGAAACACACTCTACCAACTACCATATTGAAACACACTCTACCAGATTGGTGACCACCTATATATAGATATCTAACTATCTGATCAAATATGGATAGACTTTACATGACATATAGAGAAAGTTAAACCTCAACTATGGGGTTGGATTGAATTGATCCTTAATCATTTCCTCATTGGCCCTCATTATCCTTGATCACTACCTCATCAACCATCATCATCCCTAGTCACTCCCTCATCATCCCTCATTACTTCTTCATCATCCCTAATGATATATAAAAACTTAGATCTAGATATCATGAAGGTAAACTTGTCTTTATAGTTATGCCTTAATCCTTTAATATCTATTAAGAAGTCATTATTACCTTGATATGTTATTAGGTGAATCAAATCCATATATCAAGAAGGTAAGCTTACCTTGACTTACTCCTTGGCATACATAAAGTAGGTAGGGCACGTTTCCATTGCCTTGTCTAGTAGGGAAAGTTTGATATTGGGTTAAGCCTTTTAGAATGGTGCTCCCTATAAACTTATTATGGAGACCGCATTCTTACATTATCCTTTGATATAATTTGTTGGGGACTAGAGCATATTCAGAGTAAGATAGGGCCCTAAATTTTACTTTAGGGCCCATTGGGCCATGCCCAATCTTTATGCATTCCCTCCTTGATATACTAGATTAAGGCATATGCCATTCCTTCCCTTCAAATATAGAGCTAGGTATAGATAGGGTTGGGTATATATTGAGTTGGATTGGGAAACACACTCTACCAACTACTAGATTGGAAAACACTTTAATGGATTGTTGATCACATATCTATCTATCTAGAGATTCACTCTACTATGGATAAAATCTCAATGACATATAGAGAAAATGAGAACTCAACTATGGGGTTGGGATTAGAATTATCAACTAGTCTCTGGTTGCCCTATCTATATAGATAAAAATTGTGATTTTCAACTTTGGGATTGAGATTATTAGATGCCTAATTGAGATTATCAATTCTAAGATGTAATTTAGGTGTCAATCAACCTGAATTTCTTAACATCTTAAATCTAATAGTCCACCAATTCTATCATGAAAGAAAGTTGAGCCAATTTGAGCTCTTTCAGTCTAATTATGACTATAGAATGCAATTTTGGGCTCGATCAACTCTAATTTTATCACAAATGCAATCAAAGAGGAAATTGGGCATAATCTAAACTCCTTGGACCTAACTATGAGTATAAGATGTTACTTGGGGATAATTGAACATAATTTGAATTATATAGGATGTAATTTGGACATCAATCAAGAGATAATTGAATCATAATATTTTAATAACAATTATATGATATATAACTATGTAAATATAACACATACACACTATATTTACATAGTTATATAATATATAAATATGTTTTTATTAAACGTAAAAGAGGGTTTTGAAAAGGGGCATGACCCAATACAAAAAACAAACCTGGACAACCCATCCAATAGGAAAAACAAATATGAGAAGATCAAAAGTTGTCAAAGACAACAAATAAAAATTAACAACCCATCCATTGCCAAAAAATAAAGAACCAAACAAAACTATGACCTGTATTACATATTTTATATTTGATATCTAAGAGTCATTTTCAAAGGATCTATATATTTCTTGCCTTTAGTTCTCTTTTTGTTACACACAACTATCTAATCTCTACCTCCCTCAAAGGTTAGTAGAATTGGAATAGATAAATCTAGTGAGTCATAAGACAATCCTTCCTTTTTTGAAATGGCTAATTGAATTTTATTTGAAGGGATACAAGCCATCAAAAGGTCATCAACATTTAATATGAAACTACCTAAGTTTGGTTTCCTCCCTTGCTCTAATTGTATGATTTGATCCAATTTCATTTTCAGAACCATAACAATGGATGTGCAAATTTCTTCTCTATCAGCTAGAGCTTGTACAATAATGTGTTCAGATCCATCTTCCTTCCACCAAGTATTTTTATTCTTGAGTTTTAAAGAAGGAAAATCATTTACCAAATGGCTAGTTTGGAAACATCATCAACATCTAAAGGGAAGCCCTTCATAGTCTAATGGCTGCATCTAGGTTCTATTCCTAACTTTCAGTTATATTTGGTAAATCTTTAGTGATATCAACATTGACTAAAATACGAGCATATGTTGAATGAATTCCTTCCAGGTATTTGGAATAAACCACCCAAAAGTATCCAGTAGATTCAACTATGGTAGATAAAATAGAATGCTCCCAAAATTGAAGAGGTAGATTGGGAAGCCTAATCCAAAGAGGTTTTAAATTGAAAATTTTAGTATAGGGATTAAAATTTGAGTGCTATGGTTGAGCCATAAGTAAATGATGTCCCCTTTCCCAATTAAGTTCATCACTAAAAACTATTTGTTTATCTTCAACATTATCAAAAATGATAATGAATATGCCTTTAGCACAGGGATGGATTTATGCACTATATTAACATAGTTATATGGTATATAACTATGTGAATATAACACGTACATGTTATGTTCATAATACACAAAAACTCTTATTTAAAAAACTATTTTTAACCTCGATCGATAATTATATCCCAACCTACATTCTCTATATCATTTTTTAGCCTGCAAGTCAAGGACAAAAGTTGCCAAGCTATTTTTTTGGGACCACACCTTCAAAAGCCATCAAGTTTGTCTAGTCATGGGTGATGAATCTCATTCAAATATGAGGAATAATTTAAAGCAAAAAAACCAAAGAAATTACAAGTTTTGACATAAAAAAAGTAAGAATAAAACCATATCACTCAAGATAAGGTACAAACACTATCCCTAATGAACCAATGAGAGGAACGTTGTTTAAAAACCCTCTTAAAGCCCTTCTAACGACCCGATGCGAGGAAGGTTGATCTAATTGGTTTCTAATGGATTTTTTTGACCCTAGAAATAATCATATGACCTTTATAGGCTTCATGATCACCTTCTTGTGAAATTATTAACACATGTAAGGTATGAAACTGTATGGAATAGCCGTAAATGTAGAGTTGTAGGCTTGTGTGTGAAGAAGCAGGGCATGAATTAACCTATAGATCAAGTATGGAGAATTTGTAGGCATGAGAATAAGTTTAAAAATCCTATATTCACCTATAAAGGTTTCTTAAAGTATCATATAATTTCTATAAGTTGTCAAGTTGGCCAAGAAGGTGAGAATGCACTATTTTGCAACCCAAAAGACCTATATGCAGACCTATAAAACACTTTAAGAGACCTCATTTCAGCATGTTACATTGTTTGATGATGTTTTAGGTATATCAAACTATTTATAAGTACTAGAATATAAAAAATTCTTGAAAAATACTCCAAATGCCTCTCAAGCCTATACAAGCACCTAGACTAGGGGTTTTGACCATTTCATGGTTTACACATCCGTACAGGGTCTCAAGGGATGAAAATTGACATGGAGTGTGGTATTAGCATGGGTAAAGTGAATCAAACACTTTTACTAGGTTTTACATGTGTGGGAGTGATTTTGGGCTAAAACTCAATTTCTAGGCAAGAAGGCCTAATTGAGGAGAGAGAATAGTAGAAAAAGGATAATTTAAATCAAAGTTGGGTTATAAATTTTGGCATGGATTTGTAAGGAGATATTGGGTCCTCAACCTATACATCCTCAACTTTAGTTCTATCTCTTAGACCAGCCTATACTGATCTCCAATAACTAGGGCAAAGATATGCACAATCCTCATAGTCTACCCTATCCTTTATGGTTGTACACTAAAATACCTATAGAGTTTCTCTCTCCATGTCACAAGACATTGATGTGGTAATATCAATATCACTAAATGCATTTTCTCTCACCATGTTGTATAGGCATCAATCACCCTTGTGTTATCTATCTCCCTTCTTAATTAATATGCCATAGTCTGCATATCTACCAAGGTATGCTTTGCCACCCTTAGGTCTATACTTAGTCCCCAGTGTGCCTTATCCTACACTACTCATGTAAACACATGTGGCCCTTTTGGCACATCCTATTGTAAACTAAATTATATCAATACCCTATCATGCCTGTAATGATCAATGATATACTCATACCTACCAATAATTTAACTTGGTGTTAAAATATAACTCATATACTATGCATCCTATCTCCACTATAGATCTACCTCCTTATAAGGCCTCCATGTAATATCATGTGGTCCCAACTCATCCAACACCTTCTAATAAAAACTCACATCCCCTAAATGATGTCTCTATGATCCTATAATGATGTACCACATATAAGTAAATGGATCACTTACTGCTCTCTCCCTCAATAGTGCTAAAGAGTCACAATACACGAGGGATAATATTTACTTATTATTAGTAAAATTATGAACTGTAAGGTATTGTGGTTGGATTGTATAGTCATTAGATTCCCCTATAGGTTAGTCACCTATCCTTATAATGCAATACAATGAGCTCTTAATGTATCTTGCTCTATGATAATGGCATGTATATTGGTCATCTCCTCATCCTCTACCTCCTCCATCTCAACTTTTTCTCCATCCAAGAAAGGATGCACCACCCTCTCCTATCTCTCCTCTAAATGGTCTCCCCATCATAAAGAGTATGGTAGAGAAAATATAACTTCATCCACATCTATAGCCATTGATTCTTGCTTAGGTCCCACATGTAGATTAACATAGCAAGCCTCTAACAGCTCAGTCTCAATGTCATCTTTATTATATACCTGTAATGCATCTAATATATCCTGTATCAGGCTAAAATACCTCTTAATCCTCCCAAACTTGAACAAATCTAAGTACTATGCTCACCTCTCCTATAACCACATGTCTTGTTATCCACCAGCTAACTCTCTCTACCCTAGGCCATGCTAGAAACCTCACATATGGCCTCCATATAACATCCCCATCCTACAGCTCCCATAGAACTCACTAACAATAGGTTAAGTCTCATACCACCCCATCAATAAACAACCTCACAAGATCTTCCTTCCATTGATGGAATCCCACATTAGAAGCTACTTGATGCCTTCATACCCATGGAGTGCTAGGTGGGTGAACCACTCTAATATGATCATAAGACCAACACTACAACACAAAAGTAACATCTAGCCTAAATCTTTGATGATTCCTCCACCCCCACAGTTACCTATACACTTATGTCGAAATCAAACACATTACCATGCTCTAGGATGTCAATAATAATACATGTCAAGATCCAAGGAAATTAGCCTCCCCCTAAATCTTTAAATGCATAAACATAAATGGTGAGCATCATCATGGTCATCACTATCTTCCCCTCTACATCCTCCTTATATAATGACTCAAAAGTAAATCCTTTATTTGTAAGAGTAATATCCATAACATCGTCCCTGTAAAGTTGTGTTAGTGTTTTTGCACGTCTCCTCTCATTTATTGGTACAATAGTTGATCCCTACACTAGTAGCTATAATATCCAATAGATATCCTCTATAATCATCATGATCTCCCTTATCAATAACTATAAGGTCCCTATCAAAACATCCCATCGCTTTAGCAATGCCACCAATAAACCTATATCCATGTGAATGTGATGATAGTGGCACAACCTTCCAAACCTGATGGCATCCATATGCTCCCAATCCTCATCACTCACATGGTCGTGTATCTACTCTAATAATGGAAACACCTAGTCATGCATCGTCAATAAGGTATGTACCTAAAATTGTAGGTCCCCCATCATACTTTAATTTTCTAAACTCCTAGTTTACCTAAATTTTAAAATTACTACCCCTTCCCCTCATCCCTAACTAAATTGACAATGATTACATGGAAATTGATGTTGATTTTGGAGGATCGAAGTTGATTCAATAATAATCAATGATCAATCCCATGGGAACCATTAACAAAATCCCAAATTAAACTTAAAACATACAAAAAATTCAAAAAACTCAACAAAATTTAAAACTTACCTCATCGTGCAACCTCTACCTCCTCCTTTTCCCACTCCCACTAGCCTCCATCATCCATAAATACTAAAGACATGTATCAATTATTAATTCACACGTACACATCATCAATGACAAATGAGTGTTTAACATGTTGGACTTACTATATATAACCTCTCGTGATCATCAATGATTATTTGTAGATCGATGTTGATTATTTTTAATCGATGTCAATCCATATAGATTGGTGTCATTTTACTATATCTAACATTTTTTTACTACTTAAAATCTTTTGCATATTTCTAATCTTGACCCAAGGCCACATAAATTACCTTTGATACAACTATCCTATTATTTGTTACATTGTGTCATATGCTAGTGGACATAAACCCCCTATTGGTCCCATAGCCTTTGAAAGGCTTACACTTCCTTAGGAACATATCCCTTATGGATACGAAGAGTGTACCTCATCTCAATAATAACTCTCTTTAGGTAACGCACATGTCTCAAGCATAATAGATGCTTTGGTTAGCCCATTCTAGCCTTTATTATTTTGATTGCCTTCATTTGATCCCATTTATTCATAGTTTTGGCAATCCATTACCCATTTTCCTTGGGGAATTTTTGACTGTAATATCCCACATCTTGTCAATGAAAAATTGTAATCCATTACTACACTCATAGCCTTAACACTCATTTGTTATCAATCATATTCCTATCTATCCATTACTACATCATTTCAAACCCATCACTGACTCATCATCCTATATTAAATCCCAATTTGAGGAGGGATACCTCCTCAAATAAACCTGGGGCAAGGGAACTATATTAATTTTTGTCTTACGATAGGTTATTACATACCGTTCAACAAAAAGGGGCAAATATAGGTACTAGGATTTTGCATAATAGATATTTGTGCTAATATATGTCTTAGGCCCTTTCCTATTTACTCATCCCTTCCCCATTTTACCTTAAGTAATCAATTTCCACTAATTACCATTTTACCTTAAGTAATTAGTTTTTACTAATTACCATTTTATCCTACATAATTAGTTTTCACTAATTACTATTTTATCCTCCCAACCACTAAATCTAATAAAATTCATAAAAATACAATAGAAGGAAAATAGTTTAACCTCCCAAATAACCTCCCTCATAAAAATAACCCATGTGACAACTTATTATTCCTTTTACTTATTTTATCCCATGATTGAAACAACTTAGAACAAACTTTTGGTAAAAATGGTTAAAATTGACAATGATCCCTGTGATTGAAGTCAATATGGTAGAATCGACATTGATTTATGCCCAACATTGACTTTGGAAAAGGACCACAAATTTTCTCCCAAAGGTTGAAATAATTCTCTCAAATGATTTGTCGACAATTACTCAGCTCCTTGTTGGCAAGATAAATTGCAACATTAGACCCTTAGCATCTATCAAGAGGTGAAAGATTAGTGTATCAATCTCAAGATTGTAATAGACTTCGAATGCTTCCAAGGTAAGTTTATTTCATTATTTAAAATAATTTATATATTTTTGTTATGTTCTATATCTCTGTTAAACATCATTTTCACCCTTATATAATCTTAGACCTCTCGAAACCATCCTTTAGTTTCTTATTTCCAAAGTGTTACTTTTTTCTCTATCATAATTGACATCAATTCATAGAATTAACATCAAACCTATGGAATCAACATCGATCCCTATGTAATTATTTTTGTTTTAAATCCAAGACTAGTTTTGATAGGACATCTAAATTATTCAATTTTTTTTTCCCCAACCCATGGATTCTATCTATAGATGACACTTCTTAGAGCCTCAAATGAAGTCATTAACATCCGTATTTACCAATTATTCTTCAACCTTTCTTTGATAATTAGAGTGACATCACCTCTGAGTTATGTATTTGTACCATTGTGTATGCCCCTACTTTAGAAGCTATCTCTAACCAATTATAAGTTATATAAGAAGATATAGATTCTATCAAAACTTACTAACGTGATCACTTTTCCCATCTTGATGAAATGGACATAGATTAGTTCAAAATATTTTAATAATATATTTATATAATTATATGTATTTTATAATTTATTTTATCATTATTATCTATGTTATTGTTTAAATAAGTGGGCTGACATCCTCCTTAGGAAGTTCATTACTTACTTGGACTGGTCTAGCACTAGGCAACCCGCTATCCTATCCTATTAATCAAATCTTTTCCAAGTTTTCTCTTGTGTGTTGGTAGTCTTTCCTAGTTAAAAAATATCTCCAAAAATCACTAAATTAATGGTTCATAACCTTCTAAATCATATATATGCTTTAAACCCTACATTTCTATTGATTTTTTTAGTAGTCAATTTTATAAAAGGAATGATAAAAAAACTAGTTAAAAAGATATATCTACATTATAAAAGTACCATCCTCTATCTGTGTACCCACATCATAGATCACTAATCCCTCCTACCTCATACAAATCTCTATAGGCATCATGTCTACCTCTACCTATAGCCACAAAATCGTTGCCACTCTGGCATGTCTATGATCACCTTTAACCACCCCATCTCCCCACAATCCTCCAATGTCCACATCTCTCACCCAAATCCCTTGTTGTAGCCACTCAATCAAAGCCTCATCCTCTAATGATTACCCTATCCCTTATGGATCCACTCCCTCATCTCCAAATATATGATCATGTGGTTCTAGATACATCCCTATATCATCTTTACCTCCCTCCCTATCACTATCATCTCCACATCCTCTCCATGTGCATCATCCCCTTGTACACCCTCAACCTATACATTCTCAACTTTAGATCTATCTCTTAGACCAGCCTGCACTGATCTCTAATAACTAGGGCAACAATATGCATGATCCTCATAGGCTATCCTATCCTTTGTGGTCGTAAACTAAAATACCTCCATAGTCTCTCCCTCCATGTCACAAGACATTGATGTGATACTATCAATCTCAATAGATGCATATTTTCACACCCTATTGTATAGGTATCAATCAACCCTGTGTTAGCTATCTACCTCCTTGACTTGTATTCCATAGTCTTTATATCTATCAAGCTATGCTTTGCCACCCTTGGGTTTATACTCGGTCCCCACTGTGTCATATCTTGTATTGCTCATGTAAAAACATGTGGCCCTATTAGCACATCTTGTCATAAACTAAATTATCTTAATACTATATCATGCCTATAATGCTTAATGATATACTCGTTCATACCAATAATTTAACATGGTGTTAAAAAATAATTCATATATTATGTATCCTATCTCCACTACAAAACTACCTCACTATAAGGCCAACATGTAATATCATGTGGTCCCAACTCATCCAATACCCTCTAATAAAAATTCATATCCCCCAAATGGTGTCTCTATGATCCTGTAATGATGTACCACCTGTAAGCAAATAGATCACCTACTTATATTTATTTATCCAACATGCCTCTCTACTACAATATGCTCCCATGTCTACACCTACAATAGTATGGATGACCTTATACTTGTCATTTTATTCTACATGAATGTATGCATGTATTTATACAAGATAAGTATTTGATTTCTAGAATTCAATTAAGTTATTTGATTTCACATTCAGTATAATAATAAACCATCTCTTAGGATGCCACTTTTTGATCTGATCAACCATCTATTTACTAACCTAGATCTACATAGAGTAGCTGTTGAAAGTTGTCTCAACCACCAATGGTCTATCCAATCATAGATGGTCATCTTGACCACCAATAGTCACCTTAACCATCGACAGTCAACCCAACCATTGATGGTCACTGTGATAGTAAATTTTAGCAAGATGTTTTCACCTACCTACCCTAACCAAATTTAATTTTTTGTGTCCTTGCATTTTCATAGACACCTTTCTAATTTTTTGAAGTAGAACCCAACCATCTAACACTAATATTAGTTTTCTTATCACTATTTAGTCATTTCTAGTCTATTTTTATAGCTATCATTTCTTGTGTTCAATTTCAATACCTTTTGATTATAGATGCAAGTACCTTATCTTCTAATTTATGAATTTAATTATTTAAAACAAATGGATTGATAGCCCTAGAGGAAACTCTTGCTTCCAGGATCTAGCTATCATTGTTAAGCACAAGATATACTAAGAGGTGGGGGGCTGAATCAATATATCCTATATCTGATAGATATTTTACTCAATCAAATTCATTTTCTTCCATACATTTAAGATATGATATAAAACTGAAATAATAACATGCACTACACAAGAGAGAGAGAGGCACCAAATTTTTACGTGAAAACCCAATGTGGGAAAAACCACAGAGAACAATCTCAAGTATATGAATGAGTAACAACTCAAATCTACAAAGTTTGAAAGCACCAATTTATAGGAGCACCAACCCCTTTGACGAGCACCAATACAATAAATATTTTTGAGCACCAACCCCTCTTATGTAAAACACAACTATCTCTCAATGTTGCTTTCTCAACAAATGATATAACTCTAATATATCTCTTTCTATTCTCTCCTCTTTTATTTAATATAAAATAATTACAAACCATGAACTCTTACATATTACAAATGGCTTTCCAAGCCTCCTTTTTAGCTTTCCAAATGACCTTTGGCATTCACCCTTTGTGACTGTTCACTCATGAAAAATGGCACCACATTTGTATGACCCTTCAAATTGTTTCATTTGAAAATTAACATGGTGACCCTTCATGAGAAAATGCATCCTTTCCTCTTTTGTCTTTATCTTGGTGACTTTTTGAATTTCTCAAGGTGACCCTTCATGAGAAAATGTGCCCTTCCTCTTTTATCTTCACTTGGTGACTCTTTGAATTCCTCAAGATGACCTTTCATTGGAAAATGTGTCCTTTCCCTTTTTTGTCTTTACTCTTGACGCTTTAAATTCTTCATGGGCCCTCTTTTGACTTTATGCAACCAAAAATATATTCATTAATATAAATAAATATCAACACACTTGAGCTAAAAGATGAACATTAAAAACACCTTTAGAAATTAAATGCTATGGGGCCTTTGTCACCAATAATGTTAGAACTTTGACATCAATGACAATATTTCCAATAATATCCCCCTTTATCATTGATGGCAACCTCAAACTGAAACTACCACATCTTGAAACTTATTCTTGTACTTGTTTCTATAACTATTCATGTACCTATTTTTGTACTTCTCCCCCCTTTGACATCAATGACAAAGTTCCTATCCTAGAGCTAACACTTAGTTCCCCCTCAACTGATGCTGATCCTCAATGGTATGAAGTAAAAGAAATTACTCCCAAGTTCTCTCATAGATACTTGAATGTGTCCTTTGATAGTGTCTTTGTGAAGATATCTGATAACATTTATAAGTTATTGCCTATCCTCTGAGCATCTGCAATCAACTCAATCAAATATTTTATTCTAATCTCAAAACCTTATGCATAAAAATTTAATATGTATCCCTAATCACATATGTGACTTACACTCAATATATTATGTTTAAGACCTTCTACATACAATACAATCTCAGTCTTGGTTCTACCATTATCCATACTTAATGTACCTTTTCTAGCTATCCTATAAGTGGTATTGTCTTCAAATTTCACTGTGCCACCACTGATATTCTTTAGAGTTATGAAATTGCTCTTATCTCCTATCATGCACCTCAAAAATCCACTGTGAATGAACCATGGTTGTTTTTCATTTCTTGCATGCAAAGTTGTCTGGAATAACATAGAATTTTCAAGTCATTTCTTCTGTCATGACTCTGTCTAAACTCTCTTCTTGATGAATGGAGCTTTGAAAATTTGGTATTTCTTGACTAACTTGAATACACTTCTATCATGCTAGGCTATGTATCTAAAATTATTGCACTTGTAACATACTATGGCCTCTTCATCAAAGCCTGATAGAGGAGCAAAAGAGTTATGGCTTCTGCTTGACTTTGCATGAGTTTCCTTCTCCTTGTTTCTGAAATTGTTATCTCTTTTCTGACAATATATTTTATTATGACCATAACCATTACAATAAAACCAATAACTATGAAAATAGAACCTATTCTAATTTGTGTATCTTTGACTTGGTTGTCTTTTGTAGCTCTGTTCCTTTCAACCTTCTTTGTTTGAGTTGTCATCTTCATTCTTAACTTCTTACCATTTTATTTTCTCTTTTGTAAGGGCTTCAACATAGCTCTTTTTATTTTAAAATCTAATACCTATCTTATCTGATATTTATTTTTGACTTTCTAATATCTTATTCAACATGTTAGTGCTATTCTCAAAATTTGAATCATTGGTTGATTTATCATTGACTGATTTATTTATTTTCTTGATATATTTTTTTAAAGAGGCAATTTTAAAAACATACCTTTCACATTCTTCACTTACTCTTTGTAATTGATTTGTTAGGTATTCTTTAGTCTTTTTGGATTGTTCAATGTGTGCTTGTAGATCTTAAATTATTTCCTTGGACTCCTTTTCATTTTTCTCGATCTGGAGCTTCAATATTTGATTCTTCTTCTCAAGAGCTTTTAATTCTTCTAAGGCACAAATGAGTTCTCCTTCTAAATTCACCTCGGCTTCATCCTTGCTTTCATCATGTCTTCTTGTTGATCATCTATACTCTTACTTTTAGAGGCATTTTCATGTATGGTCATGAATAAATTTTCTTATTCATCTGAGTCAAAGACTCTACTATCTTCGACTGAGCTAAGATCTTTAGAATATAAACTTTTCTTCTTGAATCTCTTCTTGTATGTATAATTTCCTTCTTCATTATCATGATTATTCCTATCTGGGAACTTATCTACAAAATATCCAATCTTACCACATTTAAAACATTTAAATGGAAATTTTCTTTGATATTTACCTATGCCCCTTTTAGGCTTGTGGATGAATAAGGATTCATTGTCATCTTTTTCTTGCTAGAGCTATCACTTGATTCTTAAATTTTGGCCTTGTATTTCTTAGATGTTTTCAAAGAAACTTCCCTCTTTGAGGGTTTCTCTTGTTTAGTCTGTATTTCATATGCTATAAGAATACCATGTAGTTCATCCATATTTAAATTATCTAGATCCTTCATCTCCTTAATTACAAATACCTTTACATCATACCTCAATGGTAGAGATTTAAAAGCCTTTGGTACCATCACTGACTCTTCTAACTTTTCTCTAAGGCCTTGAATTTGATTTAGTATTTGATTAACCTACAAAAAATAACTTGTTATATTTTCTTCCTCTTCCATTTTCAAACTCTCAAACTGTCTCCTAAAATTCTAAAGCTTATCCCGCTAAACTTTTCCATCACCTTTGTAAATATTCTCAAGTTTTACCCGAGTCTCATGAGTAGATTTGCATTGCATAAATTTAACAAATTTTGATTCACATAAACCACATAAACCTTTTTATCCATGTAAGTAGTTACATGTATCTATGGCTCTTCGTATTTGTTGGTTGAATATTTTGTCGATCAACATACTAATAAACAAAATAGGTCTGATCAGCCAAAGTAGGAAGATTAGTCATCCAAATGTGTAGTTTTACCACATCAGAAAGACATTGATCTCTCCTCTCATCAAGGGGAGGTTCCCTGTAGCTATGCTATATATATATATATATATATATATATATATATATATATATACATATACATATATATATATATATAGAAAATAATACTCATGGGTGAGACAAACCATCCATCTCTCTTCTTTCAGAGATGATGTGTACAAAACAAAGAAAAAACTCAAATGAATGACATAAAACACTCCTCTTGTTTCAGAAGAACTATTCAGCCAACGACAAGAATACTCCTGGAAATAAAAGTAGAATGTAGCAAAGGATGCAATAACTAGCAAATTGAGATGCAGCTCAAAGTCTTCACCTGGATTTCTCAAGAGTAAGATACGAAGGAAAATGAGGGCACAAAGTTGCCTCAAGGTCCTTTACACAGGAATGAAAAGAAAACAAACTAAAGGCGGTTATGGGGGCACAAAGTCTCTCCATAGTTGACTCTTTAGGACACCTTTTTTAATTGCTGTCACTAATTCTACTTGTTAAATTAAAGGAACAAAAGATATATTGAAGAAAAAGACATAAGAACAATTTCTTCAATAACAAAGATATTACAGCACAAAGTCTGAAAAACCACTTGCTTTCTTATTCCAATAACAAAATATGGTCAGCAATCTGAGCTCAAAGTCTTAGCAATGCCTTACAATTTGGGCAGAGTTTTGTTCTAAATGTCAAAAAAGATATATTTATTACAATCGAAGAAAGTCCCTTATATAGCCTCTTAAGAAGGATTTGGGAACAATCAATACATCAATTTGCATTGGAATCTATTAAGGAGATGTGCTAGAACTTAGGGGTGCTTTACCCATTTGATTTTATCAATGCAAGGAAATAAGTCACGCTTATTGAAAATTACAACTTCCCTGGCGATCTGATCTTATCTTCATCGTTCCTCCTTGTCCAGTTAATTAAATCGGACCCTGGATTTGATGTACTATTCTGTTCCTCTCCACGTTCTGCTGGTCTTGGCTTTGAGATCTGTGAATGTATTCTGGTCTATATGTTTTAAAGGATCAATGGCTAATTCACTGTGTTGAATTTGATGTTTCTAAGCACGTCATTCCTTTGTCTTCTTTCGGTTTTTCTGTTTGGCACTTTTTCGGATTGCACTTGCCCTTTTGGGCCTTAAGAAATGACCCATTTTGAGTTGGGAAGAGCCTCTCGCAAGGGTATCTACCCTTTGGGCAGTCTTTGAATGGCCTTCAGGCTTCTTTGAACTTTGGCGATGAACCATTCCATTGAACCAATCTGTTGAACAAAAATGGTTCAAGCTGATGGTTCAATTTGAATGAACCGAGCCGATGAACTAAGCATTGAACCGAACATTGAACTTGCCTTTAAACCATGTCTTTGAACTAACCGTCAAACCAAGGCTTTGAACCTTTTCATTGAACCAAGACGTTGAACCAAATTTTGGTTCAACGGTTCAAACAAAGCCTTGAACCAACTGACAAACCGCTTGATTGAACTAAAGAATGAATCAAAGCACTGAAATTGAGTGGATGAACTAAATGTTGAAACAAAGCATTGAACCACTTGATTGAACCCACCTTTGAACCATTTGATGTTGAACCAAAAGATGAACCAAACGTTGAACCTATTGTTGATGCTTGCCGATGGAAATTTCTATTTGAACCAAGGTGATGAACCAATTCTAAAAATGACCAATCATTAGAAACTAATTCTTTTGATTGAACGCACCTGTAGAAGTCATGAAACCCATTGAACTTGTAGAAATGAGCCTGTTTGCAGTCTGTAGATTTCTAAAAAGCTTGGAAAAATGAGGAATTTGAATGGTCAAGACAAAATTAGGAAAGGGAAGAGATAATTTTGGTCTGTAGGACCAAAATAATTCAAATGTTGTCCCAAAAATAGCAAACATTTTTGGGGGACAACAATTGGCTCCAGTTGGGGAACTTCTGTCAATTGCAAAAAGAATTGAAAGGAGTAGAATCCAGAATCTCCAGTGCCTTGAAGTGTGCCATTGGGCTACAGAGTCATGCTACCCAGAAATGGAAGGCATCAAAAATGGAAACAAACAAAACAAAATAGAATTAAAAATTGTACAAATATATATACAAATGAAATGATCTGATACTTTAAGAATTGAAGTATTTCAGATGCTGCTTCTTGAGAGACAGTGAAAATAGTGTGCCATCTTGGTAAACTAGCAAGAAAATGTTTTGTCCCCAGAAACAGTGACGGGCGAATGGAGCTCTCTACTAGGAGACCAATTTTCTATGTCTTCCTCTTGGCCTTTTCTTCTTCTTGTTCCAAGGCAAGATGTGGTCTTCAAACTAGAAACCATAACTCCTTACTCTCTTGGTGAAGGATTCCTTTGCCTGATTTTGATTTGCAGCAGCATGGTCCATTACCATAATTGGTTGTTCTTCTGATTCAGTCTAGCACATGATTGGATTGTCCACATCAAACTCTTGACAAACTATCAGCTTAGCATCTCCTTTGATGTGAAGGATTTTGACTTCTTCATCTTGAGTAGTGTTCAATCCGAGCAACAGAGGTCTGTATCCAGCTATGGAAAAAATGCTAACTTGTAAATTGCATGAAGGAAGAATATCTCCTTAAGGAGATATCAACACAGTCCCAACTTCATCATTGGTGCAAGAATTGCTATCATCATTAGAAGCTAATCTCCTATCATATTTCTCTTCTTTAGAGATGGAAGATCCTTCCTTGTTTATACTGCATCCCACCAATTCTCCTAAAATCTTATTTGGATCAATTCTTGGATTGTCAGCTACAGGACTTTCATTTGAAAAAACATGAACATCCTCTGTGGTCAAGAAGTAATTACCCCTGCCTAAAGGCTCAAACAAAATTTGAGTTACAGGGGCTATTTAGGTGACCACAATTTTTACCTCAGACAGGTCTGCACCTGGTTCTCCATCAATGTCCAATTGCTCAGGATTGGCTTGCAGGGATTCAAACTTAGTCATCTAAATTTTGGATTTCTTGACATGATTAATCATGTCAAATGACTGGAATGGGCGTGGAAGAGAAGATGAGAGTTCATCCTTTTGATTTTTGAGAGGGTGAGGACTGGTTTGCAAAGTTAAAGTAGAAGGTGCAGAGATGTTCAATGTGCTTACTTATTTGGTAATCACCGGGTCCTTTGATTGAAAAGGAAGAGGGGTTCTCTACTCAATAATTGAAATTATTGGTTAGGGTTGCTCCTCTATCTTCTCTTTGTCAGCCTACTGGGCTGATTGATTCTGGGACCTGGTGAATACTGCGTATGATCCTTTGACTACTTAACCTTCACTTTTGAGTTCATCCTAGTAATTTAGGAAACCAATGTGGGAGTCACCAGCTAATTCTTCTAGATCCTCCCTGAAGAGATCAATGCCATTTTCTTGCTCTAACTCAAGTTGGAAATAGGAGACATGCTCTGTTTCTAGATATCAAACTACTGAGTTTGTTGGAGGTGCTTCAAGGGCAGGATTCTTTTATGGGGGAGGAAGATGATTTTGTTGCCCTTGACTTCTGGTAGTGTTGCCTTGATATGGTTGATTAGGGAATGTCCTCCTTGGTATATCTTTATATAGGGGAGCAGAAGACATACTTGGTGCCATTTGCCTTTTCAAGGCTAGCAATTCATTTGTCAACTTTTGCACCATTGGATCAGTGGTGCTTATAGATGAATATTCAAAAGATGATGAAGCTCTAATTTTGTTAAGATCTCTCCTTATCTTTCCTGCCAAGATAAGGTCATCTTCTAGCTCAGTAGCCAAGTCTAGAGTAGCCTCAAGGTCTATGTGTCTATCCCATCTCAACAGAAAACTCACTTTAGGCAGCTGTGAATTGATGAAGAAACACATGAGATTTTGAGGTGTCGGCTGGGCGATCATGAGAATCCTATGCCTCAGCTTGTTGAACCTGGCAATGAAGTCCCTCATAGGTTCATGGGGCTCCTTCTTCATCTATGTGAGCTAGGCCAGAAAGGCATGTGCATCTTCTATAGGTTTGAACCTTGGTTCAAACTTGGCTTTGATAGTGTCACAGCCAGTCATTGATCTAGTTTACAGATGGTAAAACTAGTCTGCAGTAGTACCTTGTAATGTCTCCATAAAAAGCCTGACTACCACATCTTCAAATTCCACCCCTATCACACCACAGGCTATGGTGAAGGTTGTAATGTGTTCATCAAGGTGGACTCTTCCATCACTAAAGAATTTGGGAAAATTCTTCCTTGAACTGAGTGGTAGCTCATGCAGAGGTGGAGTCAAGTTGAGTGGGCCCAAAGAGTTACTCCAAGGGCCTCAAACTGCCATGATTTAATTATGAACAATAGGGATAACACGTCTGAGTGGAGTTGCCAGATTATAGGACAAAAATGGAAAAGAAATTGGCCTTACTTCAACTTAAAGCTTGAGGCTTCAAACTGTGCTTTCTTTCCCAGTAGCTCTAGTTTTGCAGACCAGATAATATAATGGAGATGGATGAAAATGGAGGTGGATGAAAATGGTAAGGCTATAAATGGATAATGGGTAAGACATGAAATGGAGTCGCCAGATTTTGTAATGGATAAGGTTATAATGATAATGGGTTATATAGGTGATGTTTCAATTTGAAACTTGAGGTTCCAAATTACACAATATTGTGTATATCCCTAACAGAGTCGCCAAAAATTGTTGGTTGAATATTTTGTCAATCAGTGTACTGATAAACAAAATAGGTCTGATCAGCCAAAGTAGGAAGATTAGTCATCTAAATGTGTAGTTTTATCACATTAGAAAGACATTGATCTCTCTTCTCATCAAGGGGAGGTTCCCTTTAGCTATGATATATATATATATATATATATATATATATATATATATATATAGAAAATAATACTCATGGGTGAGACAAACCATCCATCTCTCTTCCTTCAGAGATGATGTGTACAAAACAAAGGAAAAACTCAAATGAATGATAGACAGCACTCCTCTTCTTTTTGAAGAACTATTCAGCCAGCCACAAGAATACTCTTGGAAATAAAAGTAGAATGTAGCAAAGGATGAAATAACTGGCAAATTGAGATGCAGCTCAAAGTCTTCACCTGGATTGCTCAAGAGTAAGATATGAAGGACAATGAGGGCACAAAGTCACCTCAAGGTCCTTTACATAGAAATGAAAAGAAAACAAACTAAAGGTGATTATGGGGGCACAAAGTCTCTCCACAGTCGACTCTTTAGGACACCTTTTTTAACTGCTATCATTAATTCTGCTTGTTGAATTAAAGGAATAGAAGATATATTAAAGAAAAAGACATAAGAATGATTTCTTCAATAACAAAGATATTATAGCACAGAGTCTGAAAAACCACTTGCTTTCTTATTCCAATAACAAAATATGGTCAGCAATTTGAGCTCAAAGTCTCAGCAATGCCTTACAATTTGGGTAGAGTTTTGTTCTAAATGTCAAAAAAGAGATATTTATTACAATCAAAGAAAGTCCCTTATATATCCTCTTAAGAAGGATTTAGGAACAATCAATACATCAATTTGCATTGGAATCTATTAAGGAGATGCACCAAAACTTAGGGGCACTTTACCCATTCGATTTTATCAATGCAAGGAAATAAGTTGTGCTTATTGAAAATTGCAACTTCCCTGGCGATCTGATCTTATCTTCATCATTCCTCCTTGTCTGGTTAATTAAATCAGGCCCTAGATTTGATTTACTATTCTATTCCTCTCCGCATTCTACTGGTCTTGGCTTTGAGATCTGTCAATGTATTATGGTCTGTATGTTTTAAAGGATCAACGACTAATTCACTGTGTTGAATTTGATGTTTCCGAGCGCATCATTCCTTTGTCTTCTTTTGGCTTTTCTGTTTGGCACTTTTCTGGATTGCACTTGCCCTTTCAGGCCTTAAGAAATGACCCATTTTGAGTCAGGAAGAGCCTCCCACAAGGGTATCTACCCTTCGGGCAGTCTTTGAATGGCCTTCAGGCTTCTTTGAACTTTGGTGATGAACCATTATGTTGAACCAAGACATTAAACCAATCGGTTGAACCAAAAATGGTTTAAGCTGATGGTTCAATTTGAATGAACCAAGTTGATGAACTAAGCATTGAACCAAACATTGAACTTGCCTTTGAACCATGTCTTTGAACTAACCATCGAACCAAGGCTTTGAACCTTTTCATTGAACCAAGACGTTGAACCAAATTTTGGTTCAACGGTTCAAACAAAGCCTTGAACCAACTGACGAACCGTTTGACTAAACCAAAGAATGAATCAAAGCGCTGAAACTGAGTGGATGAACTAAATGTTGAAACAAAGCATTGAACCACTTGATTGAACCTGCCTTTGAACCATTTGACATTGAACCAAAAGATGAACCAAACATTGAACTTGCTGTTGATGCTTGCTGATGGAAATTTCTTTTTGAACCAAGGCAATGAACCAATTCTAAAAATGACCAATTGTTAGAAACTGATTCTTTTGATTGAACGCACCAGTAGAAGTCATGAAACCTGTTGAACCTGTAGAAATGAGCCTGTTTTCAATCTGTAGATTTCTAAAAAGCTTGGAAAAATGAGGAATTTGAATGCTCAAGACAAAATTAGGAAAGGGAAGAGATAATTTTGGTCTGTAGGACCAAAATAATTCAAATGTTGTCCCAAAAATAGCTGACATTTTTGGAGGACAACAATATTCATACATCACTGCTTGCCAAATGTCAAATATAAGGGCCATCAAGTAAGTCCCCAGCCTTATGATCTAAAAGGAATAATTTTCCCCATTAAGGAAAGGTGACTTATTTGTATAAAAACCTTCATGTGATCCATCCATCGTGATTTCCCTGATCTACCTTCAAGCTTTAAACTCTTTTCGAAAGAACCTGCTCTGATACTAATTATTAAGCACATGATATACTGAGAGGGGGGTGAATCAGTATATCATATATCTTATAAATATTTTACTCAATCAAATTAATTTTCTTTAACCACTTAATCATACATTCAAGATATGCATTAAAACTAAAACAATAACATGCACCACACAAGAGAGAGAGAGAGAGACCAAATTTTTACATGAAAACTGAATGTGGGAAAAACTATAAAGAATAATCTCGAGTATATGAATGAGCACCAACTCAAATCTACAAATTTCACAAGCACCAACTTGCAAAAGCACCAACCCCTTTGCTGAGCACCAACACAATAACTATTTATGAGCACTGACCCATACGATCACCAACCCCTTTTATGTAAAACAAAACTATCTCTCAATGTTGATTTCTCAACAAATGATAGAACTCTACTATACATATTTTTATTCTCTCCTCTCTCTTAAAATAAAATAATTACAAACCATTCAGTCTTGCATATTACAAATGGCTTTCAAAGCCTCCTCTTATAGCTTTACAAATTACCTTTGGCATTCACCCTTTGTGACCCTTCACTCCTCATGAAAAATGGCACCACATTTGCATGACCTTTTGAATCCTTTCATTTGAAAAGTCACATGGTGACCCTACATGAGTAAATTCATCTTTTCCCTTTTTGTATTTATCTTTGTGACTTTTTGAATTCCTCAAGGTGACCCTTCACAAGAAAATGCACTCTTCTTATTTTGTCTTCACTTAATGACTCTTTGAATTCCTCAAGATGACCTTTCATGGGAAAATGCATCTTTTACCTCTTTTGTCTTTACTTCATGACTCTTTGACTTCTTTATGGGCCCTCTTTTGAATTTATGCAATCAAAAATATATTCATTAATAATAAATAAATATCAACACACTTGAGCCAAAATATGAATATTAAAAACACCTTTAGACATTAAATGCTATGGGTCTTTTATCACCAATAATGTTAGAACTTTGAAATCAATGACAATATTTCCAAAAATATCCCCCTTTGTCATTGATGGCAACCTCAAACTAAAACTACCACATCCTAAAACTTGTTCCTGTACCTCATCCTATATATGTTCTTGTACATGTTTTTATACCTATTTATGTACTTCTCCCCCTTTGACATCAGTGGAAAAGGGCCTATCTTGGAGTTAACACTTAGCTCCCTCTCAATTGATGCTAATCCTAAATGGCAAGAAGTAAAAAAAAATCTTCCCAATTTTTCTTGCATATACTTGAATGTGTCCTTTGATAGTGACTTTGTGAAGATATCTGATAACATATATAAATTATTGCCTGTCCTCTGAGCATTTGCAATCAACTCATCTAAATCTTTTCTTCTAATCTCACAACCTTCTACATAAAAATTTAATGCATGTCTTTGATCTCATATTTGACTTACACTCAATAGATTATGTTTAGGACCTTCTACATATAATACATTCTCAATCTTGGTTCTACCATTATTCAAACTTAATGTACCTTTTTCATCTATCTTGGTAGTGATATTATCTCCAAATTTCACTGTGCCACCATTGATCTTATTTATAGTCATGAACTTTTTCTTTTATATTGTCATGTACCTCAAACATCCACTGTTAATGAAGCATTTCTATTCTTCATTTCTTGCATGCAAAGCTATCTGGACTAACATAGACTTTTCAAGTTTTTTTTTTTTGCCATGACTCTGTCTAAACTCTCTTATTGATGAATGGAGCCTCGAAACTATGGTCCTTCTTGACTGACTCGAACACACTTCTACAATGCTAGGCTATGTGTCCAGAATTATTGTACTTGTAACATATTATGGCCTCTTCATCAAAACTTGACAGAGGAGCAAAAGAGTTGTGGCTTCTGCTTGACTTTGCATGAGTTTCCTTCTCCTTGTTTTTGAAATTATTAGCTCTTTTTTGATAGCCTATTTTCTTATTATCATAACCACTAAAATAAAAATAATAACCATAAAAATAGAATCTATTCTAATTTGTGTATCTTTGACCTGGTTGCCTTTTGTAGCTCTATTCCTTCCAACCTTCTTTGTTTGAGCCGTCCTCTACATTCATAACTTCTTCCCTTTTTATTTCCCCTTTTATAAGGGATTCAACTTAGCTCCTTTTATTTTCAAATATCTTACCTATCTTTTCTGATATTTATTTTTGACTTTCTAATATCTTATTCAACATGTTAGTGTTATTCTCAGATTTTGAATTCTTGGCTACTTTATCATTGACTACTTTTTTTTTTCTCAATATCTTTTTTTAAAGAGGTAATTTTAATAGCATACCTTTCACATTATTCACTTACTTTATGCAATTGAGATGTTAGATATTATTTAGTCTTTTTGGCCTTCAATGTGTGCTTGTATATCTTTAATTATTTATTTTGACTCCTTTTCATTTTTCTTGATCTAGAGTTTCAATATTCAATTCTTATTTTCAAAATCTTTTAATTATTATAAGGCACAAATGAGTTCTCCTTCCAAATTCACCTCAGCTTCATCCTCACTTTCATCATGTTCTTTTTCTTGATCATCTATACTTTTATTTGTGGAGGCATCTTCATGTATGGTCATGAATAGATTCTCTTCTTCATTAGAGTCACTGATTCCACTGTCTTTGACTAAGCTAAGATCTTTAGAATATAAAATCTTTTGTTGAATTTGTTCTTGTATGTAGACTTTCCTTCTTCATTATTAGCATTATTCTTATCTAGGCACTTATTTGTAAAATTTCAATCTCACCACATTTAAAACATTTAAATGGTAACTTTCCTTGATATTTACTTGTGCCCCTTTTAGGCTTGCAGATGAATAGGGATTCATTGTCATCTTATTCATCACTGGAGCTGTCACTTGATTCTTGAATTTTGGCTGTCTTTATTAGATGTTTTGAAATCAATTTCTATCTTTGAGGGTTTTTCTTGTTTAGTCTGCATCTCATATGCTGTAAAAATACCATATAGTTCATCCATATTTAACTTGTCTAAATCCTTCATCTCCTCAATTACAGATACCTTTGAATCATATCTCAATGGTAGAGATCTCAAATTTTTTTGTACCATCACTGATTATTCTAATTTTTCTTCAAGGCCATGAATTTGATTTAATATTTGATCAACCCACAAAATATAACTTGCTATATTTTCTTCCTCTTCCATTTTCAAACTCTCAAACTATTTCCTAAAAGTCTAAATCTTAGCCCGCTAAACTTTTCCATCACCTTTGTAAATATTCTTGAGTTTTACCCAAGTCTCATAAGCAGATTTCCATTACATAACTTTAACAAATTTTGATTCACATAAACCACATAAAATAACATTTAAAGCTTTAGCATTATTTTGACTTGCCTTTTATCCATGGAAGTAGTTACATGTGTCTGTGGCTCTTTGTATTCATCCATCGTTACTTGCCAAATGTTGAATCCAAGGGCCATCAAGTAAGTCCTCATCTTTATGGTCCAAAGGGCATAATTTGTCCCATAAAAAAAAGGTGCATTATTTGTAGAAAAACCTTCATGTGATCCAACCATCATGCTTTTCGTGATCTACCTTTAAGTTGTTAAACTCTTTCCAAAAGAACCTGCTCTAACACTAATTGTTAAGGATAAGATATACTGAGAAGGGGGTGAATCAATATATAATATATATTATAAATATTTTACTCAATCAAATTCTTTTTCTTTAACCGATTAATCATACATTCAAGATATGCAATAAAACTAAAATAATAACATGCACCACATGAGAGAGAGAGAGAGAGAGAGAGAGAGAGAGAGAGAGAGAGAGAGAGAGAGAGAGAGAGAGAGAGAGAGAGAGAGAGAGAGAGAGAGAGAGAGAGAGAGAGAGAGAGAGAGAGAATTTTTACGTGGAAACCTAACATGGGAAAAACCATAGAGAATAATCTCAAGTATATGAATAAGCACCAACTCAAATCTATAAATTTCACAAGCACCAACTTGCAGGAGCACCAACACAACTATTTGTGAGCACCAACCCAAAGGAGTTCCAACCCCTCTTAAGTAAAACACAACTATCTCTCAATGTTGCTTTCTCAACAAATGATAAAACTCTACTATATCTCTTTCTATTCTCTCCTCTTTTCTTAAAATAAAACAATTACAAACCATGCACTCTTGCATATTACAAATGGCTTCCCAAGCCTCTTTTTATATATTTTCAAATGAACTTTAGCATTCACCCTCTGTGACCCTTCACTCCTCATGGAAAATGGTGCCACATTTATATGACCCTTTGAATCCTATCATTTGAAAAGTCACATGGTGACGCTTCATGAGAAAATGCATCCCTTCCCTTTTTGTCTTTATCTTGGTGACTTTTTGAGTTCCTCAAGGTGACCCTTCATGAGAAAATGTGCCCTTCCTCTTTTATCTTCACTTGGTGACTCTTTAAATTCCTCAAGATGACCATTCATGGGAAAATGCATCATTTCCATCTTTTGTATTTACCTCTTTACTCTTTGACTTCTTCATGGGCCCTCTTTTGACTTTATGCAACCAAAAATATATTCATTAATAATAAATAAATATCAAATTAATTTAGTCAAAATAAAAACATTAAAAACACCTTTAGACATTAAATTCTATGGGGCATTTGTCATAAATAATGTTAGAGCTTTGACATCAATAAAAATATTTCAACAATTTCTAGGCAATCCACTCAACTATCTGTCTAACAAAAAAATTTACTTTAGTGTTTTCTTATTTGTAGTTCATCCTCTCAAGCCAAATAGGAGTTATTCACAATATTATGATTCTACACACATGTAATAAAATAGGGTTTTTAAGCATATACGTACTTAGTTTCTTTTTCTTCTTTTCAAAATAATAAGCAAGAAATTCACTAAAATAAAAGTTCTTAAGCCCAGAATGGGTGGTGGCTTTGTCGATCAGGCCAAATGGGAGTCCAAGAACTTGGAGGATAAAAACCTAGTATTTTAATTTATCCACCCCTATGAACATGTTGATAATTCTAGTTTTTAACCAATAAGCACCAAAAATGGAGTCCTTGGATTGTAGCTTCAACTTTAACAATATTTATTATCAGTATTTTTGTGCTCCTGAATAGTAGTAAAAATGCACTTAAGGGTGGAATTGGATGTCATGGACATTGGATTACATGTTATTTTATTATATATATGTTCTTTAATTGATGGATTTTCATGTATGGGTCTTAAACGCAAAAACACTAGTTGGAGGTCAATAAGTTGCCTCTTCACTCCCAAAAAGCTACATTCTAGGACCCCTTACTACAACTTCTACCACAAATTTATCTTAGAGATTATATAGAATAGATATGAGGTAAAATTATAGGGATTTAAAATGCATAGGAGGGATCTTATATTTCATCCACATGACTTATAGTTTTTGTTTTATGTATGCCTAAATTTAGGACAAAAATCAACATCTTTCTTATATTAGGAAGGGCATTCTCGAGCCTAGAATGGGTGGTGGATTTATCAACCAAGATAGTTGGGAGGCCAAAAACTTGGTCCTAGACATTATTCACACTTATGTATGTGTTGGTTATGCTATTTTTTAGCCAAAAAACACTAAAAATGGAGTTCTAAGAATGTAGCTTCAACTTTGACAACATTTGTTGTCAATGTTTTAATGCTTCTGAATAGTAGTGAAAATGCACTTGTGGGTGGAATTGGATGTCATGATCATTGGAGAAAGTGTAATTTTATTATACATATGTGCTTAAAGTGATGTATTTGCACTTATGGGTATCAAAGGTAAAAACACTAGTTCGAGATTAACAAGTTGTCTCTTCATTGCCAAAAAGTTGCATTTTAGGACATGTTATTGAAACTTCTACCAAATATTGATTTCAAAGGTGATAAAGACTAGATCCAAGGTGTAATTAGAGTTATTTCACATTTATAGGAGGGATCTTATGGTTCATCCATATGACTTACAATTTTTGTTTTATGCATCACTGAAGTTAGGCTAAAAATCAACATCTTTCTTGTATTGGGAAGGGTGATCTTGAGCCTAGAATGGGTGGTGGGTTTGTCAACTGATCTAGATGGGAGGCCAAAAATCTAGTAATATAAATTATCCAGCCCTTCAAATATTTTGGTAGTTCTAATTTTTTTATCCAAAAATCACTGAAAATGGAGTTCTGACTGTAGCTTCAACTTTGACAATATTTGTTGTCATTATTTTTGTGCTCCTAAACAGTAGTGAAAATTCACTTACAAGTGGAATTAGATGCCAAGGTCATTGGAGTACAAGTAATTTTCCTATATAGATGTGCTTGAAGTGATAGATTTAAACCTACGGATCTTAGAGGTAAATAATCTAGCTGGAGGTCATTAAGAAGCCTAAAAGGCCTAATAGTCCAAGTGAACCATATACACATGGCTAGAATCTAGTGGCATTGGAATTGGGTTTCAAAACCTTTGAAAGGTTTTTTTGAAGCTTTTCAAAGTGTTCCAAGGGTTAAAAAGCCTTCAAGAGGCTACTAATCAGTCAAGGAGCCTATTAGGCCTTCTAGACCTAATTAGGCTAAATTGCATGCCTATAGGTAATGGAAGGATCTTGACACTAACAAGGGAGAATTTTATGGTTCATAAGAGATGATAAATTTTAGGGGTTTCACAAATATACCAATAGACCTAGATGGCCATTTAGGCGTAATTAGACATAAATGACCACCTAAAGGTAGTCAAAGTGGCTTCAAAGCTTGGCCAAGGGGTATCATGGACCAAAGGGAACCAAGTGTTTAAAACTATTGATGCAGGATCATCCTTTGTATAAACTAGTATGGTGTCCATGTGAGAGTTTTAAAGTGTTAAGTAGAGTCACTAGTCTTTGTTAGTCCTTTAGATTCTTCCTACTTGTTAGAAAGGTCCTACTTATCTTATATACTTAAAATAAGTGTCTATTGTATGATTTGAAAACTAATATAGTTCTTGAGAGAGAGTTTTGGAGCCAAAAATGGACAGTCTTTCTTAGAGGAATGAACCAAAAGGATAAGCATGAGTTCTCAGACTGTAGCTTCAACTTTGACAACATTTGTTGTCAAATTTTTTGTGATCCTGAATAGTAGTGAAAATACACTTGTGAGTGGAATTGGATGTCACGATCATTAGAACATGTGTAATTTACCTATATATATGTGCTCAAAGTGATGAATTTACACCTGTGGGTCCCAAAGGAAAAAACACTAGCTGGAGCTTAACAAGGTGTCTCTTCACTACCAAAAAGTTACATTTTAGGACCTATTATTCCAACTTCTACCACAGATTGCTCTTGAAGGTGATACCAACTAGATATAGGGTGTAATTGGATGGATTTCACATGAAAAAGAGGGAATTATGGTTCATCCATATGACTTATAGTTTTTTTTTATGCATACCCAAAGTTAGGCTAAAAATCAACATCTTTCTTGTATTGGGAAGGGCATTCTTGAGTGCATAATAGGTGGTGGGTTTGTTGATTGAGCCAGATGGGAGGCCAAAAAATTGGTAATAGAAATTATCCACTCCTATATGTGTGTTGGTAATACCAATTTTTAGCCAACAAGCATAAAAAATGGAGTTCTTAGAATGCAATTTTAACTTTTACAATATTTATTGTCAATGTTTACATGCTCCAGAACAATAGTGAAAATGCACTTGTGGGTGGAATTGGATGTAAAAATCATTGGATCACATGTAATTTACCTATATAGATGTGTTATCATAAATGGATTTGAACCTATGAGTATTGAAGGCAAAAACACTAGTTATAGGTCAATAAGTTATTTCTTCACTACCAAAAAGTTCTATTTTAGGACCCGTTACTACAACTTCTGCCATATATTAATCTTAGAGGTGATACAAACTAGATCCAAATTACAATTATAGGGATTACACATGCACAATAGGGGTTTTTATGGTTCATTCATATGACTCACAGTTCTTGTTTTATGTATGCCTAAAGTTAGGCTAAAAATCAAAATCTTTCTTGTATTGGGAAGGGTGTTCTTGAACCTAGAATGGGTGGTGGGTTTGTCAACCAGGCCATATGGGAGGCCAAAAACCTATTCCTTGAAATTATACACTCCTCTCGATGTGTTTGTAGTGCCATTTTTTAGCCAATAAGCATCAAATATTATGCTTGAAATATAATGAAAATTCAAATACGGTAGAGTGTATTAGTGTGAGATATTAATAAACTTGATAGGTTTAAGATTGATCTCCATTTGAGCATCATATGGTAGTTTTTACCTTAAATTTGATATTTATTTTACTATGATATTATAATTTTTATTCTTATTAGTCAAAGATTTTTTGAGATGGCCAAATATTTTTATGTAAAAATAAATCACACACACACCACTTATTGTTGTAGGTAACATGTTGAATTTTCATTGCACTATGATGTTTTTCACCATATTCATTGTATTTTTCATACTAAAAATATTTTATAGGAGTGTGACATAAAATTTCTACCAAAATCAATCAGGGAATTTATTCCAAATATTTTTGTGAAAGACTAGATGGATGGATTACCAAAATATAAAAAATTGTATCCATGAAGAGTGCACAAGTGTAATTGGATAGGAGTTAGTTGGTTTGATAAAATACAAATCTATAACTTATCAAATAAAAGATGGTAAAGAATCTAAAAGGTGTGAGCTTATTATGAAAGAGATGCATGTTTCAAAATTTATGGTCGAATTCAATGAGAAAATTATTTGAGTATGTAAGGAACACACATAGGGTTAAATGATTGGATGGACATTTCAAGCTAAGCAAGGACACATTTCCACTTGATTCTATTATTTTAGTAGTTGACTTTACTAAAAATTATATATTTAAGCCATAAATGGAAGTTCAATCATAGTATTACAACTCAACACAAGTTGTCATATTTGTGCATATAACATTCATGCATGCACCTAATAGTATAGAGGAAGATCAAAAAATATTAAGGGGGTACCATTTCTATATCAGTGATGACCAATCACATTGCACAAAGTATGTGGAAGGTTATTTTAAGAAGTTCTATGAACAATTGACTCAGAGGAACATTACTTTTAATAAGCATTACATTTGGTTATAAAATTGTACATCACAATTCAAGAATGCATGGATGTTTTATTGGTTAAGCAAGATGCATGTTACCACTAGTGTAGAACATATTTGGAGTTTCTCTGAGGCTAGCCATGGAAAAGGGAAGCATGATGGTGCTGGAACATTTGTAAAAAGAGTTGTTATAAGGGAGGAGTTAAAATTTGACCCTATTTTTAATTTGACTGATGTAAAAATTGTGGTTGAATGGTGTAATGAGAACATATGTCATGGTGATCAATAAAATTCTACTATTCATAGAAATTTTTGGTTAATGGAGGAAAAAGACTTGGAAAATTATGAATATTGTATGAATCTAATGAGTTTATGTGAGCTCCATTCATTTCATAGCTCAAATATAGGTTCTTAGACTATTCATACGCAACACATGGCATGCTTTTGTTATGCATGCATGGAATCTGTTTGAAATGAGTGTGAGTCACAAGAGTGGGTGGATGACTAGAGTTCCAAACCTTTAATTCCAATCAATACATATCAGGTTCCACTAGCATTGTGAGTTATAGATATGACATCGTCACATGAATTTGACCATATATCTGATCTAGTGCATCCAAGTAGAAGATTAATCTTTATGTAGTATTTATTCTCATTATCTATATTCATAGTGTCATTAAATTTTTTTGTGATGCAGGCCATATTTTTTTAGTTATTGTAGATGAGGACAATGAAGAGGGAACACATTACTACTTATGACAGTGTGTACATGGAAAGAAAAAATTGACTTCCCCAGTCGTAGATGGAGAAAACATTGACTATCCCATTGGGCCTATGGTAGTCATTAGAACTTGGCTTTGATGATATCCTATCAAAAATTCAAATGTATGGTTATTTCAAGACTTTGAAATGCACAAGAAGATATTGCATTATTCAAATTTGGTTCTTGCAATGAATATTTAGTTGCAAAAATTTTGTGGGAGGATAAGAAATAAGAATATATGAAAAGTTTATGAGTCAGACCATGAAGCTATTCTTGATATTATAAGGATTAGATCAAATCCTAGTGGTTCTTTGGATTGAAATGCACAGGTATGTTGACTTCTAAAATATAGATGTAATCAATTTTACCAAATGTTTTTGATTTTGTAGGTATTATGTGCATAAATTTCATCTTTCATTACTTACTAACATTTTTTTGTAGGTTAGTTGTGCTAAATAAGCTTCCACCTTCATGTGGTTGACACCATTAGTAAACAATTTCATATTCTTGAAGGTAAGAGAAGCTTACTAAAAGTATTTGGTGTTTTCGTGCTCTTGAACAATTTATCATGACAAATCTCTCTCTCCTTATAGACTTAGAAATACCTAGAATGATCTACATGGATCCTAGCTAAATTAAATGCATTAAAATTGTCTCAAATGGTATTGCATACCAATGTTACACACAAAACAAACACACTTTTCATTGATTTGCATATTTTCATTGGTATAACATTCCTGAATAGTAGTGAAAATGCACTTGTAGGTGGAATTATATTTCACATTCATTGGAGCATGTGTAATTTGCCTATATAGATGTGTTTAAAGAGATGAATTTGCACCTGTGGGTCCCAGAGGCAAAAAATAAAGTTGGAGGTCAACAAGTTGTCTCTTCACTACCAAAAGTTACATTTTAGGACTTGTTAATGTAACTTCTACCACAAATTGCTCTCAGAGCTGGTATAGACTATATTCAAGGTGAAATTAGAGGGATTTAACATGCATAAGAGGGATCTTATGGTTCATCCATATGAATTACAATTTTTTTTTTATGCATGTCTGAAGTTAGGCTAAAAATCAGCATCTTTCTTGTATTGGAAAGGGCATTGTTGAGCCTAGAATGGGTGGTAGGTTTATCAACCGGGACAAATGGGAGGCCAAGATATTGTTTATAGAAATTATCCACCCCTAAAAAAATGTTTGAAGTGCCAATTTTTAGTCAAAAAGCACCATAAATGGAGTTCTTGGAATGTAGCTTCAACTTTGACAATATTTGTTGTCAGTGTTTTCATGCTCCTAAACAGTAGTGAAAATGTGCTTTCAGGTAGAACTAGATGTCATGATCATTGGAGCACATGTAAATTACCTATATAGATGTGTTTTAAGTGATGTAGTTTCACTTGTGGGTTCCAGAGGTAAAAACTATAGTTGAAGGTCAACAAGTTGTCTCTTCACTACCAAAAAGTTACATTTTAGGACTTGTTACTATAACTTATGCCACAAATTGATCTTAGAGGTGATACAAACTAGATATAGGAATAAATTAGAGGGATTTAACATGAACAAGAAGGATCTTATAGTTTATCCATATGACTTATTCTTTTTTTTATACATGCCTAAAGTTATGTGAAAATTAACATATTTCTTGTATTGGGAAGGACATTTTTGAGCGCAGAATGGATGGTGGCTTTGTCGACCAGGCCATATGGGAGGCTAATAACTTGGTGTTGGACATTATCAACCAGTTCAAACATGTTGTAATTTTTATTTTTCAACCAACAAGCACTAGAAATGGAGTTCTCAGTCTGTAGCTTCAACTTTGACAACATTTATTGTTAATTTTTTCAAGCTCCTAAACAGTAGAGAAAATGCACTTGTGGGTGGCATTGGATGTCATGGTAATTAGAGAACATGTAATTTACAAATATAGATGTGCTCAAAGTGATATATTTTCACCTATGGGTCCTGAAAATAAAAACACTAGTTGGAGGTCAATAAGTTCTCTTCACTACCAAAAAGTTGCATTTTAGGACCCATTATTGTAAATTCTACCACATATTTATCTCAAAGGTGATATAAACAAGAATCAAGATAAAATTACAGGGATTTTAGATGAATAGGAGGTATCTTATGGTTCATCCATATAACTTATAATTTTTATTTTATGCATGTGTGAAGTTAGGCTAAAAATCAACATCTTTCTTGTATTGGGAATGGAATTCTTGAGCCATGGACATTATATTCCATTTTGGATGTGTTGGTAGTGCTGGTTTTCATCCAATAATCATTGAAAATGGAGTTATCAGAATGTAGCTTCAACTTTGACAACATTTGTTGTCAGTGTTTTCATGCTCCTGAATAGTAGTGAATATGAATTTTTAGGTGGAATTTGATGTCATGATCATTGTATAATGTGAATTTTTTGTATATAAATGTGCTCAAAGTGATGGATTTGAACATGTGTGTCTTAGAGGTAAAAACACTAGTTGGAGGTCAACAAGTTCTCTTCACTGCCAAAAAGTTGCATTTTAGGACCCATTACTGAAACTTTTTCCATAGATTGATCTTAGGGGTGATATAGAATAGTTATTAGGTGTAATTATAGGGGTTTCATATGCATATAATATATCTTATGTTTCATCCATACAACTTACAATTTTTTTTTTATGCACGCCTAAAGTTAGGCTAAAAATCAACATCTTTCTTGTATTGAGAAGGGCATTTTTGAGCCCATAAGGGGTGGTAGGTTTGTTGATCAAGATAGATGAGAGGAAAAAAACCTAGTATTGGAATTTATCCACCCATTTATATGTGTTTTAAGTGCTATTTTTAAGCCAACAAACATTGAAAATGGATTTCTTAGATTATAGCTTCAACTTTGATAACATTTGTTATCATTATTTCTATGCTCATGAACAGTAGTGAAAATTCACTTACGGGTGGATTTGGATTTCATGGTCATTGGAGTACATGTAATTTACCTATATAGACGTGCATGAAGTTCTTATTTTCACCTACGGATCTTGGAAGCAAAAACACTAGTTGGAAGTCATTAAGAAGCCTAAAAGGCCTAATAATCCAAGTGAACCATATACACATGGCTAGAAGCTAGTGGCTTTGGAATTAGGTTTTAATACCTTTGAAAGGTTTGTTTTAATCTTGTAAAAGTGTTTCAAGGGTCAAAAATTATTCTGGAGGCTACTAATCATTCAAGGAGCCTATTGGGCCTTCTGGACCTAATTAGGCTAAATTGCATGCCTATAGGTAATGGAAGGATCTTAACACTAGCAAGGGAGAAGTTTGTGGTTCATGAGAGATGATAAATTTTATAGGTTTCACAAATAGGGTCCACATATAGGAGGTAAAAGTGGATTCAAAGCTTGGCCAAGGGGTATCATGAACCAAAGGGAACCAAGTGTTTAAAACTATTGATGCAGGAACATCCTTTGTATAAACTAATATGGTGTCCATGTGAAAGTTTTAAAGTGTTAAGTAGATTTAGTAGTATTTTTTATTCATTTAGAGTCTTATTATATGCTATAAAGGTTATACTTATCTTATATGCTTAAAACAAGTGTCTGTTGTGTGATTTGCTAAACTGATATAGGTCTTGAGAGAGAGTTTTGGAGCCAAAAATGGACACTTTTTTCTTAGAAGAATGAACCAAAAAGATAAACATGAGTATAAAGATGAAAGGAGATTATTTAGGTACAAACATCAATCAATAATATTTGAGTCATACCTCCAAGGGGTGTAAATATGTGTGTTTTCTATTGTGTGACAGTCTGTGTATGTGAAAGATTGTAATTGAAAAAGATTAGTAAGAACTATAAGAATTTTGTGATTGTAATTAGTATTTGGTGCTTGAAAATCCTTTCTTTAAATGTACTTGAACTCCAATAATCAAAAGATAGATAATTCAAGACTTTGAAAGTCCCTTTCTTTTAGTACAAACCAATTTTGGTTGAAAATCAATATTTGTAGAGCTTGTTTGTATGATGAAACTTGTGTATGGTTTGAAACTAAGCATTTGATGAGTTACACAGGTGAGTGGAGAGTCATATAGTTTTTATATTTCAAATAACCTCTTTTAGGTTTATTAAACAAGGTTAATTAGCTCTCAGGTCCTTAAAGTGTAGGAAAACCCTAGTTATAGTGTTTTGATTAGAAAATGGTCATAAATCCATTTTAAACGCATAGAATTTGATGAAAATATATGGAGACGTAGTAAGAAGGTTATTAAACTATTACAAGTGTTTTGGAGTAAAAATTAAGTATATATATGACATAATGAGTAGTTATCCATAGTAATACTTAGAATTCCAAGTTCCTCTAAACAACAAATAGGAAAATTGACCTATCTTGCTCAGTTTTGAGCCAAAAGACACCAAGTAAAAATATATTCTCATCCAAAAAAATCATTTATACCTAACTGAGGTGTTGTCATAGGCAAATAAGCCATCATTTATGTTTCCACCTACTAGTGGAACAATTAGATCTCTTGATAAAAATAAGGCTGAGTTACTATTTGATAAAAAGGTACTATAAACAATTAGTAATTGGTCTATCTACCATATAAAAGCTTTGATACATGTGAAATACCTATTGAAAATTCATAAAATTGGTCTTTATCCCAAATACAACACTAAAAAGGTCTTTTGTATCCATTCAATCAATAAGGTCTTGAAAGGGAAAAGAGAGTGAATAGGTACTAAAGGGATTAAAGTAAGAGTCTAAATTTTGAAGAGAGTGAAGTGATACATTAAAGTGTATCAAATATCAAGAGCTATTAAGACTAGTCAAAGACTTCATGATCTCTCCCAAGGTCTATTTTCCTACTCTCTTGGTTTCAAAGATGGAGTTTGGGGATGTTTCAGAGGGAATAGAGATAGGATAGGGTCTAACCCATGGAATGAATAAGTATTATGCACTTTCAAAGACAATTTAAGGCTTAAATATTAGATTCAAGAGCTTCTTGACTATCTTATAGATGATGTTAGCTTGCCTTGACTGATATAAGCTTCTTCACTAGTGTAAAACCCTTCCTATTAGAAGGAGAGACTTAACCACCTATTAAGAAGTATCCTCTTTGAAATGTATTAACTCTTAATAATATATTTACTCTCTCACCAAGGCTATCAAACCATCCTACCCATTTGAATTGATGCAGAGCAATCATATCAACTAAACCCTTTTCAAATTCTTGTACTTGTTTCTCATGGCCTGGAAATGGTCTCCTTGATTATAAAATGCAAAAGATGGTTATAATAGCTTATTTTAACTCTAAGTACTTCATCACCATTTAAAACACTCTATGAAAATCCCTCTCCTACAACTTAATCACCCATTTCCTTATTCCTCACAATATTAGTCATTTACTTATTATAGGCTCTTATAGGGTACAATGGCCTAATTGGTCTTTTAGGGTATGAAATGCCAATAGACTACCTGAAACTAATAACAATTCCCTATAGACATTTATTACACTCTTTTTAAAACACTCTTTATAATTTCATATACCAATTCTCTTCCTTTCTTCTACAAGTCTCTTTCTTGGTTCACTCTCCTAGTAGCCATATCACACTATAAAGATCCTTGTCTTAGGTTATCTAAAGAAATTCAAGATTGTTAAGCATAGATATACGGAGAGGGGGGTGAATCAGTATATCATATATCTTATAAAACTTTCCCTTAATCAAATTCCACTTAATCAAACATTCAAGATATGCAATAAAACTGAAACAATAAACACCACACAAGATAGAGAGACACCAGATATAACGTGGAAACCCAATGTGGGAAAAAACACAAAGAAAAATCTCAAGTATATGAATGAGCACCAAACCAAACAATATTTGCAAGCACCAACTTGCAGGAGCACCAATCCCTTTACTGAGCACCAACCCAACAACTGTTTGTGAGCACCAACCCACAGGAGCACCAACCCCTTTTCCAAGCAACAACCCAACAAAAATTCATGAGCACTAACCCATAGGAGCACCAACCCCTTTGCCGAGCACAAACCCATCAAAAATTCATGAGCACCAACCCATAGGAGCACCAACCCCTTTACTGAGCACCAACCCATCAATAATTCATGAGCATCAACCCACAGGAGCACTAACCCCTTTGCTGAGCACCAACCCAGCAACTATTCATGAGCACCAACCCACATGAGCACCAACCCCTTTGTGTATACCACAAAAATATCTCTTAATGTTGTTATCTCAACAAATGATAGTTCATTACAACATCTCTTTCCTCTCTCTCACCTTTGCTCTTCTAAGCTAGATATAACAAATACAAATCATATTCTTCTCTCTCGAATGCTCTCCTAAGCTATATATTACAATATCAAATCAACCTCTCTCACTCATAGTACAAATGGCTTCTCAAGCCTTTATTTATATCTTTCCAAATGACCTTTGGCCTTCCCCCTTTGTGACCCTTCAATCCTCATGGAAAATGGTGCCAAACTTGTATGACCCTTCATATCCTTGCCTTTGAAAAGTCATGTGGTGGCTCTTCATGAGCAAAAACATCCTTCCCTCTTTTGTCCTTATCTTGGTGACTTTTCATATTCCTCAAAGTGTCCCTTCATGAGAAATTGTGCCCTTCCTCTTTTGTCTTCACTTGGTGACTCTTGGAATTCCCCAAGATGACTCTTCATGGGAAAATGCATCCCATCCTTCTTTTGCCTTTACCCAATGGCTCTTTGACTTCTCCATGGGCCCTTTTTTTGTCTCATATGCAACCAAAAATATATTTGTTAATATTAAATAAATATTAACATACATTATCCAAGATATATTTATTACAAACATCATTAAATGCAATGGGGCCTTTATCACCAATAATGCTAGACCTTTGACATCAATGACAATATTTCCAACAAAGATAATATAAAATAATATCTGATAACCCATTAGCATATTCCTACTTTACTGAATCGGTCTTGGTCCAACTCTCCCTCTAAACCCTTATTCTCACACTCTTAGAATCCCATTAAGCCTTCATTAGTCCCATGAAAAAGCTCAATATTGAAATCCATACCTGTCCTATCCATACCAATATTCTTTATTCTTTTATACCTTGTGAAAACACATCAAATTACAACTTTCCAAGAAATTTCAATGGTTAGGTTTGAAGATATGCACACTTGAAGGTTAAAACCCTAGGTCTGATTTTACCAGTCTGTGTATAGACCGAGAGGGTTTAAAATTATGTAGTTGAGTTTTAAGACACCTTATTGAGTTAATTCATCCTATATATACTCTATCCACAATAAACTCACATGTTTAAAACAAGATTCTACCTTGATTCTACATTATAAAGCTTATCCCACTAAGAACTCGGAGTTCTTTACTTGCAAGAAATTGTATATGACCATGAGCATACAAACAAAATTCAAATGCAATCACTAATATTATTTATTTATTATAAGGGTCTATTTCCTTTAATCCTAATCCATGCACAAGACTCAAAACTAAGATAAGTGAATAGGTGTTTAACAACTACCAATCTAAGATTGATTCAATCACCAATATAGGATTCAATTAACAAAAAGATAGGTTCAACAACCCTTCTTATTACATTTACATTCTTATATAAACAAATCTTCTTAAGAACAAGAAATGTCAATCTTTCTAACTATAGGATCTGTCATACCAATCTGATTTGTAAAATTATATGAACAAGTTATTCTCAATCTCATAACATTGTAATCCTTAAGAATACTTTAGAACCAATCATTCATAATACTCTGAACACAAGTACAATCTTTGTAACTTTCATGAACTTGTTTCTAGGTTACAATCACCAATATAAGATTCAATTAATGAAAATATAGGTTCAACAACCCTTAATTCTAATTTCATTTGCATTCTTATAGAAACAAAGCTTCTTAAGAATAAGAAATGTCAATCTTTCTAACTTTAGGCTCTGTCATACCAATCTGATTTGTAACATTATCCTAACAAGTTATTCTCAATCTCATAACATTTGTAATCCTTAAGAATATTTCAAAACCAATTATTCATAATAATTTGAACACAAGTGATTTAAACAAGACTTACTTCATTGGTTTTCTTAAATATTCATGTATAGAATAAGAATGCCATGCATGAATGCCATATATAGGCATATAATGTCAATAATACATCCATTAACATATATGCATACAAAAAATTACATCACGTCTAATAACATAGTATCTAATGTTGGGTGAATACATCATATATGCATGTATAATGCCAAAAATGTGTACATTACCATATAGGCATATAAAAAAGTACATCATCTACAACATCCTAATCATCAAATAGTCTCCCTCTCTTTGCCTTGCTTATAGATGGAGATATCCTAAATACCTTGGATTGTTCCAAGGATTGATTGTGAGTACTACACTCATAGATCGCTTGCAGCCAAACCGATTCAAATATAAAAATTATTATAAAATTAAAAAGCATACATGAAACCAAGTTAAGAAACTCATTTTAAATTATAATTAAAAAATCATTTAAACATGCACTTACCTCAAGGTCATGGTCCTTCTCAATTTACTATTGATGCTTGACTGGGTTAGTGCCAAGTTTAGCTGCACAAATAGGCATGTTAAATGATGAATAAACATGAGGAACCACCATAGTAGTCATGTAAATTAGACTATCAAATGTCATATGACAACCCTGCATACACAATACATTCATGCATATAAGTTATATTTGCCTAAGTATGTAGTAAAATTATTAAAATAATAATATTAAATTATCATTCAAAATTATAAGTGATTATGTACCTCAGTGAGTGCTTATGCAGATGACATTACAACAATAATGCTCGATTTTGTATCAACTCACAATGATGATGAGTGTTTACCCTAGTCATCAACTAAATAAATAACCTAATTTTTAATAACTTGGGAAATTCATTGATTGAACAAGTTGCTAACAAAATTAGTCTTGCATAAGATATGAAAATATCTAATGAAGTCATGGGAAGCATGAATGTGACAAGTGGATATGTGAAATGTGACTTGTAACACCATACTGAAGGCAAGAAATGTCACTTTCAAGAGGGAAAATGACAAGACATCCAAGGCAATGGTGCATCTCCTACACCTCTTGATGCAAGAGCATCCTAAAAAATTGTATATATAGTCCTATAGTTAGTCTTATAAGGGTTGATAGGTGTCGATAAGCCTTGAATGAGGCATTTAGTGTGTGTCTTAGATCATTTATATGTCTTGGAGTGTTTTCCCTCCAATACTTGGTATTTGAATTTTCAAATGTATTTGAGTGAATATTTTCTTAAATTTTAATAATTAATGTGTCTAATAGGTTCTAAAAGGTTTGATACGTGGATAGGAGTCTCATAAATTTAGTTAAGGTCATATTTATCTTTATTACTCATTTAAAGGTCTTAAATGACTTGATAAATCTTCAAAGATTAATTTTTCTAATTTGTGATAGGTCTGTAAGAGGAATAAGGACCTAAATTAACACATCCTAAACTTGGAGGAGTGTTCAACAACATGATCAGTTTGAATATATCATTTCAAGGACACACAAGATGAAGTAAAAAGTATAAACTACCAACTTTACATTATTTGAGGACTATAACTTCTATTTGAATCCTTGAAATTTTATAAAAACTTGGGAATAGTAGAAAAATAAGCCTAAAAGATGATTCCAAAGGTTTTTTGATCTAATAAAGCCTTACAATCACATTTATTGAAATATGAGTTTCATGTAAACCTGTAACTTCATATCTCTAAGACAACGAGGGAGGATTTATGTGTGAATTTTGTGAAATTGAGTAATTGAATGCAAGTTAGGTGTTAAAACATCCTTGATACACCTATATACACTGGTTTAGATGATTGTATAGTTTTGATGAAGTGTATTTCAGATTTTGACTTGATTAAGGTCATTAAGCCTAATTTTCTTAAGGCAGTGACTTGGTATAGTTAAGGATAGTCCTATGAGTTATGGTGTCTAAGTTTATTTATTTTGAAATTTTTATTATGTTAACACCTTGAATACTCTGCTTACAAACATTCATTACTTTTTATTCCAACTGATTATTGGTGTGATCAAAAATCCCTTAGAAACAGTCATTGTGATAAGACAAGTAACTTGTATATGTGTTTGTTGAAAAGTTTGTAAATTGAGTTTTAATTTTTAAGACACCTAGAGTGATAGGTTGATATTATGAGGGACATCTATACAACACTTTTAAGAGTGTCTTAAACCTTATAAAATATGTCTCATCAAAATCTAATTAAATATACAGAAAACATACCTGAATATTGTAGAGATAAGAGTGAGTGGACAGTCTTCTTTACAAGTGCATGATTTTGGTGATTGAAAACATAGTTTGAAAGGAGAAATAAAAGCAAGAAATTTGAGATTAAGGATGAGTTTATAACACTATTCCAATCCATGTTAATACAACAAAAAATAAAAATTCCAACAAAATTATATTAGGTATTTTATATTTTCTTACACAAAATCTACCAATGATGCAATTAAGGTGTATGAATGTACACCTAGAATATATAAGATTCACTCAAAATTTTACCTCTATAAATGTATATGGTGTTGTACTGACAAAAAAGATGTAGTAGTGGTTGGCCCACTACCTAGCTCAGTATATTGAAATTGTGATCTCAAAGGCAATGTCTCCTCCTAAAACACAAAAAAAATACATATATATTATTCAATTTAAATGTGTAAATTAATTTTTACCTTTTTAATTTGCAAATATAACCTAAAAATTTAACATTAAATTTATATAAAAGATACCTTTATGTAGAATGTATTACAAATATCTCATTACCTAGGAGATACATTGAAGGAGTTATTACTAGGACCTATTTATAATGCCTTGAATTGTAACACCTTAAAGTTACTTCCTATGAGACACCTTGAAGGTATTATAAAGACTTATGTGTAATATCTTGAACTGTAATTCCTTCAATATATTTCCTAGGTGATACCTTGAAATTAGTATGAGGACAAATTTTTAAAACCATCACGGTATATCCTAGGAGATACCTTAAATGTATAACAAAGATCTTGATACCTAGGAGAAATGTTGAGGAAATTACAAGGATATTCGTGGTACTTCAAGGTAATTATTAGGTGTGAAGTGATGATAATCTCACACCTTTCAGACATTATCCCAAGATACTTTGAAATATACCCTTGTTTACTTACTTAGATTTACCATTAAAGAACACTTTAAAATTTAATATACCTATATTGATGATTGATAATACATTACCCACTTTATTTATGCTTCTATAATCTCTTATACTTTTCTTAAGATTGTTCATTGACCATTCTTAGACCTTTGTCCATTTTGAATTTGCATTTCCACCATGTTATTCCTTCAAGGCCAATATATTGAAACTAATAATGAAGGTTCCTTATTCATACCATTTCTTGAGTTTATATGGCTTGAATATCATTCAATAATTTCATGCATGATTTACATTATGGTGTTTACATACCTGATTTATGTTTAAAGGCCATGTTTTAGGGTTTTTCAGGAAGCTCAGAGGATGAGAGATACTTAACAATCATTTATAAACTCTAGGACCCTTTTTATCTTTTTAAAAATTCAAATAAAATATTAATAACCTCATTCAACCTTTCCAAACCTTAAACTAAACTCATGCAACTTGTTACATGTGTTTCAAGTGACTACATTGATTGTAGATGCATAAAAAACATGGTATTGAGGGGTTTCAATGAGGAAAGCTTCAAACTGAGTACAAATTCAATTCAAAATTGAATGGATCTTATTAATTCATACACAAAAAATATAAAATACACTAATTCAAGTGATATAAGATTGTTATTTTCAAGAAACTTGATCTTCAATACACATGGAACCCTGTTCTTGAACTGTAGACAATCATATTCAATTCTAAAATCCTTATCTTCATGTTTACCAATCACAATTCATTCAAGAATCATAAAAGAAAATTAATAAAATTAAATAAAATAAGATTACTCATTTAAGAATCCATTTATGCACCATAATATTCTTCATATTGATCTTCACATATACATACATTACAGACCTATAGACTGCTATGACAACACATAGGTCTAAAGGCCTTATTCTATCCTCTATGCCACTTACTCCTCTTTTTACCTATGTACATCCTCCTTAATTGTATTTTATTAAGTGCATTCAAACTCATCTCTTAATTTTAATAAGTCTTTATTTGGTCTTGGTATTGAAATAGATCATAAATCTCTCTCTTCACCCTTATCTCTAACTCATGCTTCTTCTAATGTAGAATTAGCTTCTAAGTGAGACTTGAAATAGAATTTAAATTTAAAATATATCAACATGACTCTAAAACTTGTAACTATACCTATTAAGACCATTCTCAATGGTTTAATTCCTTTACAACTTGTCACTATCCTTACAAACCTTCATAAGTAGTTAAAATTTTCAAATTCTTCATTTTCAAGGGAAACCCTCATAAGACTATTAGAGACCTTAAATGGAAAATTTGAAGTCCTTATTAACTCCTAAAACACTCGTAGGACCTGACAAGGGTATAAATAAGTACAAATTGGATATTTACATCATTTAAGTGGAACATATCCTAATGCTCATGCATCATGAAGGAGATACCTTGAATGTCCTTGTAATATCATCAAAGTATATCCTAAGTATGAATGTCCTTGTAATACAATCAAGGTATCTCATAGAAGGTGTCTCTTTCACAACTAGGAAATACTTTAAAGGTATTACAAGGATGTTTATCATATTTTAAGGTATCTCCTTCATTCTTAGGAGATATATTGAAGTACCATGAATGTCATTGTAATGCCTTCAAAATATCTCCTAGTTATGAAGTTTATTGTAATACATTCAAGATATCTCCTAGGAGATATCTTTAAAGTTGTAAAAAAATATTCATATCAAGGAGATACCTTGAAGGTATTACAAAACACTTCATATAGAATAAATAATTTGAAGATATTGTAATGAACTTCCAAGAGAGAACTTGAAGGTATGAAACCGAGCTTTAGGGAGATCCCTTGAAGTTTCATGTTAAAACTATTATTACATATTTTGAAGTCATTATAAGGACTTTCATAAGTAGGATATATCTTGAGGGTATTACACAAAAATTCAAACATAGGATATATTTTAAAGGTATTATAAGGACCTTCAAGGAGATATCTTCAAGTTCCTTCTAATAATTTCAAGGTATCTCGTAGGAGATAAATTTTAGGTCCTTGAAATACCTTCAAGGCATCTTCTAGGAGATACATTTAAGTTTGGTATTATAAGGACCTCTAAGGAGATACCTTGAATTTCATTCCTTCATACCTTTAATGTCTCTCCTTGAAGGTCCTTGTAATAATTTAAAGGTATTTCGTAGGAGATACCTTAGAGGTCCTTGAAATTCCTTCAAGGCATCTATTAAGAGATATCTTGAAGCTAGTTCCTTATAATACCTTCAAGGTATCTCCTATGAGACATCTTAATGGTTCCTTTTTATACCTTCAAGGTATTACAAGGATCCTTCAAGGTATCTCCTAAGAGATACATTGAAGGTATTATAAAAACTTTTAAGGTATCTCCTAGTCCTTGTAATACATTTAAGGTATCTCGTAGGAGATACCTTGAAAGTTTTTAAAATACCTTCAAGGCATCTTATAGGATATACCTTGAATCTAGTTCCTTGTAATACCTTCAAGGTACCTATCTCCTACGCGACATATTAATGGTTCCTTTTTATACCTTTAAGGTATTACAAGGATCCTTCAAGGTATTTCCTAAGAGATATCTTGAAGGTATTACAAAAACCTTCAAGGTATATCTTAGTCCTTGTAATACATTCAAGGTATCTCATAGGAGATACCTTAACCTTGAAACTAATTCCTTTTAATACCTTTAAGTCGTCTTTTACGAGACACCTTAATATTTCATTTGTATACCTTAAAAATATTAAAAGGATCTTTAAAGGTATCTCCTAAGAGATACCTTGAAGGTATTATAAAAATCTTCAAGGTATCTTATAGGAGATACCTTAAAGGTCCTCAAAATACCTTCAAGGAATCTGATAAGAAATACCTTAAAGATAGTTCCTTGTAATACCTTCAAGGTATATCCTACTAGACACCCTAATGGTTCCTTTTTGTACCTATAAGGTATCTCCTAAGAGACACCTTAATTATTTCTTTTTATACCTTCAAGTTATTACAAGGACCCTTTAAGGTATCTCCTAAGAGATACCTTAAAGGTATTACAAAAACATTCTAGGTATCTTCTAGTCTTTGTAATACATTCAAGGTATCTCGTATGATATACCTTAAAGGTCCTTGAAAATACATTCAATTCATCTTATAGAAGATACCTTGAAGATAGTTCCTTGTAATACCTTTAAGGTATCTCCTATGAGACACCTTGATGGTTATTTTTTATACCTTCAAGGTATCTCTTAAGAGATACCTTGAAGGCCCTACAAAAACTTTCTTTAGTGATTAATTTTTTTTATTGAATCATCCTAACATATGAGAGGCAATGTTAAATGTTTCCTTACTATTACTTGTATTGAATCATCCTAGTTTATCAAAGGCAATGCTAAATAGATAATAGGGTTGACCTTGAAATTTAACCCTAGCTTGGTGTCCACATCTACTTCCCAAAAATATCATTTTAGGATTTATTATAAATCATTCATAAACTTTATGGTCTACATAAACTTCATGCTAAATATAAGCATCTCAAATATTTAGAGGTACCTTAAAATAGTATTGGAAAATTTTGTCAAGCTGAGTCCTAGTTCTCGAAAGAGCTACAAAATGGGCTGATGTCCAAATTTTTCTGGCCCCTCTCCAAGGAAACCATTTTGGAACCAAAAAGCACCTTTTCAGCCCACTGTAAATGGTTACCAAGTTACCAATAAATAGAGCTATCCCAATTCCAAAAAAATAGAAAAAGTCATGACTACATGAGTGGATTAGTTGGAAGATTTATAATAAAATAGTATAAAACTCTGTTATGATTATAATGTAAAATTATAAGCACCCAAATTTATTATTATAGCAATTAATAGTTATTATGGAAATAGTAAATTTGATCAATCTCACCATAATAAGTAAATTTTTAGAGAATTAAACAAGATATTTTTTCACCTCTGCTTTGGATGTCAGCTCAATATAAAAGAATCACAAGAAAGGGAACACAAAATTTATTACTTGGTAAAGATGTCAACAATTATTTAAACTTATACATGGGTGACTAAGAGAATGATTTAAAATAAGGATTCTCCTCCTTGCAACCCATATATGAAGTTATTGTCAAAAAATACAATGCCTTTTTCAATGCTTGCTTCCAAATCCTTTTTCAACTTCTCTAAACCAGATCTATCGAGTGAAATACATTCTAGAGGTAAATGAGATAAGAAATACATGTACAAAATACCTACATCAAAATTAACTCCCATAGTCAATACTCTTAGACCTTTTATATGAAGTTAATGGTCCTAGAGGGAACACTACATCATCAACATAACCGAACCTTACTTTAAAGCAAATAATAGTAGTTCAATTACCTATTTTGGGAATTATACTTGTTATTTTAATAAGAAACATAAGGAAAAACAAATCTAGGATTCATAACATCTAGGGTGTAATATTAATGATTAGGGACATGATTCAACCCTTTAGTCCCTTCCCCAGATCTACATATAGATCACTACTGGTAGTTTTATTTAATGGCCATGCTTTGGACATTCCCTTGGGCTTCTCTGAATGCCTTCACACAAGTGTAGGGGTCAATTTATATAGCCATATAACCCATCTACTTGCATTAATGTTCATAACCACCCACTAAAGTCATTCAATATAAAATAAAATCCTAAAGATCCATAACACATCACACATCTAACACATCACAAAGAGAGTAAATGCATTCAACAACCTTATGTGATTCTAGGCATTAAATGTAAAATGGATGGAAACTTACTAAAAATAATTAATTCAATAGTTAAATTACTTTTCAAGGCTTTCACATAGCACACGCTCCACTACTTGAAGTAGGACACAATGGTTTGTAAAAGAAATTGCATGAAAGAGACCATGAACAAGACTTCTTCAAAATTCTATGCACCATTACTTCCTTACATGACATTGTACGCTCATAGGCAAAGTTTTGCATTAAAACCTTCAGATGACTTTGTAAAGTTTGCAAGCTTCCTTCTTCTAGTTCTAAGTTTGACGCATAAAATATATTATGTAGGAGTAAAAAAGCACATGTGTAAAGCTACACAAAATAATATGAAGCCTTGTGTACAAACCTTACTTGTGTAAAATATTGCAAGCTACTTGTTTCTACACTTGGTATTTTTTTTGGTTGATGCAAGATTAAAAGTACCTTCATATTTTTTTTCCTTTTCTTGTGCTAGACATGGTGTGTCTATCATTCTTTGGTGTAAAGGCTCAGTTCCTACCTTGTCCACATTCCATGAGATTAGGACAAAGGTGAATTATGAACTTCCTCTTTATTTTTGGAGGATCATTGATCATGAATGTTAAGGGAGTTTTGGGTAGAGGTTCCTTGTGCACCCACTAGGATTTCCTATCCATGCCAACTTATCCTATGCACATTATTAGATCTTATGTTGGCTCTTTCAATATAGCTGATTAGAGTTTTAGTCCATCTTTTCTACCTTAAAATATAGATTAGGTTTAGATTTTGACTTTGGCCATGGTTTCCATCAGTTTTATCTTCTATGGTGATGGGCCTTGTTTTACATGGTTATATGTATTTTTTGTAATTCATGATGCTCTCCTTTTTGATATGTTTAGGGTTCACTTCTGATAGTTAGTTACAATATTTTTTATTGTACTTCTATTTTTCAACTTTTTGTTTCTTTTAGACTTTATATCTCATTTTTCACTCCCTCTTGCTATTATTAATCAATTTAATTAGAGTTCCATTGACCTAATTTAATATAATTTCTTTCTTTGTTTCCTTTTTTTTGGGTTCTTACATAATAATTTATCAAATCTAGGTTTTCCAATCCTTATTCTATCTGCTATTATTGTTGATCTAGTGTGAGAGAAATACAAAATTTTAATTCTTTCCATTATACATGATTCCTACCATAAGGCCCAAGCCATGTTTGATATGTAGGAAATGAGAATTTCCATTTTCATAAAGTTGCATCTATATCACTTGCATCATCAAGTCCTAAGGGCAATTGGTGAAAGCATGAATGCTAACCAGAAGTTTTAATAGGAATATATCTATGGATGAGGATAGAACTAATATGCTTGTCCCACCTACCCAGATATAGATAGATAGGGATCACCCCAAATTTATCACTTGATTGGGATTATGTAGGTAGATGTGTGGAATAATTCTAATCTATATCTATAACCTAGTCAGTGTCTAGGCCCAATCTGATCTTATTTTGTTGCCCAATCTTATATTGGATTCGATATGTTAAAGTTTTTCTATATTTTATCTGGTGAGTGCCTAATTTTTTGAATGATGAATCCATATTTATGAACCACAATCCCAATTATAGGTTGGATCTAGGTTGGAGAGTCTATGGGGCCTATTTTCATAAAGTTGCATTTGCATCACTTGTATCATCAAGTCCTAGGGTGTTGTTATCAATATATCTTCTTTTTTCAAATTGACATGAGGACATGCTTTTAAATGCATTATCATTTTTGGTAGAGTTTATATCTAATATAAAATCTATTCCCACATGATAAAGAGGATGAGATGAAGGAACAAATGCTTGATAGTCACGTTAAAAATCTGGACATTACATTTGGACTCATCAACACAAGGCATAAAAACTCTATTCGAATCACAAAGAACCTATGTGTATGTAGTGAGTGCCGCAGGGATACCAAGTTTATTTCAAAGATTACGAGAACATAAATTATTGAGAGGGATTAAATCCCATTTCATCACTTCAAAAATGGATTGTGTTCTTGCAGAGATTACTAGTGACACAATTTATAACAAACTTTAACTACAAATTGTAAAATTTCATCCTAAATTGATAGCTAAGAACTTGGCATTATTATCCATTTCTAAGTTTCTATTCTAGTGGGTTTCTTGTGGCCTTATAAACTATATTTCATCATATTAAGCAAGATGTAATGCACATTAGACTATCATCTAGGTTGAATACTTGTATGAGATAGAAGTGCATGATAAAGTTGTCAAACATAAATGTATTATTTTTCTATTACATCCTCATAGAAAATCTCATAGGATACAAAGATAATGTCAACAAAATTAATAAAGATCTTGTCTGTGGTAGATTGAGAATTTATATTGTCATATTCTAGGTTGATTGTATTTGATTGATTTCACATACTTGTCCATGTATGTATGAGATTCACTCAAAACACTCAGTAGAATTAGTACTCCAAGTGTAGTTAGATTGGCAAGATTTGGTTTAATTTCAATCAAGGTTATCTAAAATAGTAATATTACGGATAATTTGAATGCTTAATGATAGGATATATGAATGTATCAAAATCCCAACTTGAGTAGTGATCTGGTAAACTTCAACTAATATAATGAATACCCTATTTACAATCAAGTAACTCTATAAATATAACCCCTGTTAAGGAGAGGAGGTTCAAACATAATAATTAGTATAAGAAATGAAATGGGATTGGATGTTCTTATGGCTATAGGAATATTTAGGTTATGAAAGTGATTAATGTAAAGTATTCAACCCTATTGAGTGTTTACAGGTCTCTGAGTAATCTTATAGATGCATCATAAATCCTATTTGTTTAATTTAAGGACTTGATATAATACATGTTGTGAAAGGATAATGTTGGATGAAGGAGGTTAGTAAGTTGATAGATCATGTTTATAAAATTGAATATGATAATAAGATTATAACATTCAATGTCTAAAGATCAATTCTTTCACTAAGAAACCTTGCCTATTGATGCCCTATTTTGGTTGTCTATGAAAGAAGCATGCGTTAGTAAGGAGAGGGATGATAATTATATTGGAAAGATATTGGTATCAATAGATGAGGGATAAGTTTTGGTGACAAGTATTAAATAATAAATAATCTTTGAGAGTAATGATATGTGAAACTTCTGAGATAGGCTTGAGGATACACTGGAAACAAATAAATGTCATGTTACATAGTCACAAGTGTGGTGGAGGAGACCCATAGTAAAAGGAAAAGATTTATGTATGGATTAAAACAAATGTAGATTGAGAATAAATTAGTCTTGATAACCTTGTTTTTGTTTAAGTCATTCTTTGAAATATAACAAGGTTATATATCCTACACAGTCCAAAAAGAATCTACAATATTCTGTGTTTTAGTTAAGTTGATGCATTTGGAGATTGGTGAAGAGTTGAAGCTTATTGGAAAGGATAGAGACTAGATATAAATTACTAAGGGTGTAAATTTTAGCCTTTGAAATTTTGTATGACTCAATATAGTGAAATCAAGGAGCTCTCAGTTTGGGCAAACAGGGAGTTAGGGTTTCAAGAAAGAAAACCTCATATCTTTTGATGTACCCATAAAAAAATGTTCAAATTTAGTAATATTGTGTAATTAAAATTAATATAACACATTATGATGATTTTATATCTATATGGACCTCACAATTATGGACATGGTGAGTTATGTTAAAATAGGGTTTAATTAAGCCTAATCAAGGGCTAATTTGAGAGTGTAAGAGGCCAGAAGGTGGTGGAGATAAATGAAATAAGTATTGAAAACTCTTGAAGAGTGTAAGGGGGATAAAAGGAGACCCAATTTTTTTTTATATCTTTAGGAAATGTGACAAAGAGGATTGAAAAAAGGGAAAAGGATTACAAGAAGGATACAAGCCTTAAGAACATATAACGACCATATGTTCTGACATGAGTCTTGAGATGAAATTAAGGACTTGTAAAGGTTGAGTCAAATATAATGAGATAAATTAATCCCACCCATGGAACATTATTGAATCATTATAACCTATGAAAGGATTTGGTCGTTAAAGACCTAAGAATCTTGACTAGTAACAAGCTAGTAGGAGCATACGAGGAAAGGGAAGAATTGAATAAAAAGGGGTAAAAAAATGAAAGTGAATGTTAAGGGAAAAGCATAATAATATCTAAAAAGTTACTCTACATGAAAAATAACTAGATTACATTCAAATAAACTAACACACATAGTGTATAAGGAGTGAGAACCTAGTTTAGTCAAGAAGAGCAAAATTTATCCATGAGAAATTTCCAAAGAAGGAAACCATTCAATGATGGGTTTGATGTTTTGAAGTCTTCTCCTCTATAGATATACATCAATAACCTTTGGTTTATCATTTTATAACACTTAAAAATTCAAAAATAACATACAAAATTCCTTTATATGATGTTTCTACTTTTCTTAAACCTAACTTGAAGTTGCCATCTCTTGGCATAACAGTTGATGCACAAGTAGTGTTTGATAAAATATCTCATAGAAGTAGCTTCAAATGGAACATATTTTAAGAGGGTATTCCAGAACATATGAAGAATAACTTATCCTTTTCTATAAAATGTAAAGAGTAGGCATACACCTTGATAATGATCACATGGCCAAAGCTGGACATGTGCCTAATGCCTCATGTGGGAACTTCTCTATTGGAAATGTATGCCAAAAGAGGGAGTACAAATTATAATCACTAATTCATTGGTTAAATGTCTAAGATAACCATGGGGTCTTTAAATTAAATGATAGTAGCATATGTTACATAATCAACATGAAAATGGGTCTTCTAATTTTTCATCTCATACAATTAGAAGTCAAATTATAGAAGGCTACAGTTGTAAAGGCTCTCTAATGTTAAGGAGATGCTATTCTAATCTATTTTTGAAGATAAAAATATATGAATGATGATAATTGAATGGGATATGATTAGGTTACTATGTTATTTCAAACAAAATTAGAAACTATTAGACTGTCATGTTATTTGAAAACATAGGAAACTTGGAAAACATCAAGTGACCTAAAGTCACAAAAATAAGAGTTGTAAAGAGAAATATTAAATGAATGAAAAACATTACAAATTCTTGCAGATGTATTATTGAGATTTGTAATTCCTGGGTCATATGCAATTGCAAATTCTCACTTCCTTTTTTGTTAGTTTTCTAGTATTTTCACAAAGAGCACCCATCACAAATGGTTTGGAATCATCATTGCTACCCTCGATATGGAATTTTATTTGTTCCCTATGATCCCCAATTTCTAGATTTGATCACAACTTAATCAGACACAATGGGAATGCCACCATGTTCTTATTGTCCATCTAAATGACTCATGGAATCATATCTTTTGAGGGACTTCAGTGGCCCGTGTAACATTGTTTTGATTTATAGTAAATATAGCCTGACTTTTTAACCTTGTTTTGAATTATTGATTTTATTTGCAACTTTGATATCAATTTTTTTTTCTCAAGTCATCCTATATTTTAAGATGATTGGAGGGGATTTTTTAAACAAGTTGTTAGATAATGTCTAGTAATGTGGCTAGGAACACCATCATCCAATACTTATGATCTAGATAGTTTTTTTGACATAGTGTCTTGCAAGATATTGATTTTCAATACCACTGATATTGGAATATTTATTCTCTCACTAAAGGCAACATTTTTGTGTGGGTTTTTATGATTTATGTAAACATCTAGATTCTAGATCATTGTCTGTGTGTTCTGTTAGGTGAATATTTTGTCGACCAGCTAACTGGTGAGCAAAATAGTTCCTATCACCACAACATAGGGAGATTGGTCATCCAAGTGTGTAGTTTTACTACATCAAAAGGGGACAAATCTCTCCTCTCATCAAGGGGAGGTTTCATATTAAATATACAGAGGCTATATACTATATATATAAGTAAAAAGTAAGACACAAGGGTGGGATAAGCCATCCATCTCTCTTTTTTCATAGATGATGTTAACAAAAAGAGGAGAAATCTTGGGTGATTGGTGAAGGTACTTCTATTCTTTCAGAAGTAACATTCAGCCAAGAACCAGATCCCTTCTTGGATAGTAGAAATCTTGGTGAAGCGGTAGAAGGCACTTCTCTTCTTTTAGAAGTGCTTGTTCTTACAAACAACAGGAATCTTTCTAGTAGGATAAGTAACAGGATGCCAAGGGCATAGTAACTAGAAATCTAAGGTGTAGCAAAAAGTATCCACCTTAACTTCCCAAGAGTGAGGTATGAAGAACAATGGGGGTACAAAGTCATCCCAAGGTCCTTTACACAAAAATAGAAAATAAACACACACTAGAGACAACTATGATAGCACAAAGTCTGAAAGTAGTTGGCTTCAGGACACCTTCCTTGTTACTTTCACTAATTCTACTTACCAAATTAAATAAACAAGAACACATTTAGAAGATAGACATAAGAATAATCTTCTAAAATGATACAAGCCAAAATAGCACAAAGTCTACAAATAACTTGCTTTCTCATTCAGATAAAATCAAATGAAATACAATCTGAGCTCAAAGTCTCAGTATTCACCTTTCAATTGTGTAGAGTTTCACTTCAAGTAAGGGGAAGATCTCCCTTTGTAACAAATGGGAATTTACAATATATAGAGGCAAATAGAGGCTTGGAACTTTGTCCCATGGAGTGGCCCATGCTGCGCAATCAATGCCTTGGATGCATTCTTGGTTTTGTCAGGAAGGGCCATGTTGGAGCAAGGTGGCTACCTTAACTCTGGCATGTTGATTCATTTCTAGTGCCTCCTCCCAAGCCTGAATCACTCATTCCCTCACCTGCTAGCCACGTAACTATCTACTCTACCTTTATCTCAAAGGGGACAAATAGGCTACGCTTTCAATGTTGGTAGGCCCCAAATATCTACCTAGCAAACTATTTCACCTACTAGAAATAACTCCTACAGAGTTTCCCTCTTTGTCTCTTCCTTCTCTTGGCCCCAGCCTTAGGCTCTTTAAATGCATTCGGGTTCACGTTTTAAGTCTGTAAAAATCAATAGACACTTTATTGTAGCCAATTTGGTGTTCATGGGTCTTTCCTCTATTAAAGGTTAATGGCTAGCTAGTTGCTCTAAATTTGACATTTGTGGGCCTATCAATCTATTATGGCATGGGTGAAGACATGTGGAGGCATCCATGGCTTTGAAATAAGCTTTTTGGAATAGGCTTTGAAACTTGTTAGAGGCTGGAGGCATGGATGCAGACATGTGGCAGCTTCTGTTGCATTGGGATGAGACACATGGTAGGTTCTACACTTTGAAGCTTCATTTGAAACTATGTCTTGGCATGCGACACTTGGCAACTTTTGCTGCACTTTGAGGATCGACCTTTCCTAGAGGAAACTTACCCTTTAAGGTCTTGAAAAGGGTCGATTCATTCCTTTGATTTAGTTCAGTCATTTTGATATCTTTCAACTAAGCACATTGAACCATTTAAATGTTGAACCCATTGAATTGATGAACCAAAATGGTTCAAGGTTCAACGGTTCAAGCCTTTGAACCTTTGAGTGCTCAGAGCCGTGGAACTATGGAGTGGTTAAACTTTGAACTTTGACGAGTGCACTCAACTCTTGCCAACGACATTGAATCTTGAACCCATTAAACACTTGAACCTTTTTGCTTTAAGTTTCAATGGTTCAGTGGTTCAATGATGCTTAGAAGCTTATTGATTGAATTCTTTTGATTGAACCAAGGTGTTGAACTAATCTCAAAAATGCCTGAGTGTTGGAAACTTGCTCTTTTGAAGGAATTTTCCTACAAAAGCCTTTGAACTTATTGAACCTGCTAATCCCTTTACTGAAAAAGCTTGAAAAATAAGGAATTTGAAAGCTTAGAACAAATTTTTGGAAAGTTAAGAGACAATTTTGGTCTTGTAGGGCCAAAATAGTTCATATGTTGTCCCAAAAATGAGAAGTCATTTTTTGAGGACAACAGCTAGCTCTAGTTGGGGAACTACCTTCAATTGGGAACTCAAAACACAGTTGAGGGGAGTAGAAACCAAAATCTCTAGTGCCTTGAATTGTGCCATTGGGCTATGAAGTCATGCAACTCAAAAAGAAAGGCTCCAAAAAATGAAAATGAAAAAAACAAAATAGGAACAAAAGACCACAAATATACATATTTACAGGGAAACTCATCCGATACTTCAAGAGTTGAAGTGCTTCAGATGTTGCCCATTATGAGGTAGAGAAAAGAGAGTGCCATCTTGATACTTCAATAAGAAACTATTTTCACCATTGAGCTGATGAATAGTAAAAGGGCACCTCCATAGGGAATCAAACTTTCCATGCATCCCCTTTGGTTCTCTTCTCTTGTCCCACAATAGGACTTGATCTCCAATCTGGAAATCATGGTTCTTTACTTTTTGGTTGAAGAGCTTCTTCACCAGACCTTGATGGGTGGAAATTTAGTCCACCACTGCAGTTCTCTACTCATTCAAGTCAGCAAGGCACATGATCCTCTTATCAAGTGAGCTCTCATATGTTTGATCTTCAATCACCTTAGCCAATTTCAATGCTAACAATTCTAAGGTGATTGGTATCTCAACATTGACACCATAAAGAAGTTGGAAGGGAGACATACTAATTTCCCTCTTGGGTGTAATTTTGTCTGCCCATAGAGCATCAACCAATGCTATATGCCACGTCCTTTGGTTGTCATCCACCAACTTCTTGATGATAGTCACTAGGTTCTTATTGCTTGATTTAGCTTGTCCATTCCCTTGTAGAAAGTAATCAAAAGAGTGGAAGAGTGTAATTCCATAGTAGAAGTAGAATTGAGTAATCTCTTGGGAAGTGAAATAGGCTGAATTATTAGTGACAATTTTGATTGGGACCCCAAACCTAGACATGATGTTTTCTTTGAAGAAATTGCATACTACTTTTGAAGTAGCATGTTTGGTTGGAACAACTTCCACCCATTTGGTGAAGTAGTCTATTGCTATAAGGACATAATCATGTCTAGCACTTGAAGATGGGTTTATAGACCAATAAAGTCAATTCCCCATTGCTAGAATGGTTCCTTTATGACTATTGGCTTAAGAGGTAGGGCAGCTAACCTGGGTCTTCTGAAAAACTACTATCATAACTCACATCCTCTAACCTACTTGTATGCATCTTGAAAGAGAGTTGGCCAATAGTACCTGGCCCACAAGATCTTATGAGCAGCCACAAAAGTGAAAAATGTCCTCCACAGGCTGAATTATGGAAGGACTTTAGAAGTCAGCTTTGCTGCTCCTTGTCCACGCAATGAAGAAACATTCCATCAAGGCTTCTTTTGTATAGGCTGTTGTCCTAGAGGATAAAATTAGTGGCTTTTAGCTTGACAGTCCTCCTTTCTTTATAAGATAGGTGTGTAGGACACTCACCATAAGTAAGAAAATAAACAATACCTAAATACCACTCATTTGTGGTGGAGACAAAGAGGACTATTGGTGTGTCTTCCACCTCTGATTCTTCATGCTCTGTTCTTCCCAGCTTGTTATCAACAATCACTTGGCATAACCCTTTTCCATGCACAAGCTTTGTGGGATTGATGACCAGATCAAACTCCTAGATCTTAGTGACCTAGTTTCCTCATTTCATCCCAAACTCTTGATGAGTCAGTATGGATTTGACCATGGTATCAGGAACTAAGGCAGTAACTCAATAATTGAGGATGTAGAAACAGAAATGTTACACTGCCTTCACCACTGCATAAGCATGCTTCTCCATATTTGAGTACTTTAACTCATGAGATTTGAGAGGACACCTCATGAAGGAAATGGGAGATTCCATACCTTATTTATTCTATTGAATCATAATTTCTAAAAGCGTATGTTTTAAAGCATAGCTATAAATGGTGAACTCTTTATTATAGTCTGGACAAGCTAGAATTAGAGCATGGGCAATGGCAGTCTTGATATCCTCAAATGCCAACTTGCCTTCTTCAGTCCAGCTTAGAGTGCCCTTTCCCTTCATCATGTTTACAATGTGCCTAGTCTTCTCGGCAAACTCAGGGATGAACCTCCATAAGAAATTCACCTTTCCAAAGAAAGAGTGAACAACAGTCTTACTTGTGGGCAAAGAAAGTTCTTGGATAGACTTGACTCTGTCCAATTCAATCTTTATGCCTCCTTTGGACACAATGTGTTTGAGAACTTTCCCCTCTTTTACTCTAAAAATTGACTTCTTGGGGTTTAAAGAAATGCCATTTTGGCGGTAGCATTCCAACACTTATTGCAAATGGATCACATGATTTGGGTGATGCTTAGAGAGTAAAGTCAAGTCATCAAGATAAAATATGATGAACTTACCCATCTCATCCTTGAAGGCAAGTTCCATTTCTCTTTGGAAGGTAGTGCCAGCATTTATCAAGCCAAAAGACATTCTTTTATATGCAAATGTGCCCCAGGGTGTGGTGAAAGTAGTCTTATGCTGGTTTGCTTCACCAACTTCAACCTGATTATATCCTAAGAAGCCATCTAGCATTGATAACATCTCTAAGACTATCACTATATGTAGCACTTGATCCATGATTGGCAAAGGATAATTATCCTTCAAGGATGCCTAATTCAAATTTCCAAAATCCACACAAAGGCAAATTTCACCATTCTTCTTCCTTATAGTCACTATATTGGAAATCCATGTGGAATGATGGATTGGGAAGATTATCTTAGCATTTATCATCTTTTGTATCTCAAATAAAATTGTACCTAATATTTTTGAATTATAATGTCTGGACTTTTACCTATAAGGTGTTGAATCAGCCTTGAGAGGAATGTTGTGTCAAATTTCATCAGGCTGGAGTGATTTTAGGTCATCATAAGAGTATGCTAGGACGTCCATGTACTAGTTGAGCAAAGTGGTGAACTTGAACCTCGCATCAAGAGTACAACATTTCCCAATGTTCACCATCTTGGGGTCATCCTTGGTTCCCAAATTTACTTGATCAAACTCCTAGGAGGAGCTTGAATCTGTATGCTGCTATTTGATGAATCTATCATGCTTATCAAACAACTTCTCAAGGGAAACTAGGATTTTTGGAATCTTATTCCCTTTCATTTGCAAAAACTCCTCACCTATGCTTGAACTTGATTCAAGAGTTGATTCACACTTTTAAGGTTCACTGCCTTCAAAATGTAGCCATTCAAAGCTGTCCATTTACTCTAGAAGGCAATGATTTGGTTGTCATTATTAAATACCTATCAATGACTGGCATTATTAGGTACACTTGGCTAAAAGACCAGATTAATAGTGTACATATCTCTATTGAAGTTTGGGTAGGGAACTAAGAGAGTAGTTGAAACAGCTAGTGCATTCACCCGGTCATTGAAAGCATCAAAGTTTTCAAGTTGATTCTAGACTAGATTATTGTAGTGGCACAATATTTCATTCTTAGTTTGATATAAGTTTCTCACTTGACAAACCACCAATTCAGCATCTCCTTTAGCATGAAGGAGTTTGATGCCTTTGTCCCTAGTAGCATTTAATCCTAGTAACAAAGATTCATATTCAGCTATATTATTGGTGTTGCTAAACTGTAACTTATAAGATGAAGGAAAAATATCTCCTTGAGGAGATATCAGCACAACTCCAGCTCCTAAACTAGTGGAGGAGTAGCTACCATCAAACTCAAGAACCCACACCTCATTTGATACTAATTTTCTTTTAGATTTTTCTTCATTCGAAGGTGGAGATACTTCCACACTTGCCTTGTGTTCAACCAATTCCTCTGTTGTTCAACCTGAATGCCTTTATAGGTTGTCACCTATAGGAGCTTCATCAAATGCCTCATGAACTTCATCTGTGGATAGAAAGTAGTTACCCATGCTTGAAGACTCAAACATAATTTGAGCTTCAAGTGTTGAGGTCCAGGTAACCATGTATTTTGCTTCCTTTTTAGGGAGCAGCCTCTTCATAACACCTTTGATTGGAATCCTCACCTCTGATAAATCCATGCTCAATTCACCACCAACATCCCTATAAAAATTCCACATAAGAAGGATGCCATATGATGCTGGGACATCTGCTACCAAGACAGTCATCTTGATTCTTTTGTCTGGAAAGGTAGTAAATGCAAATTGGGTGTCTCTAATTTGCCCTAGTAGTGGCACTTATTTGTTCTACATGAAGAAGCATCTACCAAACATCTTGGTCAATGTGAGGTTAAGGGATTCAGCTACTTTAGTAGGCATGACATTGTCTGAAGCTCCAGAGTCAATGATGCAATTGTTCAGTTGCCATCCATTTATTAGCAATGAGACATAGAAAGGTTTAGTCCTACTAGGAGCGGCAGGAGGGGAAATGAAAAGATTGTTCCTAGTGGGTGCATCCTTGGGGGGATCATGTGTCACTTTGGGAACTACTTGTTTAACAAGGATGTTCTAATTTTTAACACACTAAACCAATTTATCTAATTGCTTAGGATGGGACTACAGAAATTCAAATTTAGATATTTGAATTTTGGTTTTCTTTATGTGTTCAATGATATCAAATGTTGGAAATGAACTAGGTATAGAGGATGGGCGTTCATCCTTTTGAGTTTTTTTTTGGGGGGGGGGAGAACTAGACTACAAATTTGAAGTAGAAGGCATAGAAGAATTTGGGGTACTTACCTTTCTTGCAATCACTGAGTCTTTTGGCTGAAAAGGAAGAGTGGATCCCCACTTAGCATTTGAAACTCTTGGTTGGTCACTCCTCTACTTTATCTTTATTAGCTGGTTGAGCTTATTGATTCTTGGATCAGGTGAATACAACATATGACCCTCTAGCTACATTACCTTCACTTTTGAGTTCATCCTAATAGTTCAAGAAACCAATATGGGAGTCGCCAGTTAATCGTTCTTCTTCCTTAGTGAGGATATTAGCATCATCTTTAGGGTTCAACTCAGGATAGAATGAGAAGTTTGATTTAGCTTCAATATATCTAATTGTTGAGTTAGTTGGAGGTGCTTTGAGGGTGAGGTTCCTTTATGGAGGAGAAAGGCAATTTTGTTGTCCTTGATTCTTGGTAGCATTGCCTTGGTATGCCTAATTTTGAAATGTCCTCCTGGGAATATCTCTGTATGTAGGAAAAGATGGCATACCTTGCACCATTTTCTTTCTAAGAGCTAGCACTTCATTTGCTAGCTTTTGTACCATTAGGGCAGTGGTGACTATAGGTGAGTATTCAAAAGATGAAGAGGATCTACCTTTATTAGGGTCCCTCTTTATCTTTCTACCCAAGATAAGGTCATCTTCTATCTCAGTAGCCAAGTCCTAAGCAGCAACAAGGTCTATGTGTCTAGTTCATCTCAATAAGAAACTCACTTCAGGTAGCTGTGAGTTGATGAAAAAACACTTGAAATTTTGAGGTGTCGGCTAGGTGACCATGGGAATCCTATGCCTCAGCTTGTTGAACCTGGTAATGAAGTCCCTCGTAGGTTCATGGGGCTCCTTCTTTATCTATGTGAGCTAGGCCAGTAAGGCATGTGCATCCTCTATAGGCTTGAACCTAACTTCAAATGTCTTTCAAAGTATTCCAATTACTCACTGACTGAGCTTGTAGATGGTAGAACCAATCTGTAGCAGCGCCTTATAGTGTCTCCATGAATAGCCTAACTACTATGTCTTCAAATTCCACCCCTATCACACCACAAGCTATGCTAAAAGCTACAATATGTTTATCAAGGTAAACTTTCCTATCACCAAAGAATTTGGAGAAGTTCTTCCTTGAATTACATGGAAGCTCATATAGAGGTGGAGTTAAATTCAGTGGACCAAAAGAGTTACCCCAGGGGCCTTGAGCCATGATTTGATTATGTAAAAGTGGAATCACAAATCTAGGTGGAGAATGGATAGGTAAAGCTTTGCTAGTAGCAAAAAAAGAAGCTTTGCCTTGTGTTGGTGACTTGGTAGGGCTAGGAGGAAGACTCCTAGTTCGTTGAAGGTGAGCTTGTAGAGGAAACAACTCAAAATTGCTTTTCTGCACCAACTCAAAAGTAGGGTCAACGACACCTTGAGATTTCTAGCCTCTAGTATAATGTGGAGTTGCCAAATTGTAGAACAAAAATGGAAAAGAGCAGGATCTACTTTAGCTTGAAGCTTGAGACTTCAAACTACATGCTCTTCCCTAGCAGAGTCACCAAAAACTATTAGGTGAAAATTTTGTCAACCAACTAATTGGTGAGCAAAATAGTTACTATCACCATAGCATAGAGCGATTAGTCATCTAGGTGTGCAGTTTTACTACATCAAAAGGAGACAGATCTATCCTCTCATCAAGGGGAGGTTCCCTATTAAATATATAGAGGCTATATACTATATATAAGTAGAAAGTAAGACATAAGGGTGGGATAAGCCATCCATCTCTTTTTTTCAGAGATGATGTTAACAAACAGAGGAGAAATCTTGGGTGATTGGTGAAGGTACTTCTCTTCTTTCAGAAGTAACATTCAACCAAGAGCCAGATCCCTTCTTGGATAGTAGAAATCCTAGTGAAGTGACAGAAGGTACTTTTCTTCTTTCAGAAGTGCTTATTCTTGCAAACAATAGGAATCTTTCTAGTAGGATTAGTAACAGGGTGCAAAGGGCATAGTAACCAAAAATCTAAGGTGTAGCACAAAGTCTCCACCTTGATTGTCCAAGAGTGAGGTATGAAGAACAATGGGGGCACAAAGTCATCCCAAGGTCCTTTACACAGAAATAGAAAATAAACACACACTAGAGACAACTATGACAGCACAAAGTCTGAAAGTAGTTAGATTTATGACACCTTCCTTGTTACTTTCACTAATTATACTTTCCAAATTAAATAAAAAAGAACACTTTCAAAAGACAGACATAAGAATAATCTTCTAAAATGATACAAGCCAAAATACCACAAAGTCTACAAACAACTTACTTTCTCATTCAGATAAAATGAAATGAAATACAATCTAAGCTCAAGGTCTCAGTATTCACCTTTCAATTGGGTAGAGTTTTGCTTCTGGTAAGGGGAAGATTTCCTTTTGTAACAAATGGGAATTTAAAATAAATAGAGGCAAATAGAGGCTTGGTACTTTGTCCCATGGAGTGGCCCATGCTGCGTAATCAATGCCTTGGATGCATTCTTGGTTTTGTCAGGTTGGGCCATGCTAGAGCAGGGTGGTTGCCTTAACTATGGCATGTTGATTCATCTCTAGTGCCTCCTCCCAAGCCTAAATCACTCATTCCCTGACCTGCTAGCCGCACAACTATCTATTCTACTTTTATGTCAAAGGGGACAAATAGGTTGCGCTTTCAATGTTGGCAGGCCCCAAATATCTACCCAGTGAACTACTTCACCTACTAGAAATAACTCCTACTGAGTTTCCCTCTTTGTCTCTTCCTTCTCTTACCCCTAGCCTTAGGCTCTTTGAATGCATTTGGTTTCACATTTTAAGTCTGCAAAAATCAATAGACACTTTATTGCAGCTAATTTGGCATTTCTATGTCTTTCCTCTATTGAAGGTTAACAACTAACAAGTCACTCTAAATTTAACATTTGCGGGCTTGTCAATGGTGAGGGTGAAGATACGTGGAGGCATCTGTGGCTTTGAAATAAGCTCACTAGAATAATCTTTGAAACTTGTTAGAGGCTAGAGGAATGCATGTAGACATGTGGTAGCTTCCACTGCACTGGGATGGGATACATGGTAGGTTCCACACTTTGAAGCTTCATTTGAAACTATGTCTCAGCATGTGACACTTGGCAGCTTCCACTGTGCTTTGAGGATCAACCTTTCCTAGAGGGAACTTGCCCTTCAAGGTCTTGAAAAGGGTCCATTTCTAAGCATCGAGTGTCCCCCCACAAGGGTACCCACCCTTCGGGATACTCTAAGTTAACCTTTAGACTTTCATCTTTGGCGGGCTATCATCCCTTTTATTTCCTTCAGACAAAATGTCCAAATAAATTCCTTCAGACAAATTTTCTGAAGGAAATCTTTCCTTTGTTTTGTGTGCCTCTGCGTTTGAAGGTGCTCCATCCTTTGACACGTGGTGCATTCCACCACTTTGAACAAGTGCCACATGGCATCTTCTACTGAAACTCATTGTAACCTTCCACTAGTGACACTTGGCACTTCTTGCTCTCAGGCTTTTGTGACATCGTAGAAATGTTTGGGGTTCACTTGGGTTCTCACAGATGATGACACTTTTTGGCCTCTGCTGATCTCTGCAAGGGATGTGTGGCATGGTCTATTGCTCTTAGGAAGATAACTTGAAGCCTTCTATGGTTGCCACTTGTCACCCTCCATAGAATTTTGGGAGAAGCTTTATCGAAAGGAACCCTGCAACTTATAAGGAACTTTGAGAAGCAAACACTGACACTTGTCACGTTCTGCTGAGTCATAATGGGACACGTGGAAGTATCCACCACTTCTTAGAAACAAAGTATAATAGGGCTCAGCTAATGACACTTGACAGCATCTACCTAACTCTTTCTTTTGTGCATGCTTCTTTCCTTAACTGAGGCAGCCTTTGAACCTTTGAACTCGTGAACCTATGAAGCGGTTCAAGGTTCAATGGTTCAGTCGGTTCATTCCTTTGATTTGGTTGAGTCATTTTGATATCTTTGAACCAAGTGCAATGAACTGTTTGAACTTTGAACCCATTAAACTAATGAACCAAAATGGTTCAAGGTTTAACAGTTCAATGGTTCAAGCCTTTGAACCTTTGAGTGCTCAGAGTCGTGGAACTATGGAGTGGTTGAACTTTGAACTTTGACGGGTGCACTCAAATCTTGCCAATGATGTTGAACCTTGAACCCATTGAACCCTTGAACCTTTTTGCTTTAAGGTTCAATGGTTCAATGGTGCTTAGAAGCTTGCTGATTGAATTCTTTTGATTGAACCAAGGTGTTGAACCAATCCTGAAAATGCCTGAGTGTTGGAAACTTGCTCTTTTGAAGGAGTTTTTCTACAGAAGCCTTTGAACCTGTTGAACTTGCTAATCCATTTACTGAAAAAGCTTGAAAAATGATGAATTTGAAAGCTCAAAACAAATTTTTGGAAAGGGAAGAGACAATTTTAGTCTTGCAGGGCCAAAATAGTTCATATGTTGTCCTAAACATGAGAAGTCATTTTTGGGGACAACATGTTCCATTGAGCATATTATAATAGAGTATCATCTATTATGTGCTTTAGTAAAATATTTGATTGTCAAAAAAAAAAAACATTCTTTTGATGTCATTTTCATGAATATAGTGCAGGTGTCAAGGATGCAAGTGATAAAGCAATTTTAGTTGACATATTTTAGGCAGTGGACAATCTTGCAACTACAAATTATATGCTTATTTTTGGTGACCATGATTTTTATAATGCCTTTCATAAACTTGGACAAAAGAGGTACAATATAATTTGGGCATGGCTTACTCAGAATGTATCTGCTTATCTTACAAAAACAATAAGGAATATTTGGCTATGGGCCAACTTAGCAAGGGGTGAGCCATCTCTACATGATCCATTGACTAATGTTGAATAAATAAATTAAAATATTAATTTTAACCCTTCCATAAATGGTGCAAGAGTAGAGTTTTTATGGTTGAGGCATGCATTTTTAGAACTAGATTTGAAATTTGTAGTTTCTCAGGGCATGTAATCACTTCCAAGAGAACAATTGCATACAAATAATATCACTACACATTATATGGAATCTAACTTTCATGACACTGCATAGTTTCAACTAAATTGGTCCAAGCATATGTCTATCAATGGAATAGGGTAGTTAAATGGGTAGGGAGAGACTAATAAGTCAACATTATTTCTAGGAGAAAAACCTCCTACAATAATGTCTAAAAGAAACTTTGCATTACATTCACATGCAAATGTGCTTGGTAGTTCTAATTCCATAAGGCCTTTATCCTCTACATAGAGTGCTATGAATGTTGACTACAATGATTCTAATCAAATTACATCTGATCCCAAATCTTCATATAACCTATCTATGAACTCTAGCTCATTTCCTATTCCTTAAGGTAAAAGTAATGGGGGTACATGAAGCCCAATTCAATCTAAATTAAGGTCAAATATTGGTTGTAAGTAGTATATGTATAGATAAATTTGGTGTATCAAGGCCAAGATATCATCCTCAAGTTATGAGTAGTTTGTCTACAGACAAATTTGGTAAAACAAGGCTGAGCTTTTCACCTCAAGTTACAATTAATTCATCTACTAAAAACTTTGGTGTAGCAAGGTTGAATTTTCATCCTCAATTTGCAAGTTTATTTTAAGATGATTGGAGGGGATTGTTTAAACAAGTTGTTAGATAATGTCTAGTAATGTGTCTAGGAACACCATCATCCAATACTTATGATCCAGATAATTTTTCTAACATAGTGTCTTGCGGGATATTCATTTTCACTACCAATGATATTGGAAGATTTATTCTCTCACTGAAGGTAACATTTATGTGTGGGTGTTTATGCTTTATGTAAACATCTAGCTTCTAGATCATTATCTGTGTGTTCCACTGAGCATATTATAATATAGTATCATCTATTATGTGCTTTAGTAAAATATTTGATTATCAAAAAAATAAAACAAACATTTTTTTGATGTCATTTTCATGAATATTGTGCAAGTGTCAAGGATGCAAGTGATAAAGCAATTTTTGTTGGCATGTTTTAGGCAGTGGAAAATATTGCACCTACAAATTATATGCTTATTTTTGGTGACCGTGATTTTTCTAATGCCTTTCATAAACTTGGACAAAGGAGGTACAATATAATTTTGGCATGGCTTACTCAAAATGTATCTGCTTATCTTACAGGAACAATAAGGAATATTTGACTATGGGCCAACATAGCAAGGGGTAAGCCATCTCTAAAAGATCCATTGTCTAATGTTGAATAAATAAATTAAAATATTAATTGTAACCCTTCCATAAAGGGTGCAAGAGTAGAGTATTTATGGTTGAGGCATGCATTTTTAGAACTGGATTTGAAATTTGCAATTTCTTAGGGCATGTAATCACTTCTAGGAGTACAACTGCATACAAATAATATCACTACACATTATGTGGAATCTAACTTTCATGACACTGCATGGTTTCAACTAAATTGATCCAACCATATGCCTATCAATGGAATAGGGTAGTTAAATGGGCAGGGAGAGACTAATAAGTCAACATTATTTCTAGGAGAAAAACCTCCTACAATAATTTCTAAAAGAAACTTTGCATTATATTCACATGCAAATGTGCTTGGTAGTTCTAATTCCATAAGGCCTTTAGCCTCTACATAGAGTGCTATGAACGTTGACTATAATGATTCTAATCAGATTACATCTAATCTCAAATCTTCATATAACGTATCTATGAACTCTATCTCATTTCTTATTCCTTAAGATAAAAGTAATGGGGGTACATGAAGCCCAATTCAATCTAAATTAAGGTCAAATATTTGTTGTAAGTAGTATATTTATAGATAAATTTGGTGTAGCAAGGCCAAGATATCATCCTCAAGTTATGAGTAGTTTGTCTACAGACAAATTTGGTGGAACAAGGCTAAGCTTTTCACCTCAAGTTACAATTAATTCATCTACTAAAAAATTTGGTGTAGCAAGGTTGAATTTTCATCCTCAATTTTCAAGTTTATCTATGGATAATTTAGATTCAACATGGGCAAGTTATCCTCTTGAATCAAGTACACATGAGCAACAACAAAGCTAAAATGTGTAGGCTGCACATGAGGCTTCAAATTAAATACAATAGTTTCCCTTATAATATGTCTAATTCTAATTTTAGTTAATCATTTTTGGGGCTTAGAGCTCCTTTATCATAGTAGGTCAGTCTTATAGATTATGATGCAAGGCTTCAGATGCTGAAGTAAAAATCATTCTATGCCAATTCAAATTTGACATCTCAGGACCAAGTTGGAGATGCCTTTGCATCTTACTTGTCCCAGATGACCTTCTTTTGAAAGCTTCTCCCAAACTCTAAGAGGCATTGAAAGAGGATTTATCTTTCACTCAACAAATAAAATTAGAATAAAATATTTAGACCCAACTGTTTAGCATTTTCACATGCTTATCATTCATTTACCCTTTTTTTACCATGCCCTAAAATGGAGATAGTATTATGGTCAAGTGTAAACCTCAAACTCATCAAGATCTTAAAGTCAGTCGAGCACCTAAAGTCTCTAAATTCCATTGGGTGTAAACCCATCCATCCATAAAAAATAGTTGGTCCTAAGTTGATAGCTGTAAGCTGATAATTTCATGGACTACTCGAAAGTAATAAACAATTAAAACATGTTAAGAAAGCTCATACCAAAAAATTCCAACTAAATTCATGCAAATTTGTAAATATCAAATAGATGCTTTAAAATCAAATCAAAACATAAAAAATGAAATAATCCCAAAAATCTACCATCAATGCATAAAGCGTTCACAAAACTAAAGGGGAGTTAATAATTTTTTCTATGAGAAAAAGAAAGTTTATGATTGATCAGGGAGATAGATAAACCAAAAATGATCCAAAATGCTCAGATGTCATGAATGCATTGAACCCAACAACTAGAACAAGATCAGCCAAAAGCATACCCAAAACCACCTGGAATAATCACATAATTAGAGAGCAAAATACCATGATTATGTGTGTAAATATAGAAATCATACTTAAGTAACCATTCAAAATGAGTGATCAGGGGATCTAAATATATTATAAGTTCATATGGGTAAAATAAAATTAGTATCTTGAAAAATTGGTGGCCAGAAGAAGATAGGTTTGGTCATATCAATGCCAATATGCTTGGTCAACAATCCAAAACCACTGTCAATATTCAATCAAAATGCCAACCAACTAGGGTGGATTTTCATGCAACACATTTTAAATTCTAACTTTTCCCTCCAAGATGTTATGCCCTTCTCATGAGCCCTTTTAATTTATTTTTATTTTTTTCCCCATATCCCTCCCCAAACATGGCATCCACTATGGAGGCTAAAATTTAGCTTTTAAAAATAACTTGAAGTCACCTTTTTTTTCTAGGAGTGAGTCAAGGGGGCTTTTAATGAACACACCACCCTCATTTAAAATATAAAGTAATTTTATAATAAAAATTAAGTAACAAATAATAAATATTAATTCAATTATTTTTAGAACTCACCAAAGCTATAACAAGAAATATTATATTGAATTGTTAGAGAAATAGAGGACAAGACCATCACTAATAAAAATAAAATTTACTAAAAATAATAAAGAGATAAAAATAGTGTGTCCAAACATCAAACTAAATTAATCTAAAAAGCACTGAAACTTACTAAAAAATAAGTTCTAAAAATATCCAATAATAAAAGCAATAACCCCCATTGAAAATTTTAGAAAATCCCTCCACAAAGCCCAACATAGGACCTGAGTCCCCTAACCATACCCTATTAACCTACGAGAACCCTAGAATAGGCTAATGGAAAGCTCATATTGATCTAGTACAAGAAGGCAACATTATAGTTTGTTTCTAAGTGATCACAAGATTTGGAAAAAAACATCCAAAATACTAAGTTCGAATGTTACATTTTATGACCCTATGTTTTGCATATGACTTGATTTTAGAAGGATTTTTAGTTAAAATTTCAATTTTGAGTACATTTAATGTAGATATGTTTAAATTGTGGATTTTTGTGAATTTCAAATCCTAATATTGTATTTAATTCAAGCACCAATTATGACATTCATTGATTGGATATGTCTGATTACAATAAATGACTCAGAACCAAAATAAACACATGAAGGCCATTTGAAGGATCATCAGCTTCACTTCATAATTTATAGTGTGTTTGCACCCTGCATGGGTGGTTTTGGAATTTCCAAGTTCTCCTAGCCCAAAAAGTTTCTAGAATGAAGCAAGGTTTTAAGCATGGAGCAAGTTGGTCAGAGTAGATTTGGCCCATGAGAATTATGGTGTGAATTATTGTTATGTACTTAGTAAATGAGTTTTGCATGGCATTTGGTAAGGCTTTGTACTAATGTTGTAAGTTCTTTATGTAACTTAACATCCATCATTAGCTACAATTTGACATTGTTTTATATCTACTTGTTTATATAGTGTGGTTGGGGTTGCTAAAAATAATTTAACCCATGTTCTACAACATCTCTAATGTTTTTTATTTCAACCTTATTGATCTCACACTAAAATTTCCTTAAGTATGTCTAAAGTGTTTGGATGGCTTTTGCAGGTCTCTAAAGTTGTTTATCTCTACATGCACCTGAATTTGGTTTTGTCAATATGTGAGATTGAAAATTTAAGGGTATTACCTTGTTTTGAATTCATTACTAAGAGTATTATTGTGTTTTATTTTTCTAAGAAAAAGATTTATTAGTTTTTTCCATTAATCTTAAAATTTTATCTGTGGTGTTTTTATTTAGTACAGTTTGAATTTTACAGATGGATATGCCTTTCCATCTAGCCACTAAAGTGTAATAGGTGAATATATTTGTAAATATTGATAATTCAATCCCTCAATAAATTCAATATTTATTGTATTTGAGACATGAAAGTGAAAGAAAATTATTTTTTCTAGATATCAATACTTTATACTATCCTTTTTTTCAAACAAAACACTTCAAACAAATTTCAATTCTATTATACCCCATAGGGACTTAACGCATGGTGCCCATATTCAAAAATGATAGAAATGAATAAAAGAAAAACATATTGTATTATATAAATGAATAAAACACTCTAACTAAAATGTGCATTCATTTACCAAAATTAGAAATAAACAAAACATGGTAAAACCTTGCTTATGTTTTTGATTGGGGACAAGATAAGTGCTAGCAAAAATGAGCTCCTTCCAAAACACGACCTTAAAGGAATGTTACTCTTCATGATGGCATCAATTGTAGTAAAATAGAAAGCAAAAATTTTAACTAAACTAGTCCAAGTACACATCAAAATCCTTGACCGCTAGCTAGATGTATATTTTGTATCTCTACACAAGCGTGGGTTTAACATATTGCAAAACCATATATTCATATTTTGATCATCACCCAGATTGATTTTTATAAATGTGTTCATTGGTGGAGGTACATTTTTTATGATAGTCTCCACTATAATGTCTTCATAGGCTTTAAAATTTATGCTTGTGTTTTTTTATCAAAGAGGATGTTGTCGGTTGGAAAATGGGTTTCGTTCAAGGGCAGCAGCTAGTAGGTCTTGGTCTATTCGGTTTTCCCCACCCACAAGGATTAAGTTTTTTATCACCACTTCAAACCAAGGATTTCTCACTCTTTACTACCCATGAGCCCATTCTACTCAGGTTACCAACCCTAGGATTTAAACCCTAGATGAAGGATTATATTGGAGTAAGATAAGGGATAGGGTTAGGATTAGAGGTTCTAGAAGAAGGGTTAGGGTTTTTAGCATTAGGGTTAGGGTTTATATCATTATTATTAGGGTTTGATAGGATATGAGTATGATTAGAGGATCTAGATAAAGGGTTAGGGTTTGTATCATTAAGGACTATTCCTCTTTGTGTATTATTACCAAAGTACCCCATCCCCCTTGATCATAGTCTAGGCAGAGTGGATCTACTTTATTTCAACATCAAGCACATTTCCATTATCTATAGACTAGGCCATGAAAATATATGTGTAATACTAATTCATCCCTCCTACTAAATAATCATTTGCCTTGGTATTAGTTAAGGATGTAGAGGGAGTACTCAACTTCCTTCAAGGATTTTTGAGCCTAACCCCCTCATCCATAGGTATTTAGATAAACATATTTTTAGTCCTATATGGGCTCTTTTGTATTGACAAGTAGTGATATATTAGTTATTTTGGTTTAAGCCTCATTGCAACATGTGCGAGTGTTGGTCTCCTTTCTTGGTCTCATGCTTTATATTCATCAACTCCATATTTATTTGAGAGCTCCTTCCATTGCATGTCCATTTTTACTTGTGATGTCTTATGACTAAGGGTTTAACCACTTTAGGTTAACCTCCTCTTACATTATTCACTTTATTTTATACTTTGTGTTTCATTACTTTTTTCAACCTAGGTCTTCTTACCCTAGTAATTCTATTTATAACTCAATGTACTCTCTGAGTCCCATTGACTTGTTTTGGTTATTCATGGACATTAATATAATTTGTCCTTTCTTTCTTTATTTCTATTCAATCATCAAAATGAGAATAAAAAAAATGTTTATGGAAATCAACACACTAAGACAAGTAATGCATGAACAAAAAAATTGATAAACAAAGAATTCATAGACTAGAGTGATATATGAGCTTCACACCCTTAAGAGAATGATATCAAATTTTGTCAAAGAAAAATAAAATCATTTGGTATACTCTAATATTGTTCTGCCCAGCCCCAGTGATGGGGGTAGGAAACAAAATAAATGGAATTGGTAATTCATTGGACATTCATTGGAAGGTTAGTATGGGTTTATGGAGTATATCTACATACAAATTGAAAGATACTTGTTTTCAAGACATTTGGCTCATTTTCGTCTATTGTTTTAAATTTTATCTTTTTGGTATGGGATAAATGTCATCCATGTGTAACTTAAATGGGATAAACATTGTCCATGTGTCTCTACAAAGAAAATAATTAAAAACATCTCCTCCAAATACTTATATGGGATAAAATTTATGTACGTAGCTTATATGGGAAAAAAATCATCCACGTGTCTCTACATAAAAAGCAAAAGAAAACATATCCTCTACATACTTATCATGTGTAGGGAGAACAAGAAGAAAGTGAAGAACAATTACATGGTCTATTTCAGTGGCTTAATCTCAAGCATAAGGGTTAGAATCAAATAAACAAAAAAAACATATTTATGATATAAATAATAGTAAAACTCAACCTCAATGTTGTTGTAGGAAGTAATTAAAAATCCAATAATTGAAAGTGAAACATAACATCTTCTCCCTAGACATCTCATTGCTATATACAGGAGAACACAACCTCATTTTTCACCATCATCTCTACTATAAATATCAAACTATTGTTGCTTGAAACTTCGTTCACAAAAGATGATATGGGATAAGTAATGATGGGTTTCAAATGAGGTATGACTACTGGTTTACACTCTTTTAATTTATAAAACTCCACTTCACCAAAACGAAAAATTACATCCCTTCCACTATCACCTCTACTAAAAATATTAAATTATTATTTTTTAATGTTTCATGAATGAAAGATGAGACATGGTTAGTGGTTATGGATTTTGAGTGAAGTATGACTATCGATTTACATTGATTTATTTTATAATCCCCACCTCCCAAAAAAATATAAAATCAAGTAACACCCCTCTGAACATAACTTATTTATATTATATAAAAGGTGGTCAAGGTCATAAGAAGTCTGTAGGAGTCTTTCTAAGTTTTTAGTTTTGTGTCAATTTTGAATTTGAGTTGTATTGGACTTTCCCACCAAATATTTCATTTGAATTTTTGAACTTTCATAAAAACTTCAATCTTGTTTCAAGAAGTCCAACATTGAATGTGGTATGTTTATACTTTATAAATGATTTTATGATGTTACAAAACATATACCTAAACTCATATTTGAGAAATATGTTAGTAGTTGAATTAGTTGAGGACACTCTTAACATATAAAATAAGTTAGAATTTAGTTTATGGTTATTTGGTAATAAGAGTCTTATCCATGTCTTATTTTGTATTAAGAGTTAGATTCAAGAGAGTTGGAGGGGGTAGGATTAAAAATTATTAATGTAAAGAACCCCAAACAAGTGAATAAAGACAAGTTTTGATTATTTATAGACTAGAAAGCAAACAAACCTTGCATCTTCTTGAATATGTGAAAAGATAGTTGACAGTGTGCATGACCATGAAGCATGATTAGTAACAAGTTATTTGTGATATTTATGTCAGTGGTAAGTTCAAAATACCTTTTATTTGATGGTGATTATAGAATTTGTCATCTGAGTTTCAAATCTTTTGAATGTTCAAATTATAAACTATATACCCTATGCTTTTACAAACTGTGCCTTGAAATATGAGTGAAGGTCAGAGTGTTGTGGAAGAGGATTTTATATTTGGTGGGATTTTGGAATGTATGATTAATTATTTACTTGAAATAATAATTCCTTAATAGTATTTAAACATTGTAAGTTATTATTATGCTAAGGACATTATGTGCTAAACAACACAACCCTATCTTTTATGAGCAAAAGTTTTGAGTATACATCTATGTGAGAAGGTCTATGCATGTATTGGAGTGAAAATTAAAATGTATATGCTTGTGAGTTTAATCTCATATGATCATGAAGTATTATAGTATTTCAATTAGATTTCATATTTTTGGATGAGCAAAAAGAAAACTACCACAATCCTCCAGTCATCAAGAAACTTAACACAGTCAAAGTGGTATCTCACAAAAATTGGCATATTGAGTGTTATAAATGGAAGGAATTTATTTTTTAAAGTGTGTAAAAATTTTGTGGAGGATTTTCAATCTTAATGTTGATTTATAACCCTTTTTGGAATGAATTATAACAAATAACCTCTTCTCAAATTACTACAAACCTATGATTAAGTACATAGTATATTTAAATTTGGTTAAGTCAATATAATGTAGCTTAAAAATGGAAATATAACACTTAGAAAATATGAATAGCATCATATTAGACCTAATACAATAGTAAAAGTCATTATAAAGGTAGTGTATGATATGAGGATTATGTTGAGAAGTTAAGTAGGGTTGAGAAGAAGTTAGAGAGAACTTAAAGGAGTGGAAGGAAGTTTGTTAGACCCATATTAAATCCTAAGGAACTAGAGACAAGATTTGATCCAAGTTGTTATAAAGTTTAAAGACTAGTAAGGGGGATAGTCTCAAATTAAGAGAGATTGAATGCATTGAGTAAGGAGAATAGAATGAAGAGTTTAGTGAGACTATCCAAAGAATGGTGGAGAATAAGTGAAATGGATAAAATGCAAATGTGAATTTGAAATGTGTGCAGGGTCCAAATATAGAGATAAATTAAGAAAAGACAAATTAAAATCTACATGGACATTGGCAAAGATTTTGGACAAGCAGAGTATGCAATAGGGATCTACATCATGAGGGATGGAGAGGCGCAATGATGAAGTGATTATAAATGATGAGGAATGGTGATGGTCAATAAGGGAGTGATTAGAGATGATGAGGGATGGTGAGAGATAATGAAGGAGTGATTAGGGATGATTAGGGAGTGATTAAAGATGATGAGGGATGAGGAATGATAAGGAGCGAGTTATTAGGGATGATGAGGCAAGGTAAGGGTTAATGAGGGAGTAATCAAGGATCATGAGGGAGTGATTAAAGATGACTATGGATAATGAGGGTTAATGATGGAATGATAGGGAAAATGAAGAATTATGAGAGAGTGATTAGGTGTGATGAGACATGAGTAGGAAGTGATCAAGGATGACGGAAGGATGATGAACAATTGAAATTAACACAAAGTGGTTGTTTGATGTGTGCAAGTCATCAATGTGACCTTTGATACCCCAATCACAACACTTTACATCAATTTAAAAGTGAGTGGTTTTAAATCTTCATTTTTTACAAACCTAAGACTCCTAGAAATGTCAAGAATCAATCTAGAAGGCACAAAAAAATAAAAAATGACTATATGCTTACCAAAAATGGATATCAATTACAAAAGTTGTCCTAAAATCCCTAGATTTAATAATTAGACCCTAAAAATAACTAAGTACTAACTTGATTAGATTTTGAAAAACTACTTTCCATATTGTAAGGTGTGAAACTGTGAGACCAACTCTATCAGATGTTGAGTGACCTTAATTTCTTATATTTACTAAAATAAATTTAAAGTAACAATATAAATGTAAACTTGTACTTAGAATTTAGAGTAGTAAATATAAGCTTATGGATAAATTTGGCTTCATGTGAAACTCCCAAATGATTATGGAGTTGGTTTTGGACTTATAACAAAGCAATGCATACACGTTGTATAATACACTATATAACGTGTACATGTTATATAATGTGTATATGTTATAAAACATATAAAAATTATTTGAATTTATAATAATACGTACACATTATTTTCTCAATAATATGTACGCATTATGGCTTAGTAATTATCAATCCATAATTTTAATAATGTGATCATGTTACCTAAAATGTCCACAAAATTGTCCCCCAACTTCGTACACATACCCCCTATGAGATATGGTGTCTAAGTTGATTTGTTTTGAAATTTTGATCATGTTAACACCTTGAATACTTTGCTTATAGACATTCATTACTTTTTAGTCTAACTGTATATTGGTGTGATAAAAAATCCCTTAGAAACAATCATTGTGATAAGACAAGTAACTTGTATAGGTGTTTGTTGAGAGGTTTGTAAATTGAGTTTTAATCTTTAATAAATCTAGAGTGATAGGTTGATTTTATGAGGGACATTCATACAAGCCCTTTAAGAGTGTCTAGAACCTAATAAAATAGGTCTCATTAAAATCTAAATAAACATATAGAAAACAAACTTGAATATTATAGAGATAAGAGTGAGTGGACAGTCTTCTTTACAAGTGCAACATTTTGGTTATTGAAAACATAGTTTGAAAGTAAAAAAAAAGCAAAAAAATTAAGATGGAAGATGAGTTTCTAAAACTATACCAATCCATGTTAATACATCAGACAATATAAAGTCCAGCAAAATTATATTAGGTATTTTATATTTTCTCTAAAAAATTTACCAATGATGCAATTATGGTGTATGAATGTACATCTAGTGTATATAAGATTCACTTGAAATTCTACCTCTATAAATGTATATCGTGTTGTACTGACATAGATAGATGTAGTAGTGGTTGGTCCACTACCTAGCTTAGTAAATTGAAATTGTGATGTCGAAGGCAACATCTACTCCTAGAACACAAAATACACACACACACACACACACACACACACACACACACACACAATTCAATTTAAATACGCAAATTGATTTTTACCTTTTTAATTTACATATATAACTTAAAAATTTAACATGAAATTTATATAAAAGATACCTACATGCATGTAGAGAACAACATATCCAAACCAAACATATGTGCCAATAACTCATCAGCCAAGGCCATATATTCCAAGCCCCCTAAAGCACCACCATCATCATCCAAAGTTGTAGTGCATATAGAACTATAAGATCTACATGGGTGGGGTCAGGTACAACCACTAGGTGGAGTATCTTGAGCATCTATCTCTGAAATCATACTTGTATGATGAATGAGTGTATCAGTAAGTGCACTAAGTGCATATAAAGTATTGATCTCTATAAATTCATTCAACATAAAGGGAATCTCTAGATGAAGTAACTTTTGGGTAGGGATCCTTGCAAGCCTTATAGGTGTACAACATGCACCTAGTCGATCCTAGACAAAGCCTTTCCCTTGGCCCTAAAACTCACCATAGCCAAAATAGTTTGAAATCTTATTAAAAACAAACTCACAATATAGTTTCCTCAAAAAATACAAAGGGACCTCATGGTTATTACACGGTGGATAATCAAACACCATACACCATTGATCCCAAAAATTAGCTTTAATCAAATTGTGTTGGCATCATTGGATTAGAAAATGTTTAGTCATTATGGGAAATGGTGCATTGGTGGTTGGGTTGATGAATAAGGCAAAAATTTGTTATTTTTTATTTCTTTATTATTCACCTCATATGTTGATAATTTTTTAGCATAGTAAGCCCTACAACTATCCCTATATGAGCTCCATCTATCAATTTGACTCATTATTAAGTCAACTTGACCTAATACTAACTTTAGGGTATTGGATAAATAGGTGTGGTGGGTGTTGGTGGAAGTGGGATCCCTCATTCTCCTAATTATCTACTCAATTTCAATTTTATTCTCCACTGTATGTGCAACTATATCCTCCTAACTACCTAGGGGATCTAGTGGAACTATAAGAGGGTTAGGCAGAGTGTTAGGAGGGTTGTGCAGAGGGTTAGGAAAAGGGTTGACATGTCGACCTATTGGAGAAAAATTACAAATTAAACTATGAAGAAAATAAAAAATTATCAAAAATTGATTTCATTCAAAAAACTTACCTCTTATTTGTAGTGGCATCATCAATTTTATGAATGTGAGAACAAAACCAAAACTGATGGGAGCAAAACCAAGCCAATAGGAGCAAAACATGAATGAAAGAAGACAAATGTGAATGGGAGAAGATAAAATGAATCGGTGATTTGTCATTTTTTTTGTTTTTATGTTTTAAGGAATGGATATGCATTCCTTATAATTATAAGAGTGCATATGCATTCCTATAATGCATACACATTCTTATAGTATGTACGCATTTTTATTGACAAATTAATGTGTACACATTCCTTTTGCCAAAAATAGTACACGTTATGGCATGGGTATCCTAAGCCATAACACACATGCATTATGGGAAATGTCCATGGAATTGTCCCCCAACTTCGTGCAGATACCCATCCATGAGGAGTGTACAAGCATAATTGGACAAGAATTAGTTGGTTTAAGTAAATACAAATATGTGACTTATCAACTAAAAGATGTTAAAGAATCTAAAATGTGTGAGATTGTTACAAGAGAGATACATGTTTTAGAATTTATAGTTGAATTCATGAAACAAATTATTTATGAGTATGTAAGGCACACACATAGGGATAAATGGTTGGATGAACATTTCAAGCTAAGCAAGGACACATTCACACTTGATTATACTATTTTAGTAGTTGACTTTGATGAAAATTACACATTTAAACCACAAATGGAAGTTTGATCACAATATTACAACTCAACACAAGTTACCATATTTATACACATAACATTCATGCATGCAACTAATAATACAAAGGAAAATAAAAAAATAATAAGGGAGTACCATCTATATATAAGTGACGATAGATCACATTAAATAGAGTATGTGCAAGGTTATTTTGAGAATTTCTATAGACAGTTGACTTAGGGGAACATCACTTTCAATCAACATTACATTTGGTTAGACAATTACACATCATAATTCAAGAATTCACATATATTTTATTGGTTGAGTAGGAAGCATGTTTTCACTAGTGTAGAACATATTTATAGTTTCACTAAGGTTAGACATGGAAAAAGGGAGCATGATAGTGTTGGAGCATGTGTAAAAAGAGCCATTACAAGGGACGAGTTAAAATTTGACCATGTTGTTAATTTTACTATGCAAAAATTATGGTTGAATGGTGTAATGAGAACATATATCATGGTGCTAAAGTAAATTCTACTATTCATTGACATTTTTGGTTAATGGAGGAAAAAGACTTGGCAAACTATGAGGATTGTATGACTCTAATGGGTTCAAGTGAGCTCCACTCATTTCATATCTCAAATATAGGTTCTAAGACTATTCATATGTGACACTTGACATGTTTTTGGTTTGCATGCATAGACTCTATTTCGAATGAGTGTGAGTCACAAGAGTGGGTGGATGAATGAAGTTTAAGACCTCTAATTTTAATCAATACATATCAAGTTCTACTAGAATTGTGACTTATAAATATGACATCATCACATGACTTTGACCATATATCTGATCTAGTGTAGCCATGTAGAAGATTAATCTTTATGTACTATTTATTCTCATTATCTATCTTCATAGTGTTATTAAAAATTATATTTTGTGATGCAGGCCATGCTTTTATAGTTATTGCAGATGTGGACAATGAAGAAGGAACAAATTACTACTTATGTTGGTGTGTACATGGAAATAAAAAATTGATTTGCCTGGTTGTAGATGGAGAAAACATTGACTATCCCACTAAGTCTGTGGTAGTCACTAGAACTTGGATTCGATGATATCCTATAAAAAATTCAAATATATGTTTGTTTGAAGACTTTGAAATGCATAGGAAGATATTGCACTATTCAAATTTGGTTCTTGCAATGAATATTCAATTGAAAAAATATTGTGGGAGGCTAATAAATAGGAATATATGGAAAGTTAATGAGTCACACCATGAATTTTTTCTTGATACTATCAAGATTATAACATATCCTAGTTGTTTGTTAGATTGAAATGCACAGGTATGTTGACTTGTAACATGTAGATGTAATCAAATTTACCAAATGTTTTTGATTTTATAGGTATCAAATTCATAAATTTCATATTTAATTACTTACTAACATTTTTTTGTAGGTTAGTGGTGCCAAATAAGTTTCCACCTTAAGTGGTTGGCATTATTAGTAAAGAATTTCATATTCTTGAAGCTAAGAGAAACCCACTAAACTTACTTAGTGTTTATGTGCTCCTGAACAATTGCTCATGATAAGTCTCTTTCTCCTTGTAGCCTTCCAAACATAGAATGATTGACATGGCTTCTATTTAAACCAAATGCATTAAAATTACCTCAAATGGCATTACATACCAATGTTACAAATAAAACAAACACACTTTTCATTGATTTGCATATTTTCATTGGTTTGACATTCTTGAACAATAGTGAAAATGCAATTATAGGTGGAATAGGATGTCATGGTCATTGCATCACATGCAATTTGCCTATATAGACATACTTAAAGTGATAGATTTTCACTTATAGGTCCCAGAGGTAAAAATGTTAGTTGGAGGTCAACAAATTATTTCTTTACTACCAAAAAGTTGCATTTTAGGACCTATTACTATAAATTATACCACATATTTATCTCATAGGTGATATAGAATAGATCCAAGGTAAAATTAGAGGGATTTCAAATGCATAAGAGGGATCTTATAGTTCATCCATGACTTATAATTTTTGTTTTATGCATGACTGAATTTAGGCTAAAAATCAAAGTCTTTCTTGTATTGGGAAGGGCCTTCTTGAGCCTAGAATGGGTGGTGGGTTTGTCCACTAGGCTAGATGGGAGGCCAAAAACCTAGTTATAGATATTATCCACCCCTCTATACATGTTGACAATGCTAGTTTTCAGCCAACAAGAACTAGAAATGGAGTTCTCAAAATGTAGCTTCAACTTTGACATTTATTGTCAGTGTTTCTGTGCTCCTGAACGATAGTGAAAATACACTTACGGGTGGAATTATATGCCATGATAATTAGAGAACATGTAATTTGCCTATATATATTTTATTTAAGTGATGTATTTTCACCTATGGGTCTTGGAGGCAAAAACACTAGTTGGACGTAAACAAGTTGTGTCTTCACTACCAAAAAGTTGCATTTTAGGACCCGTTACTACAACTTCTACCATGGATTACTCTCAAAAGTGAAAATTAATAGATATGGATTGAAATTAGGGGTATTTAAAATGAATAAGAAGGATCTTATGGTTCATCCATATGACTTATAAATTTTTTTATGCATGCCTGAAGTTAGGCTAAAAATCAACATCTTTCTTGTATTGGGAAGGACATTCTTAAGCCTAAAATGGGTGGTGGTTTTGTCGACTGGGCCAGATGGGAGGCCAAGAACCTAGTCTTGGATATTATCCACCCATATGGACATGTTGACAGTGTCATTTTTCAACTAATAAACACTAGAAATATAGTTCTTAGAATCTAGCTTCAACTTTGACAACATTTATTATCAGTGTTTCCATGCTCATAAATAGTGGTGAAAATGCACTTGTGGGTGGAATTGGATGTCACGATCATTGAATAAAATGTATTTTTACTATATATATATATGTCCTCGAAGTGATGTATTTGCACTTATGAGTCTCGAATGCAAAAACACTAGTTGAAGGTCAACAAGTTGTATCTTCACTACCAAAAAGTTATATTTTAGGACTTGTTACTACAACTTCTAGTATGTATTTCTCTCACATATGATATAGACTAGATACATGGTGAAATTATATGGATTTTACATGCATGTAAAGGATCTTATGGTTCATCCATATGACTTTTAGTTTTTTCTACGTATGTCTGAAGTTAGGCTAATAATCAAAATCTTTCTTGTATTGGGAAGGGTGTTCTTAAGCTTGGAATGGGTGGTGGGTTTGTTAAGCAGGCCAAATGGGAGGCCAATAACATAGTAATAGACATTATCTACCCCTTTGGATGTGTTGGTAGTGTTAGTTTTCAGCCAACAAACATCAAAAATGGAGTTCTCATAATGTAGTTTCAACTTTGACAACATTTATTGTCAGTGTTTTTGTGCTCCTGAACATTAGTGAAAATGCACTTGTGGGTAGAATTAGATGTCATGATCATTGGAACACGAGTAATTTTATTATATATGTGTGTGTGTGTGTGTGTGTGTGTGTGTGTGTGTGTGAAGTGATGTATTTTCACCTATGGATCTTAGAGGTAAAAACACTACTTCGAGGTCAACAAGTTCTCTCTTCACTACCAAAAAGTTAAATTTTAAGACCCGTTACTATCACTTCTAACATGAATTTCTCTCATATGTGCTAAATAATAGATCTAGGATGAAATTAGAAAGATTTCACATGCATAGTATGGGTCTTATGGTTCATATATATTAGTTATAAACTTTTTTATGCATGCCTAAAGTTAAGCTAAAAATCAACACCTTTCTAGTATTGGGAAGGGCATTTTTGAACCCAAAATAGGTGGTGGGTTTTTTGATCGGGCCAGATGGGAGGCCAAAAAATGGTCCTGGACATTATACACCCCTCCAAACATGTTGACAACCCCATTTTTTTCCAAACAAGAAATGGAAATGGAGTTCTCATACTGTAGATTCAACTTTGACAACATTTGTTGTCATTGTTTCCATGCTCCTGAACAATAGTGAAAATGCACTTGCAGGTGGAATTGGATGTCATAGTCATTGGATCATGTGTAATTTGCCTATATATATGTGTTTTAAGTTATGTATTTACACTTATATATATTGAAGGTAAAAATTCTAGTTTGAGCTCATTAAGAAAACTAAAAGGCCTAATAGGCCTAATAGTCTAAGTGAACCATATACACATGGCTAGAATCTAGTGGTATTAGAATTGGGTTTCAAGACCTTTGAAATGTTTTTTTAAAGCTTGTAAAAGTGTTCCAAGGGTAAAAAATCCTTCAAGAGGCTACTAATCAGTCAAGGAGTCTATTAGGCCTTCTAGACCTAATTAGGCTAAATTACATGCCTATAGGTAATGGAAGGATCTTAACACTAGCAAGGGAGAAGTTTTTGGTTCATGAGAGATGAGAAATTTTATAGGTTTCACAAATAGGCTAATATACCTAGATGGTTTTTTAGGACTAATTAGGCCTAAATGGCCACCTACAGGTGGTCAAAGTGGCTTCAAAGCTTAGCCAAGGGGTATCATGGACCAAATGGAGCCAAGTTTTTAAAACTATTGATGCAAGAGCATATTTTGTATAAAATAGTATGGTGCCTATGTGAGAGTTTTAAATGGTTAAGTAGAGGTAGTAGTATTTTTTATTCTTTTAGAGTCTTCCTACATGTTAAAAAGGTCCTATTTATCTTATATGATTAAAACAAGTGTATGTTGCACGATTTGCTAAACTAATACAGGGCTTGAAAAAGAGTTTTGGAGAAAAAATGGACACTATTTTGTTAAAATAATGAACAAAAAGGATAATCACAAGTATCAAGATGAAATGAGCTTCTTCAGGAACAAACATCAAGTAAGAATCTTTGAGTCATACCTACAGGGGATGTAAATGTGTGTGTTTTCTATTGTTTGGCAATATGTGGGTGTGAAAGATTGTAATTGAACAATATTAGTAATAAATATTAATAATTTTGTGATTTTAAGTAGTGTATGGTGATTTTAAATCATTTCTTGAAATATACTTGAACTCCAACAATCAAAAGATAGTGAATTCAAGAATTTGAAAGTCCTTTTCTGTTAGCACAAACTAATTTTGGTTAAAAATCATTGTTTGTAGAGCTTATTTGTATGATGAAACTTGTGTATGGTTTGAAACTAAGGATTGGATGAGTTACACATATGAGTGAGGAGTCTTATATAGTTTTTATATTTCAAATAACCTCTTTTAGCTTTATAAAGCAAGGTTAAATAGCTCTCGGGTCCTTAAAGTGTAGGAAAACCCTAGTAATAGGGTTTTGATTGACAAATTGTCATGAATACATTTTGAACCATATTATAGATGATTCAAGAGCTTATTGACTATCTTATAAATGATGATAGCTTGCCTTGACTGATACGAGCTTCTTCATTATTATAAAATTCTTCCTATTGGAAGGAGAGACTTCATCACCTATTAAGAGGTATCCTCTTTGAAATGTATTTACTCTTCATAATCTATTGACTCTCTTACCAAGGCTCTTGAACCATCCTACCCACCTGAATTGATTCAGAGTAATCATAACAACTAAACCCTTTTCAAATTCTTGTACTTGTTTTTCATGGCCTAGAAATGGTCTCCTTGGTTATAAAATGCAAAAGATAGTTATAATATCTTATTTAACCTCTAAGTCCTTCATCACCCTTTAAAACACTCAATGACAATCCATCTAATACAGCTTAATCACCCATTTCCTTATTCCTCACAAGATCAGTCCTTTACTTGTTATAGGATCCTATAGGCTATAATGGCCTAATTGGTCTTTTAGGGTATGGAATGCCAATAGACTAATTCAAACTAATACCAATTCCATATATAATTTTCTTACATTATTTTTCAAACACTCTTTACAATTTCATCTACCAATTCTCTTCCTTTCTTCTACAAGTCTCTTTCTTGGTTCACTCTCCTAGTAGCCCTCTTGAATTGTAAAGCTCCTTGTATTGGGTTATTCAAAGATATTCAAGGTAATAAAAAATCATATTTGAAAACCTATTAGGGTCTTCCTACTTCACTGACTCAGCCTTGGACCAACTCTCCCTCTAAACCCCTATTCTCACACTCCTATAATCCCATTAGGACTCCATTAGTCCTATGACAAAGCTCAATATTGAAATCCATACTTTTCCTATCCGTACCATTCTAAATATTCTTGATTATTTTATATCTTATGAAAACACATCAAATTACAAATTTGTAAGAACTTTCAATGGTTAGGTTTCAAGATATGCACACTTCTATGTCAAAACCCTAGGTCTAATTTTACAAGTTTGTGTATAGGTTGAGAGGGTTTAAAATTATGTAGTTGAGTTTATGTACACCTTATTGATTTAATTCCTCCTATATAGAATCTGTCTATAATAAATTCACATGTTTAAAATAATATTCTACCTTTATTTTTCCTTATAAGGCTTATTCCACTAAGAACTCAAAGTTTTGGACCTGTAATAAACTATAGATGACCATGAGCATACAAAAATAATTCAAATAAAATCATTGATATTATTCATTTCTTATAAGGTTTTATTTCCCTTAATCCCATTCCATGCACAAGATGCAAAATTGAGATAAGTGACTAGGTGTCTAACAACTACAAATCTAAGACTGATTCAATCACTAGTATAGGATTCAATTAATGAAAATATAGGTTCAAAAACCCTCACTTCTTATTTCATTTGCATTCTTATAGAAACACAACTTATTAAGAAAAATAAATGTCAATTTTTATAACTTTAGGCTCTATCATACCAATCTAATTTGAAACATAATCCTAACAAGTTATTCTCAATCTTAAATCCTTAAGAATACTTCAAAACCAATCATTCATAATACTCTAAACACAAGTACAATGTTTGCAACTTTCATGAACTTGTTTCTAGGTTACAATCACTAGTATAAGATTTAATTAATGAAAAAATAGGTTTAGTAGTCCTTACTTCTTATTTCATTTACATTCTTATAAAAATAAAGCTTCTTAAGAACAAGAAATGTCAATCTTTCTAACTATAGGCTCTGTCATACCAATCTGATTTGCAACATTATCATAACAAGTTATTATCAATCTTATAACATTTGTAATCCTTGAGAATACTTAAAAACCAATCATTCATAATAATCTGAACCCAAGTGATTAAAATAAGACTTACTTTAGTGTGTTTCTTAAATATTCATGTACAAAATAAGAATGTCATGTACGAATGCCATATATAGGCATACAATGTCAATAATACATGCATTACCATATAGGCATATAAAAAAATACATCATGTCTAACAACATAGTATCTATGTTAGGTGAATACATCATATATGCATGTATAATACCAAAAACACATACATTGCCATATATGCATACAAAAGAGTACATCATCTATAACATCCTAATCATCAAATAATCTCTCTCTCTCTCTCTCTCTCTCTCTCTCTCTCTCTCTCTCTCTCTCTCTCTCTCTCTCAGACTCTCCATGGGATGCCCTACATGTAGATGGAGATATATTGAATGCCTTGGATTGTTTCAAGGATTGACTCTATGTGTTATGCCCATAGATCACTTATAGCTGAACCTATTCAAATACAAAAAATATTATAAAATCAACAAGTATACATGAAACCAAATTGTGAAACTCATTTTAAACTATAATAAAAAAATCATTTAAAGATGCACTTAATAAAAGCTGAAGGTCCTTCTCAATTTTTTGTTGATGCTCGACTGGGTCAGTTCCAAGTTTAGCTGCATAAACAAGCATGCTAAATGATGAAGAAGCATGAGGACCTACCAAAGTAGTTGTTTGAATTTGAATATCAAATGTCATATGACATCCCTGCATACACAATACATTCATGTATATAAGTTATATTTTCCCAAGTATGTAATAAAATTATTAAAACAAAAGTATTAAATTAAAATTCAAAATTACAAGTGAATATGTACCTCTATGAATGCCTGTGTAGATGACATTCTAGAAATAAATCCTGAGTCTATCTTGACTCAAAATAATGGAGGAGTGTCCACCCTAGTCATTAGCTAAACAAACAAGCTAATAATTAATAACTAGGGAAATTCATTGATTAAGCAAGTTGCTAACAAACTTAGTCTTGCATAAGATATGAAAATATCTAATGAGGTCATAAGAAGCATGAATGTGATAAGTGGATATGTTAAATGTATGAATGTGATAAGTGTATATGTGTAATGTGGCTTATACCACCACATTGAATGTAATAAATGCTAGTTTCATGAGGGAGAATGATAAGACATCCAAGGCAATGATGCATCTCCTACACCTCTTGACATATGAACATCCTAATTTTGTTTATATATGGTCTTATAGTTAGTCTTAAAAGGGTTGATAGTTGTCAATAAGCATTGAATGAAGAATTTAGTGTGTGTATTAGGTCATTTAGAGGTCTTGGAGTGTTTTCCATCCTATACTTGTTATTTGAATCTTCAAATGTATTTGAGTGAATATTTGCTTAAATTATAATAGTTAATGTGTCTAATAGGTTTTGAATGGTCTAATACAAGGATAGGAGTCTCATAAGTTTAGGTAACATCATATCAATCTTTCTTACTCATTTAAAGGTCTTAAATAACTTGATAAGTCTTAAAATATCAATTTTTCTAGTTTAAGAGAGGTTTGTTAGAGGAATAAGGACCTAAATTAACACATCCTAAAATTGGAGAAGTCTTCAACAACATGATCAATTTGAATCCATCATTTCAGGGATGCACAAGATGATTGAAAAAGTATAAAAGACCAATTTCGCATCCTTGGAGGACTATAACTTTTGTTTGAATTCTTGAAATTTCACAAAAACTTGGGAATAGTTAGACAAACAAGCCTAGAAGATGATTTCAAAGGTTTTAGATCTAACAAAATGTTACAATCACATTTATTAAAATATGAGTTATTGAATGCAAGTTAGGTGTTGAAACATCCTTGATACACCTATACACACTAGTTTGGATGCTTGTATAGCTTTGCTGAGGTGTATTTTGTATTTTGACCTGATTAAGGTCATTAGGTCTAATTGTCTTAAGGCAATAACTTGGTATAGTTGAGGATAGTCCAATGAGATATGGTGTCTAAGTTGATTTTTTTTGAAATTTTGATCATGTTAGCACCTTGGATACTTTAATTATAGGCATTCATTACTTTTTATTCCAACTGAGTATTGGTGTGATAAAAAATCTTTTAGAAATAGTCATTGTGATAAGACAAGTAACTTGTATAGGTGTTTGTTGACAAGTTTATAAACTGAGTTTTAATATTTAATACACCTAGAGTGATAGTTTGATTTTATGAGGGACATCTATACAAGCATTTTAAGAGTGTCTAGAACCTTATAAAATAGTTCTCATAAAATCTAAAGAAACACATAGAAAACATACCTGAATATTGTGGAGATAAGAGTGAGTAGATAGACTTATTTACAAGTGCATGATTTTGGTTATTTAAAACATAGTTTAAAATTCAAAATAAAATTAAAAAATTTGATATGGAGGATGAGTTTCTAACACTACACCAATCCATATTCATACATTAAACAATAAAAAGTCCAATAAAATTATATTAGGTATTTTATATTTTCTTACATAAAATCTACCCATAATGTAATTAAGGTGAATGAATGTACATCTAGAGTATATAATATTCATTTGAAATTTTACCTCTATAAATGTGTATGGTGTAGTAATGACAAAAATATATGTAGTAGTGTTTGGCCCACTACCTAGCTCAGTAAATTATAATTGTGATGTTGAAGGCAACATCTCCTCCTAAAACATAAAAAAATTCACATATATATTATTTAATTTAAATGTGTAAATTAATTTTTACCTTTTTAATTTGAAAATATGACTTAAAAATTTAACATGAAATTTATATGAAATATACCTGCATGCATGTAGAGAGTCCCAACATATCTAAACCAAATGTGTGTGCCAACAACTCATCAGTCAAGACCATATCCTACAAGACCCCTAAAGCACCACCATCATCATCTAAAGGTATAATGCATATAGAACCATAAGATCTGCATGGGTAGGGTCAATTATGACCACTAGATAGAGTATCTCAAGAATCTATCTCTAAAATCTTACTCCTATGATTAACAAGTGTATTAGTAAGTGCACTAAGTGCATGTAAAATGTCAATCTTCATAACCTCCTTCACTGCAGAGGGAATCTTTAGATGAAGTGGATTTTGGGTAGGGGTCCTTATAGGTCGATTAGGTGCACAATGTGTACTTGGTCAATCTTATGTAAAGCCTTTCCCTCAGTCCTGAAACTCACCATAGTCAAAATAGTTTAGAATCTCATTGAGGACAAATTCATAGTAGAGTTTTCTGAAAAAAATACAAAGGGACCTTGTGGTTATTACATGGTAGAAATTGAACACCATCCACCATCGCTCCCGAAAATTGGCTTTAATCAATTGTGTTGGCATTGATGTATTTGGAAACATTTAGTCGTTACGAGAAATGGTGCATTAGTGGCTAGGTTAATGAATAAGGCACAAATTTGTTCTTTTGTTATTTCTTTCTTCTTCACCTCATATGTTGATAATTTATCAACATAGTAAGCCCTACATCTATCCATATGAGATCCATCTATCAGTTTGAATCATTATCAAATCAAATTGACCTAATACTAACTCTAGATTATTGGCCAAATAGGTACGGTGGGTGTTGGTGGAATTGGAATCCCTCATTCTTCTAATTATCTATATGTGCAAATATATCCTCCTGACTACTTGGGGGATATAGTGGAACTATAAGAGGGTTAGGTGGAGGGTTAGGAAGAGGGTTGGACAGAGGGTTAGGTGGAGGATTAGGCATAGGGTTAGGTAGAGGGTTAGCATGCTGACCTGTTGGAGAAAAATTAAAAATTAAACTATGCACAAAACAAAGAATTCATAAAAAATAATTTAATTCACAAAACTTACCTCTTCTTCATGGTGGCATCATCAATTTCATGAATGTAAGATTAAAACCAAAATTGATGGGAGAAAAACCATGCCAATGGGAACAAAATTCAAATGGGAACAAAACACAAATGGGAGAAGATAAAATGAATAGGCAATTTTTTATTTTTTATTTTTTATATTTATGTTTTAAGGAATGCGTAAGCATTCATTATAATTATAGTAATGTGTACACATTCCTATAATGCATAAACATTTTTATTATCAAAATAACACATACATGTTCCTTTTACCAAAAATGTGTACATATTATGTCCTAGGTATTTCGAGCCATAATGCGTACATATTGTGGGAAATGTCCACACAATTATCTCCGAAATTTATGCACATACCCATCCATGAGTAGTGTACAATTGAAATTAGATAGGAATTAGTTGGTTTGAGTAAATACAAATCTATGACTTATCAACTAAAAGATGGTAAATAATCTAAAAGGTGTGAGCTTGTTACAAAAGAGATACTTGTTTCAGAATTTATGGTTAAATTCATGGAGAAAACTACTTATAAGTATGCAAGGCACACACATAGGGATAAATGGTTGGATTAATATTTTTAACTAATCAAGGACACATTCCCACTTGATTCTATTTTTTTAGTAGTTGAATTTGCTGAAAATTGCATGTTTAAACCACAAATGGAAGTTTAATCGCAATATTACAACTCAACACAAGTTTACATATTCATTCATATAACATTAATGTATGTACCTAATAGTAAATATTAAGATTAAATTTTTTAAGGGAGTACCATTTCTATATTATTCATTACTGATCACATTATACAGAGTATGTGCAAGGTTGTTTGAAGAAGTTCTATGGACAATTGACTCAGAGGAACATTACTTTCAATCCACATTACATTTGGTTAGACAATTGCACATCACAATTAAAAAATGCACATATGTTTTATTATTTGATCAAGATTCATGTTACCACTGGTGTAGAATACATTTAGAGTTTCACTAAGGCTAGACATAGAAAAGGGGAGCATAAAGGTGTTGAAGTATGTGTAAAAAGAGCTATTGTAAGGGAAGAGTTAAAATTTGACCATGTTGCTAATTTTACTGATGCAAAAAATGTGGTTAAATGGTGTAATGAGAACATATGTTATGGTGCTCAAGCAAATTTTACTATTTGTAGACATTTTTGATTATCAGAGTAAAAAGACTTGGCAAACTATGAGGATTGTATGACTCTAATGGGTTCGAGTGAGTTTCACTCATTTCATAGCTCAAATGTAGTTTCTTAGACTATTAATACATGACACTTGGAATGCTTTTGTTCTACATGCATGGACTCTATTTAGAATGAGTGTGAGTTACAAGAGTGGGTGGTGTTGATGCTTGGATTTGCACCCTTGAAGAAAAACTCAATCTTATTCATCCAAACAATAAATGGAATCATCTCTTTTGTTGTGGGTGATAGTTTCTTTGAGATGAATCTCTAGATTTAAGGGCTAGCTCCCCTGATGCACCTATGAATCTCTATCTATCCTAATCTATTGACTGTGTATGAAAAGAGAGAAAATGAACAATAGAAAGAAAGAAATAGTGATGTAGTAATATGTATTATCCTCTCACTTTGACTGTAATCACTACTTAAAGAATGACAATATTTCCTTGTACAAGAGTCATGACCCTTTATGCATTGTTACATTAGTGTTTTGCTTGTTAGATTCAAAAGGTACTCAACATTCAAGAGGGAAACATATAATTATATAAAATAATATGACTTTTAACCACTTCAAAAATGTCTATACACTTATTAGAGAATACTAACGAGGACCTGTAATAATTATTTGTTTACACGTTTGGTGGGAAATCAAGGATACAAGATAGGAAAGACAACTTTCACTGAATGAGAACAAAATGATGTTAAATCAATACACAAAAATGTAGTGTGCAAGTGGTATAATTTATCTTAATTTATTCAAGCATTTTCAATACAAATCTAGTCAGAGTTTTGTCATTAACCAGTGGAGGCTACCTTAAGAATAGGATGAATACATATATATAGTTTTTTGAAGGGAGATTGAATGATTGAGTTTGTAAGATCAATTGGACATGTGTTAATCAAGAACAAGAATAGTTACCATTGATAGTTATAAGAATAACCTTTGCTATTACTAAGTCCATCTTCTTTTGGTGTAGATGGCTCTTTGCTGACTTGTTGTTTACTTCACATTTTTGTTATTCCCTTTATTTGTATTAAAAATTAATGGATATTCATTAAAAATAAAGTTTGACATTTTGTGGGTCATTACCTTTTGGACTTTTGTCTTTCAAATTTCCCAAAATAATTTTCTTAGATCTTTTATTTCCTCTATTTGAATTTCAACTACTATTCCTCATAGTTTAAATTTAATGTTCTACAGGCCATTTGGTATTTTATATGGACTTTTGTTTTCTTGGACATTCTTACGGATAATTTGTCTACAAGAATTCTCTTGGACTCTTTGTCTGCATCTTTGCTATTTATTTTGAGAAAAATGTCTTGTTCATTTATTTCAAAAAAAATTCCTGAAAGAAATCATTTTTGTCTTTATCTCTGTCTTGGTTTCTTTCATACTTTTGTCTGAGGGAATTCCTTCAGACACTTTGTCCAAAAGAATTTTTTGTCTTCTATTTGTGGGGAAATTATCCTAGACAATTTTCCCATAAGAAATCATTTCTCTTTCTTCCATGATCCCTTTATAAACAACCCTTAAACAATCTTGAAAAGGTACTCCTACCCTTTAGATTTATTAAAAAATACCCTTTAAAATTTTTTTTGGCCCTTTGAAAGAATTTAAAATGTCCTTGTGCCCTTCAAAATAGTTGCTTGTACCTTTGGCTTGAAAAATGTCCCTCGAAAAAGTTGAGATCACCTTTCGAAAAAGTGAAAGTACCCTTCAGAAGAAATGTAAATGACTTTCCCACAAGAAATGACCCTTCAAAAGAATTGAAAAGGTCCACTTCACTTGAAAAGAGCCCCTCGACAAAGTTACAAAGTACCCTTGTGCTTGGAAGATATCCTTCAGAGAAATTGAAAAGTACCTTTAGAAATAAAGTCCCAGACAAAAAGTTTTCAAGAATTCACTTGATTTATCTTAGACAAAAGTCTGAAAGAAAGACTTTGAGGCTCTAGGAAAACTTTCTGAAAGAATTCTTTTAGGCAAAAAAAACCCAAAAGAAATTATCTTGTACAAAAGTTTGAAATAATTCACTTATACTTGTAACAAAGTTTTAAAGGAAAAACACTTGAACAAAAACCCAAAGAAATATTTTTGAAAGGAAATATTTGAACCTTCACCATGAAATTTTCACAAAGCTTTTTCTAGATAAAGACACACACTAGACTCATCCAAAAATATGAACAAATAACTATTTTTTCAATATGGATGGCCAATTTTGGTTTGAAAGACCAAAATTTGGTCAACAAAATGGTGACTTACAGGGGCAATATGCTTGCTATACTGACCAAACCAAGTATCCTTATCCACTTAAGGGCCAATAGAGTTAATGAATTCTTGCACATGACTATCAGGGATTCTACCAAAATAAAACACAAGGAAATCATAGATGAAAACAACAAGACCCAAAAGAACATAATAAGACATGAACAAACACACACATGTGCATAATAACTTAGGGAATATAAATAAAATAGAACAACTATGTACAACAACCCATTGACTGGGATATGCAGCTCCTCTCAATCCAACTTTGAAAGTTAGAAAGCATTGTGTTGTTTACATTGTGTGATCATGTATGGGCCACTCCACAAAGCATCAAACTTTGGGTGTTTCCCAGGCTTGGACATATATTCATCCCACTTAAGAATAATACCCCCTTATCTAAAACTCCTTGACATAGACTTATTATCAAAATGCTTCTTTGTCTACTGCTAGTGAATAGTTAAGGTATGCATTGCCTGATCTCTTGCCTCTTTGAGATCCATCAGTTCATATATTCTAACTCCCATGCTATCATTCTCTATCAACTATAATTGATGAGTGAGATATAAAGCTGGAAATTTGAGGTAAATAGGAAGTCTATCTTCCCTTCCATACATAAGTGTATATGGGGAGTTTCAAATTGCCCTCTTTGGAGTGATTATGTCAGGCCAAAGGGTTGTTTTGAACTTAGTGTGCCATGTTCATTGATTTTACTCCATTTTCCTCTTGATAATCCTGATCAAATTCATGTTTGTGGACTCTACTAGTCCATTTCCCTGGGGATAGTAGTTAGAGGAAGTGTTAAGGTAAATTATATGCTTAAAGGCCCATTCACTTGTCCTTGCTCCTAAAAAGGCCAATACATTATTTGAGATGATAGTTGAGGGAGATCCAAACCTTGTTATTATGTTCTCTTAGAAATTTAGTACTGAATTTTCATTGGCCTCTTTAAGAGCTACAACTTCAACCCATCTAGTGAAATAATCAGTGGCTATCAACACCCACTTTTGACCAACACTAGAAGGAGGATTCATCATACCTATGAAATATAGACCCCATTGCATAAAAGGCTATTCAACTTAGATTAGATGAAGAGTTAAAGCAACTAGTTTATATTTTCCATCAAATAGGCACATTTTTGGCATTTTTTCACCCAAGCATGGGTGCCTTTGAAAAAACTAGGCCAAAAATAACCAACGCTCATGATCTTAATAGCGATGGTTCTGGGAGCAAAGTGACCACCATCTGGGCAATCATGAAACTCATGCAATGCCTTATCAATCTGTTCCAACTCAATACATCTCAAAAGTACACCTAAAAAATATTTTATAGAAATTACTCCATCCACAAGTACATAGGAAATATATTGCAGTCTATAATACCTTCTTTTGGCTCTATCAAGACCTTATGGACACTCACTAATTTGAAGGAAGTGGATCATGTCCTATGTCCAACTTCTCATGACTAAAGGTGTAGCTATTATAGGATCATCATGAAATGTCAAAACAACCTCTTTTGTTCTTTTATATCTGAGGCAAGATGCTTTCACAATCCTTTCCCTTTTACTAGCTCGGTTGTCTTGATCTCTACATTATATTCCATTACTTTGGTGATCCATCTTGCCCTTTTCTCATTCAAGTCTCTACTCAACACAAAATCTTTCACACTAGGATGAGGCACAAAAATGTGAATTTATTACTAGACAGCATGTGCCTAAATTTATTTAAACTTTCAATTATATAAGCACTTATTTTTCAATGTATGTGTACTTTACCTCATACCCTTATAAACCTTAACCGAAGAAGGTAATAGGTTGTTCCAAATTTTCATCATTTTCTTGGGTTAGCATGGAAGAAATTACCTCTTCATTTCTAAAAGTGTATAGATTTAAGTCCTTAGAGAAGTTAGGATTTTTGAGAATAGGAGCTTGGGCAATGTCTTACTTAATCTCCTCAAAACTTTCTCTTCTCTTTCTTGTCTAGGTGAATGTCTCATATTTTCTCAACATGGAGGTCAAGGGCTTAACCATAATAGAAAATGCATGAATGAATATTCTAATGAAATTAATCTTGCAAAAGAAACTTTGTAGACCCTTTTAGTGTTTAGGCAAATTCAATGCTATAATAACACTTACCCTTTCTAGATCAATGGACAGACCTTTCTTTGAAACAATGTGACCCAAGAGCTTGCCCTCATGAACAATAAATACACACTTCTTTGGGTTTAGAGAGATACAAAACTCTATACACCTCTCAAAGATCTATCTTAGGTGCTTCAAATAGTCATTTGCATCTTTGGAAAAAACTGTTACATCATCCAGATAAACCAACACAATGTCATTGATCACTCCTTAGAAAGCCATATCCATTACACATTAGAAAGTGGCTCTATCATTTGATAATCCAAATGGAATCTTATTTTAGGCATATGTGCCCCATTTGGCGGTAAATGTTGTCTTATATTGATCACTTTTATTGACCAAAATTTGATTAGATCTAGAGTAGCCATAAATGAGAGAAAATCTTTCACTACAAGCTACAACCTATAGAATTTGCTCCATAGAAAGGAGAGGATAATGATCCCTCAAGGATATTATATTAAATTCCATAAAGTCAACACATAACCTAATTTATCCATTTTTCTTTCTAACAGGGACTAAATTAGCCAACCAAGAAGAATGCTTGATAGGAAAAATGATTCTAGATTTAATCAATTTAGTTAGCTCTTCCCTCATGAGGGGTTAAATCTTTGGATTTATTGGTCTTTGACTTTGTTTGATGGGTTTATAATTTTCATCTAACTCTATAGTGTGTTGATCCAATCTTGGGTCAAAACCGTTTAAATCACTATACTCCCATGCAAACATATCACTAAACTCCTTACATAATTCAATGAAATCATGTTTTTCCTAACTAGTGCATACCTTCCCAAGTGTAAGTAGCTTATCCTTAAATATTTATATCAATTCATAGTTTTCTTACTTATTTAACATGCATACCTTTTCCTTCTTGATTTGTTCATATTCATTGAAAATACTCACAAGATTCACTAAACCTTTAGGAAGCTTATTAGACTTTAGTTGGACAATCTAGTTGCCATATTGTTGCTGTAGCTTAAACTGATTCTTGGTAGAGAACTCAACTTATTCTTGTAGTAAAAGTGCTATTTGATTATCACTATAAAAAACCTACCAATTGGTGACATTATTTGGTATAGAAGGTCTCATAATCATCTTCAAATGAGGTTAATTCCTATCTTCTCTTATTCCCTTTGGAACATCAAATCGAGCACCAATATATGCAAACCTATCATCATGATTATTGTCTTCTCTTGGAATAGAGGTAATTATAAATGCCATGAAATCTTCTACAAGATCCAAAACTCTATGTTTTTAATATTTGAGTAAGGAGTTCTTAATCAAAATTTCCCTTCTTACTTGATTGACAACTAGTTCACTATCACCAAATACTTACAATTCTTTGGCACCTCTTGTCATTGCCCATTCCAAACCATGAATAAGGGATTCAAATTCAGATACATTTCAAGTAAAAGAGAATTTAAATCTAAAATTTGAAAAATACCTTTTTTATCAAGGTGAAATCAACATAGCTCCACCACCTGCACCAATCTTGTTTCTGGATCCATCAAAGAAAATCTGCCAAATGCCAGTCACATCCTCAATTGATTTCATAAAATTAGGCATGAAAGAGTCTTTCTCATGCATATAGTAGACTCCTAGACCATATTATTTAATAAATTTATATAGATCATGTTCATAGTTGTTATCTCCCCACTCATCTAAGAACAAGTTAGAAACTCCTTCAAGGGAAGATGACAGGGATTGGTCAATGTGAAAATCTTCTTCATCAATGATAGCATAGTTGGCATTTGCTACCTTAGGTGAATATGGTTCCAAATGATCTATATGAATTGGTTCTAAATAAATCATCACTTTGGTACCATATTTTTTTCTAAACACCATGTATGACCAAGTGGCTGCCAGATATCCACCTATCTTAGAAGTGAAATCCTTTGACAAATAAAGATAAAAATAAGGAGGTAAATCTGCTACCACCACATCATGAGGGATTGAATAAGTGAGAAAAACATGAAGGGTCAAACTTAAAAATTTTAAAATCCCAAAATTTTTGGCTGGTGATCCATCTAATTACAAAACTCCCTTAGTCATTGGCTCATATTTGAGACCTAGTTTGTCTGTTATGCATTTTGGCATAACCGAGGTACTTTCTCCACTATCTATGACACAATTATGAATCAAGAAGTCACCCATTATTAGGGATAAGTAAAAATGAGGATTATTTTCATCCTTATTTACTTGACTATTTGTAGATTAAGTTTCATTGACCAAAACTACATTTTCACTTTACAGTGAGTTAGCTTATTTACCCAATCCATGCAATTCCTTTTACAATATATATTTCTATCCTAGAAGTGCTAGAGAATCCCATAATGAAATTTTCATATGAATCTTTTTCATCTGATCTAAAACATTAATATAAGGATTACTTTTGGATTTTCATTTTGAACATTTGCACCTTGTGATGTAGCATATGGAGGTAGAGTTGTAGAAGCTGATTTGAAACTTGGAATTTTCTAATTTTCTTGTGGTGTAGGAGTCTAAACAGACCCACCTATCATTTGAGCTAATGTAGGGGTCATAATAGGTCCTTGAATAGTTCTTTAATTTATTCCTTGATTGGTCCCCTGAACTTCATCAACAACTCTCCTCTTAGACCTAGTGTTGGAAGTAACACTAGTATGTTGATTGCTTGCATTCCCAACATAATTGATTGCATAAAATTCACCCTCTAAATGATTTATGAGGGTAGAATCAAATTGAGTTTATCTATTATCCATCCCAAATTGTATTGGTATCTCAAAATTTTAAAAGTGAGATGTTTGATCACCTTATGTGGATATACCTTGATTTTGCATTTCATTGGCATAAACTACTTGTTCTTGGCCATGTTCAAAAGATGGATAGTTGGGATGCTATTAAACCAAATTATTTTGAGTGGGAACTAAGGATTTAGAGGATGAGGGAGAATTGGGATTATAATTTTGGTATGGTTTGACATGGGTGATTTGGCCTTGTCCCTGATTATTATTTTGAAAAGGGTGCCTACTTGTTTGCCCACCAAATTGATTATATGACTGATATGGCCTATAACCTTGAGCCTATTGCCTTTTTAGATCAAAAAATTCATTGGAAACACTTTCAATCAAAATTTTAATTCATGAATCTCATTTTAAGGAGCACTAATATATCTCTCTTGAGTAGGTAAAGGGGCTACAGAAGGCAATGCACTTTGACTAGGAGAAGACAAATAAGGAAAAAGTAGCATTATAGGTCTAGGAGCTATCTTTCCTACATGTATAAGACAATTCTCAACATTTATGGCTATTTCATATGTAGTAGGCAATGTGTTTCCACCCATAGATTGGATCATCACAACAATGTCACTATTTAATGCTTTGAAATAGTACAAAAAAGCATAATTTGTAGTTGGCCTTACAAGAATTGGAATCTTATCCGATGTTTTTTGAAATTTGGTATTGAAATCCTACATGAATTCATGAGGTGCCCTCTTTATTATGGTCAATTAATCAGCTAGAGACAAGTGATCACTCTTTTATTTGAATCTATTAGTCAATAGGGTCCCCAACTCATCCCATGAGCCAATAGAATTTACAGGTAGGGTCCCATACCAGTCCAAAACTTTTCCTTTGAAGCATAAGGCTGGTAACCTAATAGCCACATATTCTTGGGTAATATTATGGATATTAAAAATATTTTCTATATTTTTGATGTGTTCAATGGTAGTAATTGGACTGTCTATACTAAAAGATGGGACACTTTTGAGGGTAGATCCTAGAATTTGATCATATTAGGCAAGACGTAAGGGAGATGCCCCTGTGAAACACACAAAAGGTTGTCTACTAGCCACTTTGGGATCTTTATAAGTATTAGGAAAGTAATCTAATACAAAATTGTAGGCTTTAAAAACAAAATATATTTTATAAGGATGAGTGTTACCAAACTTGGACCTTTTAGCAAAATATGGAGGCAATTCTTCAAATGTTAAAGGTAGATGAGCAGCAACGGATCTGGTTATCACCTTTGGCATAGAAAATAGAAATGATCATCAACCAATAATTTGGATTCTCCAATGAAGTTTCTAGGTACTTAATATGGATGTATCTTTTCTTCAAAAATGCCAAGACCAGTACCAATTTTGAACAATCTTGTAGGACAAAAATGTCCCACTAGGCGTGCCAAAAAATTGTTGATGCTTGGATTTGTACCCTTAAAGAAAAACTCAATCTTATTCATCCAAGTAGAATAATGGAATCATCTCCTTTACTATGGGTGACAATTTCTTTGAGATGAATCTCTAGATTTAAGGGCTAGCTCCCTTGATGCACCTGTGAAGCTCTATCTATCCTAATCTATCGACTGTGTATGAAAAGAGAGAAAATGAACAACATAAATAAACAAATGATGATGCACCAATATGTATTATCCTCTCACTTTTAATATAATCACTACTTAAATAATGACAAAGTTTCCTTGCACAATACTCATGACCCTTTATGCATTGTTACATCAATGTTTTTCTTGTTAGATTCAAAAGGTACTGAACATTCAAGAGGGAAATAGACAATTACAAAAAATAATATGACTTTGAACCACTTAAAAAATGTCTATACACTTATTATAGATTATTAATGAGAACCTATAATAAATATTTGTCTACACATTTTGTGGGAAATCAAGGATACAAGTTAGGAAAGACAACTTTCACTGAATGAGAACAACATGATGTTAAATTCATACATAAAAATGTAGTGTGTGAGTGGCAAAATTTTGTCTTAATTTCATCAAGAGTTTTCAATACAAATCTAGTCAAAGTTTTGTCATTAACTACTGGAGTATACCTTGAGAATAGGTTAAATACATATATATATATATATATATATATATATAGTTTTCTAAAGGGAGATTGAACAATTGAGATTGCAAGATCAATTGGACATGTGTCAATCAAGAACAAGAACAGTTACCATCGATAGTTGCAAGAATGACCTTTGATAAAATTGAGTCCATCTTGTTTTGGCATAGTTAGATCTTTGTTGACTCATTGTTTACTTCACATATTTATTATTCCCTTTGTTTGTATTCAAGATCAATAGCTATTCATTGCAACTAGAGTTTGACATTTTACGAGCTGTCACCTTTAAAAAATTTATCTTTGCACTTTATCAAAAGAATTTGTTTAGATCTTTTCTTTTCTTTATTTGAATTTCAATAGTTATTCTTCACAGTTTGAATTTGATGTTCTATAAGCCGTCTGGTAGTTTTTTATGGACTTTTATTTTCTTGAACATTCTTGCAAACAATTTGTCTTCAAGGATTCTCTTGGACTCTTTGTCCGTGTCTTTGTTATTTATTTTAGAAAAAATGTCTTATTAATTTATTTAGGAAAATTTTCATGAAATAAATCATTTTTGTCTTTATCTCTGTCTTGGTTTTCTGTTAGACTTTTTATCCAAGGGAATTCCTTTGGACACTTTTCCCGAAAGAATTCTTTGTCTTTTGTTTGCAGGGAAATTATCTCAAAAAAATTTCCTGCAATAAATAATTTCTCTTTCTTACTTGATTCCTTTATAAATGACACTTTGGAAATCTTGAAAAGGTACTCCTACCCTTTGGATCTATTGAAAAATACCCTTAAAAAAAACTATTTGGTCCTTTAGAAGAATTGCAAATGTCCAAGTGCCCTTCAGAAGAAACGTAAATGACTTTCTTGCAAGAAATGACCCTTAAAAAGAATTGAAAAGGTCCACTTAGATTGAAAATATCCCTTTGGAAAAGTTTCAAAGTACCCTTGGGCTTGGAAGATATCCTTCAGAGAAATTGAAAAGGACATTTAGAAACAAAGTCCCAGAGAAAAAGTATTTAAGAATTCACTTGATTTATCTTAGATAAAAGTTTGAAAGAAAGAATTTGAGGCTCCAACAAAACTTTCTAAAAGAGTTATTTTAGGCAAAAAACCCTAAAATAAATATTCTTGTACAAAAGTTTAAAATAATTCACTTATACTTGGAACAAAGTTTGAAAGGAAAAACACTTGAACAAAAACCCAAAGAAAGATTTCTGAAAGTAAATATTTGAACCTTTGCCATGAACTTTGTACAAAGATTTTTATGGACAAAGACACAAACTAGACTCATCTAAACATATGAACAAACAACTATATTTTTAATATGGATGGCCAATTTTGGTTTGAAAGACCAAAATTTGGTCAATAGGTGGATGACTGGAGTTCTAGACCTCTAATTCTAATTAACAAATATAAGGTTCCACCAGCATTATGACTTTTAGATATGACATCATCACATAACTTTGACCATATATCTGATATATTGTAGCAAGGTAGAAGATTAATCTTTATGTATTATGTATTATCATTATTGATCTTCATAGTGTCATTAAATATTATTATTTGTGATGCAGGCCATGTTTTTGCAGTTATTCTAGACAAGGACAATGAAGAGGGAACAAATTACTACTTATGTCAGTGTGTACTTGGCAATAAAAAAATGACTTCGCCAATCATAGATGGAAAAAACATTGACTATCCCATTGGGTCTATGGTAGTCACTAAAACTTGGCTTTGCCAATATCATATAAAAAATTCAAATGTATGGTTGTTTGAAGATTTTGAAATGCACATGAAGATACTGCACTATTTAAATTTGGTTCTTAAAATGAATATTGAATTGAAAAAATATCATGAGAGGCCATAAAACAATAATTTATGGAAAGTTCACAAGTCATACCATGAAGCTATTCTTGATACTATCAAGATTAGAGCAGATCTTAGTGGTTTGTTAGATTGAAATGTGTAGGTATGTTGACTTGTAAAATGTATATGTAATCAATTTTACCTAATATTTTTGATTTTTTAGGTATTACATTCATAAATTTCATCTTTTATTACTTACTAACATTTTTTTGTAGGTTAGTGGTGCCAAATAAGCTTCCACCTTTATGTGGTTGGCACTGCTAGTAAAGAATTTCATATTCTTGAAGCTAAGAGAAGCTTACTAAAAGTACTTAGTGTTTCCATGCTCCTAAACAATTGCTCATGATAATTTTATTTCTCCTTTTATCCTTCCAAACACATAGAAATATCTACATGGATTCTATCTAAACCAAATGCATTAATATTTCCTTAAATGACATTACATACCAATGTTACACATAAAACAAACACACTTTTCATTGATTTGCATATTTTCATTGGTATGGCATTCTTGATCAGTCGTGAAAATGTACTTGCAAGTAGAATTGGATGTCATAGTCATTGGAGCACATATAATTTGCATATATAGATGTTCTCAAAGTGATGTATTTGTACCTACAGGTCCTGGAGGTAAAAATGCTAGTTGGAGATCAACAAGTTGTTTCTTCACTACTAAAATGATGCATTGTAGGACATGTTACTATAAATTCTACCATAGATTAGTATCAAAGGTGATATAGACTAGATTTAGAGTGTAATTATAAGGATTTCACATGCATAGGAGGGATCTTACAGTTAATCCATATGATTTCAATTTTTGTTTATGCATGCCTAAAGTTAGGCTAAAAATCAACATCTTTCTTATATTGGGAAGGACATTCTTGAGCCTAGAATGGGTAGTGGATTTGTCAATAAACCTACATAGGAGGCCAAGAACATAGTTTTGGATATTATCCACCCCTTTAGACATGTTTTTAGTTACAATTTTCAACAAACAAGCACTCGAAATGGAGTTCTTAGAATGTAGCTTTAACTTTGATAACATTTATTGTCAATGTTTTTGTACTCCTGATCAGTAGTGAAAATTCACTTGCAGGTAGAATTAGACATCACAATCATTGGAGCACATTTAATTTTCCTATATATATGTTCTAAAAGTGATGTATTTGCATATGTGGGTCTCAAAGACAAAAATTCTAGTTAGAGGTCAATAAGTTGTCTCTTCATTGCCAAAACTTTGCATTTTAGGACCTATTGCTATAACTTCTACCATGGATTACTCTCAGATCTTCTATAAACTTGATCTAGGTTGAACATATAGGGATTTAAAATGCATAGGATGGATCTTATGGTTCATCCATATGACTTACAATTTTTGTTTTATGCATGCCTAAAGTTAGGTTAATAATCAACATCTCTCTTGTATTAGGAAAGACATTCTTGAGCCCAAAATGGGTGGTGGGTTTATCAACCAAACCATATGGGAGGCCAAGAACTTGGTCCTAGACATTATCCACTCTTTGGATGTGTTGATAATGCCATTTTTAGCCAAAAATCACTAAAAATGGATTTCTTGGACTGTAACTTAAACTTTGACAACATTTATTGTCAGTGTTTTTGTGCTCCTATATAGTAGTAAAAATGCACTTGTGGGTGGAATTGGATGTATTTATCATTTAAACATGTGTAAATTACATGTGTGTGTGTGTGTGTGTGTGTGTGTGTGTGTGTGTGTGTGTGTGTGTGTGTGTGTGTGTGTGTGTGTGTGTTTTAAGTGATATATTTACACCTGTGGGTCTCGGAGTCAAAAACATTAGTTGGAGGTCAACAAGTTGTCTTTTCACTACCAAAAAGTTGCATTTTAGGACCCGTTACTACAACTTCTACAATGGATTGATATAAGAGGTGATATAGAGTAGATATAGTTTATAGTTAGAGGGGTTTAACATGCATAAGAGGGATCTTATGGTTCATCCATATGACTTATAGTTTTTGTTTTATGCATGCTTGAAGTTAGGCTAAAAATCAACATCTTTTTTGTATTAGGAAGGGCATTCTTGAGCCCAGAATGGGTGGTGGGTTTGTTGATTGAGCTAGATGGGAGTCTAAGAACCTGATATTAAACATTATCCTCCCCTTCAAATGTGTTGGTAGTGCCATTTTTCAACCTATAAGAACCAAAAATGGAGTTATCAGATTGTAGCTTCAACTTTGATAGCATTTATTATTAGTATTTCCATGCTCTCAAACAATAGTGAAAATGCACTTACAAGTGGAATTGGATGTCATGATAATTAGAACACATGTAATTTGACTATATAGATTTGTTTAAAGTGATGTATTTGCACCTATGGGTCCCAAATGTAAAAACTCTAGTTAGAGGTTAACAAGTTGTCTCTGGACTACCAAAAAGTTGCATTGTAGGACCCATTACTACAACTTATTTTAAAGATTGATCTTAGAGGTGATACAAACTAGATCCAAAGAAAAATTAGATGGATTTCACATTCACATGAAAGATCTTACAGTTCATCCACATGACTTACAATTTTTTTCTATGCATGCCTAAAGTAAGGCTAAAAATCAACATCTTTCATATATTGGGAAGGAAGTTGTAGACACCACAAATTCACACACTATGATTTCAAATGTCATAATTCCCTTGACCACATTAGGACCCTCTTAGGACCAATATAACCCTTTGACCCTTAATCAGTCCTAACCATAGTTAGTTTAACCAAACTGGCTTAACCCTAGCTTTTACCCAATTGGCCATTCAACTTCAACTATTGACGGTTAGGTTGACCATCAAAAATCACCTTGACCACTGATGGTTAGGGTCCACCTCCTTAATCACCAACATGCAAACTCACCTACCTTGATTTTATAAATATAACTCATCTAAATCTAGTTGTGAGCCATTGCATGTATGATTTAAAATTAAGAGGCTCAAATCACGTCTTATTACAACTCTCTTGCCTTGCCTATAAGAAGAGAAGAACAAGAAGGTGAAATCCATCTGTAATTTTTATCAAGAATTTGTGCATCTAGATTTCCTTTTTTTTACAGGTTAATCTTCATCATCAATCCAATGATCTAGATACTACGTTAGAGAGCCAACTTACCACTGTAGCTTCTCCAAAGTGACAAGTACCATTACTTTGTCAGAATCACTCTAGACTCTACTAACAGATTAACCACCTCAATTAATCACCCAATCAAATTTTTTCAATATAAGTATTTCATTTATAGAATTCAATTACTTTATTTTATTTTTGTATTTAGCTCAGCAATAACCCATCTATTGAGAACCCACTTTTTGATCTTGTTAACTAGCCATTTGCTAGCCTAGATCTACACAAAATAACCATCATTGGTTGTCTCCCATCGATGATTTGTCCAATCACCGATGGTCAAATTGACCACTGACAGTCACCTTAACCACTGATATTCAACCCAAACCATCTATATTCACTTTGGTATTAAATTCTAGTAAGCTATTTTCACCTACCTACCCTCAACCAAATCTGATTTTATATGTCCCTGCTTGTTCACAGACACCTTTCTGACCGTAACCATCTAGTACTAATATTAGTTTGCTTATCTCTATTTAGTCATTTCTAGTCTATTTCTCTAGCAAAAATTTATTGTGTTTAATTTCAATACCTTTTGATTATTGATGTAAGTACCTTATCTTCTATTTTTTGAACTTAATTATTTAAAACGTATGGATTGACAACCCCTAAGGAAGCTCTTTCTTTTGAGATCTAGATATCGCTAAGCAATACACTTAACTATATGTCTAACAAACAAATTTGCTTTAGTGATTTCTTATTTGTAGGTCATCCTCCCAACCCAAAGAGGATTTATTCACAATATTTTGATTATACACATGCACAATCAAACATTTTTTTCAACCATACCCATAGTTTCTTTTTTTTCTTTCCAAAATAATAATCAAGAAATTCACTAAAAAATTCTAGCACACTCGGTGGGACTCTTGTGTCTTTACTTGGGTTCTTATTTGCTTGCATTCTCTCTCTATTCTATGCTCATTAATGAAATCAAAAGTTTATTTAGGCTTAAAATTAAGTGCATACATTGACTACTTATAAGTTCAGTTCACATAGATGAACTTAAAGGAAAATTAATCTATCTTAGATTCACTCTTTATTGTACACACTCAACCAAACCACTTTCACCAATTAAACATCAAACATACTTGAGACAACTCCCGACTAGTATTTCATCACCTAGTGGTAACCTTACCCTTTCTTGATGATCTTACTTGGAGGTCATTACCAAGGGGATAACTAACTCATCTCTCTAGTTCAGTATAAACTCTAGATATCAATATATTTTGGCTAAGCACCCGACACCCTTATCACTATGATGTGTGAAGTGGGGGTTAGACCCCAATACCAATCCACATATTTATTCCAATATATATTTTATTTTAGCACCTAAACATAACCTGAATCCAACCTTAGACTTCCTTCTAGTACCCACTCTACAAGCCAATTTCAATCACACACCTTCTTAAGGCATAAGCCAAAAGTGAGATAAATAAAAATTCTAAGGCTTAAAGCATATTTCAGAGTGTGATTTGATTTCCTCAATCACTTCTTGTCTTATTTTTGTTTGAGTAGTGAGATTTCTTGTGCTTTCTATCTCCCCTATATTATATGGTTCTCACTTGCCAGCAACAAAGAGACCTTACGAAGCAAAACCCATCACCAAGCCAACCTACCTCTTCCACCTCTTCATCTTTGGACTACATTTCTAAACTAGTAAATTCTCCACATCACTTGGAAATTCCTACCTTCCCTCAAGGAGATGTGGACTTTGATACTTTCCTAGATAATAACCCTATATCCTTACAACATTATCTTACAACCATGTCTTACCATATCCCAAATTCATCCCCACCCATAGATTTGCCTTATGGCATGCCTCCCCACCTCATGGAGATTACCTCTATCACCAAAATTACTATCTAACCATTGAATACCCAAGCTTCCACATCAACCAACAACCCCTTCAAGACTACCATATAAAACTAATTAACCAAAATTACTGTTACCCTTGTACCTTCCACTCCTACCAACCACTCCTCCATAATATGAGTGCCTACCTCTAGAACTACCAACCTTCCTTTAACTACCCCCATTCCATCAACCACTATCTTGCTTCAAAGCCTTCCTTCAATCAGTACAAGGATCACCACCCTTCCATCGGTCACCAACCCAATTACCAATATTATCCAATAACCACCCCTTGTACCAAACTTTAACTACATCCCTAACCTACAAGGGCATGTACCCCTACCCACCACCCAACCACCTCCATCTACCTACCCTTATGTATCTTCCACCTAGCTACTGGAATCTACATACTAATATGTGGCAGCCTCCCAACCTTCTACCCACTATCAGTACCTCACCCAACCACCACAATAATATACATCTTCTAGCCTTTTCGGTGCACAAGCCCAAGCAGAACTAATGAAGATGCTTATGGACAAGGTGACCACCTTAGAGTCATCCATTTCAGATGCTCACAACATCTTGTCATATGACCAGATCTGTAATGACCCCATCCATACATCTGTTCCTATTAAGGCATATTATCCCCAATGGGAACTTCCCAAGTTCTCTAAACTTAAAAGTAAGGAGTATCCCCAATAACACCTTTAAGGCATTTAAGCATGCTTTTTATCTGATTACCTATGATAGTGCCCTCCTTCTCTTTACTTTTCCTATGTCTTTGTCAGGACTGGTGATGGATTGGTATATTGTCATACCCAAGCACTCCCTTTTCTCCTTCACCCAACTAGATCAAACCTTCTTGGATATTTTTTGATCAATATCTCCAAGAAAGTCTCTATCACTGATCTCTACTCTATCTGGTAGTTTGAGGATGAATCCATTACCAATTTTGTAGCTCATTAGAGGAACCTAATTAACCAATTTTCCTTCTCCCTACCTCAACCTAAACTCATGTATCTCTTTGCTTGGGCATGTGCCAAGCATATCTCCTCTATACTACATATTTAAAGCTTTTGAGCCTTTGATGAATATTTTACCATGGTGCATAAGTTATAGAACCAATCTATTTATGAAGGAAAGATAAAACTAAAAAACAAGGACATCTATAAAACTAATGAGGCTTCTTCCAAACCAAATAACCAATCCAATACCAACACTAGGGGCAAGGGAAACACAAATGCAGTGGTCCTTAAAGCTACTCCTCCACCATCCATTAACCAACCAAATTCCTCTAGTTCATCAAAATAAAACATGAAGAACCAAAACCATAGCAGCCAAAAGAAATTCACTCTGTTTGGAGAAGTTATTGAAAGTTGATATCATTTAACTTCCTCTTATCAAGCCACACCATCAATTTGACTCTTCTCATCCTTTACCTAGGTAGTACAATGAGTGTGATCTATGTGCCTTCCATCAAGTAATAGGGCATGACATTATTAGGTGTAATATATTCAAGAGCCTTGTCTAATCCATCATTGACAAGGGGGAACTTGTATTGGACAACCCAAATGAACCATCAAACCAAGCCCTTGATATATTTAGGAAACCTTTTCCGAACCATCCGCTTGCTTAGAATGAGAGAAACATGGTTGAATGTTCTCATGATGCCCATACTATCAACATGGTTTATGACACACTTGCTACTAAAGAACCTACTGACCAACTATTTGTCCCTCACCCTCTCTGCTTATTGCGGTAGTAGACTTACCTTCTCTTTTGGAAACCCAAATTAAGGAAACCCCCCTTTCTCCTCCTCCATTTATTAAGTTAGTAGAGCCATCAACCCCTCCCTTGACCAACATACCAAACTAATCACGCATTTACCTTTCTTGTCAACCACCATGCAACTTACTCCCCTTTCAAAAATAATTCTTGAAGAGGAAGCCTCCTTGATTTTATCTCCCACTGAGGAGCCACCTTTCTCAAATTTTCATCCTTTGATTGAGGAAGAGGACAAGGTTACCATCCCTATGTCTCAGCCTATGGGCTCATCTTTCAGGTCCACTATCAAGGGAATACAACTAACTTATAAACCATTCTCAAGGTTAGTTAAAAAATTAAAGTTTATCTTTGACCTTGAAATGGATTGAGCCACCTTTTGGTAGCAATTAGGTCTACCTTATATCACCAATCAAGAACTTTCAGCCATACCTTTAACAGACCAACCTACCACTTCCACCATCTAAAACCTTACCCTATCAACCAAACCAATAACAACTTCTACCAATAAAAAAATCCCTCAACCATCTAGGGCACCTAAACCCCAAGAGACAAAATCACCTTCTCAAACCAAACCAACCAAGCCAAACAAGAACCATGGCACCTTCCCTACACAAATTCTTAACCACCCATCTATGAAGGTAGAGCTTGCCTCATTGAAACCAATAACCAAGTGCCAAACCAAAGAAACTAAAGAGGTAAAACCACCCAAAGGCTTAAAGGCATAAATTTTACCTCCCTTAACCTTTCCCTCCATTTTATGACCTCATCCTTTTACCTTGAGTAGGAAGCCAATTATTTCTACCAAGACCCCATCACGTCTTTTGGTTACACCTTTACAATTTATTTCTGACACACCTCTCTTCACTGCACCAAAAATACCCAGGCTACCTACTTTGAAATATTCCACCTCTAGCTAATCAATCTCCTTGTCTAAACCAAATCCATCAACCAAGTGTACCCTCTTAACTAAATCACCTATCACCAAGCCTACTTCTAAATAACCTTCCACCTCAACAACCAAATCTAGGACCGCTAAACCTTTACCACCTTTAACTAAATCCTACTTCAACATTTTCCATAGGTTATTGGAAAATTTTTGTTTATCCTTACTTCTCATTAGGACCTTTGACCCTTTTTCTTCAAAACCTATCTAGTATAATGACTACCAAATGTGTTCTTACCATAAGACACCTGATTATGACATAGAGGACTGAAAATCTCTCTAAGCCATTATCCATTGGCTTTATGATAAGGATGATCTATTAATAGATGAACCTCCTATGGATGACATACAAATCCAAACAATAACCATACCTAACCAATGTTTACCTACTCATCTACTCTCATCTTATAGTGAAGATGAGCCTAAACAATCTACTACTTCAACCTCTCCTTCTATCCATACTATCAACATGGTCATGAGATCATAAAAAAAGGATAAGGGGAAGGCTAAGGTGTCCATTCTATGGACGTATCCATCTTTAACCTCCCAACTAACTTCAATAAATCCATCCCCATATTTGACCAAACCTAAGGTGTCTATTTTAGGTGCTTCCTAATCTAACCCCTCAAAATCTATTAGGGGAGTGATCCTCAAGAAACTTCACTAGACCTTGATGAAGATGAGCTTGTATGAGTTGATCTCTACCTCTCCCCATCATTGCCAAACACTAATAGAGGATTTATAATCCATTAAGGTCCAACCTGAAGACCCTCAACCTTTAGCAGCTTTTGTTGGTGCCTTTTAAATTTCTAACCTTGTTATCTTCAAGGATTTAGAAATACCTTCCATCCATCTTGAGGACCTAGATCCCCCTTTCTTTATCACTACCTACATTAACCAAAACTTCATCAAATTGGTCATGATTGATGGGGGAGCTATAAATAACATCTCCTCTTATGCCTATAACCAACTCAACCTACCAGATAATTTCATGTCTAAAACCTTGGTCATCCTTTGATCATTCATGTTGGGGATCAACCAACAAAGTTGATTACAATTAAGAAAGCAATTAAATATGGAATTAAAATAGAATGATAAGTAACTAGAATCAGAAATAGCAAAGAACAAGAGATACAAGAAACCACCTTGAAAACTTGTATTAAACTCTTTATAAAAGGAATTACAATTGAAGAAACTTCTTTTCTTCCACACCTATCTCATATGTACAGATCTCTTACTAGATCTCTTTCCCTCAAGAGTTCTCTCTCTCAATTACAATCAAATCCAACAACCTAGATGGATTCACATATACAAATATTGTACAGTACTTGTCCAATTATATAAGCTATGAAGATCTAATCCTATATATAATATTAGGAAACATGAGCATGCATTTACAACCATTAGATATGCCTCTTAATCAAGGGCTCAAATCAGTCTTACTTAAGATAGAGATGTGGACTTAAGACTAACATTTAATCCTATCATGCAAAAAATTTGTTCTGTCCACGAAAATAGCATTTTGGATGCACAGGTAACCGACATCGGTTCCTTCCTGTCTGCCTATGACCAATGTTGGCCGATCCATGACCGACGCTGATAGCTCTTAGTCGACTCCTAACTGATGTCAGTCGCTCTTGATCAACGTTGGTGACTGTGTAACTCCTGTAACCTACAACTTGCTCATTTGGTGAAGCTTTTAGCTCCACACCTTAACAATCTCCCACTTGGAGATAAACAGCTGCACTAGTACCTGTACAGTAACATCTTCTAGCTCTTCCATCTTCAAACTCAATCATGAAGACCAACAAAAGTTGAATGAAGATTCAACTTCTCCTTTGTTACCAGCTTGGTTAACATATCTGTAGGGTTCTTATCTGTATGGATCTTCTCTAGCTTCAACTCACCATCCTCCAATACCTGTCTAATGAAGTGGTACCTAAGCTGTATATGCTTGGTTCTTGAATGAAATGCTGAATTCTTAGCCAAATGAATTGCACTCTGACTATCACTGTAAAGCCTGTAACTCTCTTGCTCCTTTCCAAGCTCTTCCATAAAGCGTGCCATCCATATCATCTCTTTACTAGCCTCTGTGACTGCAATATATTCTACTTCTATAGTTGACAAGGCAAAAACCTTCTGCAACTTTGATATCCAGCTAACCGCTATTCCACCAACAGTGAAAACATATCCTGTGGTGCTTCTTCTGCCATCCAAATCACCTGCCATATCTGAATTTACATAACCATGTAGATAAGTATTTGACCCACCATATCACAAATGCCTACTGCTGGTCCCTCTCAGATATCTAAGGATCCACTGAACTACTTTCTAGTGTTCCTTTCCTGGATTGGCCATATACTTACTCACAACTCCCACTGCTTGGGCAATATCAGGCCTAGTACAAACCATTGCATACATTAAACTCCCTACTGTGGAAGCATATGGAACTTTCTTCATGTACTCTACCTCATCATATGAATTAGGATGCTGTTCTTTACTCAACTTAAAGTGTCCAGCCAAAGGTGTGCTTACCGGTTTTGCATCATGCATATTGAACCATTTCAACACCTTGTTCACATAATCCTCTTGAGACAAAATCAGCCTGTGATTTTTCCTGTCTCTCTTAATATTCATGCCAAAGATTTTCTTTGCTGCTCCCAAATCCTTCATGGCAAATGTGTGAGCTAATTTCACCTTAAGCTCAGAGATATCCTGCATGTGTGATCCTGTAACCAGCATATCATCTACATACAACAATAGAATAATATATCTACCATTATCTAATCTCTTAAAATACACACAATGGTCAAATTGACATCTACTGTAGCCATGCTCAGTCATAAACCTATCAAATCTCAGATACCATTGTCTAGGAACTTGCTTGAGGCCATACAAGCTTTTCTTCAATCTGCACACTAGCTTCTCCTTACCTTTGACCTCATATCCTTCCGGCTGATCTATATATATTTCTTCATCCAAATCTCCATGAAGAAATGTTGTCTTAACATCAAGCTGCTCAAGATGCAAATCCTCAATAGCAACTAAAGACACTACAGTCTGTATAGAAGTCATTTTAACTACAAGAGAAAAAATCTCACCAAAATCAATAACTAGTTTTTGTGCAAATCCTTTCACTACCAACTTGGCCTTATATCTCATATGTCCATTCTCACCTTCCTTCAATCTATAGATTCATCTGTTCTTCAGTGTCTTCTTTCTCGCTGGCAACTCAACCAAATCCCATGTTTGGTTCTCTTTGAAGGAATCAATCTCCTCATTCATGCCTAGCTCCCACTGATTCTTGGATTCCACCTGTATTGCTTCATCAAAACTCTCTGGTTCTCCACCATCAGTTAGAAATAAATAGAATAATGAAGGGGAATATTGAATTGGAGGTTTACTTACCCTTTTTGACCTCCTGATGGGCATCTGAGACTCATTCACAACACGATGTCTGCCCAAATTCTCTGACAGTGACCGACCTCAGTCACTTCCAAGCCTGTAACTGACCGATGACGGTTCCACATGACCTACATCAGTTCCTGCCTAGCTGACATCGATCACTATCTGACTGACATTGGTTCCTATTCTGTCGATATCGGTTCCTACTTGACCGACGTCTGTCTCTGTGTTTTCTTGTCTGTGATTATTTCTTCTCGCGAGCTCATTTTGGACCGTCACCTCATCCAATTCTCCATTGCTCTGCCCAGATTGATTTAGCTTCTTGAGTTGATCACTATACATCACTTTTTCATTGAAAATAACATCACGGATCCTAATTATTTTGTTAGTTCCTAGATTCCAAAACCTGAATCTAAAATCATCAGAGCCATAGCCAATAAATGTGCACCTCATAGACTTAGCATCTAGCATCTTTCTATTTTCTTTATCAATGTGCACAAAGGCTTCACAACCAAAAACATTGAGAAATGAGAGATCTACCTTTTTACCTATCCATGCCTCTTTTAGAATTCCACCATCCAGAGCTGTAGAGGGTCCTTTGTAAATCAGGTAAACTATAGTATCCACAGCTTCTGCCCAAAACTCTAAGGGCAAACCAACATGCAATCTCATACACCTTACACACTCCATTAGTATTCTGTTCATCCTTTCAGCAACTCCATTTTGTTGAGGTGTCCTTGGAACCATCTTTTGCCTGTGTATTCCGTGCATATAACAATACCAATTGAACTTGTGGCTGTAGAACTCACCACCATTATCAGATCTCAGGCACTTCAATCTCCTACCTGTTTCATTCTCAACCATAGCTTTCCAAATCTTAAACATGTCAAAAACATTAGATTTATTCTTTATATAATAGACCCATACCTTTCTTGTGGCATTATCTATGAAAGAAACATAGTACTATGATCCTCCAATAGAAGCAACCTGAGCTGGTCCCCACACGTCTGTGTGAACAAGCTCCAACTTGTGCTTCTTCTTTGTTGACCCAATCTTGAGAAAACTCACTCTCTTTTATTTTCCAAAAATACAGTGCTCACAAAATTCTAGATCTATGCTTTTCAAATCTAAAAGCTTACCTTTTGACTTAAGAATTGTCATTCCCTTCTCACTCATGTGGCTAAGCCTTTGATGCCACAAATTTGCATCTACATCTGAAGTAGATAATACAGAAGGAGAACTATCAGTAATACAATTACATAAATAGAGAGTACCTACTCTCTTACCTCTGGCCATTACAAGTGCACCCTTGGACACCTTCCAAGATTCAGCTGTGAGAGTTATTGTACAACCCTCATCCCCTAACTTTCCTACAAAAATCAAATTCCTCTTCAGGCTGGGAACATGCATGACATCTCTCAACACCCATGTGTTGCCATTCTACATTTTCAGCTGCACTTTTCCTTTGCCGACTATTTTGCAAGGCTCATCATCCCCTAAATAAACTATTCCAAAATCTCCATGGACATAGTCACTAAAATATTCTCTATTAGGGGTTACATGGAAACATGCACTAGAATCTAAAACCCAAGATTCTATATTATTATGCAAAGAGAATATAAGAGCATCTTGTGCAACAATACCTGCAACCTTTGCTTCTTCTTTACCTTCATGTTGATTGTCCTCTTTTGGTTTTGACCAGTAATCTTTGCTTATGTGCCCTATCTTTCCACAATTCTAGCAAGCTGTCCTCCTGCCATTTTTGGATTTAGATTCTACCTCTCATCTTTGACTTAGACCTTGATCTCCCTTTCTTTCTCTTCTCTTTTTGCCTTCCCCTACTCTCAAAACTTAAAGCATTCCCTGATGTTTCCTTTGTACTTTTCTTGCAAATTTCTTCATTCAAGATTACACTAACAACATCATCTACTTTTAAAATATTTAAAGTAGATGCAGTATTACTAACTACCATTACCAAGCTATGCCAGCTCTCAGGTTAAGAGCATAAGATTAATAGAGCTTTAATTTCATCATTAAACACTATTTTGACTGAATTTAATTGATTTATAATCCCATGGAAATCATTTAGATGATTAGATACATATCCACCTTCCTGCATTTGCAAATTAAATAACTGCTTCATAAGATATACCTTATTTGAAGCTGAGGGTTTTTCATATAAATTTGCTAAAGTAGTCATTAACTCTACCATAGACTTTGCCTATGATAAATTAGATATCACAGTAGATGCTAGACTCAATCTTATAGATCCAAGAGCCTTTCTATCAAGAACTTCCCATTCTTCATCATCCATGTCTGTGGGCTTCTTTGCAGCCCCACCTAACGATAAGTATAGATCTTTCTGATACAGATAATCTTCTATCTACATTCTCCATAATTGGTAATTCTTGCCATTAAACTTCTCCATTCTCAGTTTACTTTCTTCTGCCATTGCTTCTCCCACTCAAACAGAAATCCATGTGAGTAACCTATAATCAATACACACTAACCAGATCTGAAACACCTGTTAGTCAACCTGAGCTCTGATACCACTTGTTGGGGATCAACCAACAAAGTTTATTACAATTAAGAAAGCAATTAAATATGGAATTAAACCAGAATGATAAGTAACTAGAATCAGAAATAGCAAAGAACAAGAGATACAAGAAACCACCCTGAAAACTTGTATTAAACTCTTTACAGAAGGAATTACAATTGAAGAAACTTCTTTTCTTCCACACCTATCTCAGATGTATAGATATCTTACCAGATCTCTTTCCCTCAAGAGTTCTCTCTCTCAATTACAATCAAATCCAACAACCTGGATTGATTCACATATACAAATATTGTACAATACTTGTCCAATTTTGTAAGCTATGAAGATCTAATCCTATATATAATATTAGGAAACATGAGCATGCATTTACAACCATTAGATATGCCTCTTAATCAAGGGCTCAAATCAGTCTTACTTAAGATAGAGATGCAGACTTAAGACTAACACTTAATCTTATCATGCAAACATTCTGTTCTATCCACAAAAATAGCATTCTGGATGCACAAGTAACCGACATAGGTTCCTTCTTGTCTGCCTGTGACTGACGTCAGCCGATCTATGACCGACGCCGGCATCTCTTAGTTGACTCCTGACCGACGTTGGTCACTCTTGACTGATGCCGGTGACTATGTAACTCTTGCAACCTGCAACTTTCTCATTTGGTGAAGCTTTTAGCTCCACACCTTAACAATTCAATGATACCATGATCACCACCCTAGGAATAGTTATCCTTCATATCTATGTAGGACCTCACATGCTCCCTAAAATTTTCTATTTAGTGGAAGGTGAATTTTAATACAATGTCTTGCTAGGACAACCTTGGATCTACTCCATAGGTTACATCCCCTCTACCCTTCATCATGGTATTAAGTTTGAGCATGAAGGCCAGGCCATCACCATCCAAGTTGACCTGAGTCCTTTCTCAACATGAAATATGACCTATCAACGTAATGATGTCCTCTTACCCCCATCTAACACACCCTCCTTAACCAAAGACAATACTTATTTCATGAAAGAAGAAGTCACTCCTCCTACCAATGAGGCATTGACTAGCTCATCCATTCCCATTGACTAGATCCCCATATTAGACCCTTTAAAATCCATATTTCAACACCTTTCACTGGGGGAATACCGCCTCCTTGTTATTGAAACTTTCCCTACTCCCCAAGAGTATGGGAAACTTCAGCACCAACCTGAGTATGACCCTAATGTCATAATTGTTGTTCCCATTAAACCTCCCTAGTATCAAACCCATTTCATTTATGGAGGACTTGACAAACCCTTTCATGCCCCTACCACCTATCTTTCACCTAGGCCATTTACCACCAATTTATCCTACCTAGACAAGTCGAGTTTTGCCAAAATATATCTCCATAGGTGTGTTTGGAAAGGTTTTGGTCTTGGGTGTTATGGGCATGCACACATGATTTGGTCACCATCAAAACTAGGAAGCCTCATGAGAAGCATGGCCTTGGTTTCATCCTACCCAACAAGAAGCAACCCAAACTACCTAATGTCACCTTTCCTAAGGAAGACATCCCTTCCTCACCGACCTCTCCACCACCTATGTGTGAGGATGATGACATCATCCCCATCTAACTTTTCTTTTTTCATCAACATGAGCAGCCTAGGACCCCTGACTTATAAAAAGGAGGGGTGACCATAACCATCCCTTTGATCCCTCCTGAGATGATAGGGGATGACTCCACTACCATTAACACTATTCAATATCAAGATGATGATTCTATTCTCACCTACCTAGGTGCCCTAGATTATTTAATCCATAAATCCCTTCCTCTTGAGCCCTTGACCATGTTGAATGAATCTACCACTGATATCAACTTGGGTACTCTGAATAACCCCCACATTGTCAAAATCAGCCAACCATTGAATGTCGAGGAACTTCAAGACTTCCCTCCTTTCCCAAGACCACAACATAGACTTCCCTTGGTCTTATAATGACATGCCTGGGATTAACCCCATCATTGATACCCATAACATAGTCACTCATCATGATGCCAAACTCATCAAATAGAAACTTTGATGCATGTAACCTCTCATAGCCCTTCTCATTAAAGAAGAGATTCAATGTCTCCTATCTATCAATTTCATTCAACCCATTGACTACCCCCAATAGGTATCAAATTTCATTCTTGTCACCAAAGCCATAGGGGGACTATGCATTTATGTGGACTTTCATGACCTCAACCTCACTTGCCCTAAATATGACTTTCCTCTATGAAGCATCGATCAACTTATTGATCTTAAATCTATCCATGAGACATTATCTCCCATAGATGGATTCTTAGGTTACAATCAGATCCTAATTGCCCTTGAAGATCAACATAAGACTACCTTTACCACCCTATGGGGGACCTTTTGCTATAGAGTCATACCTTTCAAGTTAAAGAATGCTGGTGCAACCTACCAACATGACATGACTTTTATCTTCCATGACCTTATTCATAAAATTGTAGAGGACTATGTGGATGACCTTCTCATAAAATTCAAACTCCAAAAGGATCATTAGCCATTCTTAAGATCATCTTTAAGCAACTTATCCATTACCATGTTTGCCTAAACCCCAAGATGTGTATTTTTAACTTCTTATCAAGAAAGATTCTTGGCTTCATTTTTTCCCTTCATAGAATCTAAGGCAATCCTACTAAGATAAAATCAATCCTAGACATGCTTCCTCCAACCAACCTCAAACAACTCCATAATTTGCAGGGAAAGCTTCAATCCATTCATCATTTTATCTCCTAGGTTTTAGATTGTTGCCAACCCTTACACTACCTTCTGAAGAAGGATGTATATTTTAAGTGGAATAGAGACTATAAAAAGTCTTTTGATTCACTCAAAAAGTATCTTTTGTCACCACCTATCCTCATCCCTCCCAAGGATGACCAAAATTTCTACCTTTATATCTTTGCTACTGATCACTCCCTAGGGGAAATCCTTGTTCATCAAGATGAACAACACATAGAGAAATCCATCAAGGACATTATTCATATGCTTATAGAGTACAAGACTCAGTACTCCCACATTGAGAAGGTTTTCTTAGCTTTAGTCTTTGTGGCCACAAAATTTTGCCATTGCCTCCTTAACCATAAAACCTACATCATAACCGACATTGACCCATTTAAGTACAGGCACTCCAAGCCATACCAAAACTAGTGTATGGCCAAGTGGCTCATGATTTTATCAAATTTTGACCTTGATTTCCTTTAACAAAAGTTAATTAAGGGATAATTTATTATTTACTAATTAGTTGAAGCACCATTACTAAAAAACTAACCTCCTCCTCTTGAGTTCCTCAATGAGTTCACTGCGACTCTCTCCTAGGCAGATTTTACCTATCAAGTCACCATTTTATTCGATGGATCAAAGTGATAACAAGGTGGTGGAGTTGGTATCATCCTTATCCCCTTCGATAATGATCCTCTCCCTTTGTCCTTCAAACTTGATTTTGAATATATTAATAACATGACTGAGTATGAAGCCCTAGTGATAGGCCTTCAAACTGCCTTAGCCCTAAGAGTCAAAAAAATCAACATCTTTGGTGAATCCAAAATTGTGTTCAATAAAATCAATGGCTCTTAATAGTGTAAGAATGATATTTTTCAATAATAAAAATAACTAGTTGACGAACTTGTAGTTTTATTTGAACACTACCACATCTAATCAACCTCATGATCTATTAACAAGTTTGCTGACACTATGGCTTCCTTTGCCTCTCAGACACCATCTAAACCTTCCAAATCTGACCTATCTATCATTATCCATAGAATCACCTAGCCTTCCTATGTTAAACCATATTCTCCCTCTATTTTCAATGTGGAAGAGACCCAACCTGACCTTTGGTATCAATAAACCTTCAAATACCTTAACCTTGGCATAGTTCCTTTTGATCTCTCTAGGAATGCTCAAAGAGCATTTATCCAAAGTACCTCATGCTATACCATTATGAGAGGAAATATTTATAAAAATTACTTTGATGGCCTCCTCTTCTCTTGACTACATATCCATGAAGCCTCTCATGCTATCAAGGAAATACATGATGGTATTTATGGGGGACACTTTAGTGGCCTCATTATAGCTAAATATATCCTTTTCCTTAGATATTACTAGCCTACCCTTAACCAATACTATTATGATTATATGTGAAGAAGTGTGTTAAGTGTCAACAACTTTCTAATTTGCATTACACACCTAGCCACAATCTTTACATTTCTATCAATTTTTATCCCTTTTCACAATGGGGTCTAGACCTCATTAGTGAAATCAATCCCCATTCTTCATAGTGACACCACTCTATCATCACCATAATCAATTACTTTACCAAGTGGGTAGAAGTTATTCCTTTAGTCTTGACCAAAGCAAAAAATATTGTCTACTTTATCAACCATCATATCAACTATCGCTTCAGTGTTCCTCATAATATTATCACCAACAATGGAAAGTCTTTTAAGAATAAGCAAGTCTAGGGTCTATGTGATGCATTAAAAAATAAGTTAAACTTCTCCTTGCCCTATCACCCTCAAGTGACTAGATAGATTGAGGCCTCTAATAAAACCCTAAATAACATGCTAACTAAAATGGTCAATGAATTTGGTTGAGATTGGCATTTCCACATCCCTTCTGCCTTGTGGGCATATCATATTAGCATTAGAGCCCCTACGGGTACTACCCCTTTCTCTCTTGTGTTTGGAGTGGAGGCCATATTTCCTCTTGAATTTCAAAATCCATCTCTTTGCATATCTTTATAATATCTCATTTTTGAGAGTGATTATCATCACCACTACTTAGCCCAACTTGAGGTACTTGATGAGCGTCACTTAGTAGCCCTTATCCATCTCCATGTATATCAAGTGCATGTCAAACATGCCTATAACAAGCACCTTAAAGTATGAGAATTCATCATTAAAGATCTTATCTTAAAGGATAATCAACATGTCACTAATATGGAGGAAAAATGTAGGGCAAGTTAACTTTCAATTAGCTTGGACCCTATATCATAACCCACAAGTATGGATCAAGAGCTTACTAGTTTTCTTCTCTCGAAGGCCACCTAGAACTTGATGCCCTCAATGCTTCGCATCTACATCCTTTATTTTGTTAAGGATAAATTTCACCTTTTATTTAACTTAAGTTCATCCCTTGCTATCCACCCACATTCCATCTCCCTATATTAAGGGCAACTGATTAAAACTGAATCATGTGATTATCTATCACTATCATAGCCTTATCTTGAATAATGGGTACCATGACTCTACCCATGGCATGGTTCTCATGGTACTTTCCACCCCTTCATAGGATGTATCCCCATGAGTTTTGTTACCTAAACCTCTTTACACCTAATCAACCTTTTTCTACTTTTAGTTTTACCTTTAGAAAGGTGAACTGTTAATCTGACCTAAGCAAGTCTATGTCAAGCAAAACCAAAGTAATAAATAGTAAAACATCCTTATCATTATCAATCATGGGCCATTCCTAGCATTCATAGACTACTCCCCTGAAGGACATCTATCAAAACTTTATTTGGAATTTCCAAATATAAGGTAGATTATTCCCTTGAAGAAAAACTATCAAAAACATTGAACCAAAAAAAAAAACCTAGACCACTCCCTTGAAGGATGGATAAGTAAAGTATTTTTTCAAAAGCATAGAAATTTCTTAGAAGTTTCCCACATCAATCAAATTTCCATTTAAAACAACAAAGAAAAAGACCCATTATCAAAATCACAATTAAAGCAAACTAATCTTGAAAGCCACAATTGTCTCTCAAACAACATAATAAGGTGGAAGTCGTAATCAACTCTCTTAGGTAGACTTCCCACATCGATCAATCTACACAGTTTGGCATAGAATTATTTATACTAATTCTTTGGACACCTATAGAAGAGGCATGCTAATCTCACAATAAGGTTTCATTTTCACCCATCTCCCCTTCACTCACTATAAGTAAGGGATTTTGTGCTTACTCAAAATTATGTGATCAAGACACCTTTTCAATCAACTAACAAATGCTAATGCGAAGCATTCAAAGGGATTATGTTCATTAAGCCACTCCAACTTAGGTTTTTTTCTATTCTTTATCAAAGAAGAATCATCATACCCTCTTCTTATCTTATCATGACTAGATATTTTCATTAAGGCATTTGTCTCTTGATTATATTCTTTGTTTCCCATATAGTGTTGTTAGTTACCTTATCTCATATGCTTTGCCTTAAGCAAGAGAATAAAAACCATAATAATAATAGGCATATCCATGTGTGTCTAAGCAACATCATAATCATAATCACAACCATAACAAGCATAGTAAAACGTTAACATCCATGAGCAATAAAAATAATCAACCATTTTCCACCCCATGTCTAAATCTAAGTAATGAAACATATACTCATTAAGATTTATCATGTCATAAGCAACCAAGAATCATAACCATATATCAAAACCATCTCATGCCTGGGTAAGACTATATTAGTGTCTAGCATCCATAACATAAGCATCATCCATAAGTAATATAAACATCACATCATAAGCATTAAAAATCAACATCAAACCATGAACATGAACATAAATAATGATCATATATGTATAACTCATGAGTCAAATAACATAATAATGTGTATAAGTAGATAGACATGTCTCTCTCTCAAAATGTACATCTCACTGCATCGACTCGTAGGTCAGAATCAAAATGGTATATAACATAAATATCAAAAGTCATATCGTATCTATGCCCTAGGGGCACCACTATCTCCTAGAGCACCACTAGGTCCTGATGCCTACCCAACCTATTATACTTGCCAATCCCCTAGCTATCCTTGTCTATCCAACTATAGATGCTACCCACTACCTTGGTGTCATCACAATGGCACCACCTACCAAGCTAGCCCTATACTCACCTCATCGGGGCTCTTATGGACACTATGTAAAAACTATGGCCTCGTAATACCATAGCTCCTCTACTATAGCTAGGTATCGTGCCATGGGGATGGTACTTGGTGGTCTTTCTAGTGTTATTTCTATTCCTCCCCTCTATCTCATGTTGTCCCTCTCTTAGGTCACCAAGCCTAGTGAAGTCCTGGCCTGATCCCTTTCACCTATCATAGTGGCAACCTGACCTTGTAGTGTCATAATCTAGCCCTACAATATGGCCACCTACCCTTCTATCACTATAATATTTCCCTGTGTAGTGGCTAATTCCACTCCTGCTTGCCTATTGGGTATAGCTGGATCTAGGGCCATCAGCCTCACACCTCCATCATCCCTACCAATGTATACAATTATATATAATGACTGGTACCATGCCATATACCCATCTATAAACCCAACATCATCTATCTGTGCCCTAGTTAACATCTCTTCATGTTAGAAATATTGTCATTGATGTCAAAGATTTAGCATTAGTGATAAAGGCCCCATTGCATTTAATGATATTTTTAATATTCATATCTTGGCTAATGTGTGTTAATGTTTATTTAATATTAATGAATATATTTTTGGTTGCATATAAGTCAAAAGAGGGCCCATGGAGAAGTTAAAGAGTCATGGGGTAAAGACAAAAGAGGGTATGGCACATTTTTCGATGAAGGGACACTTTGAGAAATATGAAAAGTCACCAAATTAAAGACAAAAAAGGAAATGATGCTTTTGCTTATTAAGGGTCACCATATGACTTTTCAAATGTAAGGATATGAAGGGTCATAATAGTTTGGTGCCATTTTCCATGAGGATTGAAGGGTCACAAAGGGTGAATTCTAAATGTCTTTTGGAAAGCTATAAATAAAGGCTTGAGAATCCATTTGTTATATGTAAGAGAGTGTGTGGTTTGTAGTTATTTTCAAAGAGAGAAAAGTAAGAGATATTGTAGAGTTATATCATTTGTTGAGTAAACAACATTGAGAGATAGTTGTGTTTTATACGCAAGAGGGGTTGGTGCTCCTGTGGGTTGGTGCTCACAAATATTTGTAAGGGGTTGGTACTCTTGTGGGTTGGTGCTCAAAAATAGTTATTATGTTGGTGATCATCAAAGGGGTTGGTGCTCTTGAAAGTTGGTGCTCATTCATATACTTGAGATTGTTCTTCATGGTTTTTTCCACTTTGGGTTTCTATGTAAAAATTTTATCTCTCTCTCTCTCTCTCTCTCTCTCTCTCTCTCTCTCTCTCTCTCTCTCTCTCTCTCTCTCTCTCTCTCTCTCTCTCTCTCTCTCTCTCGTGTTGTGCATATTATTATTTCAATTTTATTTCATATCTTGAATGTGTGGTTAAGTGGTTAAAGAAAAGGAATTTGATTAAGTAAAAAGATATATAATATACTAATTCACCCCCCTCTTAGTATATTTCATGCTTAACAATTGGTATCAAATTAGGTTCCTTTGGAAAATGTTTTACCGCTTGAAGGTAGATCGAGAAAACATGATGGTTGGATCACATGAAGGTTTTTCTATAAATAAGACACCTTTGTTTGATGGGACAAATTATGTTTTTTGGAGCATAAGGATGAAAAATTATTTGATGGCCCTTAGATTTGACATATGACAAGTAGTGGTGGAGGAATATAAAGAGCCACAGACACTTGTAACTACTCTAATAGAAAATAAGGCAAGTGAAAATAATGCTAAAGCATTAAATACTATTTTATGTGGTTTATATGAATCATAATTTGTTAAAGTTGTGTAATGTAAATCTGCTCATGAAACTTGGGTAAAACTTGAAAACATTTATAAAGGTGATGGAAAGGTTCAGCAAGCTAAGCTTCAAACTTTCAGAAGACAGTTTGAGATTTTGAAGATGGAAGAGGAAGAAAATATAGCAAGTTATCTTTTGTAGATTGATCAAATAGTTAATCATATTCAAGGTCTTGGAAAAAAGTTAGAAGAATCAATTGTTAAATTTTTTTTGAGATCTCTACCATTGAGATATGATGCAAAAGTTTTGGCAATTGAAGAGATGAATAATTTATCCAAGATAAAGATAGATGAGATACATGATATTCTTATGGCATATGAGTTGCGGACCATATAAGAGAACCCCTCAAAGAGAGAAGATACTTTCAAGATATAAAATAAAGAGAAGGTTAAGATTCAAGAATCAAGTGACAGTTCTAGTGATGATGAAGATGAGAATGGAGCTCTATTTATTTGCAATTAAAAAAAGGGCATAGGTAAATATCAAAGAAAATTATCTTTTAAATATTTTAATTATGAAAAGATTAGACATTTTGTAGCTAAGTGCCCAAATAAGGGTAATAGTGATAATGAAGAAGAAATGTCTACATACAAGAATAATTTCAAAGGAAAATTCAAGAAGATCCTAGCTCAGTCGAAGATAGTGGAGTCAGTGATTCAGAAGAAGAAGAGATTCTATTCATGGACATATATGAATATGCCTCCATAAGCAAAAGTATAGATGATCAAGAAGAAGAACAAGATGAAGCTGAAGTGAATCTGGAAGGAGAACTCGTTTGTGCCTTAGAATATTTAAAATCTCTTGAGAATAAGAATTAAAGATTAGGACTCCAAATTGAAAAAAAATGAAAAGGAGTCAAAGGAAATAATTGAATATCTCCAAGCACACTTTGAAGAAGCCAAAAAGAATGAAGAAGATATAACGACACAATTATAAAAATTAAGTAAAGAATGTGAAATGTATGTTATTGAAATTGCTTCTTTAAAAGTAAATCTTGAGAAAATAAATAAAGCAATCAATAATAGAGCAACCAATAATTTAAAATTTGAGAAAAGCACTAATATATTGAGTAAGATATTAGAAGGTCAAAGATCAATGTTAGATAAGACATGTATCAAATTTGAAAAAGAGAAAGGGGAGGCCACTAATTTCATAGGCAAGGAAAAAGAAAAAAGTTTTGTTGAAGCTCTTACAAAAAAAGAAATAAAAAGGGAAGAAATAAAGAATACATAAGACATCTCAAACAAAGAAGGCTGGAGGGAACATAACTACAAAAGGAAATTAGGTCAGAGATATGGAAATAGGTATTATTTTTATGGTTATTATTTTTATTGTAATGGATATGGTCATAAGAAAATAGAATGTCAAAAAAGGGCTAACAATTTTAGAAATAAGGAGAAGGAAAGTCATGTAGAGTCAAGCAAAATCCACAACTCTTTTAATCCTCTATCAGGATTTAATGAAGAGGCCATAATATGTTACAAGTGCAACAACTTTAGACACATAGCCTAGTACTATTAAAACATGTTTTATTCATTCAAGAAGGACCAGAGTTTCAAGGCTCCATTCATCAAGAAGAAAGTTTAGACAAGTTCATGGCAGAAGAAATAACCTGAAAGATCTATGTTGGTATAGACAGTTTTGCATGTAAGAAATGAAGAAAAGATATGGTTCATTGATAGTGGATGTTATAAGCACATAAATAGGAGATAAAAGTAAGTTTATAACCTTGAAGAAGATCAATGGTGGCACAATAAAATTTAGAGATAATACTACTGCCCGAATTATCGAAAAAGGTACACTAAGTTTGGGATAATGGTAGAACTAAAACTAAAAATATTTTGTATGTAGAAGGTCTTAAGCATAATATTTTGAGTGTAAGTCAAATGTGTGATTAGGAGCACACACTAAATTTTTATGTAGAAGGTTGTAAAATTAGAAAAAAAAGAGTTAGATGTATTGGTTGCAGATGCTCAAAAGAACACGTTAATAATTTGTATATGTTAGTAGACATCAAATGTCAAAGATGTTGTTTGACTTAGATAGAAGAAAGTTAGCTATGGAACAGAAGAATGAGACACAAATTTTTACAATCTTGTCAACAATAGTAAGAAACAAGCAGTCAAAAATCTTCCAAAAATTATAAAGCCATCTGACACACTTTGTGAACCTTGTCAACATGAGAAGCAGGCTAGAAGGTAGTTCAAAAAAAAAGACTACTCAACCAATTAGATCTTAGATCTTGTTCACACTGATCTATATGGACCTATGAGAACTCAAATTACTCAAGGAGAGAAATATTTCATGTTGCTTATTGATGATTTTTCATGTATGACTTGGGTAATATTTTTAAATAAAAAGTCAAAAGCTTTTAGATATTTCAAAGCATTAGTTAAAAATAAACCCAGTTTGAAAATTAAGTGTCTAAGATCAGATCTAGGAAGAGAATTCATGTTAGATTAGTTTATTGAGTTTTTTGAAGACCATGGAATAAAGAGACATTATTCAATAGCCAAAACTCCATAACAAAATGGAGTAGTTGAACGAAGAAACAAAATAGTTCAGGAGATGGTGAGGACAATGCTAAATGAATCCAAAATACCAAATAAATATTGGAGAGAGGTAGTTGCTACAGCAATGCATATTCATAATAAAGTATTATTGAGAGTCAATAGTGACAAGACTCCTTATGAGCTATGAAAAGGACAAACTAGCAATAGTTGATTATTTCAAAGTTCTTGGTATCAATTGCTTCATAAAGAGAACTAATGGAAAAACTTGGTAAGTTTGAATCTAGAGCAGATGAAGATATATTTATTGGTTATTCTTAAAAAAGTAAAGCTTATAAATGTTATAACATAAAAACCAAGAAAATTATTGAAAGTGCAAGTGTCAAGATAGAAGAAGATGGAACACAAAGAATCAGTGATTTAGTAGATATTTTTGAAATCATTGAAGAGAAAAAATTTGAAGATTTAGATGAAGATGAGAAGAATGAGAAAAAAGAAACCAAAACCCGATCCAAATATGTTTAAAAAAATCATAATGAAAGTGACATCATCAAGGACATAAATGAAGGAATTCGTACCAGAAGAATGATGGTAAGTGAATTTGAGAAAGTTAATTTTCTTTGTTATCCAAAATTCAGCCTAATTTTTTTTTAGAAGCTAGACATGATAAGCATTGGGTTAAGGCAGTAGATGAAGAATTAAAATAGATAGAAAAGAATGATACTTGGGAATTAGTTCCTAGATCAAAAGATCATAATGTGATAGGAACTAAATGGGTTTATAGAAATAAGTTGAATAAAAATAGAGAAGTGACCATGAATAAAGCAAGATTAGTATGTAAAGGATATGCTCAAATTGAGGGAATAGATTTTGAAGAAAATTTTGCACCAGTGGCAAGGATAGAGGCTATTAAAATGATTCTTATATATGTAGTATTTAAAAATTTCAAAGTGTTTCAAATGGATGTCAAATCTACCTTCCTAAATGGGAATCTAGAAGAAGAGGTCTACATTAAGCAGCCTGAGGGATTTATTATCTCAAATATTATTAGCCATATATGTAGATTAAAGAAAGCATTGTATGGATTGAAATAAGCTCCCAGAGCTTGCTATGCAAGAATTGATAAGTACCTATAAGATTAAGGTTTCAAGAGAGAATTTGCTGACAGTAATCTCTACATCAGAACAAAAGGTGAGCATCAATTGATATTTGTGGTATATGTTGATGGCATCATTTTTGGAGGAAACATTGAAAAGATGACAAAAGAATTTTTTGATAATATGCAAAAATGATTTGAGATATCTATGTTTGGAGAATTATCATTTTTCTTAAGATTGCAAATATTTTAGTCAGATAAAAATATTTTCATATCTCAAAGTAAATATGCCAAGGAAATGTTGAAAAAATTTGGTTTTGAGAATTGTGCACAAAGTTGGCACACCAATGAGTACAAAAAATAAGGTAAGGATGAAGATTCACCTATTACAAAATCAATCTTTGTATAGATCTATGATTGGTAGTCTTTTATATTTGACAACATCAAGGCCAGACATCATGCATGCAATAGGTATATAGTTGCAAGATATCAGTTCAGCTCTAAAATATAGTCATATTTAGTTGGTGAAAAGAAAATTCATATATATCAAGGAGACATTAGATTATGGATTATGGTATCCCACAGGCAAAGATTTCACTTTGGGTTGCTTATACATATTTAAATTAGGTAGGTTGCTTGGATGACATAAAGAGTAAAAACTGGAGGAGCTTTCTTCCTTTGTGATAACTTAGTATCATGGCTAAGTAAAAAGGAAAAATTTAGTATCACTTTTTATAAACTGAAGCATAATATATTGTTAGTGGTATTATTTTGTACTCAAGTACTTTGGATGAAGAAAACTTTGGAAGATATCAAGGTAATATATGATGAACCTATTTATATTTTTTTTGTGACAACACAAGTGCTATTAATATTTCAAAGAATCTAGTAATGCATTCAAGAACAAAACATATTCCTATTAGATATCACTTCTTGAGAGAGCAGGTTGCATATCAATAGGTTAAGATAGAATATATTAGTACTACAGAGAATATTGAAAATATTTTCATAAAGGCACTACCAAAAGACACATTTGAGTATCTACAGGAGAAGATGGAAGTAATTTATTTTACTTCATACAATTGAGGATCAACATCAGTTGAGGGGGAGCTAAGTGTTATCATCTAGGATATGACCTTTGCCATTGATGTCAAAGGGGGAGAAAAATAGGTATAGGTACAAGTGCAGAAATAGGTGCAAAATAGATACAAAAAATAAGTACAAGTTGCTACAGTAAGGGGAAATTACTATATGTTTTTTTAGATGGTAGTATGTGTAAGTTTTGGGATGTGGCAATTTTAGTTTGAGGTTGCCATCAATGACAAAGGGAGAGATTTTTATAAATATTGTCATTGATGTCAAAGGTCTAACATTGGTGATAAAGGCCACATTGCATTTAATGATGTTTTTAATATTCATATCTTGGGCTAATGTGTGTTAATATTTATTTAATATTAACGAATATATTTTTGGTTGCATATAAATCAAAAGAGGGCCCCATGGAGAAGTCAAAGAGTCACGAGGTGGACAAAAGAGGGTATAGGTGTAATTTTCCATGAAGGGACACTTTGAGAATTATCAAAAGTCACCAAGTTAAAGAGAAAATAGGAAAGGGCTCTTTTGCTTATGAAGGGTCACCATATGACTTTTTAAATGCAAGGATACGATAGGGTCATGCAAGTTTGGCACCATTTTCCATGAGGATTGAAGGGTCACAAAGGGTGAATGCCAAAATTCTTTTGGAAAGCTATAAATAAAGACTTGAGAAGCCATTTGTTATATGTAAGAGAGTGCATCAGTTTTTATTTGTTTTCAAAGAGACAAAAGCATGAGATATTGTAAAGTTCTATCATTTGTTGAGTAAGCAACATTAAGAGATAGTTGTGTTTTATACATAAGAGGGGTTGGTGCTCTTGTGGGTTAGTACTCACAAATAGTTTCTATGTTGGTGCTCAACAAAGAGGGGTTGGTGCTTGAGAACTTTGTAATTTGATTTGGTGTTCATTCATATACTTGAGATTGTTCTCTGTGGTTTTTTCCACTTTGGGTTTCCACATTAAAAATATGATCTCTCTCTCTCTCTCATCTCTCTCTCTCTCTCTCTCTCTCTCTCTCTCTCTCTCTCTCTCTCTCTCCTCTCTCTCTCTCTCTCTCGTCCTCTCTCATCTCTCTCTCTCTCTCTCTCGTGTGGTGCATATTATTATTTCAATTTTATTGCATATCTTGAATGTGTGATTAAATGGTTAAAAAAGTAATTTAATTAAGTAAAATGATATATAATATACTGATTCACCCCCCCCTCTTAGTATATTTCATGCTTAACACCCTCATAGTCCTAGTAAAGTAGGCATAAGATATGGCTTTGGTAATAGAAACTCTAAATCCTCTCGCCTGTACGTAGGGAATGGACCTAAAATACCCTATACCAGGCCAAATATTTTACATACCCTATTAAATGGGATCAACTCCACCTCCCTAATCCACCTATCAAGTATCCATCTATAATTCTAAAGGGGAGAGTGTCTGCCTCCTATATCCTGACCATATTGGAAAACTACACATAAGGCCTCCATGTGATGTCTCCTATCACTAGTGCACCAAGTGTAACCCTAAAACACTCCATATCATGTGCACCACCTCATATACTTGACATATAAAAATCACCCCTCCATCGCATAAAGTTGATAGGGAACTCTATGTGCTTGTGTCCCACCCATGGTAATCCCACTAGCCTCAGAACCTGATTATGCTCATTAGGCCTATTAATGTAGAACCAGGCTGACGTTGATGTTGTACCTCTTATGGGCCCTGAACCCCCACAAATCCTTGTATATCTTATACTATGAGAATAGGCACCCAATTAAATATAGTTTTCCTTAGCAATAGATTGACCAACACCCTTAGTAGCAAGTATGGGAACCTCTCACTACTCGAGTCAGGAAGCGCAAAGTATGAAATGACTATTATAAGCATGGTCATGAAATTCATCTCACCTAGAGCCCTCTGATATAAATCACTATACCTAAAACTCATAGCATGCCATCTAAATTGATCACTATCATCTTCATACAAAAGCTCGATGTGATCATCCCACTCCTCTTACTTTATATGATAGATCAGATCACTACGAAGTGGAAATTGAGTGATCTTATGCACATCCTCAAGCAAGCTAGTCATATCAACCGATTGGTAATAGGAAGGTATTCATATCAAGATCCCATCTCTTGATGAGCACTATGATCATGAATGCATCTCAAGGGTATATGTTGATAATGCCTCATAGCTCCCAACCCCACCTCCTCCATGATAGGCCTAGTTAGTCGAGGTCATCCCCTATTGAATATTTGTAAAGATTACATGGCACTTGGTTGCACATCTATATCTACTCCCTAGCCGACACCAATTTAGAAGTATGGCTTAGTCACCTACACCATCATCATCTACCCCTACCCCTTAAGTAACTGACCTATTTTCTTATCCATTCATATCCATCTATCTACTACCTACTAAGTTTGCCCTCTAAATTTGCTCTTAGCGTTTAAAATACATTCCAAGCCTATCTTGTACCCTAGTTGACTATCAACGATCATGGTGATCACTAATGATCAAATCATCCTTTTATCTAAGGATGTCAACAATCGATGGTCAACCTTGATTTTTGATGGTCACTATGGGTGTTGTAAAGCTGAAACACCCAAACTCTATTCTACCCTCAAACCTACCTAAATAGTAAATCAAGTAGCATAATTTGCTTACCATAATCCTTACCCAAAATAAATAACCCACCCACCATATTAATTATTAATTTTACCTTTTACATTTACCTAAAACCCACAAATAAACCCATACCTAGGGTAACAATAATCCAAAACTAAGCAATTTAAGCCTACACTTAAACCAATGTAAATGCACCAAAGTCTAGCTCATCTATCAATTTCAAATGACACCCCCCTACCCTCATTTTATGACTACCCACCATGGAATCAGTCATAGGCTTATCCATCTTCATCCACACCTACATTCTCCTTGCATCCTAATTGGTCCCCTCAGTTAACCCTTCAACTCAACTAGCAGTCACCATCCACCTCAACAAGTACCTTCACCATAAAGCACCAAAATTGCCAAAGCTCAAAGTCAACCAAACAAAAGTAACAATGAGTGAAAAGTAATTCTAGTTTCACTTTTACCTTAAGGACTTTTAGGGTTTCTACCCTGATCATCAATGGTCACCCTTAGGGAACCTAACCATCAATGGTCAGGTGGCCACATATTTATTTTTGCTATCACCTTGAGCTAGCCATTTTTAAGCAGCATCAAATCAACTCACCCACCCATGGAGACTACCTTCTCCACCCACCCTAACCACCTCATCACCTCATCATTGGTCCATTTTGGCCCAACTAGCATGTTACAACAATATTTGCTTGGTCATTTGACCACAGTGATAACATTGCCATATTAACCCTTTTTGACCTTACACCACCTCATGCTTACCTAACCTGCTTGTGTCTTTTTGAGAGCACTTCTTACCTTGGATACTTACAACACTTGACCTATTAATGTTTTATTGGGAGCACTTCCTACCTTGGATACCCATAAAAACATAAAAATCACTTCAAATACATGCTAGTGTACCCAATCGACATGCTTAAATGTGGTCACATGGTCCACTTGTCCATTATCCTCTTAGTACTAACATTTATTATTATCAATGATGGAAACCTAGTATTTACATGATCTTGGATATCACACCTTTTTGTTACACTTTATTCACCTATTTGCACTTTAGTTCCCAACCTATCATCCACCGTCATGACATCCACCTTCATCATCACCTTCACCCAACTTATCAGACCCACACCCAATTCTGATTTACCTATTTTCCTCCTAATTTGAGGGGTAACACCTCTTCTCATACTTAGGGAAACTAGACCTTTGACCAATATCATTTTTTTGGTAGCTGGTTGATTTTAAGTTGCATAATAAAAAGGAGAAAAATGTAGACACCAAAAATCTAGACATTGCAATTTTGAATGTCATAATTCCCTTGACCACCTTAGGACCCTCAAGAGATAAATCTAACCCTTTAACCCTTAACCAAGCCTAATTATAGTTAGTTTGATCAAACTATCTTAACCTTAGATTTTATCCAATTTGACCCTTCACCCTCAACCACCAATGGTCAGTTGACTGTCGATGGTCACCATGATCACTGATGGTCAGGGTCCACCTCCTTAATCACCAACATGCAAACTCACCCACCTTGTTTTTCTAAATATAACTCATCTAAAGCTAGTTGCAAACTATTGCATGCATGAGATAAAATTAGGAAGCCCAATTCAAATCTTGTTGTAACTCTCTTTCCTTGCCTATAAGAAGAGAGGAATAGGAAGGTTAAATCCATCTAAAATTGTTATCAAGAGCTTGTGCATATAGAGTTATTTTATTTTACAAGTCAATCTTCATCATTAATCTAGTGATCTAGCTACTACGTTAGAGAGCCAACTGTCACTCTATTAGAATCATGCTAGACTCTAACAATGAGTCAATCACCTCAAGCAATCACCTAATCAAATTTCTACAAGATAAGTATTTGATTTCCAAAATTTAATTACTTTATTTGCTTTTCACATTCAGTCCAACAATAACCCATCTCTCAGGACCTTAATTTTTGATCCCATCAACCATCCATTTTCCAACCCAGATCTACACACAGTAACCATATATGGTTGTCTCAACCACCAATGGTCTGTCCAATCACTGATGGTTAGCTTGACCACCGACAATCACCTTAACCATCGACGGTCAGCCTAACCACTGATGGTCACTATGATAGTAAATTCTAGCAAGATGTTTTCACCTACCTACCCCCAACCAAATCTAATTTTTTGTGTCCCTGCATGTTCATAGACCCTTTTTTTGATTTTTTGAAGTAGAACCCAACCATCTATACTAATATTTATTTGGTTATCACTATTTAGTCATTTATAGTCTATTTTTCTATCAAACATTTTTTGTGTTCAATTTTAGTACCTTTTGATTATAGATTCAAGTACTTTATCTTCTATTTTATAAATTTAATTGTTTAAAATGTGTGGATTGACAGCCCTCAAGGAAGTTCTTGCTTTTAAGATCTATCTATCATTATTGAGCATAATATATACTGAGAGGGGGGTTGAATTATTATATCATATATCTTATAAATCTTTTACTCAATCAAATTCCTTTTCTTTAAACACTTAATCATACATACAATATATGTAATAAAACTAAAACAATAACATGCACCACACAAGAGAGAGAAACACCAAATTTTTATGCGTAAACCCAATGTCTCAAAAAACATGGAGAACAATCTCAAGTATATAAATGAGTAGCAACTCAAATATATAAAGTTCACAAGTAATAACTTGCAGGAGTACCAACCCCTTTGTTGAGCACCACACAACAACTATTTGTGAGCACCAACCCACAGGAGCACTAACCCCTCTTATGTAAAACACAACTATCTCTCAATGTTACTTTCTCAACAAATGATAGAAATATACTATATCTCTTTCTATTCTCTCCTTTTTTCTTAAAATAAAACAAATACAAACCATGCACTCTTGCATATTACAAATGGCTTCCTAAGCCTCCTTTCTAGCTTTCCAAATGACCTTTGACATTCACCCTTTGTAACCCATCATTCCTCATGGAAAATGGTGCCACATTTGTATGACCCTTTGAATCCTTTAATTTTAAAAGTCACATGGTGACCCTTTATGATCAAATCCATACTTTCCCCTTTTGTTTTTATCATGGTGACTTTTCAAATTCCTCAAGGTGACCCTTTATGAGAAAATGTGCCCTTCCTCTTTTATCTTCACTTGGTGACTCTTTGAATTCCTCAAGATGACCCTTCATATAAAAATGTGTCATTTCACTCTTTTGTCTTTACCTCATGACTCTTTGACTTCTTCATGGGCCTTCTTTTGACTTTATGCAACCAAAAATATATTCGTTAATAATAAATAAATATCAACACACTCGAGCCAAAATATGAATATTTAAAACACCTTTAGACATTAAATGATATGGGGCCTTTGTCACCAATAATGTTAGACCTTTGACATCAATGATAATATTTATAACAATATCCCCCTTTATCATTGATGACAACCTCAAATTGAAACTCTATTCTTGTACCTATTTCTATACCTATTCATGTACCTATTTCTATACTTTTCTCCCTTTGACATAAATGGAAAAGGGCCTATCCTGGACCCAACACTTAGTCCCATTTAACTAATGTTGATCCTCAATGGCAAGAAATAAAATAAATTACTCCCAAGTTCTCTCGTAGATACTTGAATCTGTCTTTTGATAGTGCCTTTGTGAAATATAAACTGTTGCCTCTCCTCTGAGCATCTGCAATAAACTCATCTGAATCTTTTCTTATAGTCTCAAAACCTTCTATATAAAACTTAAATGTGTGTCCCTAATTATATATTTGAGTTAAAATAAATATATTGTGCTTAATACCTTCTACATACAATACATTCTCAGTCTTGGTTCTACCATTATCCATACTTAATGTACTTTTTCTATCTATCCTAGAAGTGGTATTGTCTCTGAATTTCACTATGCCACCATTGATCTTATTTAGAGTTATAAAATTTATCTTATATCATATCTTGTGCCTCAAACATCTACTATCAATTAACCATGGTTGTTCTTCATTTCTTTCATGCAAAGCTGTCTGAACTAACATAGACTTTTTAGGTTGTTTCTTCTATCATGACTCTATCTGAACTCTCTTCTTGATGAATGGAGCTTTGAAACTTTGGTCCTTCTTGAATGAATCAAACACATTTATACAATGATGGGCTATGTGTCTAAAATTATTATACTTGTAACATACTATGGCCTCTTCATCAAAGCTTGATAGAGGAGTAAAAGAGTTATGGCTTTTGCTTGACTCTGCATGAGTTTCCTTCTCCTTGTTTCTAAAATTATTAGCTCTTTTTTGACAGTCTATTTTATTATGACCATAACCATTAAAATAAAACCAATAACTATGAAAATATAACATGTTCTAATTTTTGTATCTTTGACCTAGTTATCTTTTATAGCTCTGTTCCTTCTAGCCTTCTTTGTTTGAGTTATCCTCTACATTCTTAAATTCTCTTTTTTACTTCCTCTTTTGTAAGGGCTTCAACATAGATCATTTTCTTTTCAAATCTGATACTTGTCTTATCTAATATTAATTTTTGACTTTCTAATATTTTCTTCAACATGTTAGTTCTATTCTCAAATTTTGAATCACTGGCTACTTTATCATTAATTGTTTTTATTTGTTTTCTTGATATCTTTTTTTAAAGAGGCAATTTTAACAACATACCTTTCACAATCATAAATTACTTTTTAAAATTGAGTTTTTAGATCTTCTTTAGTCTTTTTGGCTTCTTCCATGTGTGCTTATAGATCTTTGATTATTTCCTTTGATTCTTTTTCATTTTTCTTAATCTGGAGCTTCAATCTTTGATTATTTTTTTCAAGAGCTTTTAATTCTTCTAAGGCATAAATGAGTTCTCCTTCTAGATTCACTTCAGCTTAATCCTCACTTTCATCATTTTATTCTTCTTGATCATCTATAATTTTAATTGTGGAGGCATCTTCATGTATGGTCATGAATATATTCTCTTCTTCATCTGAGTCACTGACTCTACTATCTTCAACTGAGCTAAGATCTTTTTAGAATATAAACTCTTCTTCTTGAATCTCTTATTATATGTAGACTTTCCTTCTTCATTGTCACCATTATTCTTACCTAAGAACTTATCTATAAAATTTCCAATCTTACCACATTTAAATGGAAACTTTCTTTGATATTGACCTATGCTCATTTAAGGCTTGTGGATGAATAGTGCTTCATTGTCATCTTCTTCATCACTAGAGCTATAACTTGATACTTGAATTTTAGCCTTGTCTTTTTTAGATGTTTTGAAAGTAACTTCCTTCTTTAAGAGTTTTTTTTGTTTATTATGCATCTCATATGCTAATAATAACATGTAGTTCATCCAGCTTTAACTTATCTAGATCCTTCATCTCCTTTATTGTAGATACCTTTGCATCATATCTCAATGGTAGAGATCTCAAAATTTTTGGTACTATCGTTGATTCTTCTATTTTTTTTTACAAGGCCTTGAATTTTATTTACTATTTGATCAACCTACAAAAAATAATTTTCTTTATTTTTTTCCTCTTCCATTTTCAAACTCTCAAACTTTCTCCTAAAAGTGTAAAGCTTAGCCCATTGAACTTTTCCATCACATTTGTAAATATTCTCAAGTTTTACCCAAGTCTCATGAGCAGAATTGCATTGCATAAATTTAACAAATTTTGATTCAAGTAAACCACATAAAATAGAATTTAAAGCTTTAACATTATTTTGACTTGCCTTTTTGTCCATGAAAGTAGTTACATGTATCTGTGGATCTTCATATTCATCCATCACTGCTTGCTAAATGTTGAATCCAAGGGCCATCAAGTAAGTCCTCATCCATGCTCTAAAAGACATAATTTGTCCCATCAAACAAAGGTGCCTTATTTTTAGAAAAACCTTCATGTGATCCAGCCATTGTACTTTCCCTAATATACCTTTAAGTTGTTAAACTCTTTCTGAAAGAACTTGCTCTGATACCAATTGTTAACCATGAGATATATTGAGGGGGGAGTGAATCAGTATATCATATATCTTATAAATATTTTACTCAATAAAATTATTTTTCTTTAACCATTTAATCATACATTTAATATATGTAATAAAATTGAAATAATAACATGCACCAAACAAGAGAGAGATGCTAGATTTTTATGTGAAAACCCAATGTAGAAAAAAGTACAGAGAACAATCTCAAGTATATGAATGAGAGCCAAATCATATCTACAAAGTTCTCAAGAACCAACTTGTAAGATCACCAACCCCTTTGTTGAACACCAACACAATAACTATTTGTGAGCACCAACTCACAAGAACACTAACCCCTCTTATGTAAAACATAACTATCTCTCAATGTTGTTTTCTCAACAAATGATATAACTCTACTATATCTCTTTATATTCTATCCTCTTTTCTTAAAATAAAACAATTACAAACCATGCACTCTTGCATATTACAAATGGCTTCCCGACCCTCCTTTTATAGCTTTCTAAATGACCTTTAGCATTCACTCTTTGTGACCCTTCACTCCTCATGGAAAATGGCACCACATTTACTCAACCATTCAAATCCATTCACTTAAAAAGTCACATAGTGACCCTTCATGAGCAAATGCATCCTTTCTCCTTTTATCTTTATCTTGGTGACTTTTCGAATTCGTGAGAAAATGCACCCTTCCTCTTTTGTCTTCACTTTGTGACTCTTTGAATTCCTCAAGATGACCCTTCATGGGAAAATACATCTTTTCCCTCTTTTATCATTACCTCATGACTCTTTGAATTCTTCATGGGCCCTCTTTTGACTTTATGCAACTAAAAATATATTTGTTAATAATAAATAAATATCAACACACTTGAGCTAAAATATAAACATTAAAAACACCTTTAGACATTAAATGCTATGGGGCCTTTGTCACCAATAATGTTAGACATTTAGCATCAACGAAAATATTTACAACAATCTCCTACTTTGTCATTGATGGCAACCTCAAACTAAAACTGTCACATCCTAAAACTTGTTCCTGTACCTATTCCTATATCTATTTATGTACTTGTTGCTATACCTATTCCTATTCTTGTTTATGTACTTTTCTACCTTTGACATCAATGACGAAGGACATATCTTAGAGCTAACACTTAGATCCCCCTTAATTGATATTGATCCTCAATGGTAAGAAGTAAAATAAATTACTCCTAACTTCTCTTGTAGATACTTGAATGTGTCTTTTGATAGTGCCTTTGTGAAGATATCTGATAACATATATAAATTATTACCTATCCTTTGAGCATCTACAATTAAATCATCTTAATTTTTTATTCTGATCTCAAAACCTTCTACATAAAAATTTAATGTGTGTCCCTGATCACATATTTGACATACACTCAAAAGATTATGCTTAAAACCTTCTATATATAATACATTCTCAATCTTGGTTCTACCATTATCCAAACCTAATGTACCTTTTTTGGCTATCTTGGTAGTGGTATTATCTCTAAATTTTACTGTGTCACAACTGATATATTTTAGATTTATGAACTTGCTCTTATATCCTATCATGTACCTCAAACATGAACTGTCAATGAGCCATGGTTTTTCTTCATTTCTTACATTTAAAGCTATCTGAACTAACATAGACTTTTCATGTTGTTTCTTCTTCCATGACTCTTTTTGAACTCTCTTCTTGATGAATGGAGCCTTAAAAATTTGGTCCTTCTTGAATGAATCAAACACACCTCTACATTTTTTGGCTATGCATCTAAAATTATTGCACTTGTAACATACTATGGCCTCTTCATCAAAGCCTGATAGAGGAGAAAAAGAGTTATGGCTTTTGCTTGATCTACATGAGTTTCCTTCTCCTTGTTTTTGAAATTGTTAGCTCTTTTTTGATAGATTATTTTCTTGTGACCATAACCATTACAATAAAAACAATAACCATGAAAATATAATCTATTATGATTTGTGTATCTTTGACCTGGTTATCTTTTGTAGATCTGTTCCTTCTAGCCTTCTTTATTTGAGTTATCCTCTGCATTCTTAGCTTCTTCCCTTTTTATTTCATTTTTTTTAAGGGCTTCATCATATCTCCTTTTATTTTCAAATATGATACCTACCTTATCTGATATTGATTGACTTTCTAATATCTTATTCAACATGTTAGTGTTATTATCAAATTTTGAATCATTAGCTACTATATCATGGACTATTTTATTTGTTTTCTTGACATCTTATTTTAAAAAGGCAATTTTAACAACATAAATTTCAAATTCTTCACTTACTTTTTGTAAATGAGCTTTTAGATCTTATTCAATATTTTTGGCTTCTTTAATGTGTGCTTGTATATCTTCAATTATTTCTTCTGACTTTTTTTCATTTTTCTCAAGATATTTTAATTATTATTGATTTCATCTCAACTTCATCCTTGATTTCATCATGTTCTTATTATTGATCATCTATATTTTTACTTATAGAGGCATCTTCATGTATGGTCATGAGTAGAATCTCTTCTTCATCTGAGTCACTGACTCCACTGTCTTCAGAGAATATAAACTCTTTTTGTATGTAGACATTCCTTCTACATTGTCACCATTATTCTTATCTAAGCACTTATCTTTAAAATGTCTAGTCTTACCACATTTAAAACATTTAAATGGTAACTTTATTTGATATTTACCTGTGCCCTTTTAGGCTTGTAGATGAATAGGGCTTCATTGTCATCTTCTTCATCGCTAGAGCTATCACTTGATTCTTGAATTTTGGCCTTATATTTCTTAGATGTTTTGAAAGTAATTTCCTTCTTTGAGGGTTTCTCTTGCTCAGTCTAAATATCATATGTTGTAAGAATACTATGTAGTTCATCCATCTTTAACTTGTCTAGATCCTTTATCTCCTCAATTGCAGATACCATTGCATCATATCTCAATGGTAGAGATCTCAAAAACTTTTGTACCATTATTGACTCTTTTAATTTTTCTCCAAGGCCTTGAATTTGATTTACTATTTGATCAACCCATAAAAGATAACTTTCTATATTTTATTCCTCTTCCATTTTCAAATTCTCAAACTATCTCCTAAAAGTTTGAAGCCTAACCTGCTGAACTTTTCCATCACCTTTGTAAATATTGTCAAGTTTTACCCAAGTCTTATGAGTAGTTTTACATTGCATAAATTTAAAAAAAAATTATTCACATAAACCACATAAAATAGAATTTAAAACTTTAAAATTATTTTGACTTGCCTTTTTATCTATAGAAGTAGGTATAGATGTTTGTGTCTCTTCCTATTCATCCATCATTGTTTGTCAAATGTTGAATCCAAGGGACATCAAGTAAGTCCTCATCCTTATGCTCCAAAAGGCATAATTTATCCCATCAAACAAATGTGCCTTATTTATATAAAAACCTTCATGTGATCTAGCCATCATGCTTTCCCCGATATACCTTCAAGTTGTTAAACTCTTTCTAAAAGAACCTACTCTGATACCAATTGTTAAGCACATGATATATTGAGAGGGGGGTGAATCAGTATATCATATATCTTATAAATCTTTTACTCAATCAAATTTTTTTCTTTAACCACTTAATCATACATTCAAGATATGCAATAAAACTAAAACAATAACATGCACCACATGAGAGAGAGAGAGAGAGAGAGAGAGAGAGAGAGAGAGATAGAGAGAGAGAGAGAGAGAGAGAGAGAGAGAGAGAGAGAGAGAGAGAGAGAGAGAGAGAGAGAGAGAGAGAGAGAGAGAGAGAGAGAGAGAGAGAGAGAGAATATTTTTGTGGAAACTCAATGTGGGAAAAACCATGAAAAATAATCTCAAGTATATGAATGAGCACCAACTTAAATCTACAAAGTTTGCAAGAACCAACTTTCAAGAGTACCGACCTCTTTACTGAGCACCAATACAATAAATATTTGTGAGCACCAACCTATAGGATCACCAACCCCTCTTATGTAAAACACAACTATCTCTCAATGTTGCTTTCTCAACAAATGATAGAACTCTACTATATATCTTTCTATTTTCTCTTCTTTTCTTAAAATAAAAAAATTACAAACCATGCACTCTTGCATATTACAAATGGATTCCCAAGCCTACTTTTATATCTTTTCAAATGACCTTTGACATTCACTCCTCATGGAAAATGGCACCACATTTGTATGACCCTTTGAATCCTTTCATTTGAAAAGTCGCATGGTGACCCTTCATGAGTAAATGCATCATTTTTTATTTTGTCTTTATCTTCGTGACTTTTCAAATTCCTCAAGGTGACCCTTCATGAGAAAATGTGCCCTTCCTCTTTTGTCTTCACTTGGTGACTCTTGAATTCTTTAAGATGACCCCTCATGGGAAAATGCATCCTTTCCCTCTTTTGTCTTTACCTCATGACTCTTTGACTTCTTCATGGGTCCTCTTTCAACTTTATGCAACCAAAAATATATTCATTAATAATAAATAAATAAAAACACACTTGAGCCAATGAACATTAAAAACACCTTTAGACATTAAATGTTATGGGGCCTTTGTCACCAATAATGTTAGACCTTTGACATCAATAATAATATTTCTAACAATCGCTAGGCAATCTACTCAACTATCTGTCTAACAAACAAATTTGCTTTAGTGCTTTTTTATTTGTAGGTCATCCTCCCAAGCCAAAGAGGATTTATTAAAAATATTCTAATTATACGCACACATAATCAAATACATTTTTCAACCATACTCATACTTAGTTTCTTTTTCTTCTTTTTGAAATAATAAGTAAGAAATTCACTGAAATAAAAGTTCTTAAGCCCAGAATGGGTGGTGGCTTTGTCGATCAGTACAAATGGAAGACCAAGAAAATATAGGATAAAAACTTAGTATTAGACATTATCCACCCCTTTGGACATGTTGGCAGTGCTAGTTTTTAACCAATAAACACTAGAAATGGAGTTCTTGGACTGTAGCTTCAACTTTAATAATATTTGTTATCAGTGTTTTTGTGCTCCTGAATAGTAGTGAAAATGCATTTACGGTGGGAATTAGATGTCATTATCATTGGATTACATGTATTTTTTTATATATATGTGCTCAAACTGATGGATTTTCACATATGGGTCCTAAAGGCAAAAACACTAGTTGGAGGTCAATAAGTTATCTCTTCACTGCTAAAAAGTTACATTTTAAGACTCATTACAACTTTTACTACAAATTTATATTAGAGGTGCTATAGAATAGATATGAGTTTAAATTAGAGGGATTTAAAATGCATAGGAGGGATCTTAGAGTTCATCCATATGACTTATAGTTTTTTTTATGCATGCCTAAAGTTAGGCTAAAAATCAACATCTTTCTTGTATTGGGAAGGGCATTTTTGAGCCCAAAATGGGTGGTGGGTTTGTCAACTAGGCTAGATGGGAGGCTAAAAACTTGGTCCTGGACATAATCCACCCTTATGTATGTGTTTTTAGTGACATTTTTTAGCCAAAAAACACCGAAAATGGAGTTCTCAGAATGTAGCTTCAACTTTGACAACATTTATTAGCAATGTTTTCATGATTCTAAATAGTAGTGAGAATGCACTTGCAAGTGGAATTGGATGTCATAATCATTGGAGCACATGTAATTTTATTATATATATGTGCTCAAAGCTATGTATTTCAACCTATGGGTCTTGGAGGTAAAAACACTAGTTGGAGGTCAACAAGTTGTCTCTTCATTGCCAAAAAGTTGCATTTTAGGACCTATTATTGAAACTTCTACCAAAGATTGATTTCAAAGGTAATAAACACTAGATCAAAGGTGAAATTATAGGTATTTAAAATTCATATGAGGGATCTTATGGTTCATCCATATGAATTATAGTTTTTATTTTATGCATCCCTAAAGCTAGGCTAAAACCCAACATCTTTCTTATACTGGGAAGGGTGATCTTAAACCCATAATGGGTGGTGGGTTTGTCAACCGAGCCAGATGAGAGGCCAAAAACCTAGTACTAGACATTATTCACCCCTTAAAACATTTTATCATTTCCAATTTTTAGCCAAAAAGTATTGAAAATGGAGTTCTTAGACTATATCTTCAACTTCAATAATATTTGTTGTCATTATTTTTGTGTATACACATATGATTGGAATTAGATGTCAAGGTCACTAGAGTACATTTAATTTACCAATATATATGTTCTCAAATTGATAGATTTGAACCTATAGATATCAGAGGCAAAATTCTAGTTGGAGGTCATTAAGAAGCCTAAAAGGCCTAATAGTCCAATTGAACCATATACACATGGCTAGAAGCAAGTGGCATTAGAATTGGCTTTCAAGACATTTTAAAGGTTTGTTTGAAACTTGTCAAAGTGTTTCAAGGGTCAAAAATACTTCAGGAGGTTACTAATCAGTTAAGGAACCTATTAGGCCTTCTAGACCTAATTAGGCTAAATTGCATGCCTATAGGTAATGGAAGGATCTTGACACTAACAAGGGAAAAGTTTGTGGTTCATGAGAGATGAGAACTTTTGGAGGTTTCACAAATAGACCAATAGACCTAGATGGCCACCTAAAGGTGGTCAAAGTGGATTCAAAGCTTGGCCAAGGGGTATCATGGACCAAAAAGAACCAAATGTTCAAAACTATTGATGCAGGATCATCCTTTGTATAAACTAGTATGGTGTCCATGTGAGAGTTTTAAAGTGTTAAGTAGAGTCAGTAGTCTTTGTTAGTCCTTTAGAGTCTTCCTACATGTTAGAAAGGTCCTACTTAACTTATATACTTAAAATAAGTGTCTATTATATGATTTAAATACTGATATAGGTCTTAAGAGAGAGTTTTGGAGCTAAAAATGGACACTATTTTCTTAGAGGAACAAACCAAAAGGATAAGCATGAGTTCTTAGACTATAGCTTCGACTTTGACAACATTTGTTGTCAGTATTTCTGTGCTCCTGAACAGTAGTTAAAATACACTTGCAAGTGGAATTAGATGTCATGATCATTAGAACATGTGTAATTTACCTATATAGATGTGCTCAAAGTGATGAATTTACACTTGTGGGTCCTAGAGGAAAAAACACTAGTTGGAGGTCAACAAGTTATCTCTTCACTGCCAAAAAGTTTTATTTTAGGACATATTATTACAACTTCTACCACAAATTAATTTTAAAGGTGATAAAAATAGATATAAGGTGTAATTGGAGGGATCTCACATGCACAAGTGGGATATTATTGTTCACCCATATGACTTATAGTTTTTGTTTTATGCATACCCGAAGTTAGGTTAAAAATCAACATCTTTCTTATATTGGGAAGGGCATTCTTGAGCCCAGAATAGGTGGTGGGTTTGTTGATCAGGTCAGATGGGAGGCCAAAAAATTGGTCCTAGACATTATCCACCCCTATAGATGTGTTGGTAATTCCAATTTTTAGCCAACAAGCATCAGAAATGAAGTTCTCAGAATGCAGCTTTAACTTTGACAATATTTGTTGTTAGTGTTTCCATGCTCCTGAACAATAGTGAAAATGCACATGTAGGTAGAATTGGATGTCAAAATCATTGGATAATGTGTAATTTACCTATATATATGTGCTATAAGAAATGGGTTTTCACCTACGGGTCCTAGAGGCAAAAACACTAGTTAGAGGTCAATAAGTTGTCTTTTCACTGCCAAAAAGTTGTATTTTAGGACCCGTTACTACAAATTCTACCATAGAATGATCTCAGATGTGATACAAACTAGATTAAAAGTGAAATTATAGGGATTTCACATGCACAAGAGGGGTTTTATTGTTCATTCGTATGACTTACAGTTTTTGTTTTATGTATGCCTAAAGTTAGGCTAAAAATCAACATCTTTCTTGTATTGGGAAGGGGTTCTTGAGCCTAGAATGGGTGGTGGGTTTGTCAAATAGGCCATATGGGAGGCCAAAAACCTATTACCTAAAACTATACACCCCTATATATGTGTTGATAGTGCCATTTTTCAACCAATAAGTATCAAAAATGGAGGTCTCAGATTGTAGCTTCAACTTTGACAACAGTTATTGTCATTATTTCTATCTTTTGAATAGTAGTGAAAATGTACTTACAAGTGAAATTAGATGTCATGGTTGTTCAAGAACATACAATTTTAATATATATATATGTGCCTGAAGTGATGAATTTACACCTGTAGATCCTAGAGACTAAAATTCTAGTTGGAGGTCATTAAGAAGCCTAGACATGTGGCTAGAAGCTAGTGGCATTGGAATTGGGTTTCAAAAAATTTGAAAGGTTTATTTGAAGATTATCAAAGTGTTTCGAGTGTAGAAAATATTTCAGGAAGATACTAATTACTCAAGGATCTTATTAGGCCTTCTAGACCTAATTAGGCTAAAATTCATGCCTATAGGTAATGGAAGGATCTTGACACTAGCAAGGGAGAAGTTTTTGGTTCATGAGATATGATAAATTTTGGAAGTTTAAAAAATAGGAAAATAGACCTAGATGGCCATTTAGGTATAATTAGGCCTAAATTACCACCTAAAGGTGGTCAAAGTGGCTTCAAATCTTGGCCAAGGGGTATCATGGACCAAATGGAGTAAAGTGTTTAAAACTATTGATGCAGGAGCATCCTTTGTATAAAATAGTATGGTGTCCATGTGAGATTTTTAAAGTTTTAATTAGAGTAGGTAGTATTTTTTAGTCCTTTAGAGTCTTCCTACATGTTATAAAGGTCCTACTTATCTTATATGCTTAAAACAAGTGTCTGTTGTATGATTTGGTAAACTGATACAAGGCTTGAGAGAGAGAGTTTTAGAGCCAAAAATGGACACTCTTTCTTAGAGGAATGAACCAAAAGAATTAGAATGAGTATAAAAATTAAAGGAGATTATTAAATAAAAAACATCAAGCAAAAATATTTGAGTCATGCCTACAGGGGGTGTGAATGTGTGTGTTTTCTATTGTGTGATAGTCTTTGTGTGTGAAAGACTGTAATTGAACAAGATTATTAATAAATATAAAGAATTTTGTGATTATAATAAATGTATTGTGATTGAAAAATATTTCTTAAAATGTACTTAAAATCCAATAATCAAAACATATTGAATTCAAGACTTTGAAAGTCCTTTTATGTTAGCACAAACTAATTTTGGTTGAAAATCACTGTTTGTAGAGCTTGTTTGTACAATGAAACTTGTGTATGGTTTGAAATTAAGGATTGGATGAGTTACACAAGTGAGTGAGGAGTATTATATAGCTGTTAGATTTCAAATAACCTCTTTTAGCTTTATGAAAATAGGTTAATTAGCTCTCAGGTCCTTAAAGAAAGTGCAGGGAAACCCTAGTTACAAAGATTTGATTGAAAAATGGTCATGAGTACATTTTGAACCCATAGAATTTGTTGAAAATATATGGAGACCTAGCGAATATGGTTAGCAAACCATTACAAGTGTTTTGGAGTCAAAATAAGGTGTACATATGATGTACTAAGCAGTTATCCACACTAATACTCATAATTCTGAGTTCTTCTAGATAATGAATAGTAAATTTGACCTATTTTACTCAATTTTGAGCCAAAAGATGCCAATTAAAAGTTGATTCTCATCTAAAAATATTTCAGACCTAACTGAGGTGTTGGTTTAGGAAAATAAGCCATTATCTAAGGTTTTTACCTACTAGTGGAACAATTAGGTTTCTTGACAAAAGTAGGGTTGAGTCACTATTTGACAAAAAGAACTCTAAACCAATAAGAAATTGATTTTTATATAGTTAAAAACCTATGAGACATGTGAAAGACTTGTTGACAATTCATAAAATTGGTCTTTAGCCCAAATACAAAACTAAAAAGCTCTTTTGTATCTATTCAATCTAGAAGGTCTTGAAAGGGAAAAGAGAGTGAATAGGTCCTAAATGGCTTAGAGTAAGAGTTTGAATTTTGAAGAGAGTGAAGTGATACATTCAAGTGTATCTACTATCAAGATCCATTAATACCAATCAAATACTTTGTTCTCTCCCCCAAGGTCTATTTTCCTACTTTCTTAGTTTCAGAGATGGTGGTTCAAGATGTTTCAGAGGGAATGGAGATAGGATAGGGTCTACCCCATGGCATGAATAAGTATTGGGAAATTTACAAGACAATTGAAGGCCTAAAGAGCAGATTTAAGAGATTCTTGACTATCTTATAGATGATTCTAGCTTGCCTTGACTGGGATGAGCTTCTTCACTAGTGTAAAACCCTTCCCATTAGAAGGAGAGACTTCATCATCTATTAATAGGTCTCCTCTTTACCATTTATTGACTCTTAATAATATTTTTACTCTCTCACCAATGATATTGAACCATCCTATGCAACTGAATTGATGCAGATCAATCATAATAATTAAACCCTTATCAAATTCTTGTACTTGTTTCTCATGGCCTAGAAATGGTCTCCTTGGTTATAGAATGCAAAATATGGTTATAATAGCTTATTTTACCTCTAAGTCCTTCATCACCCTTAAAAACACTCTTTGAAAATCCCTCTCCTACAACTTAATCACCCATTTCCTTATTCCTCACAAGATCAATCCTTTACTTGTTATAGGCTCTTATAGGCTACAATGGCCTAATTGGTCTTTTAGGATATTGAATGTCAATAGATTACTTCAAACTAATACCAATTACCTATAGACCTTTTTTATACTCTATTTCAAACACTATTTACAATTTCATCTATTGATTTTCTTCCTTTCTTCTACAAGTCTCTTTCTTGGTTCACTCTCCTAGTAGCCCTGTTGAAATACAAAACTCCTTATCTTGGGTTATCCAAAGACATTCAAGACAATCTAAAATAATCTTTGATAACCTGTTAGAGTCTTCCTGCTTCACTGACTCTGTCTTGGACCAACTCTCCCTCTAAACCCATGTTCTCACACTCTTAGAATCCCATTAGGCCTCCATTAGTCATATGACAAAGCTCAATCTTGAAATCCATACTTGTATTATTTGTACCATTATAATTATTCTTGATTATTTTAGACCTTATGAAAACACATTAGATTACAACTTTCCAATAACTTTCAATGGTTAGGTTTCAAGATTTGCACACTTCTAGGTTAAAATCCTAGGTCTGATTTTAACAGTTTTTGTATAGGTTGAAAGGGCTTAAAATTGTGTAGTTGAGTTTTTAGACATCTTCTTGAGTTAATTCCTCCTATATAGATTACGTCCATAATAAATTCACATGTTCAAAATAATCTTCTACCTTGATTTTGCCTTATAAGGCTTATCCCACTAAGAACTCAGAGTTCTGGACTTGCAAGAAATTGTAGATGACCATGAACATACAAAAATAATTTGAATTCAATCATTGATATTATTTATTTATTATAAGGGTTTGTTTCCCTTAATCCCACTCCATGCACAAGACTTAGAATTGAGATAAGTGACTAGTTATCTAACAACTACCAATCTAAGACTGATTCAATCACCAATATAGGATTCAATTAATGAAAAGATAGGCTCAACAACCCTTACTTCTTATTTAATTTGCATTCTTATAGAATAAAATCTTATTAAGAGCAAGAAATGTTAATCTTTCTAACTGTAGGCTCTATAATACCAATCTAATTTGCAACATTATCCAAACAAGTTATTCTCGATCTCATAACATTTATAATCCTTAAGAATTCTTCAAAACCAATTATTCATAATACTCTGTGTTGGAAATATTGTCATTGATGTCAAAGGTCTAGCATTATTGGTGATAAATGCTCCATTGCATTTAATGATGTTTTTAATTGTTATATCTTGGCTAATGTGTGTTAACATTTATTTAATATTAATGAATATATTTTTGGTTGCATATGAGACAAAATAAGGGCCCATGGAGAAGTCAAAGAGCCATGGGGTAAAGACAAAAGAAGGATGGGATGCATTTTCCCATGAAGAGTCATCTTGGGGAATTCCAAGAGTCACCAAGTGAAGACAAAAGAGGAAGGGCACAATTTCTCATGAAGGGACACTTTGAGGAATACGAAAAGTCACCAAGATAAGGACAAAAGAGGGAAGGACATTTTTGCTCATGAAGGGTCACCACATGACTTTTCAAAGGCAAGGATATGAAGGGTCATACAAGTTTGGTTCCATTTTCCATGAGGATTGAATGGTCACAAAAGGGGAAGGCCAAAGGTCATTTGGAAAGCTATAAATAAAGGCTTGAGAAGCCATTTGTAAAAGGAAAGATAGAGGTTGATTTGTTATTGTAATATCTAGCTTAGAAGAGCATTGTGAGAGATGAATATGATTTGTATTTGTTATATCTAGCTTAGAAGAGAAAAGGTGAGAGAGGAAAGAGATTTTGTAATAAACTATCATTTGTTGAGATAGCAACATAGAGAGATAGTTGTGTGGTATACACAAAGGGGTTGGTGCTCCTGTGGGTTGGTGCTCACGAATTGTTGTTGTGTTGGTGCTTAGCAAAGGGGGTGGTGCTCTTGTGGGTTGGTACTCATGAATTTTTGTTGTTTTGGTGCTCAACAAAGGGTTTGGTGCTCCTGTGGGTTGGTGCTCATGAATTTTTGTTGTGTTGGTGCTCAAAAAAGGGGTTGGTGCTCTTGTGGGTTGGTGCTCATGAATAGTTGTGTTGATGCTCAGAAAAGGGGTTAGTGCTCTTGCAAGTTGGTGCTTGTGAATATTGTTTGGGTTGGTGCTCATTCATATACTTGAGATTGTTCTCTATGGTTTTTCCCACATTGGGTTTCCATGTTATATCTTGTGTCTCTCTCTATCTTGTGTGGTGTTTATTGTTTCAGTTTTATTGCATATCTTGAATGTTTGGTTAAGTGGAATTTGATTAAGGGAAAGTTTTATAAGATATATGATATATTGATTCACCCCCCTCTCAGTATATCCTATGCTTAACAATTGGTATCAGATTAGGTTCTTTTTGAAAAGTTTTACAGCTTGAAGGTAGATCGGGAAAGCACAATGGTTGGATCACATGAAGGATTTTCTACAAATAAGGCCCCTTTGTTTGATGGGATGAATTATGCTTTTTTTAGCATAAGAGTGAGGAATTATTTGATGGCCCTTGGATTTGACATATGTAAATTAGTGGTGGAGGAATATGAAGAGCCACAAAGACCTGCAATTACTCCAGCAGAAAAGAAGGCAATTGAATGTAATGCTAAAGATTTAAATGCTATTTTATGTGGTTTATGTGAATCTAAATTTGTTAAAGTTATGCAATGTAAATATGCTAATGAAACTTGGGTAAAATTGAGATTATTTACAAAGGTGATGGAAAGGTTTAGCAAGCTAAGATTCAGACTTTTAGAAGATAGTTTGAAAGTTTGAAGATGAAAGAAGAAGAAGAAGATATATCAAGTTATCTTTTGTGAGTTGATCAAATCATAAATAAGATTCAAGCTCTTAGAGAAATGTTGGATGAGTCAATGGTGGTACAAAAGGTTTTGAGATCTCTACCAATGAGATATGATGCAAAGGTTTTGTTAATCGAGGAGATGAAGAATTTATCCAAGCTAAAGATGGATGAGCTTCATGGTATACTTACGGCATATGAGATGCGGATAGAACAAGATAAACCCTCAAAGAGATAAGCGGCTTTCAAGACATCAAAGAAAGAGAAAGCTAAGATTCAATAATCAAGTGATAGTTATAGTGATGATGAAGATGACAATGGAGCACTTTTCATTCACAAGCCGAAAAGGGGAACAGGTCAATATCAAAAAAATTTACTTTTAAATGTTTTAACTGTAGAAAGATTGGACATTTTTTAGCTAGATGCCCAAATAAGGGTAATGATGAAGAAGAAGAAAAGCCTACATACAAGAAGAATTTCAAAGGCAAATCTAAGAAGGGATTCAAGAAGAAGAGCCTATATTTTAAGGATCCTAGCTCAGTCAAAGATAGTGGAGTCATCGATTCAGAAGAAGAAGAGATTATATTCATGGCCATACATGAAGATGATCAAGAAGAAGAAGAGAAGGAAGCTGAAGTGAATATGGAAGGATAACTCATTTGTGCCTTAGAAGAGTTAGAAGCTATTGAGAAGAAGAATCAAAGATTAATGCGTCAGATTGAGAAAAATAAAAAGGAGTCAAAAGAAATTATTGATGATCTAACAACACACTTGGAAGACACCAAGAAGAATGAATAAGATCTAACATCTCAGTTGGAAATAGCAAGAAAAGAATGTGAAAGGTATGTTATTGAAATTGCCTCTTTAAAAGAAGATATTGAGAAAGCAGTCAATGATAAAGTAGTTGGTGATTCAAAATTTGAGGATAGCACTAACATGTTGAATAAGATATTGGAAAGTCAAAAGGAAAATTTAGATAAGACAGGGATCAGATTTGAAAAGAAGAGCTATGATGAAGCTCTTATAAAAGAGAAAATAAGGGAAGAAGTGAAGAATACAGAGGACATTTCAAATAGAGAAGGCTAGAAAGAACAAAGCTACAAAAGGCAATCAGGTCAGAGATATACAGATAGGTCTTATTTTTATGGCTATTATTTTCATTGTAATAGATATGGTCACAAAAAATTAGAATGTAGAAAAAGAGCTAACAGTTTCATAAATAAGGAGAAGGAAAGTCAACTAGAGTCAAGCAGAAGCCACAACTCTTTTTCTTCTCTATCAAGCTTTGATGAAGAGACCATAGTATGCTACAAGTGCAACAACTTCAGACATATAGCTCAGTACTGTAGAAGCATGTTCGAGTCAGTCAAGAAAGATCATAGTTTAAAATCTCCATTCATCAAGAAGAAGGTTTAGACATGTTCATGGTAGAAGAAACAACCTGAAGATTCTATGATGGTTCAGACAGCTCTGCTTGTAAGAAATAAAGATCAGCCATGGTTAGTTGATAGCAAATGTTCAAGGCATATCATAGGAGATAAAAGTAAGTTCATAACTCTGAAGAAGATAAATGGTGGCACAGTGAGATTCAGAGATAAAACCACTGCTAGGATAGCCAGAAAAGGTACTTTGAGTTTAGATTATGGTAGAACTAAGACTAAGAATTTTTTTATGTAAAAGGTCTTAAGCATAATCTATTGAGTGTTAGTCAAATATGTGATCAAGGATACACATTAAAGTTTAATGCAGAAGGTTGTGAGATTAGAAGAAAATATTCAAATGAGTTGATTACATATCCTCAAAGGATAGGGAACAATGTGTATGTATTGTCAGATATCTTCTCAAAGGCATGATCAAAGGACACATTTAAAGATCTGTGAGAGGAGTTAAGAGTAATTTATATTACTTCCTACCATTGATGTTCAGCATCAATTGTGGAGGAGCTAAATTTTAGCTCTAGGTTGGCCCTTTGACATTGACATCAAAGGGGGAGAATAACAAGTATAGGTACATGTGCAGAAATAGGTATAGTTTGCTACAGTAAGGGGGAGTTACTATATGTTTTTAGATGATAAGATGTGCAGGTGACATGATATGGCAGTTTCAAGATTGAGGTTGCCATCAATGAAAAAGGGGGAGATTGTTGGAAATATTGTCATTGATGTCAAAGGTCTAGCATTATTGGTGATAAAGGCCCCATTGCATTTAATGATGTTTGTAATTATTATATCTTGGCTAATGTGCATTAATATTTATTTAATAATAATGAATATATTTTTGGTTGCCTATGAGACAAAATAAGGGCCCATGGAGAAGTCAAAGAGCCATGGGGTAAAGATAAAAGAAGGATGGGATGCATTTTCCCATGAAGAGTCATCTTGGGGAATTCCAAGAGTCACCAAGTGAAGACAAAAGAGGAAGGGTGCAATTTCTCATGAAGGGACACTTTGAGGAATACGAAAAGTCACCAAGATAAGGACAAAAGAGGGAAGGATGTTTTTGCTCATGAAGGGTCACCACATGACTTTTCAAAGGAAAGGATATGAAGGGTCATACAAGTTTGGCACCATTTTCCATGAGGATTGAAGGGTCACAAAGGGGGAATGCCAAAGGTCATTTAGAAATCTATAAATAAAGGCTTGAGAAGCCATTTTTAATGGGAGAGATAGAGGTTGATTTGATATTGTAATATATAGCTTAGAAGAGCATTGTGAGAGATGAATATGATTTGTATTTGTTATATCTAGCTTAGAAGAGCAAAGATGAGAGAGGAAAGAGATGTTGTAATAAACTATCATTTATTGAGATAACAACATTGAGAGATAGTCGTGTGGTATACACAAAGGGGTTGGTGCTCCTGTGGGTTGGTGCTCACGAATTGTTGTTGTGTTGGTGCTTAGCAAAGGGGTTGGTACTCCTATGGGTTGGTGCTCAGCAAAGGGTTTGGTGCTCTTGTGGGTTGGTGCTCATGAATTGTTGTTGTGTTGGTGCTTAGCAAAGGGGTTGGTGCTCTTGTGGGTTGGTGCTCATGAATAGTTGTTGTGTTGGTGCTCAGCAAAGGGGTTGGTGCTCCTACAAGTTGGTGCTTGAAAATATTGTTTGGGTTGGTACTCATTCATATACTTGAGATTATTCTCCATGGTTTTTCCCACATTGGGTTTCCACGTTATATCTGGTGTCTCTCTCTATCTTGAGTGGTGTTTATTGTTTCAATTTTTATTACATATCTTGAATGTTTGGTTAAGTGGAATTTGATTAAGGGAAATTTTTATAAGATATATGATATATTGATTCACCCCCCCTCTCAGTATATCCCATGCTTAACACTCTAAACACAAGTTCAATGTTTGTAAATTTTTGAACTTGTTTCTAGGTTAATCTCACTAGTATAATATTCAATTAATGAAAGGGTAGGTTCAACAGCCCTTATTTCATTTGAATTCTTATAGAAACAAAGCTTCTTAAGAATAATAAATGTCAATCTTTCTAACTGTAGGCTCTGTCATACCAATTTTATTTTCAACATTATCCTAACAAGTTATTTTCAATCTCATAACATTTGTAATCCTTAAGAATACTTCAAAACCAATCATTCATAATACTATGAACACAAGTGATTCAAACAAGACTTATTTCATTAGTTTTATTAAATACATGTACAAAATAAGAATGCCATGTATGAATGCAATATATAGGCATACACTGTCAATAACACATGCATTTCCAAATAGGCATACAAAAAATTACATCATGTCTAACAACATAGTATCTAATATTACGTGAATACATCATATATGTATGTATAATACCAAAAATACGTACATTGCCTTATAGGCATACAAAAAATTACATCATCTACAACATCCTAATCATCAAATAGTCTCCCTCTCTCTGCCTTCCTCAAGGAAGACTCTCCCTAAGATATGTTGCCTATAGATGGAGATATCTCGAATGCCTTAGATTGATCCAAGGATCGATTGTGGGTATTAAGCTCATAGCTCACTTGTAGCTAAACCTGTTTACATATAAAAAATATTATAAAATTAACAAGTATACATGAAACCAAGTTAAGAAACTCATTTTAAACTATAATAAAAAATCATTTAAACATCCACTTAATGCAAGCTCATGGTCCTTATCAATTTATTATTGACACTCGATTGGGTCATTGCCAAGTTCAACTACATGAATAGGCATTTCAAATGATGAAGAAACATGAGGATCTACCATAGTATTCATTTGAATTGGACTATAAAATGTCATATAATAGCCCTACATAGACAACACATTTGTGCATATAAGTTATATTTGCCCAAGTATGTAATAAAATTGTTAAAACAAAAGTATTGAATTGCAATTCAAAATTACAAGTGAATATATACCTCATTGATTGCCTGTGCATATGTCATTGTAAATAAACTCATTTGTGTTAATATATTTATTTAAATAAACTCATTTTATATATAATTTTTAAATGTAACTTTTTTAATGTTTATATAAATTAATATACATATCTCAAATATTTAATATTTTATAAAGTTATAGACACTCTTAAAAGGCTTATATAGATGTCCCTCATAAAATCAACCTATCACTTTAGGTGTCTTAAAGATTAAAACTTAGTTTACAAACTTCTCAACAAACACCTATACATGTTACTTGTCTTATCACAATGACTATTTCTATGGGATTTTTGATCACACTAATACTCAGTTGGACTAAAAATTAATGAATGTAAGCCAAGTATTCATGGTGTTAACATGATCAAAAGTTCAAAAAAAATTCAACTTAGATACCATAGCTCATAGGACTGTCCTCAACTATACCAAGTCATTGCCTTAACATAATTAGGCCTAATGACCTTAATTAGGTCAAAATACAAAATACACATTAAAATAAAAGCATCCAAACTAGTGTATCAAGGATGTTTCAACACCTATGCATCTAATGACTCAATTTTAAAAATTCACTCATAGATCTTCCCTCGTTATCTTAGAGATACAAGGTTTCAGGTTTACATGAAACTCATATTTAAATTAATGTGATTGTAAGGCTTTATGATATCCCAAACCTTTGTAATTATCTTCTATGCTTGTTTGTCTAACTATGCCCAAGTTTTTGTGAAATTTAAAGGATTCAAATAAAAGTTATAGTCATCCAATGATGAAAAGTTAGTCTTTTATAACTTTTCCTTCATCTTGTGCATCCCTAAAATGATAGATTCAAACCTATCATGTTTTTTAAGGCTTATACAAGTTTAGGATGTGTTAATTTAAGTCCGTATTCCTCTAACAAACCTATCTTAAATTAGAAAATTTGATCTTTGAAGACTTATCAAGTCATTTAAGACCTTTAAATGAGTAAGAAAGATATATATGACCTTAAATAGACTTAGGAGTCTCCTATCCATGTATCAAAGCTTCTAGAACCTATTAAACACATTAATTATTACAAATTTAATAAAATATTCACTCAAATACATTTAAAAATTCAAATAACAAGTATTGGAGGGAAAACACTCCAAGACCTATAAATGACCTAAGACACACACTAAATGCCTCATTCAAGGATTATTAACACCTATCAACCCTTATAATACTAATTATAAGACCATATATACAAGTTTATAGGATGCTCCTGCATCAAGAAGTGTAGGATATGCATCATTACCTTGGATGTCTTGTCATTCTCCCTCATGAAACTGACATTTATTACCTTTAGTGTGGTGGTAAAAGTCACATTGTACATATCCACTTGTCCAATTCATGCTTCCTATGACCTCATTAGATATTTTCATATCTTATTCATGACTAAGTTTGTTAGCAACTTGTTTAATCAATGAATTGCCCAAGTTATTAATTATTAGTTTGTTTATTCAGCTAATGAATAGGGTGGGCACTCCTCCATCATTGAGTCAAGATAGACTTGAGAATTTATGCTAAAATATCATATGCACAAGCACTCACCAAGGTATATATTCACTTGTAATTTTGAATTGCAATTTAATACTTTTGTTTTAACAATTTTACTACATACTTGGGCAAATATAACTTATATGCAAAAATGTGTTGTGTATGCAGGGATATTATATGACATTTTGTAGTCCAATTCAAATGACTACTATGGTAGATCCTCATGTTTTTTCATCATTTGACATACCTATTCATGCATTTGAACTTGGCAATGACCCAATCGAGTGTCAATAATAAATTGATAAGGACCATGAACTTGTAGTAAGTACATGTTTAAATGATTTTTAATTATAGTTTAAAATGAGTTTCTTAACTTGGTTTCATGTACAATTGTTAATTTTATAATATTTTTTATATTTGAATAGGTTCATCTAAAAGTGAACTATGATATTAATACCCATAATTGATCTTTGGATCAATCAAAGGCATTCGAGATATCTCCATCTATAAGCAATGTATCCTAGGGAGAGTCTTCTTTCAGGAAGGCAGAGAGAGGGAGACTATTTGATGATTAGGATGTTATAGACGATGTACTTTTTTGTATGCCTAAATGGCAATGTACACATTTTTGGCATTGTACATGCATATATGATGTATTCACTTGATATTAGATACTATGTTGTTAGACATGATGTAATTTTTTGTATGCCTATTTGGAAATGCATGTGTTATTGATAGTGTATACTTATATATGGCATTTGTACATGACATTCTTATTTTGTACATGTATTTAATAAAACCAATGAAGTAAGTCTTGTTTGAATCACTTGTGTCCATAGCATTATGAATGATTGGTTTTGAATTATTCTTAAGGATTACACATGTTATGAGATTGAAAATAACTTGTTAGGATAATGTTGAAAATCAAATTAGTATGATAGAGCCTACAGTTAGAAAGATTGACATTTCTTATTCTTAAGAAGCTTTGTTTTTATAAAAATTCAAATGAAATAAATCCTTTCATTAATTGAATATTATACTAGTGATTGTAACACAGAAAAAAGTATAGAAAGTTACAAACATTGTACTTGTGTTCAAAGTATTATGAATAATTGGTTTTGAAGTATTCTTAAGGATTATAAATGTTATGAGATTGAGAATAACTTGTTTGGATAATGTTGTAAATCAAATTGGTATTATATAGACTATAGTTAGAAATATTAACATTTATTTCTCTTAAAAAGATTTGTTCTATAAGAATACAAATGAAATAAGATGTAAGGGTTGTTGAACCTATCTTTTTGGTAATTGAATCCTATATTGGTGATTGAATCAGTCTTATATTGGTAGTTGTTAGATAACTAGTCACTTATCTCAGTTCTGAGTCTTGTGCATGGAGTGGGATTAAGGGAAACAAAACCTTAATATAAATTAATAATATCAATGATTGCATTTGAATTATTTTTGTATGTTCATGGTCATCTACAGTTTCTTACAGGGCCAAAACTCTGAGTTCTTAGTGGGATAATCCTTATAAGGAAAAATCAAGTTATAATATTATTTTTAACATGTGAATTTGTTGTGGACATAGTCTATATAGGAGGAATTCACTCAATAAGGTGTCTAAAAACTCAACTACACAATTTTAATCCCTTTCAACATATACACAAATTGGTAAAATCAGACCTAGGATTTTAACCTAGAAGTGTACAAATCTTGAAACCTAACCATTGAAAGTTATTGGAAAGTTGTAATCTGATGTGTCTTCATAAGGTATAAAATAATCAAGAATAATTAGAATGTTACAGATAGGACAAGTATAGATTTCAAGATTGAGCTTTGTCATAGGACTAATGGAGGCCTAATGGGATTCTAAGAGTGTGATAACAGGGGTTTAGAGGGAGAGTTGGTCCAAGACTGAACTAGTGAAGTAGGAAGACCCTAATAGGTTTTTAAATATGACTTTATATTGTATTGAATGTCTTTAGATAACCCAAGATAAGGAGCTTTGTATTTTAACAAGTCTACTAGGAGAGTGAACCAAGAAAAAGACTTGTAGAAGAAAGGAAGAGAATGGATAGATGAAATTATAAAGATTGTTTGAAATAGAGTATAAAAAGGTCTAGAGGGAATTGGTATTATTTTTAAGTATTCTATTGGCACTAAATACCCTAAAAGACCAATTAGGCCATTATAGCCTATAGGAGCCTATAACAAGTAAAGGATTGATCTTATGAGGAATAAAGAAATGGGTGATTAAGTTGTAGGAGAGGGATTGTCAAAGAGCGTTTTAAAGGGTGATGAAGGAATTAGAGATCAAATAAGCTATTATAACCATATTTTTCATTGTATAACCAAGGATACCATTTTTAGGCCATGAGAAACAAGTACAAGAATTTGATAAGGGTTTAATTGTTATGATTGATCTGCATAAATTTAGCTGGGCAGGATGGTTCAAGAGCCTTGGTAAGAGAGTAAATAGATTATGAATATTTAATACATTACAAAGAGGAGACATCTTAATAGGTGATGAAGTCTCTCCTTACAATGGGAAGGGTTTTACACTAGTGAAGAAGCTCATATCGGTCAAGGCAAGCTAGCATCATCTATAAGATAGTCAAGAAGCTCTTAAATCTGCTCGTTATGCCTTCAATTGTCTTGTAAAGTGCCCAAGACTTATTCATGCCATGGGGTAGACCCTATCCTATCTCCATTCCCTCTAAAACATCCCCAAACACCATCTCTAAAATTGAAAATGTAGGAAAATAGACCTTGGGAGAGATAACAAAGTATTTTATTGGTCTTAAGGGATCTTGATAGTAGATACACTTGAATGTATCACTTTACTCTCTTCAAACTTCAAACTCTTACTTTAAGTTGTTTAGGGCCTATTCACTCTCTTTTCTCTTTCAAGACCTTCTTGATTGAATAGATACAAAAGACCTTTTTAGTGTTGTATTTGGGTTAAAGACCAGTTTTATGAATTGTTAGTAGCTATTTCACATGTCTCATAGGTTTTCTACTATAGAAAAACCAATTTATTATTGGTTTAGAGTTCCTTTTTATCAAATAGTGACTCAACCCTACTTTTGTCAAGAAACCTAATTGTTCCACTAGTAGATAAAAACTTAGATAATGGCTTATGTTCCTAAACCAACACCTCAGTTAGGTCTGAATGATGTTTGTAGATGAGAATAAACTTTTACTTGACATCTTTTGGCTCAAAATTGAGTAAGATAGGTCAATTTTACTATTCATTATCTAGAGGAACTCAGAATTATGAGTATTAGTGTGGATAACTGCTCAGTACATCATCCATACACCTTATTTTGACTCCAAAACACTTGGAACGGTTTATTAACCATATTCACTAGGTATCCATAGACACATATAAATATACGTATGCATTTTACATGTAATATTTTATAAATTTATATAAACTAGTATATATATTTTAGATAAATTTATGTATAGATACATATACATTTTATATATGTAATATTTTTTAGGTTTATATAAATAAGTATACATATTTTAGATAAATTTATGCAAAAGACATCAAAGATAACATTTTTGAGGTGCTCCATTTTATCTATTTCACAAATTTAAAATCATATTGATGCATGAATGAATGCAAGATTTTAATAACATCCATGAGATCAAGGAGTCTATGGGACTGAGAGTTACATTAAATCCACTTCTTGACACAAGCCCTACCCTACGACTATTGCAGAATTTCTAATCTCTTATTGACGGTAACTCGTCTACTATGGATCTTGATTAGGAAACTTGTGCTATTTGACCTTTCCTTTTCAAACAAGTTGATTAAGTTATCCACCCTCAAGTTGTTTGTGTCGTTGATACAAATGTCACTATATGTTGCACACTCCACAATGAAGTGCCATTATGTCTCCACTACTCCCTTGTCACAAAATAAACATGTTATTATTTCCCATTCTTCCTTGGATATTGTCCATCTACCGGTTTCATACCTAAGATGATATGAGCTGGTCCTCAACTATGCAATCAACATCTTTGTTTTTTATTTGATTTTTTCCCCTATGTATGTCTTTTTTCCATCTTCCCATGTGAGGTTAAACTTATCGATATAGTATTCTTTATTCCATCCTAGCTTCTTTGTGATGTAAGAACATCACCTCCATCATTGTAAATATAGTATGAAAGCTTGAATATGTGTCAAAGGTTGTTTGGTGGGGTCATTTTAATATGTTTTAGATTTAATTTCATGTAATAATTCCAATGTAGGAAAGTGGTTGAGATAAGAACCTACGTTGAGAAGAAGATGGAGTTAGCTTAGGAGGATAAAATCAAAATCAAGAAAATGGATACTAAGTAAAGTCATAAGACAAGAATCAAACACAAATGGTATGAGGAAGATAGATAGACATGGTTCCAAAGCATTCTTAAGAGGAATTCTTGAGAAAAATTGTGTAACATAGTCTTTGTAAATATCATTGTTTGTCAATACATAAGGATGTTTTGAAGAAGGTTTTCATGTATGAAAAGGAGCTTCAAGGAATAAAAGATGATTGAGCCCTGACTAGTTCAATGCGGACTCCTAGTTAGACTCTTACATCATTTGATTCTCCTCATGCATTGGTCAAGCTTGGAATTACACCGTGATTAATTTTGTAAAGATTTTAATGGTGATTATCAGTTCTATTATGACATTTTACAATCAATACAGTCAAGGTATGGATCCTTTGTTATGATCAGATATATTATTTTGATAATTAAGGCACATTTTCCATCTATTCTGGAAGATATTTGAATTGAAAAGAAGAGAAGTCAATTTGATATATAGGATGATTGTAATCAAACATGATCTTTAATGCACACAGTAGCATGTGATATAGATTCAAGTTGACTATTGATGAAATTTATGGGTTGCTGTGAAGTACTAATTAGAGTTAAAGTAAAATCAAAATTAAGGTATGTCTATTAAAATTCTTATATCTTGAGATTTACCAAAAATAAAAAATGTTGAAATATTGATAGCAGAGGAATATATGAATTACGAATCCAATGAGTCTATTCAGAGGTTCATTGGTTGGATATTGAGAAAGATATCACCAAACACAATTAGACGGTGCTAATAAATACACAAAATTAAGAAATAATAATGATAGTCAATTAATTGTTTCTGGATATGTGCATTCAATAGAGAGTGATTTGTAGGAAAGAACTTGTAATAGAGCCCAAGTGTTGTTAATTCCATAGATATATTGTGTTTGTTGTTAATGCAAGGCAAGAATCTTGTTTGAAGAAATACAATCAATGAATTTGCCTACATAAAAAAAGAGTGTAAAGTTTGCTATGGTTGAAAGATGTGAAAGACAAAGTTTGTGTTGGTGGTGAATGTTGGAGGAGAATATTGAATCTCACTGGTAAGTGTGAATACATTGTAAATCCATGGTTTTGAGATAGGCATGTAGTCTGTGTGTGTATTTAATGTGGAAAACAATCATCAAAGGCATCTATAGAAACATTTGTGAATTGAGAGTTTCATACCTTGAAAATAGTACATAGCACCATCCTGATAGTGGTAGAATCATGTAAGAGTGGATACATGAAACCCTATTTCCAATAACTATTCAATTTAGCTTGAGTATGAGTCTGAGACAACAACATATGTGAAAGGATGGAAACTGAAGATGGATAAAAGTGTATTGAAGGTCAGTAGGACCAAATAAATTCAAAGAAGAAGCATTTGAATGCATCTGACAGAACTATAATCTAATTTGTAGTGAATGAATGAAGGATAGGATGAATCAAGATCAAACTATAACCTTTTGGGTTTACACAGTGAAGACAAAAGCTCATAGATTTTTGAGATACTATTTTATTGTGGAGTTTTAGTGTTTGTTTGAACCAAGAAAAAAAGGTAAAGGGAGTTATTTTGGTGTTGGATAGAATTTAAAGAGACATTTTGAAGATTTTAAACCCAAAATGAGTCCTTTTAAAACTTGTTGAGCCGTTTCAGGTGCATACAATGGAAAGAAATGGCTACAAAATTTTGAAAAGTTGCATATAGAAGGAATCTACCCATTATTCAAGCTTAGTAAGAGGTTGTGGAAGATGACTTAGGGCATGACAAATCTTAAGGAGAGTTTGTCATTTTGTAAATGTCAAAAAATTAATTAATACCTAAAAGAAGGTTCTCAGGTTTGATATAGGCACAGGAAACCTTAAACACAAAAATGATGGTGTCTCAAGATTTTACCATTAGAAATTGAATAAATTATGTAGTCAAATTGTGTTTAGTTAGAAGCATATCTTAATGGTGAATTGAATCTGTTTAAAAATCAAGGGAAACTTATTTAAAAGTAAATGTTAAAGACCTCATTGAGGAAATCAAATATTGATCGTAAACAATGGGAAAGTAAATAGATAATTAAATAGAAATTGAACAGTTTGAAAAATGTGTATATATTTTGATTGTAGAAAATAACAAGAAACATCAGATTTAGTTAAGGTTGAAAATGATTGTCATCACTTTGTTCACATGGTTGTCATGAATTTCTCTCTCATATACTTTTTTATTATCTCATTAGTGTTTGGGCATTCTTTAATGTTGATTTCCCTTTTACTCATCCATTTGTTGTTTTGTTTCATCCATGTATTTTTTCTTCTACTTAGCTCTGAATTCATTACCATTTTAGGCCATCGATGGTTCTCCATACTTTACATCTTTTTTAAATAACTTAATGTCCAAGTCATTGTTGATGCTTCCAATGGAAAGGTACATTTTTTAGATAATAAAATCTCATATGGAACTAAGGTTTTGACTTCGAGGATGCTTGTGATTAAATTCTTTTAGATTCTCTCTATCTCCAATTTAGGTTAGACACTTTGCTTCCCCAAACTTTGCATCAGTATAGGACAACTAGTGTGATAAGTAGGACAAACAAGATTCTCTTGGTTTTCCATTCCCATAATTCTGCATTCTTACATTTGTTTTGTAGTGAATATAAGGCCTTCCACCTCCTTGAATTATTTTTGCCCTACAATTCTCCCAACTGACTTTGTTGTAAAAGTCAAACCCAAGATATTTGTATTCTTCTACTATTTTCAATAGATTTCTTTCAAAAAGGAATTTAATTTGTTTATTTTTTCTCCATAGAGAAAAGATCATAACTTTTGTCTTGTTAGTGTTCACTTGCATTCCCACATCTTGACAAAAGAGCTCTAGAGATTTTAAATGGTCACTCAAGATATGAGTTATTTTTGTAATTAGAATGGGATCATTTGCATATAAAAGTAACTTTACAACATAATTATCTAGGTGTACACCTCTCCTCAAGTGGTATTTATCCACTCCTCTAGTTTATTGATGTATATCCCAAACAAGGTTAGAGATAGAGGACATCCTTTTTTGACTCCAATGTCACTTCTAAAACATTTTGACATACCTTCACTTGTTATAATTTTGGCCCTAACTTGATCATAGAGTCTATGCACTGCTACTCTAATTTCATCTGGAATTATCCCACTTTTTTAATCAAGTGTCTAAGAGTGATGCAATGATCAATAATGGAGTGTTTTGGCCTAAACACTGCTTGTTCTTTTATTCTTTTACCCCGCTTTCTGCCCAGTTACTAATTTTGACTTCTATCATGCTACCAAATAGCTTTCCAAGGAGGGGATTCAACATAATAGTTTGGAAATTAGATGGATTATTGATATCCCCACTTTATAAAGAGGGATAACAACACTGGTCATCCAATCTATCAAGAAGCCTTCCTGAATGATGCCATTGAATATACTTTTGATGCGTGGTGTAAGGGTTTCTAAGCCCCACTTTAGATATTCATCTTGAAACCCATATGTCTTGTGACTTATCCCTTGCTAGCCTCTTTATGCCTTGAGTGATATCCTTCATAGAAAAAAGGTTAGTTGTTGTGTTGATTATCATGGGGTTATCTTTATCTTAAGCTCTTTCATAGAGTAAAGTTTTGCGTAATCTAGTTATTAGGCATTTGTAATCCTTTTTTTGTTTGTTTGATCTTTTTTTGTAGTTTCCTCCAAAAACCTTTGGGATTACGCTTTTCAATGGAAATTAATTCTTTTCTCCTTGTAGTCATGTAACTTTCTTTTTTAGACTAGATGACTTTTTCATAAGCCTTTTTGTTTTCAATGGTCATTCCAAGTCTTCTCAAAGTTCTCTTTGTTGCCTTGTACTCTTTATCATACAATGAAATCACTCGAAAAATTACTTGCATTTCTACTTTTAGGTTTGCTTCACTTGCATGCATTTAGGGCCTTCTAAATTAAAGAAATTAATGTATTGCTATTTGTTGGACATGTGTTCATAGCTAGAGTAATATGCTTTGTTTCTTGAAAATGTGTTTAAGAATGATGTTCAAGGGATGCTTTGAAGAGTTATCATTTCTATTGAGTCATGAGGATTCTAACTTGAAGAGGTCTCTTCCCTTACATGTGGTGTTCTTGACTTCCATGCTAATGATTTATGTGCATATTGAATTTTACATATATTGGATTGTGGTATGATTTCATCTCTATAGGGCAGTCCCCAATTTTGAACTTCATCAATGTTGAGAAAGAGATTTGTGAAAAAATAACATAGTCTACCATGCTTTGACTATTGTAAATTTTGCGTGTGATCTTCCATAAATTTAACCATGATCTTATGCCATTGCATATAACCATGTCATACAAACTATTTAATCCCAATAGTTCTACTCCATAATATGTAACTACCCACTTTCCATCTTGTGAATTCCTTTCTTGGCACTGGTCTTCTTCTTCTTCTAACCATAATGGGTTGTTTCTTATTCCTTCATTTCTCAAATTAAGAGCTTGGTTGTTTATTTTATGTGCATTGATGCCCCCTATAACCAAGACTTCTCTTAAACCGTTGAAAACTAAAATGTCATTTTTTAGTGATGCATAGGGGTCTTTGTAATCTAATTTCCTTTTCTTATGTGTTTTTGAGCCTTTCAAAGTAAAATACAAAGCAATAATCCTAATTGCTAATTCATTTTCTCTTATTTTAAGTAATATATACTATTTATTTGGGTCCTCTTTCTCCACTTTTATAATTCAACACCATGTTTATTTGATAAGCACAGTAACCCCTCCATGTCCTTTGCCATTTTTGGTCTTTTTGTTCCAAACTAATATTTTCTTATATCCTTAAAAATCTAGGACTTTGCAGCCTTCATGTTCATGAGTCTCAATGAGAATGAAAATATATTTTCTCTATGCTATGGGCCCCAACCCAGGGCCTCTTCTCAAAGGGTAACCTCTATAGTTCCAACTTACCAAGGATAAGTGCTCCTAGAGGGTGTCGAATCCCTATTTCTTGTGTGTCATTTAGTGGCTGATTTGGACTCTTGCATTTTGTAACCATACCCATTTCCATGCATCCCTTGCTACTTTCACTTTCTTCCATTCTTTCCTTCTTTCTTCTTATTCCATGGAGGTTAGATCTTAACCTAGGTAGATGTGTGTCCCTCTAAGAGACCTTGTGTTCCTTAATATTTTTTACTTGTCTTCCATGTTTTCAATGATAACTCTTACATGTCTGCCTTTTCCTCCTCCTATTAGTTCTCCTAATCTATTTGCCTAAAGAATAGAGCTTATCCAATGTAGTTGGTTTGCCAGGAAGTCTCTTGCTAATTTGTTGGTATTCTCATTCTCACCATAGTATTTCAATATGTTAATAATGATGTTTGCATCCCTCTCATGTCTATCATGTTCTTCTCTTATTTGCATTCTGACATGTTTTTTTATCATCTCCCTCTGGTCGTCTAAAGGTCCTCTTAATATTTGAGCCCAAGACTTGGTCTCCCCCTATTGAACTCCCAAGTGACTTTCTTTTACTTCCGTATTTTCAATTATTGATTGGGGCTCTTTTGTTTGTGTTGCATTCCCTTCGTTCCCTTTTGAATTATTTTCCTCTGCTGTTTTTAAATGATTTAAAGCTTGTTTTATAGCCATCAACTCTTGTTGCCCCATTTATATGTTTTTTATAAGTTGATTACTTGGTCTTTGAGTATTTTATTCTCTCTTACAAGTTACCAATTAGTGTCCATAACCTCTTTCATCATGTTGTCTTCAAATTGTTTCTTTGTTTCTAAGTTTTTGAGCCTCCTTTTCATGTTCGTTAATTCATTAACATATAGATCGGGTGACCATATTTGTGGCATTGACGTTGCATTGTATAATTCCTTGCTTTCTTGGTTCTCTTCCTCTATTTCCCCTTAGTTTGCCAAATAAGTTTTAATTTCATTTTGTCTATTACCCACATATACTTTTTTCCCCTTCTTTTTGTCCTCCAGGTTCCATCTACAATTCTGATGTGCATTATCATTCTCTTATTGCCTACGATGGATGGATTGAGTATATTGTTTCATAACTTATTTCTATTCAGCGTTGTTTTTAACCAATGTGTTTAATTTTTTTACCTCTTTCTTATCTTGGTGTATTCTGGGTTGATAGTATTCACTTCCGTGTGGAAGTGACTATTGTAGTGTTGTTGACTGCTCTTGGTAGGATAAACCAAAGAATTAATACCAAAAGCAGAGGCCCCAAAAAAATCATTAAACATTAAACAGCATTACAACCAACCCAAAAAAAAAAAAAAAAAAAAATCCAATTATTTCGGAAACTTTAATTTTTAATTATAAGGAGGCTTGGCATCCATCTTTCTAAATTAAGCCTAAAATTATTCTTGTAATAAAATAATATTAAAGAGGCAAATGAGACAAAAACCGAATAGATTCTTTAAAATGTTTTGACTATTGTTTTATTTTGAAGTGGATCGTGTGTTTTCCACCATATTCCAATTGGTTGGACTTGGTTAAGTCTGATTTTAATTTTAATTAATTAATTTATTTATTTAATGGATATTTAAGTGTTTGAACATTAGGAAAAAAAATTAGATTATATATATATATATATATGTGAATGTTTTCAATTTAAATATTTTATTAATAATTTTTTTATTTTAATGATGAATCACGAGTTAATTTGAATTATATATATGATAGAATTTTTATGTTAATAATGAATTATAAAAATTTATCTAAAATGAAAATGTATAAAAATTATGTTATGATTATATATATATATATATATATATATATATATATATATATATATATATATTTATATATTTATATTTATATATTAAATTTAAATATTTTGCAATCAACAAATTTGTATGATCATATTTATATATATAAATGATATAATAAAAGAATATTTAATGTTTTTAGGAGATAGTTCAATTTTGAATAATTGGAGGGTTGTTCTTTCAGGAATCTTCGATAAAGGAGTTTTGTAGAATTAGTAAAATCAGAAAAACTGTCAATTAGGCCCCTCTTTAGGGGTCAACAATCAAGCTAAATTTTAATGGCACGGTAAAAAGTAACTCTTGATGGGTGGTGTTGGGGGGATATTTCGCAATGCCTCTGGGATGCCCATCCTTGGTTTTGCTGAGGCTCCTGATAAGTGCTCCAACAATTTTGTAGAGGCTAAGGCTCTTTGGCATAGCCTTAAGATTGTCGAGCTCAAGGTTTTGAAGGACCTTACAATTAAAGGGGATTTGCAAGTTATTGTCAACACCATCAATAATAGTACAACATCAAAAATTGGTTTTTGGTAAGTGTAGTCAAGGATCGTATAGCTCTCAAAGGCAAGTGTTAGCTCTCAAAGGCAAGTGTTTACTAAGTTTGAAACGGTCATCTGCAGATGTGGAGATAAAACTATTGGTGGAGGAGTTCAAATATCTTTTATCAAGTGTGATAAGGTCATCTCCACATGACGAGCAGGAAGAGGATTATTACAAGAAATATGATGATCCTGATAGGTTGTCATTCGTTGATTGTCCAGAGCCAGACTTAAGTATGTACCACTATGATGATCCCCTTTACGAGTTTGACTGGGAGGATGATGTGGAGTAAATTATGAAAGATTACGAAATAGGGGATGATCAGTAATATGAATAGAATAAATTGTAATTGTAATTATCATATTTGTTTTATAGAATTTAAAATTAAGGATCATTTTGTATTTAAATGTTTTTTTAATTATAAGATTATATTATGAATCTTTAACTTCTTCAAAGATTAGTATAATTTTTTTTAAATCTTTATGGCTTACGAGGATCAAAGATATTTACCCCTTTTGTTTTGAGAGATATTTGGTCTATGCCAATGTTTGTCTAAAGACTTCACTTCTACAATACTTTGCATACATAATTGCTTCTTTAATTCATTTTGATTCTTCAAAAAAAATGAGTAGAAAACAACTCTATAACATGAATATATATAAAATTGGATTAGTGATGCACTGATGAACATGATTTATTTTTTACATATTTTTCCAAAAAGATTCTTTCCAATATTAAAGTTGGAAAAGTTGGACTTGCACTCTTTATTCCTTACTTTCTAATGTACTTTTTCAATCTTATAAATCAATTTTAACTATTCCTATATATTAATATCATTATTTTATTTTATTTTACAATTTTTTTTAGAATTAATAAAATAAATTAATAAACTATTTTATATGTTATATATCAATGTATCTAATTATCTATTTGTATAAATAAATTATCAAGTATTCGGGGACTTTGGACTTAAAGCAGATTTAACATTTGGTTTTGTTAACAAGTGTTTGACCGTATGGGCTAAGTAAATTTATATGACAATAGGAAAACATCAATGTGAACGTGGATAAATTTGAACATAAAGTGGTAAGAACAAGGCTACATAAAGCCAAGTCCTAATCTCATCTTTTTTCACTTTTTCATTTTCTTTCTTTCTTTTATTTTTTTTGTTTTGTTAGATGTGCTATGACAATAACATAATCATAAATGTGACAATTTCAAACTTCTCCTTATTCATATTCAATTTAAATTTTATGTGTTTTAAAGTATATAAAATATGATCATAGATGTCTCATGCTTGCTTATTGAATTGAGAAAGGATGTGTTTGACAAAGTTTAAATTTGATGGTGTTACGAGTGTATTTAAAAAAAATTGAAGTATAAAATATGATGAAAAGTTTAAGAAAGTATGAAATAGGGGATGTGTGGTGGAGTGTAATGGTATAATATGTTAATAAAATTTTTGACCTTAAATTTAATGTCTATATAATTATCATATAGTAGTTTTTACTTTAAATTGAACGATGGTATGAATATATTTAAAAATATTATGTTTGAAATATAATGAAAATTTAAATATGGTAGAGTTTATTAGTGTGAGATATCAATAAAATTGATAAGTTTAAGATTGATGTTCATTTCACCATCATATGGTAGTTTTTACCTTAAATTTGATCTTTATTTTATTATGATATTGGAATTTTTATTCTCGTTATCTTAAGTAAAAAGTAAAGTTTGGAACCCATTTTTGGGCATTAAATGGAGTTTGGAGCCCATTTAATTTTATTTTTTTAGAAAATAAAATTTCAAGTTTGATGTATTGGTGCAACTACATTAATACCATATGTCACTAGTAAGCGAAATATTTGTAGAAAATATAATGAAATTACTAATTAGCATGTCTTTTATTTAAAAATGAAATAGCCAAATTAGTGAATTTATATTCTCAAGTTATAGATCTCCAAATCCAAGTAGATAAACATATTTTAGTGTGACACTATATTAAAAATATAAAACGAGAAAACCACATACTAATTTAGATTACTAATCACGTTGATCATATCCTAGGGTTTTGTTTTTTGCTATCAATTTTTCCATTTTTCTATTTGGCTCTTCTAGATTATTACATTGCCTTTGATAACATTTAATAGCCTTTAGCTCAAAATTTTTTCCTTTGGGCATTTTTTTTATCTATTTAATGGTCTCCCCAAAAGAGCGTACATTGTTTGATACATCTTCCTCTGGAGGAAGCAACAATGGCATCAAAAAAAGTGCTTAAGATTATACCCAAAGTCTTCCACTAGGTAATGTATCATCATCTTAAGATAATCCTCCTAATGTTTTGCTTGGTGTGCTTGAATTTGATAAAGCATGCCAATGGCTTAAATCTCATACCATTATTGGATATTTTGATGCAAACAAACCCACTGATTTTATGTTAAAGAGTTAGGTGTAATAATAATGGCAACCTCATGGCCTTAAACTTATTGAGGTGGAAAACTAGACCAAAGATTTATTATTTTTTTAATTAAAAAAACTTGAACATTGTGTCTCCATACATAAGCATGACTCATGTTATGTTAGAATCACACTTATCATGTTTTCTTCCTTGACCCAAGACTTCATTTTCTTTGACAAAAATAATCTCAAGGTCTTAGTTTGTGTGAAGTTCCCTATCTTAACTATGCCATTTTTGCCTTTTATGGAATAATTAGTTAAGCCTTTGTGTTGGTCCATCAACTTCAAAACCGTCATATTTTATATTTTCAAACTACAATGGTGTGTCTGTGTGGAGATTGATCTCACACAATACCTATTTGAACCATCAATATTCAGATTGGAAGGCAATTCACCAAACGAGTGATTTATATAAACCTTCCCAACACTTGCTCCCGATACTAGGCATCAAACCACAAGATCAAGGATTGTTTGTTCATGGTCACTATGAATCCTCTAGGTAAAGCCATATTTGATCCAACCCAAACTCTTGCAAGAGATAATGATGGATAATAAGTGATGGGTTGACAACATTAGAATAATCATAATAATAGGGCATTGACAACCACAATAAGAGATGGGTAAGTCTAGAAAGTTGGGGATAAAAAGGCGCCTAGTGGTGAACATGTTTTTCTTGATAACTGAGAAATATCAACTTTTGTAGATAATTTGAGATGGCTACACTCAAGATCTGAAGATGGTATAAGAACATGAATCATAGAATTTTGATTCTAGTTTCTAGAATGGTTAGGTATATCTAGGTCAAAAATTTAAAATTTGAAGAGGAACTCCTTCTTTTAGGTAAATAAAGTAGATAGCCACTTGTGCAACCCCTTATTTTTTTAGCACATTTTAACATTATTTGAAACCCTTTAGTAAAAAATTAGATAAGATCATTTAGTTTGTGACCTATATTTTATTATAATTTTTTATATAAATTTTACAAGTAAATAGATCCTAAAAAAAATGGATAACCAGTCGTGCATCCCCCCTAACTTCCTAAAAAATGAATATTAGTTTTTGTTGAATGCGTGTAAAATTAGACCTAGTTTGTGACCATATTTTTTTGCATTTGGGTTAATAAAATAAATACATAAACATATATAGGCATGCATATTTATGACATGTAGAGCTTAAAAAGGCATAGTTAGATATCAACATATAAGAAAAACTTAAATTAGTCCAAAATTTAAAAAATAATATATTTGGAAAGAGGAAAGCATGCTCATCATCGTAGTAATAATTTTATAAATTGGATTATTAAAACTTATAGTGTTTTTGGCAATGGGATTTAAATTATTTTTTGGTTAAATATCTTAGATTAAACTATGTGTTGACAGGTCCAAGCCTTTGCCTCAAGAATCCAAGCCATGTTTGAGCCAAAAGGCTTGGTTTTTAAATTCAAACATAACATAACATGTACATGCTATGTTTTATTGAAGTCATCATGAATTCACTATAACATATCACATAGGTGTAATAACACATACACATTATATTCTAGTGAAGTCATGAAGGGATAAAATGTAAAATAGGGATGATAATTCCCCCCTCTCCTTTATCCCTTGATCTGCTAATTCTCCCTCTCCTTTATCCCTTGATCTGATAATGCCCCTTCTACTAATTTTCAAGCATAATAATGTCCCATCTTCTTTCAATATATGGCTTGGGTATTCAATCAGGTATCAGGTCTTAAATATATGTTCAGGTAAGATAAATATGATTAGGATTAGATACAGGTACTGTAGATCAAGACATTACTCATGTATCTAATTGGGTAGGTCATAATCAAGTAGGTAGGGCATACTAAAGTACAATAAGGTATGTAGGGTATAATCAAGATCAATATGTTGCTTGGGTATTTAGGTAGGGCATACTTAAGATCGAGATATGGCTCAAATTAAAAATCGAGTATGTCATACTCAAGTAAGTAAAGTAAGTAGAGCATACTAAAATATGTGAAGTAGGTAGGGCATACTCAATAGTATAGATCTATTACATATTTAAAATGATTCAAAACTTCATTTCTCATTCTATTTATCGATAAACAAGCTTCACTTTCCAACAACATAAGCTAATTAGGTAGGGCATAGTTAAGTACGTAGGGAAGGAATATATGCAAGATATAGATCACAAAGTAATCTTCCCTTGATATCTAAGAATCTATTATAGAAATGGAAATTAGGTATAAAAATAATAAAGCTATATGTCAGGAAACAAGATTCCATTACCTTATTAGGTAGGGAATAGCTAAGTAGGTAGGGTAAGAACAAAGCTATCTATCAAAAAGCTAAATTTCATTTATAATTATACTTTAATATAAAATAAAATGAAAGCTAGATATTAGGAAGGAAAACTTCCCTTGATAGTTATGCCTTAATCTCTTAATATCTATCGATAATTCAAGCTTCCCTTGGTATGTTATGGGATGAATCAAAGCTAGATATAAAGGAGGAAATATTCCCTTGCCTTACTCCTTGGCATAGATGAAGTAGGTAGGGTAATCTTCCCTTGACTTATCAGGTATGAAAAACTTGAGATCATGGTAGGGCCTTCAAAATGGTTCCATATATCTATGGCAGAGGCACCATTTATATAAAATATTTTGATATATTATAGTGGGATCAAGGCATACTCAGAGCATGATAAGGCCTTAAATTGGCCTCTATTTCCCACTAGGTTGTGCCCAAGATATAAGTAACCCCTCTTCAATAAACTACATTAAGGCATATGCCCTTCCTTCCTTTCATAGATCAAGTTGGGTAGAGATCGAGCTGGGTTGGGAAACACACTCTACCAACTACCATATTGAGACACACTCTACCAGATTGGTGACCACCTATAGATAGATATCTAACTATCTGATCTAATATGGATAGACTTTACATGAAATATAAATAAATTTAAACCTCAACTATGGGGTTGGATTATATTGATCCTTAATCATTTCATTATTGGCTCTCATTATCCTTGATCACTACCTCATCAACCATCATCATCCCTAGTCAGTCCCTCATCATCCCTCATTACTTCTTCCTCATCCTTAATGATATATAAAAAATTAGATCAAGATATCATGAAGGCAAACTTCTCTTGATAGTTATGCCTTAATCCTTTAATAGCTATCAAAAAGTCATTATTATGTTGATATGTTATTAGGTGAATCAAATATATATATCAAGAAGGTAAGCTTCCATTGACTTACTCCTTAGCATAGATGAAGTAGGTAGGGCAAGTTTCCGTCGTCTTATCTGGTAGGGAAAGTTTGAGATTGGGGTAAGCCTTTCATAATGGTGCCTCCCATAAACTTATTATGGGGACCCCATTCTTACATTATCCTTTGATATAATATATTGGGGACTGGAGCATACTCAGAGTAAGATAGGGCCCCAAGTTTTTCCTTTAAGGCTCATCAAGCCATGCCCAACTTTTATGCATTCCATCCCTGATACACTAGATTATGGCATATTCCCTTCCTTCCCTTCATAGATAAAGTTAGGAATAAATAGGGTTGGGTATATATTGAGTTGGATTGAGAAACACACTCTACCAACTACCAGATTGGAACACACTTTAATAGATTATTGAACACATATCTATCTATCTAGAAATTCACTCTACTATAGATAGAATCTCAATGGCATATAGAGAAAATGAGAACTCAACTATGGGGTTGGGATTAGAATTATCAACTAGTCTCTGGTTTCCCTATCTATATAGATATAAATTGTGATTCTCAACTTTGGGATTGAGATTGTTAGATGCCTAATTGAGATTATCAATTCTAAGATGTACTTTAGTGGTCAATCAACCTCACTTTCTTAACATCTTAAATCTAATAGTCCACCAATTCTATCATGAAGTAAATTTGAGCCAATTTGAGCCCTTTTGGTCTAATTATGACTATAGAATGAAATTTTCGACTTGATCAACCCTGATTTGATCACAAATGCAATCACAGAGGCAATTGGGCATAATCTAAACCCCTTGGACCTAACTATGAGTATAAGATGTTACTTGGGGATAATTTAACCTAATTTCAATTATATAGGATGTAATTTGGACATCAATCAAGAGGTAATTGAATCAAATAATATTATAATAACAATTATATGATATATAACTATGTAAATGTAACACATACACATTATATTTACATAGTTATATAATATATAACTATGTTTTTATTAAAGGTAAAAGAGGATTTTGAAAAGGGACCCGACCCAGTACAAAAATCAAACCTGGACAACCCATCCAATAGGAACAACAAATATGAGAAGATCAAAAGTTATCAAAGACAACAAATAAATAGTAACAACCCATCCATGGCTGAAAAATAAAGAACTAAACAAAAATATGACCTATATTACATATTTTATATTTAATATCTAAGGTTCATTTTCAAAGGATTTATTTATTTATTTCCTTTAGTTCTCTTTTTGTTACACAACTTTCTAATCTTTGCCTCCCTCAGAGGTCGGTAGAATTAGAATAGAGAAATCTAGTGAGTCATAAGATAATCCTTGCTTTTCTGAAATGGCTAATTGAATTTTATTTGAAGGGGTACGAACCATAAAAAGGTCACCAACATTTAATATGAAACTACCTAAGTCTAGTTTCCTCCCTTGCTCTAATTGTATGATTTGATCCATTTTCATTTTCAGAACCATAACAAGGGATGTGCAAATTTATTCTCTATTAGATAGAGCTTGTACAATAATGTGTTCAAGGCCATCTTCCTTCCACCAAGTATTTTTATTATTAAGTTTTAAATAAGGACAATCATTTACCAAATCGCTATTTTAGAAACATCATCAGCATCTGAAGGGAATCCCTTCATAGTCTAATGGCTACATCCAGGTTCTATTCCTAACTTTCAATTCTATTTAAGCAGGTAAATCTTTAGTGATCTCAACATTGACTAAAATATGAGCATATGTTGAATGAATCCCTTTCAAGTATTTTGAATTAACCACCCAAAAGCATCCAATAGATTTAGCTATGGTAGCTAAAACAAAATGCTCCCAAAATTGAAGAGGTAGATTGGGAAGCCTAATCTAAAGATGTTTTAAATTCAAAATTTTAGTATAGGGATTAAAATTTGAGTGCTATGGCTAAGCCATAACCAAATGATGTCCCCATTCCCAATTAAGTTCATCACTAAAAATTGTTTGTTTATCTTCAAAATTATCAAAAATGATAATGAATATGCCTTTAGCACAGGGATGGATTTATGCACTATATTAACATAGTTATATGGTATATAATTATGTGAATATAACACGTACATGTTATGTTCATAATACACAAAAACTCTTATTTCAAAAACTATTTTTAACCTTGATTGATAATTCTATCCCAACTTACATCATCTGTATCATTTTTTAGCCTGCAAGTCAAGGACAAAAGTTATCAAGTTGTTTTTTTGGGACCACACCTTCAAAAGCCATCAAGTTTGTCTAGTCATGGGTGATGAATCTCATTTAATATGAGGAATAAGTTAAAGCATAGAAAACCAAAGAAATTGAAAGTGTTGACATAAAAAAAGGTACAAATGGAACCATTTCACTTGAGATAAGGTACAAACACTATCCCTGATGATCCAATGAGAGGAAGGTTGTTCTAAAACCCTCCTAAACCCCTTCTAGTGACCTGATGAGAGGAAGGTTGATCTAATTGGGTTCTAATGGATTGTTTTGACCCTAGAAAAAAATTTATGACCTTTATAGGCTTCATGATCACCTTCTTGAGAAATTATTAACACATGCAAGGTATGAAACTGCATGGAATGGCCATAAATGTAGAGTTGTAGGCTTGTGTGTGAAGAAATAGGGTATGAATTAACCTATAGATCAAGTATAGAAGATTTTCAGGCATGAGAATAGGTTTCAAAAGCCTTTATTCACCTCTAAAGGTTTCTTAAAGTAGCATATAATCTCTACAAGTTTTCAAGTTGGCAAGAAGGTGAGAATGCATTATTTTGTAACCCAAAAGGCCTATATGTAGACCTATAAAACACTTCAAGAGACCTCATTTCAGCATGTTACATTATTTGATGATGTTTTAGGTCTTAGAAAACTATTTATAAGCACTATAATATGAAATATTCTTGACAAACACTCCAAATGCCTCTCAAGCCTATACAAGCACCTAGACTAGGGTTTTTGACCATTTCATGGCTACCCATCCGTATAGGATCTCAAGGGATGAAAATTGACATGGAGTATGGTTTTAGCATGGGTAAAGTGAATCAAACACTTTTACTAGGTTTCACATGTGTGGGAGTGATTTTGGGCTAAAACTTAGTTTCTAGGCAAGGAGGCCTAATTGAGGAGAAAGAATAGTAGAAAAAAGATAATTTCACTCAAAGTTGGGTTATAAATTTTGGCATGAAACTGTAAGGAGATATTGGGTCCTCAACCTTTACATCCTAAACTTGTACATCCTCAAATTTAGTTCTATCTCCTAGACCAACCTGTACTAATCTCCAATAACTGGGGTAACAATATGCATAATTCTCATAGTCTACCCTAACCTTTATGGCCGTGCACTAAAATACCTATGTAGTTTCTCCCTCCAAGTCACAAGACATTGATGTAGTACTATCAATATCACTAGATGCATCTGCTCTCACCATGTTGTATAGGCATCAATTACCCCTATGTTATCTATCTCCCTTCTTAATTAGTATGCCATAGTTTGCATATCTACCAAGCTATGCTTTTCCACCCTTAGGTCTATACTCAGTCCCCAATGTGCCTTATCCTATACTACTCATGTAAATACATGCAACAATATTGGCACATCCTATCGTAAACTAAATTATCTCAATACCCTATCATGCTTGTAATGCTTAATTATGTACTCATGTTTGCCAATAATCTAACATGGTGTTAAAATATAATTCATATACTATGCATCCTATCTCTACTACAGATCTACCTCATTATAAGGCCTCCACATAATGTCACGTGGTCCTAACTCATCCAACACCCTCTAATAAAAAATCACATCCCCAAAATGATGTCTCTATGATCCTATAATGATGTACCACTTGTAAGAAAATGGATCACTTACTACTCTCTCCCTCATAGTGTTAAAGATTCAAAATACATGAGGGATAATATTTACTTATTATTAGTAAAATTATGAATTGTAAGGTATTGTGGCTGGACTATACAGTCATTAGATTCTCCTATAGGGTGTTCACCTATCCTTATAATACAATACAATGAGCTCTCAATGCATCCTTCTCTGTGATAATTATATGGATATCGATCAACTCCTCATCCTCTACCTCCTCCATCTCATCTTTTTCTCCCTCCAAGCAAGGATGCACCACTCTCTACTATCTCTCCCTTAGCTGGTCTCCCTATCATAAAGAGTATGGTAGAGAACATCTGTCATCATCCACATCTATAGTCATTAGCTCTTTCTTAGGCCCCACCTGTAGATCAACATAACAAGCCTTTGACAGCCTGATCTCAATGTCATCCTGCTTGTATACCTGTAACTCATCTGATATATCTTATATCAGGACAAATGGCCTCCTAATCATTGCAAACTTGAAGAAATATAAGTACTATACTTACATTCCCTATAACCACATGTCTTGTTCTCCACAAGCTAACTCTCTCTCTCTCTACCCTAGCCCATGCTAGAAACTCACATAGGGCCTCTATATATCATCCCCATCCTACAGTTCCCATAGAACTCACTAAAAATAGACAAAGTCTCATACCACCCCATCAATAAACAACCTCACAAGATCTTCCTTCCATTGATGGAATCCCACATTATAAGCTACTTGATGCCTTCATACCCATAGAGTACTAGGTGGGTGAACCACTCTAATATGCTCATAGGCCCAACACTACAATACAATATTAACATCTATCCTAAATATTTGATGAGTCCTCCACCCCCATAGTCCCCTATACACCTATGTCAAAAGTGAACATGTTACCATGCTCCAGCATGTCAATAATAATACATGTCAAGCTCCAAGAAAATCAACCTCCCCCTAAATCTTTAAATTCATAGTAAGAAATGGTGAGCATCATCATGGTCATCACTAGCTTCCCCTCTACATCCTCCTTATATAATGACTCAAAAGTAAATCCTTTATTTGTAAAAGTAATATCCATAACATCCTCCACATAAAGTTGTGTTAGTGCTACATATCCTCTCATTTATTGGTACAATAGTTGCTCCTTACACTAGTAGCTATAATATCCAATAGATATCCTCTACAACCATCATGATCTCCCCCATAAATAACTATAAGGTCCCGATCAAAACATCCCATTGCTTTAGCAATGACACCAATAAATCTTAATCCATGTGAACATGATGATAGTGGCACAACATTCCAAACCTGATGACATCCATATGCTCCCAATCCTCATCACTCACATGGTCATGTAACTAATCTAATAAGGGAAACACCTAGTCATGCATCGTCAATAAGGTTTGTGCCTAAAATCATAGGTCACCCATCATACTTTAATTTTCTAAACTCTAGCTTACCTAACTTTTAAAATTACTACCCCCTCCCCTCATCCCCAACTAAATTGACAATGATTACAAGGAAATTGATGTCAATTCTAGAGGATCGAAGTTGATTCAATAACAATCAATGATCAATCCCATAGAAACCATTAACAAAATCCCAAATTAAACTTAAAACATAAAAAAAACTCAAAAAAACTGAACAAAATTTAAAACTTGCCTCATCGTGCAACCGCTACCTCCTCCTTTGCCCACTCCCACTATCCTCCATCATCTATAAATAATAAATATGTGTAAATGGGCATCAATTTTTAATTCACATGCACACATCATCAATGACAAATGAGTGTTTAACATGTTGGACTTACTATATATAACCTCTCATGATCATCAATGATTATCTATAGATCGATGTCGATTATTTGTAATCGATGTCGATCTGTATATATTGGTGTCAATTTACTATAACTAGCATTTTTGGCACTACTTGCAATCTTTCACATACTGCAAGTCTTGACCCAAGGCCACATAAATTACCTTTGATACAACTATCCTATTATTTTTTACATTGCATCATATGCTAGTGGACATAGACCACCTATTGGTCCCATAGCTTTTAAAAGGCTTACACTTCCTTAGGAAAATATCCCTTATGGATATGAATAGTGTACCTCATCTTGAGAACAACTATATTTAGGTAGTGCACACATCTCAAGCATAATAGATGATTTAGTTAGCCCATCCTAGCCTTTATTATTTTGATTGCCTTCATTTGATCCCATTTATTCATAGTTTTGGCAATCCATTACTCATTTTCCTTAGGGAATTTTTGATTGTAATATCCCACATCTTGTCAATGCAAAATTGTACTCCATTGCTACACTTTTAGCCTTAACACTCATTTGTTATCTACCATATTCCTATCTATCCATTACTACATCATTTCAAACCCATCAATAACTCATCATCCTACATTGACTCCCAATTTGAGGAGGAATACCTCCTCAAATAAACCTGGGGCAAGGGAACTATCTTAATTTTTGTCTTGCGATAGGTTATTACATACCACTCAACAAAAAGGGGCAAATGTAGGCACTAGGATTTTTCACAATAGATATTTGTGCTAATATATTTCTTAGGCCCTTTCTTGTTTACTCATCCCTTCCCCATTTTACCTTAAGTAATCAATTTCCACTAATTACCATTTTACCTTAAGTAATTAGTTTTTAATAATTACCATTTTATCTTAAGTAATTAGTTTTCACTAATTACCATTTTATCCTCCCATCCACTAAATCTAATAAAAACCATAAAAATACAATAGAAGTAAAATAGTTTAACCTCCCAAATAACCTCCCTCATAATAATAACCTATGTAACAACTTATTATTCCTTATGCTTAGTTTATCCCATGATTTAAATAACTTAGAATAAAATTTTGGTAAAAATGGCTAGAATCAACAACGATCCTCATGATCAAGGTTAATATGGTAGAATCGACATTGATTAATGCCCAACCTTGCCTTTGGAAAAGGACCACAAATTTTCTCCCAAAGGTTGAAATAATTCTCTTAGATGATTTGTAGACAATTACTCAGCTCCTTGTTGGTAAGATACATTGAAACATTAGACCCTTAACATCCATCAAGAGGCCAAAGATTAGTGTATCAATCTCAAGATTGTCATAAACTTCAAATGCTTTCAAGGTAAGTTTATTTCATTATTTAAAATAATTTATATATTTTTGTTATGCTCTATATTTATATTAAACATCTTTTTCACCTTTATATAATCTTAGACCTCTCGAAACCATCCTTTAGTTTCTTATTTCCAAAGTGTTACTTTTTTCTCTATCATAATTGACATCGATTCATAGAATCAACATCAAACCTATGGAATCAACATCGATCCCTATGTAATTCTTTTTGTTTTAAATCCAAGACTAGTTTTGATAGTACATCTAAATTATTCTAATTTTTTGTTCCCTGACCCATGGATTCTATCTGTAGATGACACTTCCTAGAGCCTCACATGAAGTCACTAACATCTGTATTTACCAATTATTCCTCAACCTTTCTTTGCTAATCAAAGTGACATCACCTTTGAGTTATGGATTTTCACCATTGTGTATGCCCCTACTATAGAAGCTATCTTTGACCAATTAGAAGTTATATAAGAAGATATAGATTCTATCAAAACTTACTGGCATGATCATTTTTCCCATCTTGATGAAATGGATATAGATTAGTTTAAAATATTTGAATATCATATCTATATCATTATATGTATCTTGTAATTTATTTTATAATTATTATCTACATTATTATTTAAATAAGTGGGCTAACATCCTCATTAGGAAGTTCATTACGTACTTGGACTAGTCTAGCACCAGGTAGCCCACTATCCTATCCTATTAATCAAATCTTTTCCAAGTTTTCTCATGTGTGTTGGTAGTCCTTCCTAGTTAAAAAGGATCTCCAACAATCACTAGATCATTTGTGCACAACCTTCTAAATCATATATATGCTTTAAACCCTACGTTTCTATTGAGCTTTTTTTAGTAGTCAATTTTATAAAAGGAATGATAAAAAAACTAGTTAAAAAGATATATCTACATTAGAAAAGTATCATCCTCTATCTATGTACCCACATCATAGGTCACTAATCCATCCTCCCTCATACCAATCTCTGTAGGCATCTTGTCTACCTCTACCTATAACCTCAAAATATTTACCACTCTGGCATTTCCATGATTACCTTTATCCACCCCATCTCCCCATAATCCTGCAATGTCCACATCTCTCACCCAAATCTCCTATTATAGCCACTTAATCAAAGCCTCAGCCTCTATTGATTGCCCTAGCTCTTATGGATCCACTCCCTCATCTCCAATTGTATGATCATGTGGTGCGAGATACATCCCTATATCCTTTTTACCTCCCTCCCTATCACTATCATCTCCACATCCTCTCCCTATGCATCATCCCCTTGTACACCCTCAACATCTACATCCTTAACATATACATCTTCAACTTTAGCTCTATTTCCTAGACCAGCTTGCACTGATCTCTAATAACTGGGGTAACAATATGCATGATCATCATAGGCTATCCTATGCTTTTTGGTTGTACACTAAAATACCTCCGTAGTCTCTCCCTCCATGTCACAAGACATTGATGTGATACTATCAATCTCAATGGATGCATATTTTCACACCCTGTTTTATAGGTATCAATCACCCCTGTGTTAGCTATCTCCCTCTTTGACTTGTATGCATTAGTCTGCATATCTGTCAAGCTATGCTTTGCCACCCTTGAGTCTATAATTGATCCCCACTATGTCCTATCTTGTACTACTCATGTAAAAACACGTGGTCTTATTGGCACATCCTATCGTAAACTAAATTATCTCAATATTATATCATGCCTATAGTGCTTAATGATATACTTATGCCATCCAATAATTTAACATGGTGTTAAAACATAATTCATATACTGTGCATCCTATATCCATGACAAATATACCTCACTATAAGGCTTCCACGTAATATCATGTGGTCCCAACTCATCCAACACCCTCTAATAAAAACTCATATCCCCCAAATGGTGTCTTTATGATCCTATAATGATGTACCACCTATAAGCAAATAGATCACCTAATTCTATCTACCTCAATTATCCAACATGACTCTCTACTACAATATGCTCCCATGCCCACACCTACAGTAGTATGGGTGACCTTATACTCATAATTTCCTTCTACATGACTGTATGCAAGTCTTTGTACAAGATAAGTATTTGATTTCTAGAATTTAATTAATTTATTTGCTTTTCACATTCAGTCCAACAACAACCCATCTCTTAAGATCCCACTTTTTGATCCCATCAACCATCTATTTATAAATCCAGATCTACACAGAGTAACCATCAATGGTTGTCTCAACCACCAATGGTCTGTCCAATCATCGATGGTCAGCTTGACCACCGATAGTCATCTTAACCATCGACGGTGAGCCCAACCACTGACGGTCAATGTGATAGTAAATTCCAACAAGATGTTTTCACCTACCTACCCCCAACCAAATGTAATTTTTTTATGTCCTTGCATGTTCATAGACCCCTTTCTAATTTTCTAAAGTAGACCCCAACCATCTAGCACTAATATTAGTTTTCTTATAATTATTTAGTCATTTTTAGTCTATTTTTCTAGCACGCATTTCTTGTGTTCAATTTCAATACCTTTTGATTATAGATGAAAGTACCTTATCTTCTATTATCTAAATTTAATTATTTTAAACATTTGGATTGACAACCCCAGAGGAAGCTCTTGCTTCCAAGATCTAGCTATCATTGTTAAGCACAGGATATACTGAGAAGGGGGGGCGAATTAGTATATCATATATCTTATAAATCTTTTACTCAATCAAATTCCTTTTCTTTAACCACTTAATCATATATTCAAGATATGTATTAAAATTGAAATAATAACATGCACCACACAAGAGAGAGAGAGAGAGATACCAAATTTTTACGTGGAAAACCAATGTGGGAAAAACCACAAAGAATAATCTCAAGTATATGAATGAACACCAACTCAAATATATAAAGTTTTCAAGCACAAACTTTCAAGAGCACCAACCCCTTTGTCGAGCACCAACACAACAAATATTTGTGAGTACCAACCCACAAGAGCACCAACCCCTCTTATGTAAAACACAACTATCTCTCAATGTTTCTTTCTCAACAAATGATATAACTCTAATATATCTCTTTCTATTCTCTTCTCTTTTATTAAATAAAATAATTACAAACCATGCACTCTTGCATATTACAAATGGCTTTCCAAGCCTCCTTTTTAGATTTACAAATGACCTTTGGCATTCACCTTTTGTGACCCTTCACTCCTCATGGAAAATGGCACCATATTTATATGACCCTTCAAATATTTTCATTTAAAAAGTCACATGGTGACCCTTCATGAGTAAATGCATCCTTTCCCCTTTTGTCTTTATCTTTGTGACTTTTCAAATTCCTCATGGTGACCCTTCATGAGAAAATGTGCCCTTCCTCTTTTATCTTCACTTGGTGACTCTTTGAATTCATTAAAATGACCCTTCATGATAAAATGTGTCATTTCCCTCTTTTTTCTTTACCTCATGACTCTTTGACTTATTCACGGGCCCTCTTTTGACTTATTACAACCAAAAATATATTCATTAATAATAAATAAATATCAACACACTTAAGCCAAAATATGAACATTAAAAACACCTTTAGACATTAAATGCTATGGGGCCTATGTCATCAATAATTTTATACCTTTGACATCAATGAAAATATTTCAAACAATCTGCCCCTTTGTCATTGATGGCAACCTCAAACTGAAACTACCACATCTTGAAACCTATTCTTGTACCTATTCCTGTACCTATTTATGTACTTCTTCCCCTTTGACATCAATGGAAAAGGGCCTATCCTGGAGCTAACACTTAGCTCCCCCTCAAATTCTATTGATCCTCAATGGTAGGAAGTAAAATAAATTATTCCCAAGTTCTCTTGTAGACACTTGAATGTGTCCTTTGATAGTGCCTTTGTGAAGATATCTGATAACATCTATAAATTATTGCTTGTCCTATGAGCATCTGTAATCAACTCATCCATATATTTTCTTCTAATTTCAAAACCTTCTACATAAAATTTTAATGTGTGTCCCTAATCACATATTTGACTTACACTCAATATAGTATGCTTAAGACCTTCTACATACAACACATTTTCAGTCTTGGTTCTACCATTATCCATACTTAATGTACCTTTGTTAGCTATCCTGGCAATGGTATTATCTCTAAATTTCACTGTGCCACCATTGATCTTCTTTAGAGTTATGAAATTTCTCTTGTCTCATGTCATGTGCCTCAAAAATCCACTAACAATGAACCATGGTTGTTCTTCATTTCTTACATGTAAAGCTGTTTAGACTAACATAGAATTTTTAGGTTGTTTCTTCTATCATGAATCTATTTGAACTCTTTTCTTGATGAATGGAGCCTTGAAACTTTGGTCCTTCTTGACTAACTTGAACACACTTCTACAATACTAGGCTATGTGTCTAAAATTATTGCACTTGTAACATACTATGGCCTCTTTATCAAAGCTTGATAGAGGAACAAAAGAGTTGTGGCTTCTACTTGACTATGAATGCATTTCCTTCTCCTTATTTCTAAAAATATTAGCTCTTTTATGACAATATATTTTATTATGAAAATAACCATTACAATAAAACCAATAACTATGAAAATAGAACCTATTCTGATTTGTGTATCTTTGACCTAGTTGTCTTTTATAGCTCTATTCCTTTCAGCCTTCTTTGTTTGAACTCTCATCTACATTCTTAACTTCTTCCCTTTTTATTTCCTCTTTTGTAAGGGCTTCAACATAGCTCTTTTTCTTTTCAAATCTGATACCTATCTTATCTGATATTGATTTTTGACTTTCTAATATCTTATTTAACATGTTAGTGTTATTCTCAAATTTTGAATCATTGGTTGCTTTATCATTGACTGATTTATTTATTTTTTCGATATCTTTTTTTAAAGAGGCAGTTTTAACAAAATACCTTTCACATTTTTCACTTACTATTTGCAATTGAGTTGTTAGATATTCTTTAATCTTTTTGGATTCTTCAATGTGTGCTTGTAGATCTTTAATTATTTTCTTTGACTCCTTTTCATATTTCTTGATCTGGAGCTTCAATATTTGATTCTTCTTCTCAAGAGCTTTTAATTATTCTAAGGCACAATTGAGTTCTCTCCTTCTAGATTCACCTCAGCTTCATCCTCACTTTCATCATGTTCTTCTTCTTGATCATCTATACTTTTACTTGTAGAGGCATATTCAAGTATGGTCATGAGTATAATATCTTCTTCATTTGAGTCACTGACTCTACTGTCTTTGACTGAGCTAAGATATTTATAGTATAAACTCTTCTTCTTGAATCTCTTCTTGTATGTAGACTTTCCTTCTTCATTATCACCATTATTCTTATCTGGGAACTTATCTACAAAATGTCCAATCTTACCATATTTAAAACATTTAAATAGAAACTTTCCCTGATATTTATCTATGCCCCTTTTAGGCTTGTGGATGAATAGGGATTCATTGCCATCTTCTTCATCACTGGAGCTATCACTTGATTCTTAAATTTTGGCCTTGTCTTTCTTAGATTTTTCTAAAGCAACTTCTCTCTTTGAGGGTTTCTATTATTTGGTATACATTTCATAAGCTATAAGAATACCATGTAGTTCATCCATATTTAACTTGTCTACATCCTTCATCTCCTCAATAGTAGATACCTTTACATCATATCTCAATGGTAGAGATCTCAAAACCTTTGTTACCATCACTGACTCTTCTAATTTTTCTCTAAGGCCTTGAGTTTGATTTACTATTTGATCAAACTCTCAAACTATCTCCTAAAAGTCTGAAGCTTAGCCCATTGAACTTTTCCATCACCTTTGTAAATATTCTCAAATTTTACGTAAGTCTCATGAGCAGATTTGCATTGCAAAACTTTAACGAATTGTAATTCACATAAACCACATAAAATAGCATTTAAATTTTTAGCATTATTTTGACTTGCCTTTTTATCCATGGAAGTAGTTACATGTATCTGTGGCTCTTCATGTTTATCCATCACTGCTTGCCAAATGTCAAATCTAGGGGCCGTCAAGTAAGTCCTGATCCTTATGATCTAAAAGGCATAATTTGTCCCATCAAATAAAAGTGCCTTATTTGTAGAAAAACCTTCATGTGATCCAGCCATCATGCTTTCCCTAATCTACCTTCAAGCTGTTAAACTCTTTTCGAAAGAACTTGATCTGATTACCAATTGTTAAGCATGGGATATACTAAGAGGGGGTGAATCGTTATATCATATATCTTATAAATATTTTATTCAATCAAATTCATTTTCTTTAACCACTTAATCATACATTCAAGATATGAAATAAAACTAAAATAATAACATGCACCACACAAAAGAGAGAGACACCAAATTTTTACGTGGAAACCCAATATGGAAAAAAATACAAAGAACAATCTCAAGTATATGAATGAGCACCAACTCAAATATACAAAGTTCACAAGAACCATCTTGCAAGATCACCAACCCCTTTTCTGAACACCAACACAGCTATTTGTGAGCACCAACTCATAGGAGCACCAACCCCTCTTATGTAAAACACAATTATCTATCAATGTTGCTTTCTCAACAAATGATATAACTCTACTATATCTCTTTATATTCTCTCCTATTTTCTTAAAATAAAAAAATTACAAACCATGCACTCTTTCATATTACAAATGGCTTCCCAAGCCTCCTTTTATAGCTTTACAAATGACCTTTGGCATTCACCCTTTGTGACCCTTCACTCCTCATGGAAAATGGTGCCACATTTGCATAACCTTTTGAATCCTTTTATTTGAAAAGTCACATGGTGACCCTTCATGAGTAAATGCATCCTTTCCTATTTTTTCTTTATCTTTGTGACTTTTTGAATTTCTCAAGGTGACCCTTCATGAGAAAATGCACCCTTCCTCTTTTGTCTTCACTTGGTGACTCTTTGAATTCCTCAAGATGACCCTTCATGGGAAAATGCATTCTTTTTCCTATTTTGTCTTTACCTCATGACTCTTTGACTTCTTCATGGGCCCTCTTTTGACTTTATGCAACCAAAAATATATTTGTTAATAATAAATAAATATCAACACACTTGTGCTAAAATATAAACATTAAAAACACCTTTAGACATTAAATGCTATGAGTCCTTTGTCACCAATAATGTTAGACATTTGAAATCAATGACAATATTTCCAACAATATCCCCCTTAATTATTGATGGTAACCTCAAATTGAAACTTCCACATCCTTAAACTTGTTCCAATACCTGATCCTGTATCTGTTCTTGTACATGTTTTTATACCTATTCGTGTACCTATTTATGTACTTCTCCCCCTTTGACATCAATGGTAAAGGGGCTATCTTGGAGCTAACACTTAGCTCCCCCTTAATTGATGTTGATCCTTAATGGCAAGAAGTAAAAGAAATTAATACCAACTTCTCTTGCATATACTTGAATGTGTCCTTTGATAGTGCCTTTGTGAAGATATCTGATAACATATATAAATTTTTGTCTATCCTATGAGCATCTACAATCAACTCATCTAAATCTTTTCTTTTAATCTCACAAACTTCTACATAAAAATTTAATGTATGTCCCTGATCACATATTTGACTTACACTCAATAGATTATGCTTATAACCTTCTACATACAATACATTCTCAATCTTGGTTCTACCATTATCCAAACTTAATGTACCTTTTACAACTATCTTGGTAGTGGTATTATCTCTAAATTTCACTGTGCCACCAGTGATATTATTTAGAGTTATGAGCTTATTCTTGTATCTTGTCATATACCTCGAACAACCACTATCAATGAACTATGGCTATTCTTCATTTCTTACATGCAAAGTTGTATGGACTAACATAGACTTTTCAAGTTGTTTATTTTTCCATGACTCTGTCTGGACTCTCTTCTTGATGAATGGAGCCTTGAAACTTTGGTCCTTCTTAACTGACTTGAACACACTTCTATAATGATGGGTTATGTGTTCAAAATTATTGTACTTGTAACATATTATGGCCTCTTCATCAAATCCTGATAGAGTAGCAAAAGAGTTGTGGCTTCGGCTTGACTCTGCATGAGTTTCCTTCTTGTTTTTGAAATTGTTAGCTCTTTTCTAATAGCCTATTTTTTTATGACCATAACCATTACAATAAAAATAAGAACCATGAAAATATAATATGTTCTAATTTGTGTATCTTTAACTTGGTTGCCTTTTGTAGCTATGTTCCTTCCAACCTTTTTTTTTTGAGATGTCCTCTGCAGTCTTAACTTCTTCCCTTTATATTTCTTCTTTTGTAAGAGCTTCAACATATCTCCTTTTCTTTTCAAATCTGATACCTATCTTATTTGATATTGATTTTTGACTTTTTAATATATTATTCAAAATGTTAGTGTTATTCTCAAATTTTGAATCATTGGTTGCTTTATTTTTTTCTTGATATCTTTTTTTAAAGAGGCAATTTGAACAACATATCTTTCACATTCTTCACTTACTTTTTGTAATTGAATTGTTAGATCATATTCGGTATTTTTGGCTTCTTCAATATGTGCTTGTATATCTTCAATTATTTAATTTGACTCCTTTTCATTTTTCTTGATTTAGAGCTTCAATATTCAATTCTTCTTCTCAAAATCTTTTAATTATTCTAAGGAACAAATGAGTTCTCCTTCTAGATTCACCTCAGCTTCATCCTCACTTTCATCATATTCTTCTTCTTGATCATCTATACTTTTAATTATGGAGGCATCTTTATGTATGGTCATGAATAGATTCTCTCCTTCATCTGAGTCATTAACTCTACTGTCTTCAGTTGAGCTAAGATCTTTAGAATATAAACTATTTTTTTTAATCTCTTTTTGTATGTAGACCTTCCTTCTTCATTATCACCATTATTCTTATCTAGGCACATATCTATAAAATGTCTAATCTTACCACATTTAATACATTTAAATGGCAACTTTACTTTATATTTACCTGCTCCCCTTTTAGGCTTGCAGATGAATAGGGATTCATTGTCATCTTATTCATTACTAGAGCTATCACTTGATTCTTGAATTTTGGCCTTGTCTTTCTTAGATGTTTTGAAATCAATTTACCTCTTTGAGGGTTCCTCTTGTTTAATCCACATCTCATATGCTATAAGAATACCATGTAGTTCATCCATCTTTAACTTGTCTAGATCCTTCATATCCTCAATTAAAGATACCTTTAAATCATATCTCAATGGTAAAGATCTCAAAACCTTTTGTACCATCACTGACTCTTCTAATTTTTATCCAAGGCCTTGAATTTGATTTACTATTTGATCAACTCACAAATTATAACTTTCTATATTTTCTTCCTCTTCCATTTTCAAACTCTCAAACTGTCTCCTAAAAATCTAAAGCTTAGCCTGCTAAAATTTTCCATCACCTTTGTAAATATTCTTAAGTTTTACCCAAGTCTCATGAGCAAATTTGCATTGCATAAATTTAACAAATTTTGATTCACATAAACCACATAAAATATTATTTAAAGCTTTATCATTAATTTGACTTGCCTTTTTATATGTGGAAGTAGTTACATGTGTTTATGGCTCTTCGTATTCATCCATCATTACTTGCCAAATGTTGAATCCAGGGGCCATCAAGTAAGTCCTCATCTTTATGCTCCAAAAGGCATAATTTGTCCCATAAAAAAAAGATTCATTATTTATGGAAAAACCTTCATGTGATCCAGCCATCATGCTTTCCCCAATCTACTTTCAAGTTGTTAAACTCTTCTAAAAGAACATGCTCTGATGTCAATATTTAAGCACAAGATATACTGAGAGGGGGGGTGAATCAGTATATCATATATCTTATAAATATTTTACTCAATCAAATTAATTTTCTTTAAACACTTAATAATACATTCAAGATATGCAATAAAACTAAAACAATAACATGCACCACACAAGAGAGAGAGAGACACCAGATTTTTACGTGGAAACCCAATGTGGGAAAAAACACAGAGAGCAATCTCAAGTATATGAATAAGCACCAACTCAAATCTACAAAGTTTGCAAGCACTAAATTTTAGGAGCTCCAACCCCTTTTCCGAGCACCAACCCACATGAGTGACAACCCCTCTTATGTAAAACACAACAATCTCTCAATGTTGCTTTCTCAATAAAAGATAGAAATATACTATATCCCTTTTTGTTCTCTCATCTTTTCTTAAAATAAAACAATTACAAACCATGCACTCTTGCATATTACAAATGGCTTCCCAAGCCTCCTTTTATAGATTTTAAAATGAACATTAGCAATCATCCTTTGTGACCCTTCACTCCTCATGGGAAATGGTGCCACATTTATATAACCCTTCAAATCCTTTCATTTGAAAAGTCACATGGTGACCCTTCATGAGCAAATGCATCCTTTCCACTTTTGTCTTTATCTTGGTGAATTTTTGAATTCTTCAAGGTGACCCTTCATGAGAAAATGAACCCTTCCTCTTTTATCTTCACTTGGTGACTCTTTGAATTCCTCAAGATGACCCTTCATGGGAAAATGCATCCTTTCCCTCTTTTGTCTTTACCTCATAACTCTTTGACTTATTCTTGGACCCTCTTTTGACTTTATGCAATCAAAATCTATATTCGTTAATAATAAACAAATATCAACATAGTTGAGCCAAAATATGAACATTAAAAATAACTTTAGACATTAAATGCTATGGGGCATTTATCACCAATAATGTTAGAGCTTTGACATCAATAACAATATTTCCAACAATCGCTAGGCAATCCACTCAACTATCTGTCTAACAAAAAAAATTGCTTTAGTGCTTTCTTATTTGTAGTTCATTCTCTCAAGCCAAATAGGAGTTATTCATAATATTATGATTCTATGCACACCCAATCAAATAGGTTTTTAAACCATATACATACTTAGTTTCTTCTTCTTCTTTTCAAAATAATAAGCCAGAAATTCATTGAAACAAAAGTTTTTGAGCCCAGAATGGGTGGTGGCTTTGTCAATCAGGCCAAATGGGAAGCTAAGAACTTGGAGGCTAAAATCATAGTATTGGACTTTATCCATCCCTTTGGACGTGTTGTTAGTGCTAGTTTTTAACCAATAAGCACTAAAAATGGAGTTCTTGGACTATAGCTTCAACTTTAACAATATTTATTCTTAGTGTTTCTGTGCACCTGAATAGTAGTGAAAATGCACTTACATGTGGAATTGGATGTCATGGGCATTGGATTACATGTAATTTTATTTTATACATGTGCTTGAAGTGATGGATTTTCACGTATGAGTCTCGAAGGCAAAACCACTAGTTGGAGGTCAATAAGTTGTCTCTTCATTTCCAAAAAGTTACATTCTAGGACCTGTTACTGCAACTTCTACCAAAACTTTCTCATAGAGGTGCTATAGACTAGATATGAGGTGAAATTATAGGGATTTAAAATGCATAGGATGGATCTTATAGTTCATCCATATGACTTATAGTTTTTTCTTTTATGAATGCCTGAAGTTAGGATAAAAATCAACATCTTTCTTATATTGGGAAGGGCATTCTTGAGCCCATAATGGGTGGTGGGTTTATCAACCAAGATAGATGGGAGGCCAAAAACTTGGTCTTGGACATTATTCACCCTTAAGGATGTGTTGGATGTGTTAGTTTTCAACCAAAACACACTGAAAATGGAGTTCTTAGAATGTAGCTTCAACTTTGACAACATTTGTTGTCAATGTTTTCATCCTTCTGAATAGTAGTGAAAATGCAGTTATGGGTGGAATTGGATGTCATGATCTTTGGAGAACATGTAATTTTATTATATATATGTTCTTAAAGTGATGGATTTGCACTTGTGGGTCTCGGAGGTAAAAACACTAGTTGGAGGTCAACAAGTTGTCTCTTCATTGCCAAAAAGTTGCATTTTAGGACCTATTATTGAAACTTCTACCAAAGATTGATTTCAAAGGTGATAAATAATAGATCTAAGGTGTAATTATAGCTATTTCACATTTATATGAGGGATCTTACGGTTCATCCATATGACTTATAGTTTTTGTTTTATGCATTGCTGAAGTTAGGCTAAAAATCAACATCTTTCTTATATTGGGAAGGGCATTCTTGAGCCCATAATTAGTGGTAAGTTTGTCAACAGAGATAGATGGGAGGCCAAAAACTTGGTAATAGACATTATCCACCCCTTCATACATTTTTTAAGTGTTAGTTTTTATCCAAAAATCACTGAAAATGGAGTTCTCAGACTGTAGCTTTAACTTTGACAATATTTGTTGTCATTATTTTTGTGCTCCTAAATAGTAGTGAAAATGCACTTACGAGTGGAATTAGATGTCAAAGTCATTGGATTACATGCATTTTTCCTACATATATGTGCTTGAAGTGATGTATTTGAACTTACGGATTCCAAAGGCAAAAATTCTAGTTGGAGGTCATTAAGAAGCCTAAAAGGCCTAATTGTCCAAGTGAACCATATACACGTGGCTAGAAGCTAGTGGCATTGGAATTGGGTTTCAATACCTTTGAAAGGTTTTTTTGAATCTTTTCAAAGTGTTCCAAGGGTCAAAAATCCTTCAGGAGGCTACTAATCAGTCAAGGAGCCTATTAGGCCTTTTAGACCTAATAAGGCTAAATTGCATGCCTATAGGTAATGGAGGGATCTTGATACTAACAAGGGAAAATTTTGTGGTTCATGAGAGATGAGAAATTTTAGAGGTTTTACAAATATACCAATAGACCTAGATGGCTATTTAGGCCTAATTAAACATAAATGGCCACCTAAAGGTGGCCAAAATGGCTTTAAAGCTTGGCCAAGGGGTATCATGGACCAAATGGAACAAAGTGTTTAAAACTATTGATGTAGGAGCATCATTTGTATAAAATGGTATGGTGTCCATGTGAGAGTTTTAAAGTGTTAAGTAGATTCACTAGTCTTTGTTAGTCCTTTAGAGTCTTCCTACATGTTAGAAAGGTCCTACTTATCTTAAATGCTTAAAATAAGTGTCTATTATATGATTTGAAAACTGATATAGTTCTTGAAAGAGAGTATTAGAGCCAAAAATAGACACTCTTTTCTTATAGAAATGAACCAAAAGGGTAAACATGAGTTCTCAGACTGTAGCTTCAACTTTGACAACATTTGTTGTCAGTATTTCTATGATCTTGAATAGTAGTGAAAATACACTTACGAGTGGAATTAGATGTCACAATCATTAGAACATGTGTAATTTACCTATATGGATGTGATCAAATCAATGAATTTACACCTTTTGGTCCTAAATGAAAAAACACTAGTTAGAGGTCAATAAGTTATCTCTTCACTGCCAAAAAGTTACATTTTAGGACCTATTATTGCAACTTCTACCACAAATTGCTCTTGAAGATGATACCAACTAGATCTAAGGTGTAATTGGAGGGATTTTACATGCACAAGAGGGAATTATGGTTCATCCATATGACTTATAGTTTTTTTTATGCATACCCAAAGTTAGGCTAAAAATCAACATCTTTCTTGTATTGGGAAGGGCATTCTTGAGCCTAGAATAGGTGGTGGGTTTGTTGATCGAGCCAAATGAGATGCCAAAAACTTGGTACTAGACATTATCCACCCCTATAGATGTGTTGGTAATGCCATTTTTTACCCAAAAAGCATTAGAAATGGAGTTCTTAGAATGCAACTTTAACTTTGACAATATTTGTTGTCATTGTTTCCATGCTCCTAAACAATAGTGAAAATGCATTTGCAGGTGGAATTTGATGTCAAAATCATTGGAACACATGTAATATACCTATATATATGTGCAAGAAGCAATGGATGTGCACCTATGGGTCCTAAAGGCAAAAACACTAGTTAGAGGTCAATAAGCTATCTCTTAACTGCCAAAAAGTTGTACTTTAAGACCCGTTACTACAATTCTGCCATAGATTGATCTTAGAGGTGATATAGACTAGATCTAAAGTGAAATTATAAGGATTTCACATGCACAAGAGGGGTTTTATGGTTCATTCATATGACTAAATTTTTTTTTTATGTATGCCTGAAGTTAGGCTAAACATCAACATCTTTCTTGTATTCAGAAGGGTGTTCTTGAGCCTAGAATGGGTGGTGGGTTTGTCTACTAGGCCATATGGGAGGCCAAAAACCTATTCCTTGACATTATACACCACTCTAGATGTGTTGGTAGTTCCATTTTTTTGCTAAAAAGCATAAAATATTATTCTTGAAATATAATTAAAATTCAAATACGGTAGTGTATTAATGTGAGATATCAATAAAATTGATAGGTTTAAGATTGATGTCCATTTGACCATCATATGGTAGTTTTTACCTTAAATTTGATCTTTATTTAACTATGATATTGGAATTTTTATTCTCATTATCTTGGATAAACGGTAAAGTTTGGAACCCATTTTTGGGCATTTAATGGAGTTTGGAGCCCATTTAATTTTATTTTTTTAGAAAATAAATTTTCAAGTTTGATGTATTGGTGCAACTACATTAATACCATATGTCACTAGTAAGCAAAATATTTGTAAAAAATATAATGAAATTACTAATTACTATGATATGTGAAAATTACTAAACAAACTACTCAAAATTGATATCAATTGACATTTATGGTATAAATTTATTTAAAATATTTTTTAGTAGTAACTATATCTTTAATTTTATTGTTTTGATTTTTTATAAATTAATTAGCATGTCTTTTAATTTAAAAATGAAATAGCCAAATTAGTGAATTTATATTCTCAAGTTATAGATCTCCAAATCCAAGTAGATAAACACATTTTAGTGTGACACTATATTAAAAATATAAAGGGAGAAAACCACATAATAATCTAGATTACTAATCACATCGATCATATCCTAGGGTTCTTTTTTGCTATCATTTTTGCCATTTTTCCATTTGGCTCTTCTAGATTATTACATTGCCTTTGATAACATTTAATAGCCTTTAGCTTGGAAATTTTTCCTTTGGGCATTTTTTTATATATTTAATGGTCTCCCTAAAAGATTCTACATTGTTTGATGCATCTTCCTCTGGAGGAAGCAACAATGGCATCGAAAAAAGTGCTTAAGATTATACCCAAAGTATTCCACTAGGTAATGTATCCTCGTCTTAGGATAATTCTCCTAATGTTTTGCATGATGTGCTTGAATTTGGTAAAGCATGCCAATGGCTTAAATCTCATACCATTATTAGATATTTTGATGGCAATAAACCCATTGGCTCTATGTTAAAGAGTTAGGTGTAAGCATGATGGAAACCTCATGGCCTTAAACTTATTGAGGTGAAAAACTAGACCAAAGATTTATTCTTTTTTCATTTTAAAAAACTTGAACACTGTGTCTCCATAGATATCATGGCTCATGTTATGTTAGAATCACACTTATCATGTTTTCTCCCTTGACCCAAGACTTCATTTTCTATGACAAAAATAAGCTCAAGGTCTTAGTTTTTGTGGAGTTCCCTATCTTAACTATGCCATTTTGGCCTTTTATGGAACAATTAGTTAAGCCGTTATGTTGGTCCATCTACTTCAGAAACATCATATTTTATATTTTCAAACTACAATGGTGTGTCTGTGTGGAGATTGATCTCACGCAATACCTATTTGAACCATCAATATTCAGATTGGAAGGAAATGCTTCACCAAATGAGTGATTTATATAAACCTTCCCAATAGTTACTCTTGATAATAGGCATCAAACCACAAGATCAAGGATTTTTTGTTCATGGTCACTATGAATCCTCTAGCTAAAGCCAAATTTGATCCAACCCAAGATCTTGTAAGAGCTAATGATGGATAGTAAGTGGTGGGTCGACAACATTAGAATAATCACAATAATAGGGCATTGACTACCATAATAAGATACAAGTAAGTCTAGAAAGTTGGGGGACAAAAAGGCGCCTAGTGGTGAACATGTTTTTCTTGATAATTGAGAAATATCAACTTTTATAGATAATTTGAGATGGCTACACTGAGGATTTGAAGATGGTATAAGATCATGAATTGTAGATTTTTGAGTCTAGTTTCTAGAATGGTTAGGTATGACTAGGTCAAACATTTAATATTTGAAGAGGAAATCCTTTTTTTAGGTAAACAAAGTAGATAGCCACTTATTCAACCCCATATTTTTAAACATATTTTAATATTTTTTGAAACCCTTTAATAAAAAATTAGATAAGATCATTTAGTTTGTGACGTATATTTTCTTATAACTTTTTAATGAAAATTTGTTATTAAAATTTTACAAGTAAATAGATCCTAAAAAAAAATGGATAACCAGTAGTGCATCCTCCTTAACTTCCTAAAAAATGAATATTAGTTTTTGTTGAATGCATGTAAAATTATGCCTAGTTTGTGACCATATTTTTTTCACATTTGGGTTAATAAAATAAATACATAAAAATATATAGTCACATATATTTACAACATGTAGAGCATAAAAAGGCATAGTTAGAAATCAACATTTAAGAAAACCTTAATCTAGTCCAAAAATTTAAAAAATCATATATTTGGAAAGAGGGGAGCATGCTCATCATCATAGTAATAATTTTATCAATTGCATTATTAAAATTTACATTGTTTTTGGCATTGGGAGTTAAATTGTTTTTTGTCAAATATATTAGATTCAACTAGATTCAGATTGTTAATGAGCCAAAAGGCTTGGTTTTTAAATTCAGACATAGCATAAAATGTACATGATATGTTCCAGTGAAGTCATCATGAATTCAATATAACATATCGCATATGTGCAATAAGACATAAACATTATGTTCTAGTGAAGTAATGAAGGGATAAAATGTAAAACATGGATGATAATTACCCTTCTCCTTTATCACTTGATCTGATAATGCCCCTTCTACTAATTTTCAAGCATAATAATGTCCCATCTTATTTCAGTATATGGATTGGGTATCCAATTAAGTATCAAGTCTTAAATATATGGTCAGGTAAGATAAATATGATTAAGATTAGATATAGGTATTGAAGATCAAGAAATTGCTCATGTATTTAATTGGGTAGGTCATAATCAAGTAGGTAGGGCATACTCAAGTAGGTAACTAAAGTAGGTAGGGAAATAATGATAGGTAGGTAGGGAATAATCAAGTAGATAAAGTAGGTAGGGTATAATCAAGTACATTAAGGTAGGTAGGGTATAATCAAGATCAATATGTGGCTTAGGCATTTAGGTAGGGCATACTTAAGATCGGGATATGGCTCAAATTATAATTTGAGTATATCATACTCAAGTAAGTAAAGAAGGTAGACCATACTAAAATATGTAAAGTAGGTAGGGAATACTCAATAGTATAGATCTATTACATATGTAAAATGATTCAAAAATTCATTTCTCATTCTATTTATTGATAAGCAAGCTTCACTTTCCAATAACATAAGCTAAGTAGGTAGGGCATAGTTAAGTACGTAGGGAAAGAATATATGCAAGATATAGATCACAAAGTAAGCTTCCCTTGATATATAAGAATCTATTATAGAAATGGAAATTAGGTATAAAAATAACAAAGTTATATGTCAGGAAACAAGATTTCATTACCTTATTAGGTAGGGAATAACTAAGTAGGTAGGGTAAGAACAAAGCTAACTATCAAAAAGATATATTTCATTGATAATTATACTTTAATCTAAAAGAAAATGAAAGCTAGATATCAAGAAGGAAAACTTCCCTTGATATTTATGCCTTAATCTGTTAATATATATCAATAAGTCAATATTTCCTTGGTATGTTATGGGATGAATCAAAGCTAGCTATAAAGAAGGAAAGATTCCCTTGCCTTTCTCCTTGGCATAGATGAAGTAGGTAGGGTAATATTCCCTTGCCTTATCAGGTAGGGAAAACTTGAGATCATGGTAGGGCCTTCATAATGGTTCCTCCCATATATCTATGGCAAAGGCCCCATTTATAAAATATATTTTGACATATTATAATGGGGATTGGGGCATATTCAGAGCACGATAAGGCCCTATATTGGCCTCTATTTCCAATTAGGTTTGCCTGAGATATAAGTAACCCCTCTTTGATAAATTGGATTAAGGCATATGCCCTTCCTTCCTTTCATAGATCAAGTTGGGTATAGGTCAGGTTGGCTATAGATTGAGTTGGGTTGGGAAACACACTCTACCAACTATCATATTGAAACACACTCTACCATATTAGTGACCACCTATATAAAGATATCTAACTATCTGATCTAATATGGATAGACTTTACATGATATATAGAGAAATTTCAACCTCAAATATGGGGTTGGATTGGATTGATCCTTAATCATTTCCTCATTGACCCTCATTATCCTTGATCACTACCTTATCAACCATCATCATCCATAGTCACTCTCTCATTCTCCCTCATCACTTCTTCCTCATCCCTAATGACATATATAAAATTAGAGCTAGATATAATGAAGGCAAACTTATCTTGATAGTTATGCCTTAATCCTTTAATATCTATCAAGAATTTAATATTACCTTGATATGTTATTAGGTGAATCAAATCTATATATCAAGAACATAAACTTCCCTTGACTTACTCCTTGGAATAGATGAATTAGGTAGGGCAAGTTTCCATCTCCTTATTTGGTAGGGAAAGTTTGAGATTGGGGTACACCTTTCAAAATGGTGCCCCCCATAAACTTATTATGGGGGGGGCATTATTACATTATAATTTGATATAATATATTAGGGATTGGAGCATACTCAGAGTAAGATAGGGCCCCAATTTCTCCTTTAGGGCCCATTGGGCCATGCCTAATATTTATGCATTCCTTCCTTGATACACTAGATTAAGGCATACGCCCTTCCTTCCATTTATAGATCAGGTTGGGTATAGATAGGGTTGGGTATATATTGAGTTGGATTGGGAAACACACTCTACCAACTATTGGATTGGAACACACTTTAATGGATTATTGATCACATATTTATCTATCTAGAGATTCACTCTACTATGGATATAATCTCAATGGAATATAGATAAAATGAGAACTTAACTATGGGGTTGGGATTATAATTATCAACTAGTCTCTAGTTCTCCTATCTATATAGATATAAATTGTGATTCTCAACTTTGGGATTGGGATTATCAGATGCCTATTGGGATTATCAATTTTAAGATGTAATTTGGGGTTTAATCAACCTCACTTTCTTAACATCTTAAATATAATAGTCCACCAATTCTATCATGAAGGAAAGTTGAGCCAATTTGAGCCCTTTTGGTCTAATTATGACTACAATATATAATTTTGGGCTCAATCAACCCTAATTTTATCGCAAAGGAAATTAGGCATAATCTAAACCTATTGCACCTAACTATGAGTATAGGATGTTACTTGGGGATAATTGAACTTAATTTTAGTTATAAAGGATGTAATTTGGACATCAATCAAGAGGTAATTAAATAAAATAACATTTATATGATTTATAACTATGTAAATATAACACACACTATATTTACATAGTTATATAATATATAAGTATGTTTTAATTAAAGGTAAAAGAGGGTTTTGAAAAGGGACCCGACCTAGTACAAAACGCAAACCTGGACAACCCATCCAATAGGAACAAAAAATATGAGAAGATCAAAAGTTGTCAAATACAACAAATAAAGAGTAAAATGTCATCCATGGCTGAAAAATATAGAACCAAAAAAAGCTAAAACCTATATTACATATTTTATATTTGATATCTAAGGGTCATTTTCAAAGGATCTATTTATTTCTTGCCTTTAGTTGTCTTTTTTTTACACACAACTGTCTAATCTCTACCTCCCTCAGAGGTTTGTAGAATTGGAATAAAGAAATCTAGTGAGTCATAAGACAATACTTCCTTTTATGAAATGGTTAATTGAATTTTATTTAAAGGGGTACGAGCCATCAAAAGTTCATCAACATTTAATATGAAACTAACTAAGTGTGGTTTATTCTATTGCTTTAATTATATGATTTGATCTATTTTCATTTCCAAAACCATAACAAGGGATGTGCAAATTTCTTCTCTATCAGCTAGAGCTTGTACAATAATGTGTTCAGGGTCATCTTCCTTCCACTAAGTATTTTTATTCTTAAATTTTAAATAAGGACAATCATTTAACAAATGGCTAGTTTATAAACATCATCAGCATATGAAGGGAAGCCCTTCATATTCTCATGGTTGCATCCAAGTTCTATTCCTAACTTCCAGTTGTATTTGAGTAGGTAAATATTTAATGATATCAACATTGACTAAAATACAAGCATATGTTAAATGAATCCATTCTAGGGATTTGGAATCAACCACCTAAAATTCTTCAATAGATTTAGCTATGGTAGCTAAAATAGAATGCTCCCAAAATTGAAGAGGTAGATTGGGAAGCCTAATCTAAAGAGGTTTTAAATTTAAAATATCAGTATAGGGATTAAAATTTGAGTGCTATGGCTGAGACATAAGAAAATGATGTCCCCATTACCAATTAATTTCATCACTAAAAACTTTTTGTTTATCTTCAACATTATCAACAATGATAATGAATATGCCTTTAGCACAGGGACGGATTTATGCACTATATTAACATAGTTATATGGTATATAACTATGGGAATATAACACGCACATGTTATGTTCATAATACATAAGTGTTATCTATATCCCTTCTTAATTAGTATGCCATAGTCTGCATATCTACCAAGCTATGCTTTGCCACCCTCAGGTCTATACTTGGTCCCAAATATACCCTACTCATGTAAACACATGTGGCCCTATTAGCACATCCTATTGTAAACTAAATTATCTCAATACCCTATCATGCCTATAATGCTTAATGATATACTCATGTCTACCAATAATTTAACATGGTGTTAAAATATAATTCATATACTATGCATACTATCTCCACTATAGATCTACCTCATTATAAGGCCTCCACATAATATCATGTGGTCCCAACTCATCCAACACCCTCTAATAAAAACTCACATCTCCCAAATGATGTCTCTATGATCCTATAATGATGTAACACATGTAAGCAAATGGATCACTTACTGATCTCTCCCTTAATAGTGCTAAATAGTCACAATACATGAGGGATAATATTTACTTACTATTAGTAAAATTATGAATTGTAAGGTATTATGGTTGGATTGTATAGTCATTAGAGTCCCCTGTAGGGTAGTCACCTATCCATATAATGAAATACAATGAGCTATCAATGCATCTTGATCTAAAATAATGACATGTATATCTATCAGTTCCTCATCCTCTACCTCCTCCATCTCAACTTTTGCTCCCTCTAGGAAAGGATGCACCACCCTTTCCTATCTCTCCCTTAGTAGGTCTCCCCACCATAAAGAGTATGATAGATAACATATAACATCATCCACATCTATATCCATTGGATCTTGATTAGGTTGCACCTATAGATCAACATAGCAAGCCTCTAATAGCTCAGTCTCAGTGTCATCCTACTTGTATACCTATAATGCATCTGATATATCTTGTATCAGGCCAAACTACCTCTTAATCCTCTCAAAATTGAACAAATCTAAGTACTCTGATCACCTCCCCTGTAATCACATGTCTCATTATCTACCAGCTAACTCTCTCTCCACCCTAGAACATGCTAGAAACCTCACATATGACCTCCATATAACATCCCCATCCTACAACTCCCAGAGAACTCGCTAACAATAGGCCAAGTCTCATACCACCCTATCAATAAATGACCTCACGAGATCTTTCTTCAATTGATGAAATCCCAGATTATAAGCTACCTGATGCCTTCATACCCATAGAGTGCCAGGTAAGCAAACCACTCTAATATGCTCGTAGGCCCAACATTATAGTACAAAATTTACATCTAGCCCGAATCTTTGATGAGTCCTCCACTCCCATAGTTCCCTATACACCTATGTCAAAAGAAAACACATGATCATGCTCTAACACGTCAATAATAATACATGTCAAGCTCCAAATAAATCATCCTCCCCCTAAATATTTAAATGCATAGCAAGAAATGGTGAGCATCATCATGGTTATCACTAGCTTCCCCTCTGCATCCTCCTTATATAATGACTCAAAATTAAATCTTTTGTTTGTAAGAGTAATATCCATAACATCATCCCCATAAAGTTGTGTTAGTGTTGTTTCACGTCTCCTCTCATTTATTGGTACAATAGTTGCTTCCTTCACTAGTAGCTATAATATCCAATAGATATCCTCTACAATCATCATAATCTCCTTGATAAATAACTAGATGGTCCCTATCAAAACATCCCATCACCTTAGCAATGCCACCAATAAACCCAAATCCATGTGAACATAACAATAGTGGCACAACACTCCAAACTTGAAGGCATCCATATGCTCCCAATCCTCATCACTCACATGGTCGTGTAACTACTCTAATAAGGGAAACACCCAGTCATGCATCGTCAATAAGGTTCATGCCTAAAATCCTAGGTCCCCGATCATACTTTAGTTTTCTAAACTCCTAGCTTACCTAACTTTTAAAATTACTACCCCTTCCCCTCATCCCTAACTAGATTGATAATGATTACAAAAAAATTGATGCCAATTCTAGAGGATCAAAGTTGATTTAATTAAAATTAATGATTGATCCCATAGGATCAACATGAATTTGTTAAAGCCCAATGTAGATCCTTATCGACTATTGTATCATTAAAAAAATCCCAAATTAAACTTAAAACATGCAAAAAATTCAAATAACTCAACAAAGTTTAAAACTTACCTAATCGTGCAACCTTTACCTCCTCCTTTGCCCATTCCCATAGCCTTTATGTTACTAGCATATCACTAGCATAGGAACATAGTCTTGAAAGGCTTACACTTGCTTAGGAACATATCACTTATGGATATGAAGAGTCCATCTCATCTCGAGAACAACTATCGTTAGGTAGCGCACATGTCTCAAGCATAATAGATGCTTTGGTTAGCCCATCCTAGCCTTTATTATTTTGATTGCCTTCATTTGATCCCACTTATTCATAGTTTTGGCAATCCATTAATTATTTTCCTTGGGGAATTTTTGATTGTAATATCCCATATCTTGTCAGTGAAAAATTGTACTCCATTGCTACACTCGTAGCCTTATCACTCATTCATTATCTATCCATTACTACATCATTTCAAACCCATCATTGACTCGTCATCCTACACCGACTCCCAATATGAGGAGGGATACCTCCTCAAATAAGCTTGCGGTGAGGGAACTATCTTAATTTTTGTCTTGTAATAGGTTATTATATACTATTCAACAAAAAAGGGAAAATGTAGACACTAGGATTTTGTACAATAGATATTTTTGCTAATATATGTCTTAGGCCCCTTCTTGTTTACTCATCCCTTCCCCATTTTACCTTAAGTAATAAATTTACACTAAATACCATTCTACCTTAAGTAATTACTTTTTACTAATTACCATTTTATCTTAAGTAATTAGTTTTCACTAATTACTGTTTTATCCTCCCAACCACTAAATCTAATGAAATCCATAAAAATACAATAAAAGTAAAATATTTTAACCTCATAAATAACCTCCCTCATAAAAATAACCCATGCAAAAACTTATTATTCCTTGTGCTTAGTTTATCCCATGATTGAAACAACTTAGAACAAACTTTTGGTAAAAATGGTTAGAATCAACAACAATCCCCATGATCGACGTCAATCTGGTAGAATCGACATTGATTTATGCCCAAACTTGCCTTTGGAAAAGGACCACAAAGTTTCTCCCAAAGGTTCAAATAATTCTCTTAGATGATTTGCAGACAATTACTCAACTCCCTATTGGCAAGATACATTGTAGCCTTAGACCCTTAACATCCATCAAGAGGCCAAAGATCAGTGTATCAATCTCAAGATTGTCATAGACTTCGAATGCCTTCAATGTAAGTTTATTTCATTATTTACAATAATTTATATCTTTTTGTTATGTTTTATATCTCTGTTAAACATCCTTTTCACCCTTATATAATCTTAGACCTCTCGAAACCATCCTTTAGTTTCTTATTTCCAAAATGTTACTTTTTTCTCTATCATAATTGACACTAATTCATAGAATTAACATAAAACTTATGGAATCAACATCGATCCCTATGTAATTACTTTTGTTTCAAATCTAAGACTAGTTTTGATAGGACATCTAAATTATTCTAATTTTTTATTCCTCAACCCATGTATTATGTCTATAGATGACACTTCTTAGAGCCTCACATGAAGTCATTAACATCCATATTTACCAATTATTCCTCAACCTTTCTTTGCTAATCAAAGCGACATCACCTTTGAGTTAGGGATTTATACCATTGTGTATACCCCTAATTTAGAAGCTATCTCTGACTAATTATAAGTTATATAAGAAGACATAGATTCAGTCAAAACTTACTGATGTGATCACTTTTCCCATCTTGATGAAATGAACATAGATTAGTTCAAAATATTTTAATATCATATCTATATCATTATATGTTTCTTATAATTTATTTTATCATTATTATCTATGTAATTATTTAAATAAGTGGGATGAAATCCTCATTAGGAAGTTCATTACTTACTTGGACTGGTCTAGCACCAGGCAACCCACTATCCTATCCTATATATTAAATCTTTTCCAAGTTTTCTCATGTGTGTTGGTAGTCCTTCCTAGTTAAACAAGATCTCCAAAAATCACTAGATCAATGGTGACAACCTTCTAAATCATATGTATTCTTTAAATTTTTTTTTAGTAGTCAATTTTATAAAAGGAATGATAAAAAAACTAGTTAAAAAGATATATCTACATTAGAAAAGTATAATCCTCTATCTGTGTACCCACATCATTGGTCACTAATCCCTCCTCCCTCATACCAATCTTTTTAGGCATCTTCTCTACCTCTACCTATAGCCTAAAAATCTTTGCCACTCTGGCATCTCCATGATCACCTTTGTCCACCTCAGCTCCCCACAATCCTGTAATGTCCACATCTCTCACCCAAATCTCATGTTGTAGCCACTCAATCAAAGCCTCATCCTCTAATAATTACCATAGCCCTTATTGATCCACTCCCTCATCTCCAAATGTATGATCATGTGGTGCTAGATGCAACCCTATATCCTTTTTACCTCCCTCTCTGTCACTATCATATCCACATCCTCTTCCTGTGCATCTTCCCCTTATACACCCTCAACCTATACATCCTCAACTTGTACATCCTCAACTTTATCTCTATTTCCTAGACTAGCTTGCGCTGATATCTAATAATTGGGTTAATAATATGCCTAATCCTCATAGGCTATCCTATCCTTTGTGGCCGTACACTAAAATATCTCCGTAGTCTCTCCCTCCATGTCATAAGACATTGATGTGATACTATCAATCTCAATGGATGCATATTTTCACACCATGTTGTATAGGTATCAGTCACCCTTATGTTAGATATCTCCCTCCTTGACTTGTAGGCCATAGTCTACAACCTGTCAAGCTATGCTTTGCCACCCTCAAGTCTATACTCAATCCCCATTGTGTCCTATCTTGAACTACTCATGTAAAAACATGTGTACCTATTAGCACATCTTGTCATAAACTAAATTATCTCAATACCATATCATGCCTATAATGCTTAATGATATACTCATGATTACCAATAATTTAACATGGTTTTAAAACACAATTCATATACAGTACATCCTATCTCCACTAAAGATCTACCTCACTATAAGGCCTCCATGTAATATCATGTGGTCCCAACTCATCCAACACCCTCTAATAAAAACTCACATCCCTCAAATGGTGTCTCTATGATCCTATAATGATGTATCACCTGTAAGTAAATAGATCACCTACTTATATCTACCTCTATTATCCAACATGCCTCTCTACTACAATATGCTCCCATGCCCACACCTGCAGTAGTATGGATGACCTTATACTCATCGTTTCCTTCTACATGACTGTATGTAAGTCTCTGTACAAGTGAGCTAATACACATGGTCCCCATGCAAACTCTACCATACTCTCCAACATGTCAGATATAACATCAAATAATCTTATTGGAAACAAACTCCCACTCTTGTCTTGTATTAGGATGCAACCAACAAGAGAAATCAATACTAGTGTCAAACCATCGGTCTCTTCTATTGACATGCAAGCATACAAATCTATCCCATAGTCTATCATCAGGATAATATCCTCCCCAAAAATTATGTATAGTGACATTACCTATATTATCTCTCTCCAATTATCCTTCACAACCTAGATCAAGATGTGAAGTATCCTCTACATCTCCTCCAATGTGACTATCATCTTCCTTATCGATAACTAGAAGGTGTTAGTCTTAGAATGCCAACACTCTATTAGTGTTGTCAGTAGTGTCATATCAACATAGATCTCTGGCATCTATGCCACATATATATTCCTACTACCTCTAACACACCCACCTTAAAATCAATAAATCTCTCCATCAATTGTAAAATACTAGATCACCTCTCTCCTATAATGAGTATCGATCGTCTCTCTTGCACCCATCAAAATGACATAGTGTTAGTCCTATTGAGTCCTTAATCCATTTAAATTGTCATTTTACTTCCTATCCATCTCTGCTAACATTTATATTCTTCATTCCAACCATAATGAAATCATTGCACCCTCAGATGAAATCATTATGGCCTTAGTTGAATTTGTTGTGCCCTCAGATGAATACACTACATCATGGGATAAATTCACTATTATATGTGATAAATTCACTATTTTGATTACTTCACCACTAATTTAAATGAATTTGCCATTATTTTTTATGAATTCACCATTTCTTTTAACAAAAATGCTATTATAAAAAAATTGCTAAACTTTTTAAAAAACCCATTGTACCCCTTAACAAAATCATCGAAGTCAACTTCAAAACTACCATTGGGAAAATGGTGGGTTTGTTTGACTTGAATTTACCCAAAATTTATGACCCTCAAATGATAAAACAAGAATTTAAAAACATGACTTACTATATCCCCACTCTTAGTTGACGTCTAGTAAACTTGAACTTGCTCACTACGATGCCTATCTACTGGAATACACTCAATTTTCCTATCCAAATTCTCACCAATCTAGATAAAAATAAACTCCTAGGTGGAAATCAATGAAATGGATTTCAAACAATGAAATACAAATTACCCCCCACCCCTATATATTCTCCCCCACTCAAAATTCCCACCCATCCACCCATTTTCAATTACTTTCCCAACATTTCACCTCATTTTTTCTTCATATCATCCCACCAATTTAATCAAATTACTCGAAATCTTTATTTCTGCTTGGAAATCACTCTAGTACATTTTATCACTTATCCTTAGAACATTTATGTCTCTTTCAATGACCCATAACTTACCAATGAGATATATCATTCCCACATATGCTACCATGTAACAATCCTCATGGGGCATAATACAAGTTTGCTACTTATAAATGATAAATCTTATTTCTCCAATTAACTCCCTAGCACCTCTCTGCTCAAGGCAAATTTGTTTACATATGCCTACAAATCCTACAAGTATTTTCTTGAGATTCATAATTCCATTTTTTGTGGTCTCTCATACATCATTATTTTTCTATCTATCCAACTAACTTTAATCATTTATCATTGATTTCAATCTCTCTTTTGCTTCTATTTTCCCTGCATGACCACTCGAGAGGGAATAATTCATAGTCATTCATAGCTACATGAGACATCATTTTCATACATTTGTTTTCACTCTATGTTTTCTTTATTCTTTGAAAAGGCATTACTTCTTCTTGTCATAACACCCTTTCAAAGAGGGGAAAATGTAGACACCTAAATTCTACCACATTTAATGTCAAAATTAACTTTGCTAAATAATGACACAAATTCTACTATTTCACACTAACTAAATAAACCATCATTCTAAATTCAAATTTCATCCTAACCCCATTTATTTCCATTTTTTGAATAATAATTAATATATATTAATTAATTAACTATTCACACAAATTCCACTAAACTAATTAAAATCCAAGATTTTCAGGTCACCAAACATCTCCCACATTTCTCTCAACCGAGCATTGAGCCACCTAACCACCTCCATAACTTCCTCAACCAATTTTTGAGTCATCATTGAACCTTTCAAATACCTTGGTGAGTCATCCAATTACCTCGACTTAGTTTTAGAAAACTTTTAACTATTAACTAACTTTCTTATTTTCTCTCAAACACATGAGGAATTGGTTTCTTCCACTTGGATGAGGTGTCAAATCAACCGTAAAAATTTAACATTATCCAATAAAATTGGATTTATCACAACTATCCATTTTATTACACAAAAGTCTATAATTTAAGTGTCATCTTCCATTATCAACATCCACCATCAAGCTATCTAAGTGTTACCAAAATCATCTCGTGCATTATTAATAAAATCAAGCCATCACATCCATATACTGCTGAAATTCTCTTTGCTTAGAGAAGTGAATTGAACATTCACATACCAAGAATCAAGAGCAAATTGAATTTCAACAATGGAGGAGGTTATTTTACTTTGCTAGTATGACATTTTTTAATGTATTGGTTGCTTTGTCTCTTTTGTTTAATTATCTCAATCTAAGGTTTTAGTTTAGATTTAGAATAGGACATTGCATTAGTTTGATTTCCTAGCTTGCATTAGAATGCTAAAATTTAGATATAATAGGATTGATTGCTTGAGGTTGTATGGACTTGATTCTTGATATATGATCACTCTTATTGGCTCAATAATTTGACAACACTTTGGTAGGGATATGCTTTAATGATTGGCAAGGTGATAAAACTATTATATTCTTGGATTTTCTCTATTATTTTTCCTTATTTTTTCTATGAATTTACATGGGGGTGTAGCTGTATTTATAAAATCCAAATGGAGGAATGGATGGATAGGATTGAGCCATAGTGAATTTTGATCAATGGTGGAGAATTGATGAGAGGATTGGGTTGTTTGGATTTTAAGGATTAAAAATTCCATGGAGAATTCTAGATGGGTGGTGAGGATCTCAATGAGGATATTATGAGATTCTAGAGGAAGTTAGAGTAATTAATGAGTGATAAGATAGAAAATAGTGATGGGATTTGTTGGGATTCTTAGTGGAGGTAGTTGGGGGTAGTTAGGAAGGAACATAAATTTCCTTAAATATTGTGAATATCTATTAGTAGTTAAGTAGGTGATGAGTAGATGATTAATTAGGATAAAAACATAATGTGATGAGGAATAAGGTTAAGATGATGGAAGAAGAAGTAAAGGGGATATTAGGGTGATGTTACAATGATTAGTAGTGATGGTTATTAGTTTCGATAAATGGTGAAATTCATAATGATGGAGAGAGAAATTTTTTAGATATCTACATTTTTTCTCTCTTTGAAAGGGCATTACGACTAGAATAAGCAGTTGCATTTTAAAGAAGTGAAAGAATGTACTATTTAGTAAGTTAATAAAAATTATAATGGATAACTAAATTTCAAAGATGTGAAAGACTGTAGTAGTTGTCCATGTCCAACCCTTAAAACTATTTCAGACGATATAACTATCAAAAAATACTCTTAAATAAAGACATTTTAAAATGGCTATCATGAATTATTATTTTTTTGGGTTATACATTCATTTTAAACCATATTAATGTAATCATATTTTACACTAGGCGCATTTTTTTATTTAGGAAGCCTTTTCATTTTTTATCTTTTATATCGTTTAATCAATTTTAGAAAAATTTTATTATTATTCATCTCTAAATAATCTTATGTCCAATTTTACATTCTACATGTACCTTAAATATTTCATCCATCAACAACAAAAATTGCATCCCTTCCAACATAACTTACACATATATCTCCTAATTATCTTTCCTTTTAAAAAGCAATGTTGAATGGAAAATCCTCTATGTAATTTTTTCTAAAATTTGAAATTAGGGTTGACCGTCAAATTTTAAAACCTCTTCTTGTCTACTAATTTGTATCTAAGAATAGTTCAGCTTATGTGACGAGAAAAAATAACCACCAAGCTACCGTCTACTTAGTGCGTTCATTGCTTTTTAAAAATTAAATTCAAAGTGAACAAAGTATTTTTTTTTTAATTGTAGTTTAGTTCACTTTGATATTATTTAAATCTACTTTTAAGATAAGGAATAAGATTTATAATTTTGCGTGTATGCCATGCTTACCAAGGTCGGTGTAGGGCTCAAATTCCACTATATTTTATATGCGTGAACCCTAATTGCCTAAGTTGTCTATGCATCCAAAGGCCAAAGCAGATGTGTCTGCTTTACAAAAATCACAGGCAAAACATTCAAGGTTTTGAGTAATGGCAACCAAAGACATTTACAATGAGTTTGATAGGTTAAGCAACTTACCAGAAAACTTATTGTGCTCTGAAATCCTCACCTGTCTTCCCTTAATATATATCGTGCGCTCCTCCCTTCTCACTTGAAAATGCTAAGATTATTTAGATTAAAGTGATGTTTGAAGTTCTTTAGTCTAGAAAAAGTAGGACACTTGGGTTGAGAAATCCCAATATGAAGTAGAAATTCCCTGAGAGGAAGGCCTTGGTAGTGTAGGCACCAAATAAACTAAGTAAGCTTTAGCTCAAGCTTCTCAACCCATATCATATTAAGTTCATAAAGGTGTTGGGTCTTGGGTTAGGAATTTAAATTCCATGACATGTTTAAATTATCTAGAGCTAGATAAAAATGGCTTATGACTTGATATAGGAGGCTTGGATAATAATTTTTAAAGTGAGTACCACAATTCCATCTCTAGTATTTCCATCAAGTGCATGTGGATTGTAAACCTATTTAATGTAGCATGACATCAAATATCATTTCTTAGATCTATATAATGGAAGGTAAGTCAAAAGTGATTAGCTTGTATATTTATTTTAATAAAGGTCAAGGAGTCTAATCATGGTAGAAAATTAAATCCTTAACTTTATGAATACCTATTCTAAAGAGCCTCAAAGATTCCATACTTGTATATTTTTCTAAGAGAAGATTAAAATTGGTCATTTTAAAGCATAATTTTTTTCAAAAACCATTGGCTACACATTTGAGATATAGTTTAACAACATCAAAATCTTTCAAAATGATTTTAACCACAAAAATATCCCTCAAATTTGATAGGAGGAGTGGTCACAATTAAGGTGTGAAACTGAATACTTTTCCAACCAACTTTACCATACAATGAGATAGGGGGAATACAGTGTTACAGGAGAATTTTATAAGCCTCATTGCCTTTGATTTCTTGAACCACCTACTTAGCACACATAACATTAGTTTATTTCTAAATGTCAATAATTCCCATACCACCTTTCTTATAAGGAAGACAACAAATATCCCAAGCAACTATATGGTAGCCACGAGTTTGTTTAGCATTGGTCCATATAAAATCCCTAATAACTTTTGCCAATTTTTTATATGAGGATTTATAGGTAGCCCAATATAATGAATAGTAAACATGGGTGGCAATGAGGATCTTAGAATAAACCTAAAATTTATCAGTAAATGATAAGAGTTTTCATGATCCAATACTCCACTATATCGATGACATATTGCCATATTCTAAAGGAGAACGATCAAAATAAAATGGGATGCCAAGAAATTTAATTTTCTCCCCTCTTTGATCCACTTCCAACTATTTTCCTTAAGCATGGATTTAGCATAAGCATCTGGTCTATTTGGAGCATTGGGTTTATTCCCACTACAAACTAAAGCCTAAGGTTTTGCATAAAATATCAAGGTAGTTCAACACCTCTTTAACAAAATCTTCTTACTCATCAAGAGTCAAAAAGGTGTCCCCTTCAAATTGGCCATTTATGAGATAAGAAGAGTGATCAAGAAGAAAAATGCCCATGACAAGCCCTCACTCTACCTAATGAGTAAATGGATAACATAATGTTTTTATAAACATAATATAGAGAGTTAGAGTTAATGGGAAACAAAGTTGTCATATTTTATCTCTCTAATAGTGAGGTATGCTAAGGATTATTAAAATAAAGTTTAAACTATATAGATAAATATTTGACCAAATCATAGGGCTTGGAGCATGGCTAGTATGAACAACCATTCAATTATATCATAGGAATTATCAAAATCTAGTTTAAGGAATATGGTGCTTTGGTGAGATGTTTGCACCCATTCCATTACTTCCCAGACAATAATGAGATTGTCTAGAATATATCTATTTTTAATGAATTCAGTCTACTTTAGTCTGATTATGGCAAGTAAAAAGAAATGAAGATACTTTACAAGGACTTTGTGGAGTATTTTATATGACACATTTAGGAGGGTGATGGGATGCCAAATAATAATGAAATCTTAGTCCTAGACCTTAGGAATGAACTTAATATTTAGCTTATTGCTGGGAATACCTAGAGAATTATTTTTCATACCTTATTTGTAGACTTGTAACAAGTCGAGTCCTATAAAATTTTAGGTGGTATTATAAATTTCATAAGGGAAACTGTTAATAGCTAGGCCTTTATCATTGGCCATGCATTACACTACCTTCAAGAGCTCCTCTAGAGTTAGAGGAATATCATATAAATTTTTATTAACATTATTGAGATTTTGAGGCACAACATCTAGACATTGTTACATAATGTGTACCCTTTTTTACTCTCCTTGGGCTTAGAACACTAGCCTATAGTGATCAATAGAGGCTAAAGAGATTTTAGGTAGGGTAGTAAGATGTTATTGTGAAAGATTAATATATTTTATTTAATCTTTAGCCTATTTATCCCAAAGGTATTTGAAAAACTATTTAGAGGCCCAGTCATCCACTTTGAGTCATTGTAGTCGAGCAACGACCTGAGCCCCTCTAGCCGCATATATATCTATATATTTTATCTTATGCTATAGGGATGCAAACATAGATTGTAACTATATATATCAAAGGGATTATGTTCAATTTGAGAGGAAACTATTTGGTATTCTTTGAGCATAACATCATCAGCTCATTTTTGAACTCTGACAACTTGTTTTCTATAGTGATAAAGGAAGGTAAACATCATCAAATGGATCCTTAATTTGACTTTGTTGTGGTAATTTAGATCTCAAACTTCATGCTTCACTATTAGGTGAAGTTTTCATACTGAATAACATTTACATAATAAATAAGTATATCCATCAATAATCCCACACATATTACCATTCCACTTTGAGATTATTTTTATAATTAGTTCAATTATTTTATGACAAATGAAGTGGCAAAAAGGTATTTTGAACAAGGGAAACATGACGTTTAATTTTTTCCTTGCATATTTATCAACAAGATACAAATCATTGTACCTATACCATAGGCAACCTAATTATATTAATAAAGGACTAACATGCTCATTAAGTTTATGCATAATATATGGTTACCAAATACTCCCTTTTTCCTTTAGAATTTAGTTTTGATGATTCAACTACATTGATATAAAATGATTCTATTTTCTTAACTCTTAACTTGAGATCATTCTAATTATTATTCCAAGTTGCACTATGTTGGTTTAAAAATTTATCAGGGGGAGAAATTAGTGACTTTGAGTTAGTAGTGTTAGAACTGAGTCCTTGTGTTAGTCAGAAACACAAGACAAAGTCTCTCTCCTATTAGTAGGAAGAACAACCTTTATTGAAAGCCAAAAGGGAAAAACAAGGGAAAAGTTATTCACATCTATTTAAAAATGATGTTTTTATGAGGGGTTTTGTACTTTTTAATGGAAAGTGCATAAAGGAGATAAAAATAAAATGATGGGAGTAGTGGGGAGAAAATAAAAATGAGAAAGGAAAGGAGAAAGGAAGAATGGGATTATTCTAGCTAGTTAAACATAGAAGCTCTTATGATAACCCTAGAAAATATGAAGGACAACTCTGGATAGCTGAACACAAAGAATCACCATAAGAGGTATAGAAGAGGATTTTATTTTCATGAAACTGAGATGAGAAAGACATATGATAAACATACGGATAGGATACATACACCAAAGAGATTGGACAATCTTACAAACAAATATATTCAGCAACTCTATATTTACTAATAAAAATAGGCATAAAATCATATTCTCAATCTCACCAAGGATTCCCATTGACAAAGTTTCCAATTTAGATTCAAAAAAAAATTTCATGATTAAGAAATTCACATTCATTGACTATCTCATAATAGCATTCTAGCAAATGAAAGAACAAGAATCAAAGTGAACTGACATACTCATGCATATAATCATTCAAAAAATCTCATGGAACAAAGTCCTATAAATCATTTATTTATTGATTCTTCATAATACTGTACATACAGATTCCTTCCTTCCACTTGTAAAAGTTCTACTATCAGAAAACCAACTGGCATAAAGCAACCTTGAGACTAGCTGAAGTTAACCCTACAAATGAACCCAAGCTCTTATTTAAAGGTCACAATAGGTGTAACCACCCACAACCACCTTTATGTTAAAATGGTTATATTTTGTAGTTACTTTATCTCAAATGAATTTAAAAAGGTAAAACATAACCTTTTAAGTTATTACAAAAATTGCAATGGAGAAATAGAAAGACAGAGAATTTTGGTGGTTATTGAGAAAAAGATAAGTCCTTTTACTAAGTAGGATCCTATTCTACCACCACGACAATATTTCATTCATCATGATTTGTCCAGTTTTATTTCTCCCTTGGGCATTCCATCTTGACATACACTATAATTCTTTTACCATCTTCCCTTGTCAGAGATTCCCTATTGTATGAATAATATCTCTAACTCAAGCACCATATTGAGCAAGCTAATTTTGAATGTTTTCCTAATCCATTTTTATCACCATACTCTTCTTGAGGTGTCTAATGACCCCTTAGCACCATCATAGGTATTAAATTTGGAAGCCTCCACACACATGTAGTCCTATCCTGTGATGCAAGTTTGATGACTCTTCAATACAAAGAACTATGCTTGTATGTCCTCAAAACTCATAAGTGCATGCTATGAATGCCAATTCATACACATGAAATTTGGAATGAAATTACTTCAACAATAAAGTAGAATAGCATAAATAGATCATAATATGATTGAAATATATCAGAATATATGATAATAGACAAGCCACCTCGAGGGGTCAACCTCCACAAGCTTCAATAAGAGTAAAATTCAAAATATGATGATAAACCATTACCCACTACCTCCTAAATATAGTTTATCTAGGCCATGGTTACTCCATAGACTGACCTACTAACCAAATGAATGCATAGAGAAATGTGATATAGCATCAAAGAGGGATAAGTAAGCCACAAGTTGGCTATTCCTATCCTCATACATGCTATAGGTTAGGGGTGTAGCATGCCCTTCCCCTTCAAACCAACATTATCCTCAATGTTGAACAACTCTGGATGTTTTTGCAAAAAATCTTCACCTTCCCAAGTTGCATCTTCATTGCTCAGGTTCTTCCACTTGATCAGATATTCCCTAATCTCTCTGGTTCTCAACCTCTTAGTACATGTTTGGAGGATCTTCTCTGGTTCCAAAATGACTCATCCTCCTAAATCAAGTTCTGGGAACTCTATCTAAGCTAAAAAAATTTGTCTAATGACCTTATTCAAATAGGAAACATGAAATACTCGGTGTATACGAGATGAATGAGGTAACTTGAGTTTGTAAGCCACACTTCCAATTTTCTATAGAACTTGATAAGGCCCATAATAATTAGGAGCAAGTTTTTTATCCTTTTTCTATTTCTTCAAGGACATCTACTTGTAAGGTTACAAATGTACAAATACCTACTCACCCACCTCAAAATTTCAATCACTAATGTGTTGATTTGCTTATTGCTTCATTCTATTTTGTGCCAAGGCCAAATTCTCTCCCAAACTAGCCAAAACCTCTTGTTGATGTTGAATGTGCTCCTCCACATCTCAAACCTTGGTTTTCAACTTTAATTAATAAGTGATGGAAGGTGGATGGTAACCATATAGTGATAGAAATGGAGACATTTTAGAAGAGGTATGGAAGTGTTATACCACCATTCTACAAGTGGTAGCCATTTAACCCAATGTTCCTATTTATCTGATACAAAATAACGTAGATACCCCTCTAAACATTTATTAACCACTTATATTTGTCTATCAGATTGGGGGTGGTAAGATGAGCTATGAGCTAGCTAAGTACCCATACAAGAAAATAATTTAGTTTAGAAATTACTATTGAAAATAGGATCATGATCACTTATAATTATTTTTGGGGTTCTGTGTAATTTTAGAACTATTTCCAAAAAAATCGCTGCTACTGTACTTGCTAAAAATGGGTGTGAGAGAGCACAAAAATGGGCATATTTTGTATGTCTGTCCACAATGACCAAGATAACATTCTTACCTTTAGAACCAGGCAACCTTATGATGAAATCCATGGAAACCTCCTCCCATCTTTGACAAGGAATAGCTAATGGAATAGCTAATGGTTGTAACCGACCTGGGGTCTTAACTGTCTCACCTTTATTCTATTGGCATATCAAGCATTCTACCACAAACTTTTATACATCTCCATTGAGTCCTTCGCAAAATAATTCTTTCTTAATTTTGTGATAAGTTTTCAAGAACCCTGAGTGTCCCCCAGTTGGAGATGCATGCAACTCCACAAGAATCTTATGCTTAAGCTCTAAATTTTTGCACAAGTATAACTTACCCTTATACAATAGAACATTACCTTTCTATTCAAAATTTTTAGAGGCTAAATTACCTTATTGGATATTCTAAATCAAAACCTACGTATCCTTGTCTTGTTCTCATTCTAACCTGGCTTCATCCACCCAATCTGCTTGCAACATGGACATTGCACAAAGTAATGCTTATGTGGATGTATCTCATCTGGATAGTGCATCTGCTACTACATTATCTTTACCCTTCTTATAGATGACTTCAAAATTATAACCCAACATTTTGGTTACCCACTTTTGTTGTTCCTTTGATGATAATCTTTTCTCCAAAAAGTATTTGAGACTATCATGATCAATTTTCACCTTAAAGTGTCTACCCATCAGATAGGGCCTCCATTGTTTAACTGCATGAAGAATAGCCATCATTTATTTCTCACAGATAGGTTTTTGTAGAATCTTACCTTTGAATTGATGACTCTCAAATGCAATGGGTCTTCCTTCCTACATTAGTACTACTCCTAACCCAGATCCAGAAGCATCACATTCAATAGTGAATGTCTTTGAGAAGTCTGGAGTAGCCAAAACTGGAGTGGTACACATAGCTACTTTTATTTTCTCAAATGCTTTGGTGGTGGAATCATTACAATGGAAGGCATCCTTCTTTAGCAATGTAGTGAGTGGAGCTGCTATGCTACCATAACCTTTCAAAAATCTTCGGTAGTAACCTGTTAGTCCTAGGAACCCTTAGATATTTTTGAGAGTTTTTGGCATGGGCCATTTCATCATATCTTTGATCTTCTGGAGATCAACTTTGACACCTTCATGGGAAATAATGTGACCTAGTTACTCTACCTCTTGTACTCCAAAAGCACATTTGGATGGCTTTGTATAAAGTTGATGCTTCTCCAAAATTATCAACACCTATTTCACATGTTGCAGATGTGCTTCCCATGTCTGACTATAAATCAATATGTCATCAAATAAAACCAACATAAAATTCCTTAAAAAAGGCCTAAAAATAGTGTTCATTAAACTCTGAAAAGTAGATGGTGCATTTGTAAGACCAAAGGGCATTACCAAAAACTCATAATGGCCCTCATGCATTCTAAAAGCAATTTTATGAACATCTTCATCCTTGATTCTAATTTGATGTTACCCCAAGTGAAGATCCAATTTTGTAAAATAATTAGCACCATGCAAGTCATCAAGTAAATCATCAATTAATGGAATAGGAAACTTATCTTTGATGGTGTACTTGTTGAGTTCCCTATAATCTGGGCACATCCTCCATGTGTCATCCTTCTTCTACACCATGACCATTGGTGATGAATATGCACTTTGGCTATGCTTGATGATCCTTGCCTCCAACATCTCATGGACCATCTTTTTGATTTCACTCTTTTTTGCATATGAATATCTATATGGTCTGATATTTGGTGGTTGACTCCCTGAAAGTAGTTGAATGGCATGATCATGTTCTCTTTTTGGTGGTAGTCCTTTTGGCATGGCCCCAAAAATAGATGGGTGGTCATCAAGAATCATCTGTAGATCAGGATGTGTAGATGCCTATGTGGGTTAAACTTCTATGGAACATAATTGTGCAATAATTCCCTTTGCCCCCTTTTTAAGCATCTTGGTTATCTGATGTAAACTAATCAATTATGGAGATTTTGCTTGTAATCCATGTAGTTCAATTTTCCTACCTTCAGAATGAAAGTGCATGAATAGTTCTTGGAAGTTCATCTCAATAGTACCCAAGGTTGTGAGCCATTGGACTCCTAAGACAATGTATGTGTTACCCATGGGAATAGAAAACATAGGAGAATAAAGATTGTACTCACCCATAACAAGCTTAATACTATGGCATTTTCTTGAACAATTAATTGTGCCACCATCTACAATCATGACCTAAAATTTTGGTGCTAGGCAGATGAAACAATTCAATCGACTGGCCAACTTATGGTTGATGAAGTTATGTGTGCTCCCTAAATCAATCAATACTGTCACGTTCTATTTCTTGAGGAAACCCACCACCTTAAGAGTCTGTGGAGTGCTAATACCTGCAAGTGCATGACAAGAGATTGTAGGTTGGGAATTTTTAGGTACCTCCTCTATCTCTTCCTCATCATCATTAGAGGCATCATCTTATTCTTCATCTTCATTAGATCCCTTAATGTAGAATAACTTCTTCTCAACACATATATGTCCTTTGCTCCACTTGATGTCACAACTGAAACATAATCCTTTTGCATGCTTCTCTTCAATTTGTTGTGGGCTCAATCTAGTAGGTGGAGGAAATGTTGGTGACGATATGCTTCGATCTTTGAAGTGAGTGAATGTCTACTTATTGTTGGCTATGAATTTTTCCTCAGCTCTACGTGCCATGATAATAGAATCATAAATCTTAAGTGGATTAAACATGTGTACCTCATGTTGAATGTGGTCCTTGAGTCCACCCAAAAATAGGTCATTCAAGTTCTCCTCAGAAATTGTATCCACATGTAAGGATAGGTTCTGAAAATGATGAATATAATCCTTGACAGAGCCAGTCTATCATAATTTTTCCAGTTGGCTGAAGTAATTCTCTGTCACACTATTGCCATAGTGTAATTTTAGTTCTTTTGTAAAAACTAACCAGGTGACACTGAGAGTCATATTTTTCTTTTGAGCACACAACCATTGATACCAAATGAATTGATCAGATTCAAGATACAAGGATGCCATGGTAACCTTCTATCCACCTGAGATCCGATGCAAATAGAATTTTTTTTCCATTTGGTTGATCCAATTGAGTGGATCTTTTCCATCAAATTTGTGCATATCCACCTTTGGTAACAGGGTCCTTTATGGCAATGTAGTTAGATTTGAAGTAGACTAGTTGGGAGAACCGCCCTAGTGGGGTTATGCATTAGCGTTAGCTGGATAATTTGACTGATTATTTTTCAAAGCCATCATGATATCTGCCAAACTATCTTGTATGGATTTCATGTTATATTGTATGCCTTGCACCTCACTTTGAATGCCTTGCACACTATAGTCAAGCTAGCTCACTTTGTGATATATGTCAGAGAACCCTAGTACAAAGGATCTAGTACATCCCCCTTGTTACTCCATATCTTCCTTGTTAGGATTTTTACCTAGAGTTCATCACCCTTTCCTCAGCCCTAAGTTTGTGGACCTGACATAAAAGGGCTTTACGATGTCAACCCTGATTGGCACTTTTGACCCAAATTTGACCAAGCAATTTTGGAATTATGTCAGCCTCAAATCCAAACATAAAAAGAACATACCTTAGCAAAAATTTTATAGTATTTCCAAAAATGTAAATAACTTAGAAAAATTCTTTGAATTGCGCACTATAGAGCAATTTTATGAAAAACCCTAAAATTGAGATAACTTTTGTAAAATAGATCTAAATGAGCTGAAATTTCACACCTCAAGTAAAAAATTTGTAGATAAATTAGTAACCATTTTTTAGATATAGCCAAATTTAAAAAATTAGGGTTTCACCCACAAGATTGCCCAAATCACAGCTCTGATACCACTTGGATTGAAATTACTTCAACAATAAAGCAAAATAGAAGAAATAGATCCAGATATGACTTAAATATATCAGAATATATGATAATAGACAAGCCACTTCGAGGGGGCAACCTCCACAAGCTTCAATAAGAGCAAAATTCATAATATGATGATAAACCATTACCCACTACCTCCTATTTATAGTCTATCTAGGCCATGGTTACTCCATAGGCCAACCTACTAACCAAATAAATGCATAGAGAAATGTGATATAGCATCAAAGAGGGATAAGTAAGCCATAAGTCAGCTATTCCTATCCTCATACATGTGATAGGTTAGGGGCATAGCAAAATTGATCCAAATTTGTTTCCACTATAGGTAATTTCTCATCTTATTTTATCATTATGTCATGTGCTTGATTTCTCCTTTGCTCAGGTTCATCACCTTTTGCACTCTTACATATGTAAACTTTGACTATGGGCTTCTCACCACTAGACTTGTTGCATTGAGATAAAGTTGTCAAGTTTTCATACATCCCATCAACTTGAACAAAAGTCTTATTGAGATTATTATGAAGCATAATCCCTTCAAAGGCCTTTTAAAATTCCTTTACAAAATTTTAACCTTTTCCTTCAAAGCTTTCTTGAAATTTAAATTGATCTACAAATGAATTCACCCATGTAAAAAAATACACCCTCATTTCTTTCATTAACTATGTTGTTTTCACTTATGACTCCTTCATTCACACCCTGTGTAGTCTACCATGAACATTGAAAAATTCTATCAAATTCATAGAGAACTTTTTGAGTATCAATACAACTTTCAAAATAGCCAAAACTATCCTTCCATGCAAAACCATGGGTTTACCCGCTCAAAATAACCTTCCAAAGCCCCAAACCCATAACCTTTATGGTCAAAACCACCTCCATATCCAATATCATGAGTTATATACCGCAACAACAATTAAAGAAACAAAAACTAGGAGCTTTCTTGGTAAAACCACACTTATTTTGGCCAATACCATGAATTAGAGTAAAAAACCACCTTTCAAGGATCAAATCCATGATTTTTGGCAAAACCATCTTAAAATATTTCATTATTGATAATGCCATGAGTTTGTGGTGGGAAATAAACTTTAAAAAAAAATGATAACACATATTTTTAATAAAACACCATTTAAAGCCAAAATCCATGGATTTGAGTGGGAAAAAGTTTTTGTTTTTTAAAAACCTTAATTAATACCATGTGTTTAATCTTTTGAAGACAAATATTTTCACCTCATATACAACACATTTTTCAAACTTTGGAAAGACATTAGTTATGTGGAGGGATAAAGGGGGGAGTTTGAAAACATTTATGGGATTTGAACTCTTTTCAAACACTTTGCAAATTTTTCAAGCTTATGAAACAGTTTGCGGAGTTTTAAAGCTTATCAAAAATTTTGTAGAATATTAAAGATTTTAAAACATTTTGCGGGTTTTGGAGGAGTTTAAAACACTTTACGGATTTTGGAAAGTTAATGAAACATAATGTGGGGTTTTAAAGCTTATCAAACACCATGTGGGATTTTAAAATTTATCAAACACAATGCGGTTTTTTAATGCTTACAAAAAACTTTTGGGTTTTGAAGGATTATCAAACACTTTGTAGGATTTTAAAACTTATGAAACACTTTTTAGAATTTTGAAGTTCATAAAACATGATGTATATTTTTGAAGTTCATGAAACATGTTGTAGGATTTAAAGGTTCATTTTGCATGCTATGGGATTTAAAGATGCATTTTGCATGTTGCAAGATTTAAAGGTACATTTTGCATGATGAAAGGCTTTCCACAATGTTCAAACCAATGCCAGGATTTATGATTCTACTCAACAAGGTAATGGAATTTGATGTGTGTCTGAATATATATTGTCAAAATCTGACGATGTGCCTAACATGGTACCGAAACCTACCAAAGCCAGACTTAGGCAAATTTTAGCTTCTTTTTCAATATTATATCAAATCTCTCCACTCTTTTACTACTTCATGGATACCTCAGAGCACACATAAGTATAAAAAATATATGAACCACCACCTTTATCCATCTCAAAAGTGTAAAATCAAACACCGTTTAAAGTTGATCCAAAGTAGACCAAATATTATCATGAAAAGATATCTCACCTAAGTTTATGTCATAGGAGTCATTACACACCTTGTGTCTACCCTAAGTGCTGACACATTTTTGTGCTTTCATGATACAAAAAATGGTGAAGTCATCTTGTTGTATCTCATCCTTCGTGATTCCTCCTTCATACATCTAAGGATGAGAACCTTGTATGTAGCATCATCTAACATCATGAATCTTCTTATGACTGTCATGCATATCTTTATTTTTAAGTGTGGGAATTGGATCCAAGGCATGAGCTTCTCTTTTTGAAAGAGGCATAGTCAAGAGATCATTAATACGCTTAACTTTATCACTCAAAACTTCCCAACAAGTAGATCTTAATATGTAACTCAAGATTTATCTATTGGGCTATGGAGTCGATGTCCATTTAAAAAAAAATACCATTCATGTTATTAAAACACCTTCAATTACTTGTGAGAGTGAAATTGGGGGTGTTGTCACGAAATGTAAAATTTCATGACAACAACTGGATCTAACTATGGGGCTACATTTCCTAAGGGAATGCAAGAGAACTTTAGAATCTTAGATAATTGGTGCCTTTAATTTTTTATGGATTTTTAAAAACTTTTATGTAAATCACATTTATACATCCTAATTTGATCAACTGATAACCAGTTCACCTATCTCAATCATATGAGAAATGAAAATGCACTATTAGGCCAAATCCCCTACTCTAAAAATTTATATATTTTGATCTAACTAACAACCAGTTCACCACTCTCAATTGTATGAGAAATGGACACACACTATTGGGCCAAATCACTTATTCACTTAAAAACTTGTATGCCCAGATCTCACCAATTGATATCCAGTTCACCCATCTTAATCATATGGTAAATAAACATGCACTGTTAGGTTAGATCATCTGATCACTTGAAAAGATCCATGAAAAACATGTTCAATCTATCATTGTAAAATTTGTGATTGCCTGTGATATTTCTCTGGTAGAAATCACTGCTACAAATATGTGAAAGCATAAAGGCTAAAACATGGAGGAGGGGAAACAAATAGATTACTACATTTATTGAAAAACCACATGCACACACAAAACTAAAAATGGGAAAAGGAAACTAGCCAAAATTAGGAAAGCAAAACTATTTATAGAGAGCTGATAAAAATGAAAAGATTATACAAAACCATTCACTAATTGGGAGAAGTACCTACCATTTTAGAATAATGTATTTGAATTATGAGTTATGAGCACATTTAGCATTAGCAACCAAGTAAGTGGGAAGAGGAACTTAAAGTTATCATTCACATAGGGATGATCATGAATGAACAAATCAGCAATGTTTTTCTATTTTGAAATGAAAACATCTTTTTTTGGGATCTTTTGTGAGCACTTCTCAGCAATACTAAACTTTTTAAATGTCTTCTTGGATGAATTTAGATACATATGTGATAGATACAATATCTAAATTGGAGAGAAGTGTGTCGCATATCTATTTTTGTGATGGAACCACAATATGATTATCTTATAGAATGAATGAGGTGTTGATATTATTTTACAAATCAATTTCCATAGTGGAAATGAATTCATCACTGGATGAGTCATCATCATCATCTTTGTCAATTTTATCTACCTTGATAGTTTCCATTCACTCAAAATAAAAATCAAACACCATTTTTTTTGTTCTATCGTAATGTCTTCCTTGATCTTAGCGTTGTCCTTTTTATGATTTTTAATCTATGTGGGTTTGATTTCTCTGGATTTAAAATATATGGAGAACTCTTCTTCAGTAGAACCTAAAAATGAAATACCTGAGGAATCTTCATTTTTGACTATTGAGTCTTTCATTATGATAGAGAAGGGATCTTCTTTACAGAAAAATGTGTTCAACATTATCCTCTCTTTTAGAAATCAAAACATCACACTCTGCATTATTACTCCTTTCTATTTGTGAATTAATTGGTTGTTCCTCAAATGGCTAATTTTATCCCAAGATTGTGGGGTTTAAGCAATATGGTCAAATTGGAAATTTTTTCTCCTTTTTGCCAAGTGGGGAGTCAAATTATTCATTTATTCTTAGATCAATCATTAGTTCTTCCAACTGTTCACCTTCTTCCACAATTATGAAATTGAAACAATCATATTTGACATGTATCACTTTCTCTTTTTCTTTTTAGAGTTTTGACATGTTTGATCAAGAACTTGACTTTGAACTCTCTTTTCTAAATATTACAGACTATTGATTGTATCTAGTTTCCCTATTTATTTATTATCATTTACAAAAGGTGTAGTACCTTTTACAACCTATTTTTTCAACATTATAGACATGATTAAAACATCTTCAATCTCGATGGTGTTTTTTGTGTAGCCACCAAGTCATTTACCTTATTCCTCATCAAGATGAACTTGATCTCTGGGTAAAGAGAACCAATGAAAGTAAATATTTTATTATAGAAACTTGACTGATTTTCTTGAGGGATCAGTCTCAACAATTTGTTAAAATGTTCTATGAACTCTCTCATCTTCTCATCATCTAACATTTAAATTTGGAATAAGTCTAACAAAAGTGCACACACATTCACAGTTGATTTGAATCTATCCAAGAAATTATTCTTCAAAGAGTCCCAATTTACAATGCATCCATATTCTAAGTTCTAGAACCATTCAATAGTAGGTCTAATGAAAGTTTCAATGAAAATTCTCATAACAACATCCTCATACATAACTCCCAAAATGTTATAGGATACCATGAAGGCCTACATATGCTTATTTGCATCTTGACCATTTTCTCCAAATAAATATCAGAATCTCTTCCTTGAGCCTAATGGGAACTCATTATATTGGGCCAAAGCCAATGGCCTAAAATGTTTTCCCCATGGGACATAGGGAACGTTGGGGTTGGGGTAGACCAACAACATTTTTACAATTAGGAAGGTACAGGCACTTGGTACTTTTTCTCAACAGAGTCACCAACATCCATTCTAGGAGAGGTTCCTTGAAATGTTTGAAAATCATGTGTGTAAATCACCTTAATCGCCAACAGAGTCACTAAAAACTTTTGGCTCAAAACTTTGTCAAGGGTAAAAATTGGTGACTTTGAGTCAACAGTGTGAGAACTGAGTCCTTATGTTAGTCATCAACACAAGACAAATACCCTCTCATATTAGTAGGTGGAGCTATCTTTATTGAAAGCAAAAAGGGAAAAACAAGGGAAAATTTATTCACAACTTTTTACAACAAAATATTTTTTATGAGGGGTTTCATACTTTTAACTAAAAAGTACATAAAAGAGATAGAAAGGTAATAAAGGGAATAATGGGGAGAAAATAAAATGAGAAAGGAAAGGAAAAAGGAAGAATGGGATTATTCTAGCTAGTTAAACATAGAAGCTGCTATGATAACCTTAAAAAAGATGAAAGATAACTCTGGATAGCTAAACACAAAGACTCACTAGAATAGTACAAGATTTGAGGTATAGTAGAGGAAACCTTTTTCAAGGAAATGAGATGGGAAAGACATATAATAAACATTCATATATGATACATACATTAAGGAGATTGGACAACTATACAAAAAATAATAAAAATCAACAAACCTATATTTTCCAATAAAAACATGCATAAAATCTTGTTCTTAATGTCACCAAGGATTCCCAATAACAAAGTTTTTAATTTAGATTCAATAGAACTTTCCACTCTTAAGAACTTCACATTCATTGACTATATAACAATAAAATTCTAGTAAAATGAAAGAACATGAATCAAAGTGAACTGACATACTCATGCATATCATCATTCAAAAAATCTAATGGAAAAAAATCTAGTAAATCATTTCTTTATTGATTCTTCATGGGACTGTACATAAAGATTCCTTCTTTCCACTTTCAAAATTTATACTATCATAAAACCAACCAACATAAATCTAACCTAAGCCCAATTGAAGCTAACCCTACAAATAAAACCCAAGATCCTATTTATAGGTTACAATATGTGTAACCACCCATAACCACTTCCATAACCACCTTCATAACCACCTTTAAGGTAAAAAGTTTATATTTTATAGTTACTTTATCTCAAAGGTCATTAAAAAGGTAAAACATAACCTTTGAAGTTATTATAAAAAGTGCAACAGAGAAATAGAAAGACAGAGACATTTGGTGGTTATTAAAAAAAAGACAAGTCCTTTTGCTGAGTAGGACCTTGTTCTACCACCGTGACAATCTTTGATTCATCGTGCTTTGTCAAGTTTTATTTCTCCCTTGGGCATTCCATCTTGACATACACCACAATTATTTTACCATCTTCTGTTGTTAGAGATTCCCTATTGTATGAACCATATCTCTAATTCAAGCATCACATTGAGCAAGCACATTTTGAATGTTTTTTTAATCCATTTTTATCACCATACTCTTCTTGAGGTGTCTAATGATCTGTTAGCACCATCATAGGTATTAAATTTGGAAGCCTCCACACACAAACAATCTTATCCTGTGATGCAATCTTGATTAACTCTTCAGGACAAAGAATTATTCTTGTGTGTCCTCAAAATTCATAGGTGCATGACATGAATGCCAATTCATATATGTGCAATTACTCCAAATTTATTTCCATTGTAAGGAATTTATCATCTTATTTTATCATTATGTCATGTGCTTGATTTCACATTTGCTCAGGTTCATTGCCTTTTGGTCTCTTACATATGTAACATTTGACCATGGAATTTTCTCCACTAGACTTGTTGCATTGAGATAAAATTGTCAAATTTTCATACACCCCAACTATTTGAAAAAAAGTATTATTGAGGTTATTGTGAAGCATAATACCTTTCAAGGCATTTTTAAATGCCTTTACAAAATAGGAGCCTTTTCCATTAAATCTTTCTTGAAATTTTGATTAATCTACAAATGAATTCACCCATGCAAAGAAATCTACCCTCAATTCTTTCATTAACTATCTTGTTTTCACTTAAGCCTTTTTCATCCACACCCTATGTAGGCCACCATGAACTTTGGAAGCTTTTGTAAAATTCATAGAGAACTTGCCAAGTATGAATACAACCTCTAAAATAACCAAAACTATCCTTCCATGCAAAACCATGGGTTTACCCACTCAAAGCAACCTTTCAAAGCCCCAAACCCACAACTTTTGTGGTCAAAACCACTCCCCATATCCAATACCATGAGTTATATGCCACTACAATAATTTAATAAGCAAAAATCAGGGCCTTTCTTGGTAAAACCGCACTTATTCTAGCCAATACCATGAATTAGAGTCAAAAACCACCTTCTAAAGATCAAAACCATGAATTTGGGCAAAACTATCTTAAAAATTTTCAGTAATGATAATGCCACGAATTTGTGGTGGGAAATAAATTTAAAAAAGAAGTGATAACACATATTTTTAATAAACCACCATTTAAAGCCAAAATCCATGGATTTGAGTGGGAAAAAGTTTTTGTTTTTTAAAAACCTTAATTAATACCATGTTTTTAATCTTTTGAAAACAAATCTTTTCACCTCATATACCATGCATTTCTCAAACTTTGGAAAGACATTGACTACGTGGAGGGATAAGGAGGGAAGTTTGAAAATATATGTGGGCTTTGAAACCTTATCAAATGCCTTGAAAATTTTTTAAGTTTATAAAACACTTTGCGGAGATTTAAAGATTATCAAACATTTTACAAAATATTAAAGATTTTAAAGCACTTTGCAGACTTTAGAGGATTTTAAAACACTTTGTCAGGTTTTAGAAAGTTAATGAAACATAATATAGGGTTTTAAAGCTTATCAAACATCATGTGGGATTTTAAAGTTTATAAAACACAATGCGATTATTTAAAGCTTACAAAACATTTCTGAGTTTTGAAGGATTATCAAAAAATTTGTGGGATTTTAAAAATTATGAAACACTTTTCACATATTTGAATTTCATAAAATATGATGCGGTTTTTTGAAGTTCATGAAACATGTTATGGGATTTAGAGGTGCATTTTACATATTGTGGGATTTAAAGGTGCATTTTGCATGATGGAAGGATTTTCACAATGTTTAGACCAATGTCAGGATTTATGAATCTACTCAATAAGGTAACAGAATCTAATGTGTGTTTGAATACATAATGTCAAAATTTGATGATGTCCCTGACATGGTATTAAAACTTGCCAAAGCTAGACTTAGGCAAATTTTATCTTCTTTCTCGATCTCTATCAACTCTGTCCTTTCTTCTACTGCTTCATGGAGACCTCAGAGCACACATAGGTATAAAAAAATATGAACCACCACCTTTAGCCATCTCAAAAGTGCAAAATCAAACACCATTTAATGTTGATCCAAACTAGACCAAATAATATCATGAGAAGATATATCATCTAAGTTTATGTGATAGGAGTCATTACACACCTTGTGTCTACCCTAAGTGCTGATATGTTTTAGTGCTTTCATGATATAAGAAATGGTGAAGTCATCTTTTAGTATCTCATCCTTCATGAATCATCCTTCATACGTCCAAAGATGATAACCTTATATGTATCATCATCTAGTATCATGCATCCCACTATGACTATCATGTATAACTTTGTTTTCAAGTGTGGGACTTGGCTCCAAGGCATGACCTTCTCTTATCGAAAGAGGCATAGTCAAAAGATCATTAATATGATCAATTTTATCACTCAAAACTTCCCAAAAAGTAGATCTCAATGTGCAATTCAAGCTTTATCCATTGAGCTATGGAGTCGGTGTCCATTTAAAAAAAATTTACCATCCATGTTATTAAAACACCTCCAATTACTTATGAGAGTGTAATTGGGGGTGTTATCGTGAAATGTAAAATTTCATGACAATACACTCTTATGATTATTTTATATTTATAAAGTTTGAATGTCACATGAAATAACAACAGTTACTTTAATCATCTTAAGGATATTAAATTGGATTCAAAAAAAACCCAAGCGATGCAAAACCCTAGAATTAATGTAAGGAGATTACAAGGGACAGATCTAGGGTGACAAAAAAATTGGTTTCTACTATTTGGGAGGAGAATGGCATTGTGGGAGCCTCAAACACTGTGAACCCAATCCAAAAGGAGAAGGAAAAATTGCTTAAAGGGTCAGCGACTCTTTCCCAATCTACTAAAAATGGAAAAGTTTGGTAGATTTATCTATTTAATGTGAAGACAATGAGGCCGATTCACTTGTCAAGGAAACATAGTTTGTTGGAAAAATAAGGGAGATTATGTATGCAGTGATAGATGTCAAACTTACAAAAGGTGTTCTAACCCTCTTAGAAGAATTTTAACCCCCTATTTGGGTTTTGAACATGAATACAGAGGACAAGCATCCCTCTTATGTTGCAATTGTGGCTAAGGTGAAGTAGGCCATTTCCAGGTTGTTGGCGCCATAAAAATTTAACCCCTCTATCTCCTTTGAAGGAGAGAATCTTTAGACTCTTTTGGAAATAAAAAAAAAATTGTTAGATTTTGGTATGATTTAGGGGTTTTCCAACATGTGGACTTCTCTCTCAAATCTGAATGGTTGGATTAAGGAGAATTGACTACCTCTAATGGAAGGTAACATGTGAATTTTTCCTTATGCAAAAGATTGTTTTATTGTTCTCTTTGATTTAGTAAAGGATATGAATTTATTATTTTAGAATCCTTTTTGGTCTTGGAATAAGAGTTCCCTTGCCTTCAAACCTTGGTTTCCATCATTTGACCCTCATTTACCCTTATAGTTTTGGAATTCTTTTTGTTTCAAAGTTATAGGTGATTCATTGGGTAAATTATTATATATAGATCCTAAATCCATTCACCACACTACTGTTGCTTGAATTTTAGTTAATCTAGATGTTTCTAAATATGTTCCTAAGTACATCAATTTGGAAGCTCAAGATTGAACTTGGAAGCAATCTCTCGACTATAAGACCTTGTCTTTCTAGTGTAGAAATTATTTTCAAACAAGTCATCATGCTTCTTCTTGCAATATGTCTAAGTGCACAACTAGAATCTCCTATTGGAAGGATGCATTCCTTGAGCATTATATTGTTGAAAAAGAATGCAAGAGCAAAGATTCATAGACTGATTCATAAAAATTAGAAGAAGATAGGTTTTGGCCAAAAAATAAGTAGAACCGATAGTAGATGATTCTTCCCCCTTGGAGAAAGAAATCAGATATCAGCTAAGTGGATATGAGGATTTAATAATTTGTTCATTGGCATGGTTACATTGGATAAATCAAAAGCTTTTTTGGAAATCTTCGTTCCTATTTTTCCTAACGATGGAGGGGAGTGGATGATTGTTGCTAACAAAAATAAAGATCAATGAAAGAAGTATTTAGCACTTCTTAACATGACCCTCAGATTGCAAAAGGAAAATCATTTTGAAGTGTCCTAATTGCATCTTTATTTTGTGTAGTTTCTATAGTTTTTGCCACTTTTTTACTACTATTATAGTGTTGGTTTCTTTCTTGTAGGAATTTATGTTCTATTTGGTTTTCAAGACCATGTCTATTTTTTTTCCTTCTTGTATGTCAAGAGTAGGGTCATTTTTATAAAAAAATTCCACTTTTACCATTAATGAAAACAACCCTTATTTTAATTACAAGTTTTTGTTAACATGTTTAATGATGAATACATTTTTCTATGGTTTAAAATACATTTATAATATAATTTGTAAATAATTATTCATCCACACACATTTATCCATAACATATTATCAATTAATTATTTACTAAATTTAATTCTATTAATAATAAATAATTCTTATCTTTAAAATAATAATAATAAATAATGATGTGCCTTGAGAATGGAGGTTTGTAGTCCATCGCCGAGCTAGGGCAACCATGCCCTGGCTCATTTCCGCTGTGTTTGCATTCACGTTGGAGGCGGAGGGGTGTTTGTTTGTTAGTGGGGGGTGGGGTGCTGCGACCTTGGCTGTCTCTTTGACTAGTTAATCTTTTGTTTGACTGTCATTTTGCATTGTGAGAGCCTTTTGGTCAATGCCCTCTAAATGGGTCGGTGGAGTTGCTTGGATTGTTTTCATTGTTGGAGAGTGTCCTATGGCAGGTGTAGTCATGGCTAAGAGTGTGCCTTCCAGGACTGAAATTGGTATTAGTTTTAGTGAAGCAATGGGCCTGAATTTGCCAGGACAGGAAGTGAGGGTGTTTGAAAATGCCTTCTGTTCTCAGACTACAGGTGTCACAGACTCGAGCTTGCCTAGAGGATCTCGGATCACGAAGATTAATGGTTGCCTTGAGCAGTGAAAAGAAAGACCCAAACTGGTAATTCCTTTTGAAATGATTATTGAAGATGTAGAATACTACTCTAAGCATTCCTTGTTTTGCAAATTCTTGGGTCTAAGAGTCTCCCTTCAATTTCTAGAGAGTTGGGCTCGGAGAGTGTGGCAACCAGAGGTAGAAATGGAGGTCATGATGCTTGCAAACAACTACTTCATGGTTACGTTTCTTTGCCTGGCTGACTGCAATAGGGTCTTTGAAGGAGGGCCCTATTTTTATAATCAGGTAGGGCTATTCATCAAACCATGGCATGCAGGCTTTAACCCTTTTGAGGAGCTTCCAAATAGAGTGCCAGTGTGGGTTTGATTGCCCAGATTTCCAATAGAATGTTGTCATGAGGACATTGTTCATATGCTTGCATCGATGCTCGAAAGACCTATAGGATCTTTGACACAAGCCTTGGGTAAGAAAGTTATGACTTTTGCTCAAATTTGCATGGAAATTGATCTGAGTAAACCATTGCCAAATGTGGTAGAGATGTGTGTGGGCTCATATTCTTGGGTGCAACAACTAGACTATAAGACTCTTCCTTTCCATTACCGCCTTTGTCATGAATATGGCCACCTAGTGTGAAGATGCCCACGAGCCAAGCCAGTGGAACAGCAACCTACGCCTCCTCCTAGTAACAATCTTGGTACTAATAAAGGGAAGAAGACTGTTACAGGGGAAGGCAAGGATACTGAGGGCTTTGTTCAGGTAAAAGCCTAAAATCATAACAGAGGGTTAAAAATAACTCTAAGGGAGCGACAAGAGGAGGATACTTTTAACAGGTTTGAGGTCTTGGATGAGTTGGGGCAGCAAGCAATTAATTTGGGATTGAATAGTGCTGATCAACTTGTGGTGGATTTAGGATTGGAGATCAGCTCTGCCAATCCTCCCTCTGCTTCGCAAGAGGAATTTGCCATGCCTATGGTCATGGATGGACAACCAGGGATGCAGGTGATGTTAGAGCCAAATGCTAATATGGGGTAGGGAGTAGAGGAAGTGGCTCCTCTTGCATGGACTATGGTTTTAGAAATAGATAAACGAGGTAAATCTTCTCCTCATATGGTCATTTTTCAAAAGGATGGGAAGAAGGGGGCTTCAGAGAAAAATGCTAAAATAGGATGAAAGGACCTGGAGAAGATTAAGATGATAGGGGAGACCTTGGTGGAGTCAGGATTTGTCAAGACCCTAGACTCCCACTTCTTGACTCCTCCCAAACGATCATCATCTCTTGGAATGCAAGGGGCTTGAACAGTGGCCCTAGACAAAAAGCTATTCAGGAATTAGTTCGAAGTCATTCTCTTGATGTTCTCTTTCTTCAAGAGACTAAGGTTGCTATGGAAGGTATGTTGAGTATCACACCTAAGGTATGGAGGCAAGGTCAATGTCAGTGCATTGGAGCTTAAGGATCTTCGGGGGGTGTGGCATGTCTATGGAACCCGCGTAAGATCCATCCTGTGTCCTAGATTTCATTCAAGTCCTCCTTATCCATGGTTTCTTTATGCATTGAATCAGGGGAATCTATTATTTTTTCTAATGTCTATGCTCCAACAGATTTCCAAGGTAAACTCCAGGTATGGAATAATATTCATGTGGTTCGTAGATTATTTCCTTATTTTCCATGGATTATTGCTGGAGACTGTAATGCCATCCTAGATTTATTTGAGAAACGGGGAGGTATTATGAGAATGGAGCCCTCCTCAATCTTGCTTAGAGACAATATTTTGGCTCTTAATCTCGTGGACATCAAGCCTAGCAATGGCCACTTCACGTGGAACAATAGAAGGGTGGGTGACAGGTGCATTGTCGAATGTCTTGACCACTTCATGGTGTCATGTTTTTGGGTGGGTGGGTTGTGGTCTTCTAGCTCCGAGATACTAGATTAGAGAGGTTCAGATCACTGGCCCATAAAACTCACTATTTCCTCAGCTAGGGTGCCTCAGAAGTCGCATTTAAAATTCCAGCTCATGTGGCTCAGGGACCCGGACCTATATGGATGTGTTGCCGAATGGTGGAAGAGAGGTAGACCTGGTTTTGGTTTAATAATGTATATTTTTGCCAAGCTTCTACAGTTTGTTAAGTATCAGCTCAAATGTTGGAACCGACAATGCTTCAGGAACATTTACTAGGCAAAAAATGTGGCACAAATCCAATTGAATGATGTTACCTGGATGATTAGGGAAGAGGGGGCATCTGAATATCTGTTACGGGAGGAAGCTAGAGCTTTAAAAATTATGGAGGAATGGGAGCTGAGAGAGGAAATATTCTGGAAGCAGAAAGCACATAATGTATGGCTTCAAGAGCGGGATAGGAATACCGCATTCTTCTTCAATTCTGTGAAAGCCAGACAACATGGTAACTCTATATCTTCATTGGTGACAGAGAGGGGGGAGATTATCCATTCTACCCAAGGTATTTGTAATGAGGCTGAGCAGTATTTTGCTTCTTTATTTAGGGAGGAAGCATAGGGGGACTCGGCTATTGAGGCTTAGGTTCTCTCCTATATTCCTTCTTTGGTTTCTTTGTGTCAGGTAATCCAAGAACAATAAGCATGCTCTGTTACCACTTGGTCAGGATCTTGCTCCCTCAATAAGAGCACAAATATGATTACCCTGTATAAGCAACTAATCACAGAATTTAACCAAAAATATAAAGTAACTAGAAATATGAAACAACACAAGAATTGAGAGACAATACACAATTGTATTAATAATCACTTAGAAGAATATACAATAAAGAAGATGCCACTTCTTCTTCCACCTCAAAGGCTCGCCACACCTAAAGACCTTCTTCCCTCTCTCTCTTGGTCACAACAATCAACTCCAATACATAATTGATGTTCACCTCTCCAACCAGTCAGTAACACGCTGCCAGTTCGTCAAGTACACAACCGTACTCCAAGTAGATCCCCTGCTCTCTGCTACTACCTGCAAATCACTAGACCTTACTCACCATTGTAGATCTCATATAGAAAGTCATGCACACATGTTGACCAAGATCATACACATACGAAGAACCCCGCTGATTCTCCAAACCAGTACCCACCTTGGTACTGTGGCACTAGGAGGAACGCACCATTTCTCTCTTCTCTCTGAAGGAGCTTATTGCTCTCTTACTCACTAGCTACAAGCTTACAATACAGCCCATGAGTCCATATATAGATCTCATGCTTACAATAATTAGACTATCATAATTACAATAATTAGACACGTAAATCAAGACTATGACTAGCCTCTATCATGCAAACTAACAGTCCAAAAATAGACTCTCTGGGATCAACATGCAAACTGCCTGTTCTCGCATAGGCTGCCGACGTCGGCTCCTCCATGACCGATGTCGGCCAACTGGTAACTAACGTCAGTTGCTTCCTCACTGCCATCTGACTGACGTCGATTGATCAGACTAACACCGGTTGCCTTGCAACTGATTCTGCAACCCTCTGCAACTCTGCATCCTCCGTAACTTCTCCTATTCACATCCTAGTGAAGCTTTTCACTCCACAACCTAACAATCTCCCACTTGGAGATAAACAGCTGCACTTGTACCTATACTTGTACACCATCTAAATTATTCTCTGGTTTGTATTCCTCTTCAAGATCAATCTTGAAGACCAACCACCACACATTCTGTGATGCTACGCCTGTCATTCAAGTAACCTGCCACATCCGAACCTACACATCCATGTAGTGAAGACCTTGACCTTGCATAACAAGAATCCCTACTACTGATCCCTCTCAGATACCTGAGAATCTACTGAACTGCCCTCCAGTAATCCTTCCCCGAATTGGCTCCATACTTTCTGACAACCCCCACTGCTTGGTAAAACTCAGGTCTACACTAGACCTCATGTGATTTCGAACCCTGTTCCAAGCTCAGCTTGAACTGTCCAGCCCTTGGTGTGATTTCTGATTCTGCATCCTGCATCATGAACCTCGCCAACACCATCTTCACATCAGCTCCCACTGGAGATAAAATCCCCATGTCTCTTATGCCAAAGAATTTCACTACTCTAAATTCTTCATGACACACCTCTGAACTAACCTTACCCTTAGCTCAGCAAATCCCTGTATGTACAACCCTGCTAGCAAATCACCCACATACAATAACAAGATAATGTTGCGACCATCATCCACCTGGTAAGATAAAACACAATAGTTACACTGACATTGACTGAAGCCATGCTTAGTCATCCACCTGTCAAACCTGTACCATTGTCCTGCAGCTTTCTCAAGACCATATGCCTTGGCCTTCCATCTCACGTATCCATCCACTCTCTTCTTTAACTTGGGAATCCATTCCGTCTCTCAGTGCTTACTTCCAACTGACAACTCTACCAACGAACACCTGTTTGGTTCTTCTCCAAGGACTCACACTCTTCATCCATCCAAGCTCCCACTGTATCTGGATTCTACCTACATTGCTTCTTCCATCTTCCTGGTTCTTGACCATCAGTAAGCAATATAAAGAAGGTAAACAATGAATATGAGGTTCACTTACCCTTTTTGACCTCGATATGAGCATTTGAGACCTATTGACAGCTTGTTGTCCGCCCACCATCCGTACCAGTGATCGATCTCAGCCATCTCCCAGTCTGCTCCCAATCGATGTCGGCTCCCTGTACTGACCCTGACTGCCAACGTCATTTCCTTGGCCGACACCAGTGTCCCTTCTACTGATGTCAGTTCCTTTATGACCAGCATCAGTCTTCCTGCTACCGACGTCGGTTATTGTCTGACTGACGTCGGTACTTGTGTTTGTCTGTGAGTGATAACTTTTTACCTGTGAGCTCTCCATGGATCAAAATCTTGATCAAATCAACCCTGCTCTGCTCAGAATAATTCAGTTCCCTCACCTGATCTCTGTCTGTCATCTCCTCCATGAACACCAAGGCTTTTCAGTTCTTTAGCTTGTCAAAGACATCTGACTTCTGCTTCAAAACCTGCATTCTCCTTCTACATATGTGACTAAGCCTATGAAGCCACATCTCTGCAACAAAAGGTGAATCAACAATATAAGTAGATAGATAAATGATACCTACTTTCTTACCACCATCTAATTCAAGTGTATCCATTGTGAGAGTTACAGTGCATCTCTCATCACCCAAATTTCTTGAAGAAATTAGACTCATCTCCAAGACTGGTACCTGCATGACTTCCTTCAACCACTGTGTGTCATCTGTCTGCAATTTCAACTTCACTTCCCCTTCGTCAATCATCTGACAAGGCTCTCCAACCCCTAAATAAATCTCTCCAAAGTCTCCAAAGACATACCTATGAAAAGATGCTCTATTTTGGGCTGCATGGAAAGAGGCAAAAGAATCTGTAAACAAAGATTCCACTTTATCCAGAACATCCTGTGCAACATCACCTGCAACATATGCTTCTATGCGTTGATCTTCTATCAACCAACAATATCCTTTTACCTGCTCCTTCTTTTCATCAATCAGACCATTCGTGCTATTCAGTTTCTCCATTCGTAGCTTACTTTCTTTTGCCATTGCTATACTCCCACTCAATCTGAAACCTCTGCGAGTGACCTGTAATAAAAAAACACTACCAGATCTGAACCACTTGTTAGTCAACCCAACCAAAAGCTTTGATACCACTTGATGGTATCAGCTCTTAAACCTACAACCAAGGCTCTAATACCAATTGTCAGGTAATCCAAGAACAATAAGCATGCTCTGTTACCACTTGGTTAGGATCTTGCTCCCTCAATAAGAGCACAAATATGATTACCCTATATAAGCAACTAATCACGAAATTTAACCAAAAATATAAAGTAACTAAAAATATGAAACAACACAGGAAATGAGAGACAATACACAATTGTATTAATAATCACTCAGAAGAATATACAATAAAGAAGATGCCACTTCTTCTTCCACCTCAAAGGCTCGCCACACCTCAAGACCTTCTTCCCTCTCTCTCTTGGTCACAACAATCAACTCTAATACAGAATTGATGTTCACCTCTCCAACCAGTCAGTAACACGCTGCTAGTCCGTCAAGTACACAACCATACTCCAAGTAGATCCCCTGCTCTCTGCTGCTACCTGCAAATCACTAGACCTTACTCACCATTGTAGATCTCCTATAGAAAGTCATGCACACATGTTGACCAAGATCATACACATACGAAGAACCTCGCTGATTCTCCAAACCAGTACCCACCTTGGTAATGTGTCACTAGGAGGAACGCACCATTGCTCTCTTCTCTCTGAAGGAGCTTATTGCTCTCCTACTCACTAGCTACAAGTTTACAATACAACCCATGAGTCCATATATAGATCTCATGCTTACAATAATTAGACTATCATAATTACAATAATTAGACACACAACTCAAGACTAAGACTAGCCTCTATCATGCAAACTAACAGTCTAAAAATAGACTCTCTGGGATCAACATGCAAACTACCTGTTCTCACACAGGCTGCCGACGTCGGCTCCTCCATGACTGATGTCGACCGACTGGTAACTGACACCGATTGCTTCCTCACTGCCATTTGACCAACGTCGATTGATCAGATCGACGCCAGTTGCCCTGCAACTAATTCTACAACCCTCTGCAACTCTGCATCCTTCGTAACTTCTCCTATTTGCATCCTGGTGAATCTTTTAGCTCCACAACCTAACACTTTGGAAATGAACGAGCATCTTATGAGAGCCATATCTATGGAAGAGTTAGAGAAGACTATTTTCCAGATGCAAAAAAAAAAGGTGCCTGGACCAGATGGATTCTCGATTGAATTTTTCTAAGATTTTTGGGACATTATTAAAGTTGATTTATTGGCTGTTGTTCATGAATCATAGATGAATAAGCAGATGCTCTGGGCCCTGAACTCTACCTTCCTAGCTCTCATTCCTAAGGGGGAGGGAGATGATCAGTTAAGTCAATTTCACCCCATTTCTCTTTATAATGTAATCTATAAAATTATTTCTAAGTTGATTGCTAAAATATTAAAAAGGTGGCTTACATTGCTTATTTCTGAAGAGCAAAGTGGCTTTGTGGAAGGATGTCAAATCTTGGATGGAGTGGTTGTGGCTACAGAGACTATCCACTCCATGGCCAAGTCCAAAGAAAAGGCTATGTTCATCAAGCTGGACATGAGCAAAGCTTATGATAGAGTCCATTGGTCCTTCCTTCAAAAGGTTTAGGGTGCTTTTGGTTTTGAAGAGGATTGGATTCGCTGGGTTACGAGTTTCGTGAGTTCGACTTCTTTCTCAGTTTTGATTAATGGGGAGCACTCTAATCAATTTGGGGCCTCTCGGGGTTTGCGACAAGTTGACCCTCTCTCTGTACCTGTTTCTTCTTCTAGTGGAAGGGCTAAGATGGCTGATCAAAAGGAATGTGGAAGGGGGCTATATTCAGGGCTGGCAATGGGGAGGAGGTCTCCCTGTACCATCTCACCTACAGTTTGTGAATGATTCGGCTTTGATGGGTATGGTGACTATTAGAGAGGCTTCTAATATGCCCAAAGGCTTGAATGTTTATCTTGAGGCTTTAAGTCAATTAATTAATGAGGGTAAGTCTTTAATTTTTTTCTTCAACACCCCACCTCCAATTCAATGGAGAATTGCTAATATCTTTAGGTTCCAAATTGGAAGTCTTCCTTTGCTATACCTTGGGATTCCTATCTCGACTGGTAGGTAGTCTAGGGAGACATGGCAGGGCCTTCTGGAAATGTTTCATGTTAAAATAAATCATTGGACCCATCGTTGGCTGTCCTTTGCTAGTCGGGTTTAGCTGCTTCAATCAGTTGTGTAGGTGCTCCCTCTATATAGGTGTATGATACAAGTGGTGCCGGTGAGTTTTGTTAGGGATCTCAATGCCTTAGCAAGACAATTTCTATGAGATGGTAATTTATCAACAACTAAGCAGAGCCTTATAAAGTGGGAGGTAGTTTGTAGCCCAAAAAGGTTGGGTGGTCTAGGATTAAGGCAGACATTGCTCTTTGTTACTGCTCTGACAGCGAAACTGTATTGGCAATGGTGCGTTGAATAGGACCGAGTGTGGGCCAAAATCTTGTCCCATAAGTACCTGTTTGGGATCCCCCAGAGAGATACCCCTCGATATAGCTTGACAGGGAAAGGGTCAGCTATTTGGTCTATGCTCAAGAAAGGGGCTGTGCTCATTAAGCATGGACTGTTCTGGATATGCAAAAATGGGATGGAGGCACGGTTCTGGCAAGACTTCTAGGATGGCTTTCTGCCCTTAGTAAATCAATATCCTCATTTATGTATATTAGCTCAGAGATTTTGTGAAGCTAACTGGACGAGGGTGGGCAATTTTAAGGCTCTTTCCCGTCATGGGCGGGCGGTGGAAGCAAGATGGAAAATCCCAGGGGAGTGGCCAATTTTTGGGTTGGAGGCTGAGTGTGCTAAACTCCACTTCATTCTTGTTGGTTACAGCTGTAGCGCCCTTTTGATTAGTGACATTTTGGCATGGGCTCCCAATCCGAAGGGATCATACACGGTGTCTTCTGGTTACCAGGAGTTGATCTCTCAGCAGCTCGATGGGGGGAGGGAAGTTCCTTGGTGGAAAAAAGTCTGGAATAGTTTCTCTTGGCCGAAGTGTAACTGCTTTATTTGGACTTTAGCCTGGAATAAATGTTTGATGTGGAAAAATATCTGGAAGAGAAGATTTGCTGGCCCTTCGAGGTGTGTTCTCTGTAGTAGTGGGGAGGAAGATTCTCAGCATTTATTCTTCCACTGCTCCTTCTCAGCGCAATTATGGCACTTTTGGTGGGAAGTGTGGAAATGCCAGTGTATTCATGCATCCTCCTTGGCTGATTTTTGGGCAAGATTGGGGAGGCCTCCTTCCTCGGCCTCATTCTTGCAGGATGTGTGGTATGTTGGTCCTATCTTTCTCTTATGGCATGTTTGGCTAGAAAGGAATCATAGAATTTTTTGGGGGGGGGGGAATTTGGGGATTCAACAAGTATGGACTAGAATCTTGGGCATGATCCAAGAAACTGTTGGAGCTAAGAGTGAGATTATCCTGCCATTGGAGAAGAGTGATGCTGAGATAGTGGACAGGCTGGGCATATAGGGGATATCTCTAATCTCAGCTTGCGTCAGGATAGGTAGACTAGGGAAACAAAGAGTGCAAAGGATGGGGAAATGGCTGCCACCTCCTGCTGGTTTTTTGAAAATTAATACAGATGGTTCTTCCTAAGATAATCCAGGATCGGCTGGGATTGGTGGGATTGGTAGGGATTCTACTGGTTCAGTGGTTTTGATTTTCGCAGCTAACAAAGGAGTGCAGACCATTAATTGGATGGAAGGCTTGGCGATGTTATATGCTTTGAGGCGAGCTTATGATCTAGGATGGAGGAAAGTGATTTGTGAGGCCGACTCTCAAGTTCTGGTCAATCTGCTTCTTGAGAGGAAGACCTCCGATGTTAGCTATAAGCTATCATTATTAGTTCAGTAGATTCTTCAAGTTAGTTCTTGTATGGATTCAGTGTCTTTTGCCCATATTCCAAGGGAATGGAACAGGGCGGCCGATTGCCTAGCAAAATGGGCTTCAGAAGATTTGGAAGGCCGGAAGATTGATGGCTGGGAGCAGATGCCCTATGCATTACGTCAGAACTTGGAGAGGATTATTGTTGAAGATGAGAGTGGTACTGGAGAGTGATTTTCTTGATCTTGTTGTTTTCTGAAGTTTTTGTAAGTTCCTGAGGCATTGGTCTTAGGTTGCTCTGTATTCTGCTATTCTATGTTTTAATAAAGTTTTTACCCCTATTTTTTTTTAATAATAATAATAATAATAATAATAATAATAATAATAATAATAATAATAATAATAATAATAATAATAATAATAATAATAATAATAATAAAAAATACATATTCTATTCACCAAATTTTTATATCATTAACATACATATAAATATCATCTATATTCAAATATTTATACATAATTGAATATTCAAATATTTATACATAATTGAATATTCAAACATACAACCCAAAAAAATATAGTTATAAGCACTTTACTCCTATTTCATTTCATTTCTATGTATATGAATGAGTACAAACAATCCCCTCTAAATTTAAAACTAAGTAAAATGGTAATATTTTATTTACAAATTTTAAGTTTAGAAAACTTAAATTTAATTTTTGTGTATATGAATGAGCACAAACAATCTCTTCTAAATTTAAAGTTAAGTGAAATAATAATATTTTATTTATAAATTAAAAAAACTTAAATTTAATTTTTAATAAATTTAATAAATTTCGAGAAAAACAATAAAATGTAAAGAAGTCATAAATCTTTTTTAATATAGAAAAAAATAAATATAAATAAATAATAAATTTAATTATACTAATTTAAAATCTTTAAACTTTTTAATTCTTGAATTTCCAAATAAATTATAATTAATAATTATTTAACAATTCTTTGAAATTTATCTCTTATTAAAAGGCGTCATAATTTTTTGTAATTATATTAAAAAATTGTTTTTTTAAAAATTGCATCCTAGTTGTTAGCCGTATGGATATACAAAGTAATAGCTAGCTAAGTTTTATAAAAGTTTAAGGAAAACAATCTCTGAAAAAAACAATTTATCCATGTCCATGAGGAATATCAGTTTTAATATTGCAGGGATTGTGTTCGTAATTTTAGAGGACGGTGTGGAGAGCAATTTAATAGTAATTACAATTGACAATGGGATGGACGGATGTCAAATTTCTTTTTTGCATTGTATTTTATGGGTTTATATGTTTGGTGTGTTGTAAATACATCTTACTATTTAATTAATATTGTGATTTTAAGTTATAATTTTGATAATGTTACTATCTATTCTATTTAATTTTATTCAATTTCGATGAACAATATCAGTTTTAATATTGCAGGGATTGTGTTCGTAACTCTAGAGTACAGTGTGGAGACACCAAATTTAATAGTGATTACAATTGACAATGGAGATGGATGGATGTCAAATTCCTTCTTTGCGTTGTGTTTTATGAGCTTATATGTTTGGTGTATTGTAAATACATCTTGCTATATAATTAATGTTGTGATTTTAAGTTAAAATTTTGAATATGTTATTATTTATCTTACCTAATTTTATTCAATTTTGACGAGCAATATCAATTTTAAAAACAAATCATATGCAAGAAAATTATTATTTATAATTAAATATTAAATTAATAATTTTAAATATTATATAATAAAAAAATTAACTTGTCATTAGTTTAAAATAAAATATAAAGTTTTAAAGGATACAAATAATTTATTAAAAAATAAAAGAAATTGTATTGAAACTCTAGGTAATTATTAAGAAAATATTAATAAGATTTAACTTTAATAATTTTTTTTTACATATTAAATGTTTGGTGATCTTATAATGATATAATCATAATATATCTGATTAGTGAAAGTTATCTAAACAATAAAATATTATTTCTATAATATGTATTATATGTTCTTTCTATTTCTTTTTTTTTTTTTTATTATTTAATTTTCCTTCATTTTTAAAAAAAATTTTGGATTATTTAAAATATATTTCATTTTATTATAATTTTAATGTGTATATTTCTATTAGTTTTTAATTATTTTTTGGAACCATTTTAATTGTAATTTGACTTATTTGTTATGAGTGGAGGGTTTTTAAAGAAATGCAAAAATTTTATTGTGTGTTCTAAGTTTATTAGACTTATTTATTTGCCACGAAATTAAGGGAAATATCTACCATCTTTTAAAAATTGAAAAAAAAAAATTCTAATTAAGTTGTTTGTTTCCTCAAGAATATAACATTTTTGTACCATTTAAGTTGAACCAATTTCTCTCTTTCACCTTTGTGTCCCATTGAATCATTCTTTACTATCTTATTATCTGTTTTAGAGTGCATATGGATTGCCTTAAGTTTGCAACTTATATTATTTATCTTTATTATAATGCATTAGCATTTGATAGTTTCCCACGTCACAAAGGTTAGGAATATTATGATTGAATTTTATAGGGAAAAAAAATCTATTTATAATAATGTTGTTAAATTTTTGGATGGTTCAGGCTGCTCCGAAATATTTTCTTAAAGAATTTGATGCTTTATCCAGGGAATTCCTCTAGAGTGGCAACCTACAGAACTCCAAATGGAGCCTCCTCAGTTGGAACACTGTGTGTTGGCCTAAGAGGGAGGGAGGCCTCGGGCTGCGCTCTGCTATTTTATCTAGTCAAGCTTTGGTTGCCAAGCTTTACTGGCGTTGGTGCACCAACCAATCCCACCTTTGGGCCCGTATCCTTTCTTCTAAGTATTGTCCGGGAGTTGCTCCATCTGATATTCCCAAGCTCTCGGTTGAGGGAAGAGGATCTATGGTGTGGAGCACCCTCAAGCTTGGAGCTCACCTAGTGCAGCGTAGTCTTTTCTGGATTTGCCACAGAGGTAGAGAGGTGCTCTTTTGGGAAGACTCCTGGGATGGTGCTCCCCCCTCCTCTTCTCCCATCCGCATTTGCAGGCTCTATGTGATTCCTTTGTGGCAGAAGGATGGGATACTGTTGATCACTATAAAGAGGCTTTTCACCAGGGCACCTTTGCTGGTTTCCGGTGGAAGAACTCTTTTGAGTGGCCGCCTGGACGAGCTGAAGAGGACTGAAGAGAGCTAGCTCGGATTCTCACATCTAGAAGCTATAGTTCACTGCAGGGGAGGGACACCCTGGCCTAGGGAAAAGCTTCCACGGGCCAGTACTCTGTTTCTGTGGGCTACATGGAGCTGTCAAAGCAAAGTTTTGGTGAAACTGATTTCCGTTGGGGCAAGAAAGTTTGGATTTCCTTATCCTGGCCAAAATGCAATTTTTTCTTATGGACTCTCACTTATAACTGGTACCTGACATGGGAGAATTTGTGCAGCAGAGGTTTTCATGGGCCGTCTATATGTATGTTGTGCTGCAGCAGTAAGGAGAGTGGCCGCCACCTGTTCTTCCAATGAGAGTTTGCTAAGAAGATATGGCATCTGTGGTGGCAGGTCTGGGGCATCCCCTGTTGGCACGTATCTTCATTGGTTGAGTTCTGGGAGAGCCTTGGAGCTCCTCCTTCCAAGGCGTCTATCCTCCAAGTGGCATGGATAATTGGGCCGAAACTCATCCTTTGGAACCTATGGATAGAGAGGAACCGACGACTCTTCCAAGACATCGGCCTTGAGCTCAGGGCTGTATGGTTGAAAATTCTTAATGCTTTGCAAGATACCATTCAGGTCAAGTATGACAGGGATGCAGATTTGACCCCTGAGGATACTGCGATTTATGCCAAAATTTCCCCTTTTGTTCCTACCGCGCCCGCCTTCACTCATCCCACGCGTCCCAGGAGAGGGCCCAGGCTGCAAGTGCGATCGGTTGAACGTGGGCGACACTGGACGCTGCCTGAGGAAGGGATCATCAAGGTCAACACTGATGGATCCTCAAGAGAGAACCCAGGAGATGCTGGTATCGGAGGCCTTGGGTGAAATAACGCTGGGGAAATTTGTTTTATGTTTTCTATTCATAAGGGCCAGCATACAAATAACCTCATGGAGGCCATGGCTATTTTTGAGGCTGTGCAAATGTGTTGTCAACATCGCTGGAGTAGCATTATATGCGAATCGGATTCACAAGTGGTGGTGAACTTGCTGAGAACATGGGTTTTTGACAATGTGGAGTGGCAGTTGGCTGGGGTAGTTCAGCAAATACTTCAGCTAAGTTCTGCCTTTGAGTCGATTTCCTTCAATCACATTCCTCGGGAATGGAATGGAGTGGCGGACGTCCTGGCCAAATGGGCCTATGAGTATGGGCCGCAATGGCTTATTCATGATCACAAAATGCTCCAGTTGAGTTTGTCCCTTAAGCTGACTCAACTTGTTGAGCAGGATATTGCCCTGTAATTTCCCCGTTTTCGGGTCTTTATTCATAAATTTTTACCCCTTGTAGTTAATTTTTTTTTTTGGATGGTCATAATTATTATAAAAAGATTGATGATAAAGACCATCACATAAACAGATGGTTAACGTGTTTAAGTGAAAAAATAATGTTGGAAGTATTCTTACATAATTACATAGTGGCCACTTTCTTGTAAGATTTAAATTTGATTGTTGTATAAACATTTTTCAATTTTATAATTATAAAACATGGTAAAGAAAAAAATTCAACTCTATAAAATAAAAAGGAGAAATTTCATTGATTCTCAATTTCTTAAAAATTATAACTAATATTTCTTCTTTTAAAAATTAAATAACTTTATTTTTAAAAGATAATGTTGAATGGAGAAATATTGTTAAAAAATTACTTTATGTTGCATCCTTTAAAGATTAAATAATTTTGCTTTTAAAAGCCAATGTTGAATGGAGAAACGTTAGTAAAAAAAAAAAAAACGCTCAACACTGAGGTGACCGTGAAATTTAAAACCTGTTCCCCTCTACTACTTTTTATCCAAGAGTAGTTCAGCAAATGTGACAAGAAAGCAGAACCCCTAGTGCGTTCATTGCTTTTTTTAAATGTAAATTCGAAGGGAACAAAGTACTTTTTAATGCAGTTTGTACTTCACTTTAAAAAATCTTAAATGTGCAGGAATATGAATTATAATTATCCGTGGCTACTAAGCTTAAGTAACGATGGCGAATATCGCTTTTTTTTGAAGAGTGTGCTCATTAGTTATAATTGACCATTTTGTACAGGGCGATCAAGGACGGTCAGTGTTGAAACATGGACCAGCAAGAACTCGAACTTAGGATTTTCCATACGCTGCTGGAGTGTTCTACCACTGAGCCACTGGGCCCTCTTGGACCAGTCCATCTTCGGTCCGAGTGTGGCTTAACACCAACACCCCCCCTTAAGCCACATCTCTCGTGTGCTTGTGGCTCCTACCCTGACCCTGGTTCTGATACCATGTTGAGACATGGACCAGCTAGGACTCGAACCTAGGACCTTCCATACGCCGCTGGAGTGCTCTACCACTGAGCTACTGATCCCTCTTGGACCAGTCCATCTTCGATCCGAATATGGCTGAACACCAACAGTCAAAATTATATATGTATATATATCCTTTTTCCGTGAAGCGATCCACTACAACTGCAATACTAAGAGAGTTATTTTGTTAACCGGATCAGATGAAAATGAAAATAATAAATATAATTGAGCAAAAAATGTTTTATACCCTCTTCGTTTGACAAAATCACAGGTAATTGTGAAAGTAAATGGGAAAAATAAACCGTGTGTTAAAATTTGTTTTAATCATTGTGTAGACTGAATTGTTTAGATGCAGTTAATTTTTTTCACCATTATGAATATTTCGGAACCAACCTTAACTGGTGCATGGTTCCACCATTATTTCACTTGAGCAAAGAAGCGTCTCTCAACCAACTCAAACTTGAAAGGGAATTTTGTGGTGATCCATCTTCTGAAATATTGAGTTCAAGAGGGGCATGATCCAACTTAAAAATTGGGATCAATTATTACTTTAAACGATCAAGTCTTTCACTAACGAGGACGTTGATGTCATGAAGTGGTCTAACATTTCAGCTACGTTTCTGAATCCAAATCGTCTATTTATACATAAAAATATTCCATTCTTTAGGGTAATGTCAATCAACCTGTCAGAAGACACGGAACTGGAAAAAGCAATTTGAGACTGAGTAGGCCTTTGTATGTCACCTCTTTTATCTGAGCTAGATAACATGGCATTAAATTATCTACCTAAAACAAATTTGGCACCCCAAAGGGGATACATTTATTGTGTATTTTCCCCAAAAATGATTTCTGGGGTAGAGAATTATGGCCATAAGTGTTAAAGAAAAAAAAAATGATATCAGAGAAGTAGTCAATTACCTTGCACAGTTGCCAACTTTTACACTGATTACAATATTCAACCAATATGGAAGATGAAGACTAGATAACTACCAAATCACCCGAAGCCTTGTTAGCTTCCCAAAAAAAATCCTTTCCATTTGTTCTATCTCTTGCTCATGAGCGCTTCTGCCAAACATGAGTTCCTAGACCCCTTTCTATGAACTCTCCAAATTTTGAATTTGTAAGATTCATAAACTCTCGAATTATTTGGACAAAAATCTATATTGTATTTACCTTAAAATCTTCTCCTATCTTTAAAAAATGAGTTTTTTTTAGAATATGAGTTTTTCGCATATGTTAACACGATAAGAAATTACTCAGCACACCACACAAAACAAAAATCAAACAAAGATGCCACTTCATTATAGTGTGGCCCCGTCACCATTGGCTAACAAGAGGTCATTATTAGATCTCTTTTCTCCATTGCCTCCATCCTCTAGTACTCATTGTTGTTTACTTAGTATAGAAATTCTTCAATCACTACCATCAACAATCTTTGAATCTTCCTCATTTTTGGGTTCTTTTTCAATGACCATATTAGCTTCATTTGATTTTTATTTCAGCTTTCCTTTGAGAATATCATTTTCTTAAATTTTACATTTGTAGAATGTGTGCCCTTTCATTTTGTAGTAAAATCATTCAATTTCCCCTGATTTTTTACGATTATGTCTCGAACAAAACATACTTTCCTCTTCTATATCTTCTGATGTTATCTTTTTTTTTTATCTATCTAAGATAACTGAGATCATATTTTCCATAGATTGAGATGGCATTTGACCAAGAGTAAAAACAAAATTTTTGTATTTAGAAGACAAGATATTTAACAGTATGGATTTCACATCTTATTCCTCGAGTAGAGATTTGACTTTGACTTGTTGTCTCATGAGGGATATCAAATCATTAATGTGAGTAGACATTGTACCTCAATCACTCATTTTAAACTTGAATAATTGCAACTTTAGAGAAAATTTTGTAACAACTACTTTAACAATAGATGTTTTATTCAAATTTTCCCAAATTGAACTGCGAATGTTTTGTCCAAATCTACATAATGCAATTCAAAATCTGAAAGTGCAAATCCAATGATGGCTTTGGATTTATCATCTATGTTTTTCCAATCCAATAACTTACTAGTATATATTGGTGATTTCTCTTTACTATTTACTATTCCCTACAAGTTCTTGTTCATTAGTTGCATTTAAATTTTGACTTTTCAAGTGTGAAAAGTGAGACCATTGAATTTTTTAGTAGAATGTTCATCTTTAGATATGAACCAAATAAAGACATAGGGCATCCGATATATAAAAAAACATCCATTTACAAATTTTAATTTGACTCTAGACTTTGACAACACACAATGACACCTTTGACACAAGCCTTGGTACCATTAATTTACCAATACCATAAGCCAAATAAAAAAAAATGAGTATAGGCCTAATAACATAACCCAATTGAATATTAGATTTAATAACATATCATTATCAATTAACATTTAATTAGCTTTAATGATGATAAATTAACATTTAATTATCTTTGAAAAACTTGACTCTATCATGTCAGAGTGCTCAAGGCACTCACCCAGGGTCTCTCCAAGAGCTCATTACTACATCAAACTAAAACATCCAATATTGTTCAAATACAAACTATCTATACCATTTAAATGATAGATTTAATAATGCAATAATCTGTCTCAGTCTCCATATCTCCCTCTCACATGAATGCACTACATAAGTGCATCATTTATAGGAGTAAGAGGTGAGTGGACGACAAATAGGTGGCCCTCCCACTAGGTGAGTGGTGAGACCATTGTCTCCCACTGAGAAATGAGTGGTGAGGCTATTGTTTCCCACTAAGGATTCAGTAGTGAGGCCACTTTCCCCCACTAAGGAGACACTATGGCCCACTAAGCACTTAGGCATGTGCACACCCTAAGCAAGATTAATTAAAGTAATTAAAATAGATTAATTACTATAACATATCATGCATAATTATACCAAACAACCTAATTTAAATGACAATATCATTTTAATGATAATAATTTAATGACTTATAAAGGAACCCATCCATGCATCTTAGTTGAGATTCCATCAAATCACATGCTTACACTTTGATCAACTGAGGAGATGACAAATTATACAATTATGAAGGGAATCCATGCATGACATTAGGTGTACTACAAACTATAAATCACGTGAGGGTTAAGCAAGTAAACATGATAATGATCTAGAATTCAATGTAGATATGGGAATCAAGGTAGATCAAAAGAAGAACATAATGATGCATGGAACATAATGATGCATGGTAAGATGACATAACTACATAAAGTTGGATAGTTGTTTAAAATGCTAAAAATTCCAAATAAACTTCAAAATACTTTAATCAATGTAAAGGGTATGTGCATAGATTTAAGTGACAACTATGTGGACATTCCCATAATGCAATCACGTTATTCAATAATGTGATCACATTATAGAAATAATTCAATCCTGTTATTTAAATTATGGCTCCATAATTACTGAGCCATAACGTGGTCACATTATTTAAAACAAATAATGTGATCATGTTAATAATGTGATGACATTAATTTAAAAAATAACATGATCATGTTAATAACTTGATAGGGATCCCTATATCACCACAAAAAATAAAAACTGAACCCAAAAGCAAAATTTCCTCATTTTGCATTTGTATTCTTTCTTTTCCCTCACTCTCTTCCACTCCACGATTGCGTTTTTCTTTAGTAAGGCTAAAATTTACCATATTTTGTCCCTAGAATTTGTTAATTGATGATGTTGTCATGTAAAAGAGGTAAGTGCTAAAAATCTAAACATATTAACCCTAACTTTTAGTATTTTATTATTATTTTCATTATTTAATTGGTAATTTATTTATTTTGAACAACCCATCTTCATAACCCTCATGTTCCTTTGCCTAACCCTCCTAACCCTACACCTAACCCTATTGTTCCTTAGCTAACCCTCCTTCTAACCCTCTACCTAACCTTCTTGTTCCTCAGCATAACCGTCTTATAGTTCCACAAAATATCCTAGGCAGTCAGGGGAGTCTAATTGACCATATTGTAGAAAATAAAAATGAAATTGAAGAATGAATTGGGAGAATGAATAATCCTACTTCAACCAAAACCCATCATACCTATCTATCCAATTCTTTAGAGTCATTATTAGGTCAAATTGACTCTATAATGAGTCAATTTGATAGATGGACTTCATATCATGATAGTTGTAGGGATTATTATGCTGACAAGTTGTCAGCACATGAAGTCAAAAATAAAACCAAATTAAAAGCCTTCATTTATGCCTTATTCATTGACCCATGCACGAATGCACCATTTCTAGTAACTTCTAAATGTTTTACAATCCATCCCTACTAACACAATTTAATCACAACCAATTTCTAGGACCGATGGTGGATGTGTTTGATTATATACTATATAATCAAACACTTAGACGTAATCAAACACTTTGATTACATAATAGATAATATTTTACATAGTGGATGGTGGATGGTGTTTGATTATCTATAGGAAAAGGCTCCACATAGGATTGATTAGGTGCATGTTGTGCACATAATTAGCCTACAAGGATTCGTATCAAAAAGACACTTGAACCTAAGATCTCATCTGTATCTCAATACACACACATACATGCACTTAGTTCACTCACTAATACACTCATTCAACATACGAGTAGGCTCTCATAGACTAATGCTAGAGATATGCCACCTAGTGTGCATACCTGACCCCACTTTTACAAATCTTGTGGATCTATATGTATTGGACCTTCTGATGATCATGGTGGTAGTGGTTTATATGGCTTGGATAATATACTTATGAGTGATGAGTTTTTAGCACACACATTTGGTGTGCATACATTACCCACTACATAGATGCAAGTATATTTTATATAAATATCATGGTAAATTTAAGTTATATTTGGAAATTTATTTTAGATAACAATTAATTTATGTATAAATTGAATACTATATATGTCATTTTTTATGCCCTAGGATGTGATGGTGCCTTCACCTTCACAGTCAACATTTTGTAGCATCTGATTTGATGTATCCTTTGTTTACATTTTTGAATCTTGTTGTTGTCCCATCTACTACTGCATCTGTCTCTATTGGGATGACACATTTTACTTATACATAGGTAAAATTTTGAGTTAATATTATGCTCTATGTACATTTAGTCTATGTATAATTTCCTTGTAAGTTTTAGTTAAATTTATCTATCAAAGATCTCCACATTTAAGTAAAATGCTATTAAATACACTCTTAGTTTAATAAAGGAGAAAAAATTGCCATATATATCTTTGATTATTTATAGAAAAGTAAGTGAGACCTTGTTTACATTTTGTTGATAACTCAAGTAGACACTCCTCCATCACTACAAACTGACATATACATAGGATTTATTACTGCAATGTCATATGCACAAGCACTGATAGAGGTATATATTAACTTGTAATTTTGAATTGTAAACGTAGACTTGTTTTATTAATTTTACTACATAATTGGGGAAAATAAAACTTATGTGAATGTATTGTGTATACAGGGTTGTACCATGATATCTGATTTTCCTAGTTAGATTATTAGTAGGGAAACTTCCCATGTTTCTTCCCTATTTTAGATGCATATTTGAATGTTTGAGCATGTCACTAACTCGTTTGAGCATCAAAAATAGATTAAGTAGGACTACACACTTGTAGTAAGTGTATGTTTAAATGATTTTTTATTCTAGTTTAAAATTAATTTATTAATAAGTATTTGAATGTATTTGATGTTAATTTTATAATAATACTTTTATTTGAATAGGTTCATTTACAAGTGAGCTATGAATGTAGAACCTGCAGTCGGACCTTGGAGGAATCTAAGGCATTAGAGGGATCTCCATCTACTATCAGGCCATCTTAGAGATAGTCTTATTTGAGGAAGGCAAAAAGAGGGAGGCTATTTGATGATTATGATGTCTTACATGAGATGTATTTTTTTGTATGCCTATATGACAATGTACACATTTTTGGCATTGTATATATATATATATATATATATATATATATATATATATATATATATATATATGAAATTCACCCAACATTAGATACTATGTTGGACAATGTTCTAATTTTTTATATGCCTATCATGTCAATCTATGTATTATTGACATTGTACATGTGCCTATATGATTTTTTTAGAGTTTTTATCTAAATTATGTTAATTTATCTAATTTGTATTCAGCTTCAATTTAAAATGTTATCGTATAGTGTTTTTTTGATCTTTCAAACTATTATCTATCAGATCTTGTATTTAATGTTGTACATAAATGAGGATTACAAAATTATTCTTTTCAATGATATAAATTTTTGATCCCCCATATTTTATTAAACTAAAGTTTTTATTTGATTGTGTGTAGTGGAAATAATTAATGACACTATTATCTATTTTGCATTTGTTATCACCTATTTACAACTTTTCAATTGATCATTATCATAATTTGATTTCACTTAAGGTACATAACCAATTATGTTAATACTTTTATAATGTAGAGACATACAATTATTCATAAATTCATGCAAATTTCTTAGTCTAATACCTATACCTACAAACCTAATCTTTCACATTCACTTGGCTATAATGCCTTTTTGGATAGCTTTTCTTAAAACTAGGCCTACTACTTGTATGTCTTCTATGATTCTTATTCCTTTATATTTTCCCTTACCTCTTGAGTAATCTCTATCAATACCTCTTCTGCACTCAACTCCTTTTGGTGACCATGTATATGGTCTACTTACTTCTTCCTCTTTACAACTTTATCTTTACTAAACTTTTAAGATGAACTTGATTATAATATATTTATTATGATTAAAGGCAACCTTGCTGACTTGAAATAGAATATTCTCTCATGAGACAATGATCCATCTTTGTCCAAAACCCTTTATCATCCCCTAATACCACCTAATGCACAATTTATTCTTCTATGTTTAAGAAGGCTATGAAAGTCCTATTCGTATGCTATAAGATCATGAAGAATTTAAAAATCACTTATCCACTCTTGTTCTCAACGTGATTCAAAATCCACTCTCAAAAAATCTTCTTTTAAACTAGTTAATTACTCATTATGTCTGCTATTAACTAGTCAACAATCTTTTAGATATGATATCTTTCCTTTGAAAAAATATTTTTTAAGACACCTTGTATAGGTCGTAGGAAAATTCAAGGATTTATGTATGTGTCAAAACTTACAATAAATAAACCAAATATATGTCTCTAATAGATTGAGCTTTCATTATCAAATTCTATCGTTTTAAGTTTCTAGGTCTCTAGACCTAGTTGTTGTTCCAGTAGGTCAATTTAATAAAATAGAGTTTGTAGCTCTTAAAAATTATATTTATAGTAGTATTTTAGAAATTATAAAATTTTCCAACCCTTACCCAAATTTATATAAATAAAATCAACCAAAAACTCATCCTACCTTATGCACAACTTTCTAAATAATGGTCTTCTACAAGTGTATAGAAAAATAGTCCTCTGTACCTACAATTTCAAACCTCTTGTCAACCCATTGATACTTGGACTAAGTTATAGGATCCACTCCCCACTAATCACAAATTTTTAGACCTTATTATTTAATAGTTTGAGTTTTAGAGGTGTTTTACTCATGAAACCCTTACTTTGGATTTACTTAGAATTTATGTAGGTTGAGAGCTAATTATTGATAGTTCATAGAGCTTGTTGAGATTTTATATGATATAAAACATGTATATTGGTATTAAAAATCCTCTTGAACTATTAAAATACTCTAATTGAGTTCATATAATAGTTTTCATGTGTTAGTAAGCCTTTAAAAATGACTATAACAATAAAAATGTAGCATTCTTGAGGGTTTCAGGAATATAACTAAGATTTAACCTTGTAATCAATATAAAAGGATTAAAATAATATTATATAAGTATAATAAAATGGAAAAAATGAAATAAGACTCATAAATATTTATTATGTGAAATAAGAAAGCATTTACGCAATCCTTCTCCACTGAGACAGACCTACAACATATGCTCTAACATCTTCAAAAATGATATTTTTGTCCTTTTAAACTCTTTGGTTGGTCTTGTATGGTTCCTCATCATTAGGAGTGAGGAGTATCACTTTGTTAGAGTCTAAACCAAGCTTAGTAATTTACTAAACTTGATTGGATTCTCTCTTACTTGTTTGCATTAAACTTACTAAACTAACCTAGTTTATAGGTCTTAATCATTACCTAAGACTATTAGTAACATAGATTCTATGTGTATTTGGTGACGCTCTTTCATCACCTTTACTATCCTCCAAATTACCCCTTTTATCATTCACTCTTCACACTCTCTCACTATATATTCCCTAGGCTTGGCTATGCCTAGATGCCTTCTTCTTCTTTAATACTTTCAAGAACATTTCCTCTAGCTCTTATATCCATCTATCCAACCTTAATTCAACCCACTTAATCTACTTTCAAAGGCCTCCAAACTCTTTTACACTTTTTTGCAACTTTTCCCTTCAATGGGTATTTGGCCTAATATGCCTAATGCACTTTATTGAGACTAATTTCTAACCCTTTAACACCTCACTTCATCATCACCTTCAACACTTCACTCTTGATGTACTTCAACTCCCCATTGAGGTATCTAGACCCAAGTCAATGCCCATTAATAATTTTATTACTTTTTAGGCATGTCCCTTAAGGGTGTTAGGCATCCTATAACTAATCTTTGACAACTGATATTTTAAAATATCACAAACTTATTCTATCCTCCAAATAATATAGAACACTCAAAATACACTTTCATGCAAAATTGGGTGTGAAAAGGGAGAGACATAGAGGGTTGCATGGGGGTGTGTGGTTTATGAGAGTGGGGGGAGTAGTATGAGTTATTAGAGTGGTAGGAGGTTCAGGAAAGATAAATATATGGAGTAAGAACTTTGTAAATTGTGTGGAGGATTGAGTGGTTTCAAGGAGATAGAGGGGTAGTTTCACCCTCAAGTAAATGTGGTTTGAGGAATAACAATCACTGAGATATAGTTTACTAAAGTCCTATGGAAAGAGTTTGATTTAGTTTTTAGAATTCAAAACTTTTATAGATACTTGTAACTAGAAAATTGAATATTATACCCACATATTCCTTGCATCATTTGAAAAAAATTAATTAATTTTCATTCAACCATACAAAGATTAATAATTAGTGCAAGCAAAAAATATTAGTTCCAAGTATAGTGTCAATATGCAAAGACCACATCTTGACCAAAAATTGGAACTACCAGCACAATTAGGGTGAGGATAATGTCTAGGAATAGTTTCTTAGCCTCTCATTAGGCTCGATCAACAAACCCACCACCCATTCCATCCTCAAGAAAACCCTTCCCAATACAACAAAAATGCAAATTTTTAGCCTAAGTTCAAACACAAATAGAATAAAACCTATAAGTCATTTTTTCAAACTTTAAAATCCTTCCCCTACTTATTTAAGTGCCATAATCACACCTTAGAGAAATTAGGTGGAACCTTCGAGAGAAATCCATTGAACAAGTTGTAGTGAGAAGTCCAAAAATGCAACTTTTTGGCATTAAATAAGCAACTTCTTGAGCTCCAAGTGTTATTTCTACCTCTAAAACCTTCACTTGAGAATATATCACTTTGATCACACCTATATAGGAAAATTACACATGATCACACCTCCATGACATTCAGATTCACCCAAAAGTGCATTTTCACCACCATTCACAAACGCAGAAACACTGACAACAAATGTTGTCAAAGTTTAAGTTGTGATTACATAACTCTAGTTCTAATGCTTCTTGACCTAAAATTGGTACTACAAAAATTTTTGGTGTGGATGGTTAACATTTAGGACTAGGTTATTAGCCTCTCATAATGCTCGATCAATAAACCCACCACCCATTCTAGCCTCAAGAATGCCTTTCCCAATACAATAAAAATGTAGTTTTTAGCCCAAGTTCAAACATGTGTAAAATGAATCATGTAAATCATTTCCATGAACCATCAAATACCTCCCCTGACTATTTAAGCCTTATAATCACACCCTAGAGCACTTAGGTGGAACCTTCAAGAGAAATCCATTTGACAAGTTACAATGATGGGTACAAAAATGCAACCTTTTGGCATTGAATAAGCAACTTCTTGAAATCCAACTTTCATTTCTTCCTCCATAATCCTAAATTGAAAATCATATAATATCATGAAGATGCTAGTGAATGCAATGAGAGATTGGAAAATTGAGAGTTGATAATCTGTTACATGTAACTAAGAAGGAATAAATGTTGAATAGGGAGATAGTTAGAAAATGATCTCCTAGGAAATAAGATTTCAATAATGTCAAACGTGCTACCCATATTCCTTGAGAAAACAAATAATCATTTGATGGAGTCAAATAAGCATTTAAGGTATTTTAAGTTAACATAATAATGAAACTACATCATGGGAGTTGAAAACAAGATGGTTGAAGAATAAGTGAAGCATTGAATGCAAGGACATGGTGAGTTAAGATCCAAATGGAATCAAGGATACCACCATCCCCAAATATAAGTCGAGTCATGAAGGAATTTGACCACATCAAACACTTCAAATAGCCATGATGATCCTTATATGCCTTCCTTCATTCAAGGCAAACTCATTTCAAAGATAAATGCTAAGTACTTTTAGCAAGCTTCTTTTAGCTTCAAGAATATGAAATTATCTACTGATAGTGACAATCACGTGAAGGTGGAAGCTTATCTAGCACCAATAACCTAGAAAAAAATATTAATAATTAAGTAAAAAATAAATTCATATGTACTACCTATAAAATAAAAAACATTTGGTAAAATTGAATACATCTACATTTGAAAAGTCAACTTACTTGCGTATTTCAATCGAATGAACCACTAGGATATGTTATAACCTTGATAGTATCAAGAATAACTTCATGGTTTGACTCTTGGACTTTACATAGTTTCTTATTTAATGGCCTCCCATGATATTTTTGTAATTAAATATTTATTGCAAGAATCAAATTTAAATAGTGTAGTATCTTTCTATGCATTTCAAACCCTTCAAACAACCATCGATCTAAAAAATTTATAGGATATCATCAAAACCAAGTTCTAGTGACTACCACTAACCTAGTGGGATAGTCAATATTTTCTCTATCTATAACTAGGGAAGTCAATTTTTTCTCTCTCTACACACCAACACAGGTATTGATATGTGAACTCTTAATTGTCCTCATCTCTAATAATTGAAAAAACATGCACTATATCAAAAAACTATGAAGATATATACCGAGAATAAATTATATACAATGAAAAATATTCTACCTAACTGCACTAAATTAGATACATGGTTAAATTTATCTGATAATATCATATCTATAAGTTGCAATATTATTGGAACCTGATATCTATTGATTAGAATTAGAGGTTTTTAACTCCAATCATCCACCCACTCTTGTGACTCACACTCATTCCAAACATAGTCCACACATGTAGAATAAAAACATGCCAAGTGTCTCGTATGAATAGTCCAAAAACTTGCATTTGAGCTACAAAATGAGTGGGACTCACTTAAACCCATTAGATTCATACGATCATCATAATTTACCAAGTTTTATTCTTCCATTAACCAAAAAATTTTACGAATAGTAGAATCTAGTTGAACACCATGACACATGTTCTCATTACACCATTGAAACATGGTTTTTGTATTTGTCAAATCAACACCCTCTTTAAATTTTAACTCCTCCTTTGTAAAAACTCTTTTTAAACATGCTCTATCATTTTCTTGTTCCCCTTTTTTATGGCCAACATCGGTGAAACTCCAAATGTGTTATACACTAGTGGTAGCATGCATCCTGCTCAACCAATAAAATATCTATTCATTTTTGAATTGTGATGTGCAATTTTCTGACCAAATGTAATGTTGATTGAAAGTAATGTTCCTATGACTCAATTGTTCATAGAAATTATGAAAAAAACCTTACACATACTATGAATAATGTGATCGATCATCACTAATATATAAATTTTACTCCCTTTTTTATTTTTTGTTACTTCTCTATACTATAAAGTTTATACATGAAAGATATATGCATTAATGTGGCAACTTGTGATGAGTTTTAATAATGTGATTGAACTTCCATTTGGGTTTTGAATGTATAATTTTTAGCAAATTCAACTATTAAAATAATTGAACCAAGTGGGAATGTATCTTTTTTTATCTTGAAATGTTCATCCAACCATCTAGCCCTGTGTGTGTGCCTTACATACTCAAAAAAAAATTCTCCCTAAATTTGATCAAAAATTAGGAAACATGTATCTTTTTTGTATCAAGATCACACCTTTTAGATTCTTTACCATCTTTTTCTTGATAAGTAACTGATTTATATTTTCTTAAAAAAACTAATTCATGTCCAATATCAGTTTTAATCTCCTCATGGATAAAATATTGTAATACTGGCAATACACCATAAATGTTGTAATTTCCATCTAAACATGATTTGTTATAAAATAATTGTCCATCTAGTCTTTTACAAAAAATAGTTAAGCTAAATTTATTGATTGATTTTGGTAGAAATTCAATGCCACACTCCTACAAAATGTTTTTAGTATGCAAAGTACAATGAGTATGGGAAAAAACATCATATTGCATTGAAAATTCAACATGTTGCCTACCACAACAAGTGGTGTATGTGTGTGATTTATTTTAACATAAAAAGGTTTGGCCATCTCAAAATATCTTTGACAAATAAAAATTTGTAGATGTTTTTATAAAAAATTATAGTACAATTATGTTTGAGTCATATCTAAGAAATTTTTTGGATACGATTCACTACATCTCTTACATTGGGTAAAACTCTTGTATTAGCTTTCCAAAATTGAGCATGTAACTCTTTGAGAGCATCAACTATAGCCTTGTCCTTTCCTACAAGTCTAAAAAAGAATGCCAAAAGCTCATTGGTATAAGGTTCATTAAGTATTTCACATCTTTAAATTACTTTCATTAATGTTTTTTTGTTTATATAAAGTGTTCAGCTTATTTTTGAAAGCATTTATTTTTCCTATTTAGCCATTTACTGCACAAGTTGTAAGTATACATTAGGCATCATTAAAATCTTGGGTGCATAACTTGGGCCTATAGTATGATATACATCATGTAGATTTCCAATAATTTCATTATTTTCATCATCTATGTAAGATGTTCTTAGTCATAATGTATATATTATAGTTAACATCTTAATCAATTTTATCAACAAAACAAATAATTGACATCTTTAACTATCATAATCTAAATTATGAAAAAAACTATCCCAAATTTATTGAGCTAGTATTCTTGAATGGTGATCAGACATTTTGTTATACATTGGTTCTAAAATATTTTCATCTATTACAATTAAGTACTTGTATTTTATACGCACAATTCTTGGAGGTGTTGTTAATGGTGGAATTTGTTGAGAGGGTGTTTCAAAATCATTATTACTTTCATTGTTTAAAGGTGGGATGACAGTTTATTCATTGTTTATTTCTCCACTATATGTTTCCATGAAATTTTCTTGATTGTTAATTTCATCATTATTTATTTCCATCAAATTTTCTTCATTCATGGGGAGTGAAGCATCATACATAAACTCGTCATTAATAAAATAAAAAACTTAGAACTTTGAATGCAAACTTCCAACATTATCTAATTCATTATTATTCATTTCATTATGATAAATTTTATCATTATTCATTTAATTATGGTCAATTTCATCATTACTCAATTCATTATGGTCAATTTCATCATTTTTTAATTCATTATTGTCAATTGACTTATTATCTATGGCATTTGGTTCATCAAGATTAGGGTTTATACCTTATCTACCATGAAGTTTTTGCATTTATATCTTGTGTTTCACTCTCAACTCTTCTATTTCATCTAGTGTTTTGTTCTTCAAAATCTTCCTCTTCCTTGAACATGATCCATCACCCATCAAGGATAATTGACATCTTTTCTAAGGTGGGGTCAAAAGTTCACAGGTCCTATAGAACTTGTAGAAGTACGCAAATAATGTTCATGGGGAGATAATTCTTGACTAGGGTTAAAAATAGATGTTAAAAATTAATTTTTATCTATATTAAGAATAACATGATCACATTACTCTTAATACTCGATTCGAGTTAAACATAGACATTGATAAGTGAGTTTTGTCTATATTAAGAATAACATGATTATGTTATTTAATAATGTGATAACAATATACTTAATATAGATTAGGAATTAGGGATTAGGTATTAGGGCATTAGTGCATAAGTTTTAGGGATTAGGTATTAGGTCATATGGTTTAGGATTAAGGGTGTATATAAGTTCTAATCGATCTATGCCACGTGAATCTAATTCTTATTATAAAGGATGTTAATTGGGACTAAATCGATTGGTAATATGGGAAAGTTTATGGTTTTTAATTTAGGGTATAGTGTTTAAGTTTTATGGTTTAGGCCTTAAGTTTTTATTTATATATGGTTTAGGGTGTACATAGGGCCCACTATGTTTTTGGGCTCAATTAACCCCCACATCATCATAGATTGAGCCAATTAGTCAATTAGGATAATGAGTAATGTGATATGGGCCAAATTAATTAATGTATATACCTAATTATTACTCTAAATGATGTTAATTAGTGCTAAATTGATTAGTTTTGGGGTTTAAAATATAGTGTACATAGGGTTTATGGTTTATGGTTTGGGTTTTATTACCTATAAGGTTTAGTGTTTAGGATACACACAGTCAATCGCAAAGATAATTGAGGAAAATTTGAATCACTTGGACTTATTTGTGACTATAGAATGTGTTTTTAGGTTATCATTATGCCCGATCTCATTGTGCAAGTTGAGTGAATTAGTCAAATGGGATATTCAGTCATGTGATTTAAGACAAATTGAGCCCTATGAAATTAAGTCTTAGTCTAAATGATTTAATTTGGGCTAAAATGATTGGTTCAAGGTTTAAGGAGTTTATATTTATGGTTTAGAGTTTACTGATTAGGCAATTTAGGGATTAGGACTTAGGGTATAGGTTTTAGGGTATAAAAGGTATAATTATGAAGGTAATTGGGGCAAATTTGAGATCTTTGAACCTAGATCTATGAGTAAATAATGTGATTCTGGGCTCAAATAAACCCCACATCATCATAGATTGAGCCAATTAAGTCAATTACAGTGATGAGCAATGTGATTTTGACCAAGTTAATCCATTTCAACCTAATTCTTACTATAAAGGTTGTTAATTGGGGCTAAATTGATTGGTTTAGGGTTTAGGATCTACAATTTAAAGGGTTTGGGGTTTAGGGATTATGGTTTAGGGTTTAAGGTAAACGGTACATGGTTCAGGGTTTATGGTATAGGATATAGGGTCAAATCAATAAGGTAAATGTAGAAAATTTGAATTGTTTATTCACCTATTTGTGACAATTTCCTTCATGTTTGAATATATGATAAAAGTAGGGTCAATTAAGACATGCATGTTGCATACATTATATAATTGATTAAGCCATAAATTTGGTATAGGGGCTTAATTTTGCCCAAAGCATGGCCCTAATTACACAAATTGACTAATTGGATGAATTCATGATAGAATCGAACTTAATTTTTCCCAAACTCATATATTGCTCTTGAAGGGGTTCAAATTGGTCTCAAATGCCTCCTCAAATAAATCGATAAATTATTTGGTTAATTATATATGACATCACATTAGGGTTAATTTCAATCCAAATCACATCATATATGATTTAAAATAGGTTCATGTGGCTCATTTTGACCCTAGTTAGGGATTAGGGATTAGGTGATGTAGGAGCATCAAAATATTATTCATTTGTTCATATGTAAATACATAAATTAGTACTTGGTCACGAGATAGGTCCATAGTTTTGTGGTTATAGAAATGTCTTGTAAAGGTTTATTGGGAGCTTAAGAGTGGTAAATATATGTTATCCACTTGTCAATATGTTTGTAAACATCAAAACTATGTTATTCATCTTTTAATTCCTAAGTTCAATGTAGTAATAGAGTTAATGTTAGTCTAAAGTCAGAAAATAAGGAGGATGAGTTAGGACTAAGATAAGTTTAGAAGGTTAATTATGAGTTGATATATTCAAAGCAAGAGAATATGAATGAAATAAAGTCATGAGAAAAGAATAAGAGGAAATTGCTCATAATTGTAAAATCATCAAAGACTTGTGCATCTATATAGTAGGAGAATTATAGGTTTTGGAATTGATAATGAATATTTGTAGTGGAGAAAAGCCAAAATGAATAGGACCTCTAGACTTATGTTCGTAGAATTGTAAAGATTGATCAAACAAAATAAGAGTATGATGGTTTGAAGAGCTTATCAATCCATGTAAATGAGTAAGATATTGTTATTTACTATATTTACTATTTATTTATTCTATTCAACAATAATTGAATGATTCATGATTAGTCTTAAAGTTTGTGCATAAAAGTCATCCTCATAGATTCAAAGATCTATGATAAATAATCTATCAAGATAAAAAAATTGAGTATTATTAGTCATTAATATTAGTTTCTTTGGGAGTCAAATGAGCCTAAAATGATTTTCTTATTTTGATTAGAATTATAGAGATGTCGAGTCTTGGGTAAAGTGTTTGGCAGAGTTCATTATAAAATGGTAAGATGAGTCTCTACCATGTATCGTTGAGTGTTTTATTCAAACTTGAATAATATTTGGTTAATTTATATCAATTTTCCAACCTTATGTGAGAAAGAGAATGCTATGAGATGATTACAAGATTTTATAGAATAAGAATTCTAATTAAAGTTCAATAGAAAGGGAAATTACTAAACTATAAAATCAACCTAGTAAGGAACATTACTGCATTAATAATAATTTTAAATAATATCTATCTCTTGGGATAAATCTTGAGTAGATCATTATTGTCATATGGTAAAGTTTGTAATAGTAAACCAAAATCAGAGTCGTAGAATTTTGATCAAAGGATGAATTGAAGATTTCAAATACTTGTAAGGAGTCCAATAGAATATCTAAAATATTAAATATTCATTCAAAGGCTCGATTTGGTCTATAAGGTGACTCTATAAGCTGTATTATAGCTCTATAGCTATCACATAAACTTTATTTGTATATCTTCTTTGTGTATAACAATTTATACACAAACCTGATTATAGGTTTATAACTATTGATTTGTATATTGTATAGGCAATAAGATAAATTATGAAGCAAGATTATGAATATATATTCTAGCCTGTTGCAAGATGCATTCTCAAACTCAAACTAGTTTATTGGGAAAATCAAGTTTTTTTTTGTGGAGGCCATGTATGCATTTAACATTAGGGAGAAGAGAAAGGACATCATATGAAGTTTTGTATTGATGTATTTTTAAGGAAAGGAGGGAACTTTGGAATGGTTGGATGGAAATACCAGAATGGCCCTATTCTGGTAAGTAATATTGTTTAACTTGAGTAATATATACTTGTCAAATAGATCAAAAATCTGAGACTGTTATAGAATTGTTTGAGAATTGGAATATAGAAAATCTTGGTGCACAAGCAAAGTTTGGAAACTATCATAGTATTACACAGTTTATAGATAAAAGAAAGATTAGCAATCACTAAATGGAAGATGTGTATTAAATGTAATAAGGAGTTTGAGGAGGTCCTAGTTGAAATAAATTTATAGAGAACCTATGTTTTATGAAATTTTGAATCTAATTTTGTAATTGATTATGGAATCCATCATTAGGGTATTAGTACATAGGGTTTAAGAATTAGGGCATTAGGGCATAAGTCTTAGAATTTTTGTTTTATGGTTTAGGGATTAGGGCATATGGTTTAAGTCTAAGGGTGTATATAAGATCTAATAACTTTATTCCATGCGAACCTAATTCTTACTACAAAGGATGTTAATTGGGGATAAATCTATTGGTAAATAGGGAAAGTTTATGGTTTATAATTTAGGGTATAGGTTTTAGGGCTTAGGGTTTATTTTATATATGGTTTAGGGTGTACATAGGGTCCACTATTTTTTTCGACTTAATTAGCCCCTACATCATCACAAATTGAGCTAATTAGTCAATTAAGACAATGAGTAATGTAATTTGGGCCAAATTAAGTAATGTATATGCCTAATTATTACTCTAAATGATGTTAATTAATGATAAATTAATTATTTTAGGGTTTAAAATATAGGGTATATGGTTTATGGTTTAGGTCTTTGGGTTTAAGACCTATAAGGTTTAGGGTTTAGGGTACACAAGGTCTAATCATAAAGATAATTGAGGATAATTTCAATTAATTGGACCTATTTGTGACTATAAAATGTGTTTTTGGGTTGTCATTATACCCCATGTCATCATTCAAATTGAGTGAATTAGCCAAATGGGGCAATTAGTCTATGATTTAGGCCAAACTAAACCCTGTAAACTTAATTCTTAGTCTAAATGATATTAACTTGGGATAAAATGATTAGTTCAAGGTTTGAAGAGTTTTTATTTATGGTTTAGATTTTAGGTATTATGAAATTTAGGGATTAGGGTTTAGAGTATAGGTTTTAGGGTATATAAGGTACAATCATGAAGGTAATTCAAAGAAATTTAAGATCCTTGAACCTAGATCTGTGAGTAAAGAATATGATTTTGGGCTCAATTATCCCCCACATCATCATAGATTGAAACAATTAAGTCAATTGTGTTAATGAGTGACATAATTTTGACCAAGTTGATCCTTGTGAACCTAATTCTTACTATATAAAGGATGTTAATTGGGGATAAATTGATTATTTTAGGGTTTAGGGCTTATAGATTAGGGTTTAAGGTAAATGGTACAAGGTTTAGGTTTTAAGGTAAATGGTACAAGGTTTAAGGTTAGATATATTGGATATAGGATCCAATCACTAAGGTAATTGAAGAAAATTTGAGATGTTTTTTCACCTATTTATGACAATTACCTTAATGTTAAGATTTCTGATAAAAGTAGGGTCAGTTAATCCATACATGTTGCATACATTATACAATTGATTGAGACATAATTTTGGATTAGTGTCTCAAGTTTTTCCAAATCACACCCCTAATTGCACAAATTAACTAATTGGATCAATTCCTGATAGAATTGAACTTAATTTTTCTCATAATCATATCTAACTCTTGAATGGTTTCAAATGGGATTCAAATTCCTCCTCCATTAAATCAATCAACCCTTTAGTTAATTATATATGACATGAAAATAGGGTTAATTTTGATTCAAATCACATCATATATGATTTAAAATAGGTTTATGTGGTTCATTTTGACCCTAATTACCTTCATAATTGAACTAATCAACTTCTTCATTTATTAGTTGATGACTTCAAGTTTATTGAGCTCAAAACCACATTCTATACATGTAAAACTTGTATATAAATAAATAATGTTTCTTTTCTTAAATCAAGCTAATGGAATTAGATCTGATCAACCCTAAATCACATTTTATAGTTATGTAATTAGGTTGAAAGGGCTCAAAATAGCCCTAGTTTACTTCAGATGCACAACTAGATTGGTACTCCAAAGTCTAAGTTTTGGCCATAGATTTAAAAATGCATTTTATAACATCTCATGATAAAATCAGTTATATCATAAAATATATAATGAGTTACACGTTAAAAACAAGTAATTATAAGTATTCAAGTTAAAATATTAAAATGCTTATAATTTTTTTGAAGTCTAATATGATACCACAACACCTTAATTCACTATCCAAAGTTAGGGACCTTTTCTGTATCACATGAAATAACACCACTATTAGGGAGCTCAAGAATATATAAGAACATTTATGTAATTTGAGCTCAAGAGCAAATTTACATTTTTAGGTGTTATGAAGATTTAATGCTATCGCATTATTAACTAACGTGATTGCATTACTAACATGGTTAAAAACACAACCATGTTATTAACGCGATAGTGCTATTTGAATTTAAATTTAAACACCAAGCCTTTTGGCTTAGGAACGGCTTATATTCTTGAGCCAAAGGCTTAGACATGTCAATCTATAACCAAGTCCAAGAGTATTGATAAAAAACAACAAAATTAAAATTTGATCACAAAATATACTACGAATTTTAATAATAAAATTCAAAAACTTAATACCATCGTAATAAACAAACTCTCCTCTTTTCAAAAATATGATTTTTATAATGTTTGGACTAATTTAAGGTTTTAAACTAAGTTGATTTCTAACTATACTTTTTTTAGGCCACTACATGCTGCAAACATTCATGTCTATGCATGTTTATGTATTTTGTTTTTCGTTGATCCAAATGCAAAACAAGTTACATAGTCAAAAACTAGGTCTAATTATACAAACATTCAAAAAAAATTGATTTTCATTTTTTTGAGGTAGTTAGGCATACTGCATGGGTAGATATCCAATTTTTTGTTAGTTTTCAGGATCTATTTAGTTGCAAAATTTATGAAAAAATATTCATTAAAAAAATAGAGGTCACAAACTAGAAGATCTTATCTAAATGTTCACCAAATGGTTTCAAAAAATATTAAACGCTGCTAAAAAATGGTGTGTTTCATGGTCGTCTATCTACTTTTTAAAAAAAAAAAAAAAAAAAAAATAGTTCATCTTCAAATTTTAGAGGTTTGACTTAGTTATACTTAATCATTTTTTTAAAAATTAGTGTTTTGAAAACTAGACTCAAAATGATACATTTCATGTTCTTACACCATCTTCAAATTTGAAATGTAGATATCTCAAATTATCTACAGAAGTTCAAATTTTTAAAATTTCAAAAAAATCATGTTCATAAATAAACCTTTTTTTGTCCCCCAACTTTATGCACTTCCCTGAAAATTAAATTAGTCTTCTAAATAAATATGACATAACTATAATAAAACCATACAAAGTTGGATAGTTGTTAAAAATATAAAAAATCCCAAATAAACTTCAAAAGACTTAATCTTATAAGTAAATCTCACTTAACTATTGTGAAGTCGTGAATCTTTCCAAATAATAGAAAGTTTCATCCACATGGAAAACAATAAGACTGACCCATCTGATATTCATCTATTTTTGGAATATTACACTCGCTCTGTTACCAAATCTTAAATTTGAATAGAGTCACACAAAAATCATAGGAAATTTATTCATTCGATGACCTAAACACTTATAGGTTTTATCTCATAAAAATAAGAAGATTGCATTATAACAAATTTCTCAATCTCATATTCTAACATATCTTTACGATCGCTCTATAACAATGAATTTCCTATATTAATGTATTATTAGAACAACGTACTTATATTACAAACTAGTATAGGTATATGTCGTAGATCTTTATTCTTTCACATAAGATAATAATTAAATACAAACATATAGTCTAACTCAAATGTGACTACTAAAAGTATAATTCCCTGACAAAAGAGTTCTCAGCGTGTAGAAATTGTCATAGTTATGACTTGTGAACACAACGAAAACAGGAATTAGCGCCTAAATGAAAGTTGAAATTAGAGCTAGAACGAATTATTTTGTGCAATCAACTGATGTGCACACAAGCAACAAAAAAAGACTTTTATATGCAAAGTCTCTCTCAAATGAACATTTTTGCACTGTCAAGTTAGCGAAAGTTAAATGGACGTTGAAAATATTGTATGGCATCACACATCAATAAATTTGTCTGTGTTGCTTAAGATACCCCATTTGGATCATTGAAAAGGTGGTCACTTAACGAATATGAGTAAAATCTCGTGATAACCCTGTTTTGTTAGTTAAAAAATCTAAACTGACATAATTTATGTAAATTTGTCAGAGCAATTAAGAAATTTTAATAGGTTTTGGTGTTGAGATTTAGTAGTGGGACTTGAGTGATTTCTCAACCTCCATCTAAATTTAATACTTACCAAAGTTCAAGAGAACAATTATCCTTATATTTATATAATCGGTTAAATATGGAGAATTCGTCCTAATAAAATTGAAAAAAATCTCACTAAATCAGACTTTGATCTTCATATATTAAAAATAAATAAAAAAATATTAATAATACTAAATCAAAATATTCACTTTCATAATAAAAATTGTGAAATAGGAGGATCCTCCAAATTTCACCTTACAATGCTTATTTGTCTTAAAACTTGTAGGTCTGAGAATTTTGTTAAACAACAACGTAATCAACCAACATGTAGTAGCATTACACAATATATTCCAAACTCATAGCCACAACTAAATCTATATAAATAAATACAATAGGAAGCATCCCAACAGTTTGTCAGAGTAGACCTTGTCTGAACAACAAATGCATCTTTTCATTCCCTTTCACCATGGTCGCAAAAGGTTCGATGTCTTAAACTGTCATCTTTTTTTAATATAATAGAATGATATGAGATGCTAACTATCTTGGTCATAAAAAAAATCATTGATTAAATCCACCATATCCTCCAACAACAACAAAAGAATTTTAAAATTTTGAATAAAAAATTAACTCCACATCCAAGATAAAGCGGCCAAATCAAAACATACATTATAAGCATTAAAATAAATATTAAATTAAAATTGAACTGTACCCTTCAATTTTATTGATTTTTTTCCAATAGTCACAACAATTCAATGCATTTATATAATTTTTTATTCTTGATGTCTTTACTCCAAGTAAATTTTATATATTAAAATTGATTTATAATTTTGAACATAATTTTTTCTTGATAATAAATTATAGATAGTGTTTTGAAATATATTGAATCGAATATATTACACACAGTTGTCATCCAAAAATCATTTAATCATTTTCATAAACCGTAAAAGTTCAAAATTCTTAATAATATAAACCTCCTTCTTTAAAAACCATTTATACTGGGCTTCTACAACTAAAGTCACACTAAATCAATATTTCATCGAAAATATCAAAAGAGAACCTTTATCAAATCCCTTTTTCATTATGCTTTGATCTTGGGTGGTGTGTTTACTATTATTGGATGTGTAGGTGTCTAAACATGCACATCTAAATTTTAAGTCATTTCACTTTGGCGGCTTCTCAATCATCGATTTTTTAGGGTATCTAGACATGATCATTTTTTTTTTCATTTTAAAGAAACATCTATTGATATAATAAATTATCAAAAAAATAAAAATAAAATAAAAAAATATTTGGAGTGTTGGATTTAAGTGGAGGTGACTGTTAATGGTTGGAAAAATTACATATTTAATGTGGTTATGTAAATAATTTTTGTTATTTTTGCAAGCACATCACTATGTGAAAAAGGCTTCTCAAAACTAAACATGATAAAAATGATAAGAAATATATATTTTTTTTTCGACACATTAAATATGTTAATATATATCTTATATTTTAAATAAAGTAGATTGAAATTTTATTTAATCAAAAGGGTTGTAGTCCAAGTGGTGAGGATGATGGTTGCTTATATTTATCCACCAAATTATAAATCCCTCTAGATTCTTAACATGGAGATTCATGTTTTGAGTGATTTTGATGGTGTGGATACCTCTTATTTGTGGCTGCTTAGTCAAAAAAGCTCACTGATTTATATATATCCTTACTCAATATTGCAAATCTGCTATATATTTATTTCTAAAATATAAACAGAGATATCTGACATTCTATGTAATTCAGTGATTCCATATAATACTTTTAAACATAAAATTATATATATATATATATATATATATATATATATATATATATATATATATATATATATATATATATATTCACAGTTAGATGAAACTAGTTAATGGAGACATATGCATGCCCTGGTCGAACTCATTCATGCACCCCTTAACATCTATTTTTAAATATTTAAATCCTTCATGCGGGTTGTCCTGTACGTTTTACTTGTCAGTTTGGAGGAAAATTAATTAAAGAGTCAGTGATTTATACAAAGCTAGCTTACGCCTGTTCATATCTAACACTTATCAAGATCACATCTATTATTCATCTACACATTGTGAGGAATTGCCATAAAGCTCCCAAATTTGAAACCCCTCAAAGGAGCACGTCTTGAACAAAGTCTAAATACCATTTTCAAAACATGTCCCCACTATGTGTCTAAAACTGAAAGCTGGTGTGTGTGGAGAACATGTTTCCATAACATGCCCCCACTATATGTCTGACACTGGAAACTAGTGTATTTGTGGAAAACATGTTTTCAAAACATTCCCCCACTTTAATTTTGATATGGTTAACTATGAAAAATGTGAAATCCATGCCTCGGTGGTATTCCTTCACTAATATATCCCCATTTTGAGGAGAGGGGAGGTAGAAAACGGTAGTCACCTTACCTGAAAATGATAAGATATATATATATATATATATATATATATATATAAATATATAATACAGAAAAACATATAAAAATTGAAAGTCTCTTGTATTAAAGAAACAAATTTATTTATTTAATGATATAAATTTTAAATAATTTAAAAAAAAAAGTAAATATAAATATATTTTTTATTATTAAAATAAAATATTCATAAAATGTTAAATCCTATTTTATTTTTATTTTTTTTTAATTAATGTTTTTTGGGGAATAGAGAAGATTTAGATTCGTCACTGTATTTATATAATAAAAATAAAATATTCACCTGAAGTGTTCAGTTCGATTGGTGATGGTAAAGATGATAGTTGCTTATCCCCAGAATATGAATTCTTTTAACTATCCATCACGAAAAGTCAAATAGGATATGCACAATATATATAGAGTGGAAAATATAAAATTACCAGTATACTTATATATACTTTCTTTAAAATTAATTTTATTTAAAAATTAGGGAGGCAGTTTAGATGAGAGATAAAATATTAAATTGAGAATATACTTATATGTACTTTATTTTATACGTTCTTTAAAATTAGTTTTATTGGGAAATTAGGGGGCGCAGTTTAGATGAGTACAACCCAGGGGCATTGTGATGCGTTCACTGATTTTTAAAAGGTAAGATTGTTCTTTTACAATACTGCAGTTTATCCGATTTGTGATAGGTTCTTTATAGGTTTTCGTGTATGTTATGGCAGACAAAAATCTGCTTTTAAGATATAGGAATAATAATATTTCCTGCCACGCTTAATCAAAGGATGGGAGACTGTAGCAGCATATCTTTAAAAAAGCGTTAGAACATTCATACAGCAAGATACAGATGGGCCAGCGGTGGTCGCAAATCGATGGTTAAAAGAGTAGGTTATGGGCCTCTCCACTAAGGGTGAGTCGCCTGAAAGCAGCTACACCAACAGAAAAGCGAAAAGAAAAGAATATTTGAGCTGGAGACCTCAAATTACGCAGGATTTCATATCCGCAATCCTCCCCGCAAAAGTTGTCTGTGCATTCAAATGCCAAACCTGATGAGTGCTTTACAAAAATAAAAAATCACAGAGTTTACAGGTAAAATTCACTGGTGCGCATAATCAAAGTTTTGAGCAATAGCAACTGAAGATATTTACAGTGAGTTTGACAGGTTGAGCAACTTACCAGAAAGCTTTTTGATCTCCAACATCCTCTCCCGCCTTCCCCTTACAGATGCCGTACGCTCCTCCCTCTTCGCCCGAAAATAGCGATACCTTTGGACCAAAATTCCCCATCTTCATTTCTCTCATGACTTAATCAGGGACGGGATATCCATCCAAAACACGATGGAGCATATTCTTACCCAGCACGATGCCCCACTCGAGAGTCTTCGGTTTTGTTTTTAAGAGCCGATTATGTTCACGACACCTGACATTCACCGATGCATTCACTATGCAGCAAAGCTGTGAAATGGATGCCTCTTCAAGTTTATTCACCAATTCATCTACCTTTAAATTTATTTTCTTGCTCCACTCTCCTAGGCTTGAAACTCGCACGCGTCACAATTCCGGAAATCCCGACTCCCTCTGAAAATTTCTCCTTGCTGAGAACTTGTTGTTTATGTCAGATTTCTAATTTAACCGACCACGGGCTCCAGAGACCCGTAGAGTTATGTCCGCTTCTTCAGAAATTGGTACTCGTAAGATGTTGGCAGTTAACACATTTGAAAATCCAGGCTCCGCAATTGTTGCAACTCAAAATAAGGAACTGTATCAGTTTAGCTAAATTACAGATAGGTTCTTATAGTTCGGTTGTGATCAAACTTATGGATTGCAAAAAATTATCTAGATTGCAGCTAAAATCTTGTGTGTTTCTAAAGGAGGTTGGATCAATCATACCGTTATCTGGGTCCTCGTGGCAAATGACTTTCCCCTTTGCAGATGTCTTGATAAAAAACCAGAGCACTAAACATAAAGCTTACAAATTTCATATGTAGCATTGCGAGTGGTTATATGATGTTTATATTCATATCATGTCAATAGTAATTGTGATGCTTTGTAATTTTCACTTATATAGTGGTGGCATTCATATAAACAATTTGGTTAATAATTATTGTCATATTAATCTTCATTTAGCATTGCTGTTCTCTAATTTATTATGATATCGCAAGATTTTTTTTGGCATCATAGATTGCACCAATTTCTTCAAATAATTGTGCAATCGTCTTTAGGAAGTAAAAATATATTGGTGAGGTTCTTAAAAAAACATACACGGATATGATTTTGTATACTGTATCAAAGATAAAGATTTATAAAATTTATCTTCAAATCAAATGGATAGAGTTTTGGGAAATTTTTTTAAAGATTTCAATGTTACTATAGTATATATTTTTATTTTGAGAATGAGTTCATCTAATTTCAAAGCTACATCAATGTTAATTAGTTTACAGTTTGTAAGTTGTATTGGTACAATTCAAAGTTTGTTCACAACATTTTTACATAAAGATATATCATCATATTCCTCAAATATATTGTATTTGTTATATTTTTTTAATCAAATCTAGAAAAAGAGGATCATTTTATATTTAAATGTTTTTTTAATTATGAGATCATATGATGAATCTTTTACCTCTTTAAAGAATCGTGTAACTCTTTTCAAACCTTCATAGTTTATAAAGACCAAAGATGTTTAGCCCTTTTATTTCGAGAGATATTTTGTCTTCGTTAATATTTGTCCAAAAACATTATTTATACATTACTATGCATTAAGACGAATGATTTTTTATTCAAAATTGAATAGGAAGTGACCTCATGACATGATTATAAATATAGTGATATCACTAAGACATCAAAAAACATAATTTATTTTCACATATTTTCTTAAATAAAAATTATTTTTAATTTTTAAGTTTACATAAGTTATACTTACACTACTTATGAACAAGTTTTAGACTTTCCTAAATATTAATATCATTATTTTATCTTATCTTACACTATTTTAAAGCTAAGAAAATAAATTTATCACTAAATTATATGTTAGTGTGCCCAATTATCCATTATCTATTTTATTAAAAATTATCAAGTACTTGGGGGACTCTAGGCTTAGGGTAAATTTAGGGTTAGGTTTTCTTATTTAGAGTTTAAATGTATGGGTTGGGTACATTTATATGATAATAGGAAAGCATCAATGTGAGCGTCAATAAATTTGAACATTTACTTGTAAAAACAAGGCTAGATAATGACAAGTCCCTACCACTACTTTTTTGGTTTGTTAGATATGCCATGGCACTAGGTTTGCCCAACAATATGACCATAAAGATGAGACCGTCAAGGTTCTCTTTATTCATGTCATATTTAATTTAAATTTGACATGTTCTAAAGCATATAAAATATGATCATAGGGACTTCATGCTTGCTTATTAAGTTAGAAAAGGATGTGGTATTAGGTAAAGGTTAAATTTGATGGTTTTATGAGTGTATTTCAAAAAATTAAATATAAAATTACGGTAAATTTTAAGATTTCTTATTAGAAATATCATTGAATTTTGTTATAAAATTTATAGATAAATGTTTCGTAGTCATGGAGAATTTTTAAAGTGTGGTGGTGAATCCATTGGGAAGAGGGTTGAAAAGGGCAGAATAAATAGTTTTTTATTTATCCTTACAGTCATTCGATTGCATAATGTGAACAAATGTCAACCATCATTGACCGATTACATTAAACAACTGAATGGTAAAAGAAACTAAATGGTAAAAAAATGCAACCAAATCGCAGAAACTATCATTCGATTACAGAATACAACTGATTGTCAAAGACTACTGCCTGATGGCATTATGAAACCATATAATAAAGGCTATCGACTGGTTAAATTATGAAACTGAATGGTAGGATTTTTCATTTGGTTGCATCATGCAGTCATTTGACACCATTTTCCAGTCAATTACATTATACAACCGGATGATAGTTTCTACTAGTCGATTACATAATAAAACTAAATGATAACCACCAATGGTTGCATGGATGGTGCAATGGTTTAGTTGATTAGATGATGCAATTGAATAGTTAAGACATTATTTGGTTGCATATGCAACTGGCTGCCTTGGTTCCTGGATGTTGCCTTCTCCACCACTTATAAATATGCCATTTGCCCTTATTTTTGCACTCTTACAAAGTCATTTTCTCATTCTCTCTCATGTTTTCAACATCAATTCACCTATGACTTCGGTAGGCTACAACAACATGGATTCTACACGTAAATAAGTTTTCAATAATTTATTATGCCTAGATATTTTGAAACCACTACAATATCCAGACACATACAATGATTAGATTTCCAAGTGTACTTTCAGGGGCCTGACACAGTATGAAACTGACACAAGATTGTTGAATCTTTAATGTCTTTCTATGAAAATGTTGAGATAAGGTTTAATCTCAGCGTGAACTCAAAATTAATCTCGTTTGGTGCCTCACCTAATGATATCCATAATTTGACAAAGCTTCCACACCATAATGCCAACCCTATGACCACATAAGTGACGTTGATTGATGACAATAAAAAATATTGGGAGTCTACTTATAACTTGTATATCGGTCCAAACAGTATGTATATCATTATTACTCAAATTTAAAATTCAATGTTTTGTAATTTGTCATTAGTTTTCACTAATTACATGTTTTTTTTACTTTCATTGCAAATAGTTGGATTAAAAGAGGCCTCCAAGTCGACAATATATCAGACCCATTTCTAAAAGCCATGGTTCAATTTTTACTTGGAAGAATAGTCTTACACAAAAGACTAGGAGACATTCTATTTTGGGTTTTGTTTACATTTTTCTTACTCTTTCAATTTTAAAATATGTATATTCTACATTTATTTCCACTAAGATTAGATTAAAATTGAATTATGCTTATTGCAATCATAGTTATACACTTTCATTTTCCAATTTTATTCTAACCTTGCGCTATGAGGCCTTGTATGACCTTTAGAAAATATCAATTTTAACTATGCTTCATCCAAAAATGAGCACCAATTCTTTGTCTGTCGATGATCAGGAGGTTAGTTTAGAATTCAAATGACTCACTTGAATGGTTTAATATATAAATTCTTAAAAATTTAAAACTTGATATTTCTTTGCTTATTACATTTAATACTTCATGCATTTAGCATGCGAAGACAAGTTTCTTTAAAAGGGCATCGTGCTACTGAAGGCTTTGGAGTTTTGAGTCTGTAGAATCATCCTTTCATTCATATAACATTTTGAAACATCTAAGGATTTCTTTTAAATCATCTCCACATGTAGGTTTTCATACTTTCAAATTTTAATGATAAATGATGCACCATGAAAATTTATTTTTTCTATTATTTTATTTATTTATTTGATTTTTGCAATTGACTTTGAATCTGTTGACCTTGAAGTTGAAGGAGCTCAACAAACTCCAAAATTTCATGTGCCACAATCTTCTCGACCTTTTGTTCAAGGTTTTTTACATTCCATCTTTTAGTTTTTGAATTGAAGTTTCTTAAATTAAAGATTTTATTGATCAAGTGATTGCCTCTTGTAGTTGAAACCATCACCATGACTCTAAATATGACACATAGATTTTAGGACATACTCTCTTTAACTATAAATACTAAATATTAAATTTCAAATTAGAATTATGTTTTGTTTTTAAATTTTCCCTTTTTGACTATAATTTCTTTTTTCAAAGCATCCTCAATTTGTGAGTAAATGTATGCGACCACCATCACCACCAAACCCAATTCATACAAGATGGAAAATATTTCATTTCTAGCACAGAGGAGAAGAACCCTGTAATTGTTAGGTTTCAACTTCCCTAATTTCTCTCTCAGAGGTGTGTCCAGCATGCAAGGATTAACATGTTTATAACATATTGATATTGATGAGTAATATTTGGGAATTGAAAGTGGAGACTTCACTTTTAGTACTTTTGATCCCAATGATTTTAATCAAGTTCCAAGTGTACATGCTTAGGAAGAACTTTTTACCTCTTCACCCCCTAGCCCACCAACTATAAACCATATCAAGTTTTCAGAGGATGATATGACTAATTTTCTATTGAATATTTTATTGTCAGAAAGTATAATTTCAAATCTTAAGGAGGGTGTTCTAGATGAGTTAAATAACGTAAGAGTTTGGGAATCTTGGACAAAATCATTTATAAAATAAATAAAATCCCGTTATCACAACTACACCCAGAGAGTCAATCTATTTTCATTAGCTCAACATGAACGCACAAAGATTAACGTGTTATCAATCAATAAAAATATAAGTCAATTTCAGTTTCTAATGATTAAAATGAAAATATGATGAGTATTATGTTAAATAGGTTAGATAATTTAAATGAGGAAGCCCAAACATACTTTAATAAATGGGTAAGAGACATAAATCTTATCATGGTTGCAAATGCAAAGAAGGAAAAAGTTTTGGTAACCTACCATCATTTTTAGCAAATATTTTATAGTTATTGTAGTTTTTATTTTATTTAATTTCATTTTTAATTATAGGCAAAATATAAAAACTCAAAAAAATAATCCCAGGTTCTCAATGTGCATTTGAAAAATATATGAAAAAATTTATATATTGCCATTACATTCAAAGAAAAGCTTGTTTTGTTAAATAAATAAAACAACATGCTCAAGAAAATAATTAAGGAGCATGAAATGGACACTAATATTTTATTGAAGTAGAAAATAGATAGAGATCCAAGTCTTCTTTCAATAGGAGATGCACCGAATGAAAAAAGAGAAAATATTATTAATATTAATTATGTTGTAGAGGATATTTAAATGTTGGGCATATTATAGGATGAAATAGAGAAAGGGGAGGCAAGGATTTCAAAGAATGGCAGTGATAAAGTGGATGATGGGTCTTTTAAAAAAATGATATTTTATAATGTGTAAACTATTTATTATGTTTCAAAAGATAATGTTATATTTTAAACAATAATTTGAAATGATAATAATAAGTTTCAATTTTCAAACAACAGTTTATTATGTTTTAAATACTATTTTTTTACTAAGTTGTGGTTCATTTTACATCTTACATGCATTGAATTGACTATACTAGTGTTGTATATTTTAAGTTGATGTAGTTCAAACAACATGGTGATGTGGATTGCAATTATTTTTACCTATAAATTTGGATTGAGCATCAATTTAAATGTGATGTGATTTCATCATGTTCAATTATTAACAGGGTTGTAGACAATGAAAAATCTTTTGTTATGCATTTGATCATTCAATTTAGTTATGACTCAATTTTTCTTGAGAAGTGAACATGTTGTGTTTGTATGAAATTATTATGGATGTGGAGCCCATGAAATATTTATGGTTTACTTCTTTAGTCAATGAAAAGTTTATTAATCTTTTTGACATAAATTGGGTAAAATGTTTGTCTCTAATTTGAACTCAGTTTTGATTATTTTTTTTGCACGATGATTTAATCCAATTCAATGATGAAAGTATTTCTTGGGTTGTTATTCTACACTTGAATATTGATGAATTTAAATTATTAATATGCATCTATAATGATGTATGGGTTCAATAAGATGTTTTTTATTCTCAATTAGGTCATGTTTTTAATAGGTTTGTAGACTTTTTTTCCTTGGTATTTAAATTCAATAGTCATAATTTTAAGCTATAATTTAAGGTACAAACTATTAATATTGTGTTATAATATCAAACTTATGTTTTCTCAAAAGTAATAAAAATATATATTTAACAATGCCATTTTAAAATAATACAAACAAAATTCAACCCATTTGATGAACCAATTACATAATAGGGAAAGTTGTATGGTCAATGGTTTAAGGTCTGGAAAACAACTATTAAGTAAATGACAATGCTATCAACATTTTTTATGAATTAAATATTTGAAATGTTTTACAATATAAAAAGTGATGTGAAATTGGATTTTAGAGAAATATATGAAATTATATTTAAAAAAATGATAATTGCAATAAATATTAAACTAAAACTCGGGTAGTTAAAACAATCCTCGACAAACTTGCTCATCAAAAGTGACATTTATATCTTTCATATCAGTGCCATATTCACTGTCAATATTTACATCCTCTATATTGGTCATTGTATTATTGACATCTCTTCTTTTAGTTAGAGAACTCTATGTTGCCAGAGCTCTTTCATAAAGAAATATGTCCACAACATAATGTGAAACATACAATCTCAAATAGGTCTCTAGATTTTTATCTAATATATTTCAAAGTTTTAACTTAATGAAATAGAATGCAATAAATACTGTTTCATCTTCCAATGAGCTCAAAATCATTATTTTATAAAGTTCACATAATCATAAATATTCACTAGTATTTTCTTATAGGATGCTACTTGGATAATATTTTTCTATAGCCATGTAATTACACCATTTTTTGTTGGTTTGCTTAAACACCAATATTGATCAACCATTGCAATTCTGAAATGTGTGGACTAACATGTTAGTAAATCCTTTTGATTTATAAAATGTGTTTAATTTCAACTCTATTGACCTTTACAGATTTACAAAAATGTTTAACAAGAGAAACCTTGTATTTTTGAAATAAATTGCTCATCAGTTGTTGACTTATTTCACTATTTAAAAATATAGGCTTCACAATTGCCATGGCCTCCAATAAATCATGCCTTTCAAAATGATATCTGATCATAGTAGATAAATTTTATGAAATTCTACTCAATTTCGTCCATGTTTCAGACATAACATTATCATATAGAAGACATGTTATAGGCACTTCTTCAGTTTCAACTCCCACAAGATCAAGTATTTCATAAAATGTGTACATTTGTATCTCCTTCCCATTAATAATGACACAAATATTATCATTGATATTCAATTTCAAATAGATTTTAGGATTCTTATAATCTATCAAAATTTGTCAACTCCTAAAAATAGTCCTTGAAAATTTTCATTCGACGTGTATAATATATCTAGAGATTGACATACTCTTTTTATCAATCGTATGAAGTCAAAAATATATATGGATCATTTATATGGAACTCTCCTTAGCATATTCATTAAATAATTAATTTTCATTAATATTGGAAGAATTTTGCATAATGTTAGTAATGTTTCTAAATCTGTTAAACAGTGCAACAAATATTTTACCTTGTCAAATTCCCTATGGTATTTAGACATAAAACCTATTAATGATGGATATTATTCAAAAATTATGATGTAGGTTCACGTATATAAATTCATATTATATCATCTTTTATTATTTTTTTTTTGTCATCAGTCACTTCTATTTCAAAGTTTTAGAACTTCAAAAATCTTTTTGGACTCGTTGACATATAAACATGTAAGTCACGAATGAGCTCTTTCACTTTTGTGACATTAACAAATGTGCAAATAATTTTGTATGCAAGATTCATTCTATGATCCATGCAATGAACCAAAATCATATATGGGGTAACTATAGTTTAAAGTCAAACACAGATCATTTCTATGCCCCTGCATTATTGATGCACCATCAACCCTAGCACATACTAACCTGGTAGCTATTGCATAATCACCCATCCCAACTTTATCTCTCAAATTAGATACAACCAATTTGTGAAGGTTTTCAACATTACAATTTCTACTATTTTATGAATAACTAATATATGAGGTTGCCTTTAATAATTATCATAAGTATAAACATGCATGCAAACCCATGATGTGTTGTCAATTGTTGTGACCTCATGAAAGGACAATGAGATAAATAATAAATTTTAAACTTTTTCTTTCAAATCCTTCTTCTCAACCTTTACTAAATATTTTGTCATTTCCTAAGCATTTCTATCCGACTGATGTGATTATGGAATATCAATAAATCCATTATGTTGAAATAAAATTTTATAATCTAAAAAATCAGAAATAGGTCTACCCTTTTTTAAAATGTGGTATGCAATAGATAAATTTATATATTTTTCCTTGAGGTTGGACTGCATAACTTTTCTAAATTGAAATTTTATTGTTCCTCCTTAACAAGATGTTTTTTAACATTTTTTTATCATTTTCATACTCATGTACATAACTTACATGCATTCATTTTTTTACATCTTTCCATCTATGTGTTCTTGTTATCTGTCCATCTATGTGCTTCATTAACACATATATTTTTTTATAATATTTTTCACTTGTGTCTAACTTAAATTGGATTATTTGTTCCTTTCTTAGTTTCTAACTACATATTGTACATTTGCATTCTATTGGAGTATCATAACTATTTTTAGGTTCTACAGGGTCAATGAAGGGAAAGTTTGATGCCCAATCAACTTTAAAATACCTTCTAGTTGTCCATCTACTTCTCTTCTTTTACAAATATTTTTGAGTAGAATTTTCAACTAAACTTGGTGATTAATGAGAACAATACATTTCTTCTAGTAGTTAACATTCATCATCATTGTCATAAAAAACCAGAAGAGTATCTTTGAGTTGTGGTATTTCATCATCAATAAAATCTTTAGGGGGTGACATGTTATTATGATTAATTATTTCTTATGAAATACAATCATTGTTAGTGGAGATTTATACATGTAAAAGGTTTTTGATGTTATTCTTGATAAACAAAATCAAATTTACTACAAATTAAAAAAAATTAACAAGTCCCTATATTTTGAGTGCATGGTGGTTGAATAGAATTTTTTATTGGGTCTCTAAAATAAAATAATATGCTAAATCCCACTTATAATTGACATGTCCTTTTAGCATTAGCACTGGATGCCATGATGAGGGATATAGATGGATGATTCTAGAATAATGCAACTGAATGGTTTCCTGAGGAATACCACTAGTCAAACACAACTAGATTACAACTATTCAGTTTTAGTAAAGATGTTTCCATTCAATTGCAGTATGGATGCTACCATTTGGCTACAACAAGGATGTTATTGTTTCATTGGTGTACGGATGCACCTATTAGGTTATAGTAGAGATGCGATTGGTTGATAAAAATGGAAATGCAACCATTTGGTTACAATCAATCGGTGGTGTTATAGTTTTAACCAGTTAGTGTGACCACAGTGCAACCATTTAGTTTTGCCAAATTTTTTATGTCTTCTTATTTTATTACTTATTTGTCATCAGATAGTTACCTTTGTTTAAAGTAGAATTTGATGGTTACCCATGGCATTGTATTTAATTTCTATATAAGGTGAATTGGTTGGTTATCAATGAAATTATTATAAAAGTTTGGTGAGTTAACCCCAAAAATACCTTACATTCCAAATTTTTAGGCAACTTGAACCTATTTAGTGGCCCTAAAAAATTTCCAAAACCAAATTTCAAAAAAATAATATTCATGAATTAACGATCAATAGTCGTGGGAGAGTGTAATAGTGTAAAATATTAATAAAAATTTCAACATTAAATTTGATGTCCATATAACCATTATATGGTAGTTTTTACCTTAATTGGATGGCATTGTGAATAGTTTTTTAAAAAATGCTTAAAATATAGTGTAAATTTAGGGTTGGCAGTGGAGTGTAATAGCGTGAGATGTCAATAAAATCATTGAATTTAAGATTTATTTTTACCATCATATGGTGGTTTTACCATAAATTTGATGTTTATTTTAAACTAATATGAGATTTTGATTCTTGTTATCTGGGGCACAAGGAAGAGTTTGGATCCCATCTTTGGGCATTATCTGGAGTTTGGAGCCCCCCTCCTCCACCCTCTTTTTTACTATAAAGTAAATTTCCAAGTTTGATGTAGTGGTGTAACTAAATTAAATCCATATGTAACTAGTTAGCGATAAATTTGAAAAAAAATCTAATAAAATTCTTAATCACTATGATATGTGTAATTTACTAAATAAATTCTTCAAACTTGATATCGATTAAAATCTATGAGAAAAATAAATTTAAAATATTTTCACACTATTAGTAAATATATATTTAATCTTTGATATTTTGGTTTTTTAAATTAATTGCCTAACTTTTATTTAAAAATTAAATAGCCTTTGGTGAATAAGTATTATCAAGTTATAGATCACAAAATCCAAGTAGAAATTATATTTTAGTGTTACCCTCTATTAAAAATATTAATGGAGGAGGGAACAGAGCCCTCTAGAGTTCTAGTAATGTCAGTCATGTCTTAGGGTTTTCCCTTGTTATCATTCCACCACTATTTCATCTAGCTATGTTGTTTTTTCACCTTATCTTGAAAAGTATTTAATGGCATTTAGCTTGAAAATCTCTGCTTTGGGCAGTCAAATTTTATTTAATGGGATCCTCACAAGAGCCTCCATTGTTATATAAATCTTCCTCTCGAGGAAGCAATAATGGCATTGAAAAAAAATAGTTATGATTGCACCTAAGGTCTTTCACAAGGTAATGTATCCCCTTCTAAAAATAATCCTCCTAATTTTTTTTTAAATTTTTTTGAATTTGATAAAACATGTCAATAGATTGAATTTGATAACCATATTGGCTATTTTGAGGTAAATATCCCCATTGACTCTATATTAAAGAGTTATGTGTAAGCACAATGGTAGCCTCATGACATTAAACTCATTGAGTTGCAAAACTCGACCAAGGGTTTCTTCTTCTTTTGATTTAAAAACCCTAAACATTGTGCCACCATACACAAGAGTGGCTCTTGCTATGTTAGAATCTCACCTCTTGTTTTTTATCCCATGACCCAAGACTTCATCGTGCCAAACAAAGCTAAGATCAAGATATTATTTTCTATGGAGTTTTCCATATTACATATTCTAAGGGATTTTTAATCGCACTAATACTCAGTTGGACTAAAAATTAATGAATGTATGTAAGCCAAGTATTCGTGGTGTTAACATGATCAAAAGTTCAAAATAAATCAACTTAGAAACCATAGCTCATAGGATTGTCCTCAACTATACCAAGTCATTACCTTAACATAATTAGGCCTAATGACCTTAATTAGGTCAAAATTTGAAATACACATTGGAAAAACTGTAAAAGCTCCAAACTAGTGTATCAAGGATGTTTCCACACCTAACTTGCATCCAATGACTCAATTTAAAAAAAATCACTCATAGATCCTCCCTTGCTATCTTAGAGATACAAGGTTTCAAGTTTACATGAAACTCATATTTAAATAAATGTGCTTGTAAGGCTTTATGAGATCCAAAACCTTTTGAATCGTCTTCTATGCTTATTTGTCTAACTATTCCCAACTTTTTATGAAATTTCAAGGATTGAAATAGAAGTTATAGTCATCCAATGATGCAAAGTTAGTATTTTATACTTTTTTTCCTTCATCTTGTGCATCCATAAAATGATAGATTCAAAATAATCATGTTTTTGAAGGCTTATCCAAGTTTAGGATGTGTTAATTTAGGTCCTTATTCCTCTAACAAACCTGTCTTAAATTAGAAAATTTGATCTTTGAAGACTTATCAAGTCATTTAAAACCTTTAAATGAGTAAGAAAGATATATATGACCTTAAATAGACTTAGGAGTCTCCTATCCATGTATCAAATCTTTTAGAACCTATTAGACACATTAATTATTATAATTTAAGCAAACATTCATTCAAATATATTTGAAAATTCAAATAACAAGTATTGGAGGGAAAACACTCCAAGACCTCTAAATGACCTAAGACACACACTAAATGCCTCATTCAAGGCTTATTGACACCTATCAACCCTTCTAAGACTAATTATAAGACCATATATACAAATTTATAGGATGCTCCTGCATCAAGAGTTGTAGGATATGCATCATTGCCTTGGATGTCTTGTCATTATCCCTCATGAAACTGACATTTCTTGCCTTCAATGTGGTGGTAAAAGTCACATTGTACATATCCACTTGTCCAATTCATGCTTCCTATGACCTCATTAGATATTTTCATATCTTATGCAAGACTAAGTTTGATAGCAACTTGTTTAATCAATGAATTTCCCAAGTTATTAATTATTAGTTTGTTTATTCAGTGAATGAATAGGGTGGATAGTCCTCCATCATTATGAGTCAAGATAGACTTGAGCATTACTGCTACAATTTCATATGCACAAGCACTTTTTGAGGTATATATTCACTTGTAATTTTGAATTTCAGTTGAATACTTTTGGTTTAACAATTTTACTACATACATGGGCAAATATAACTTATATGGACAAATGTGTTGTGTATACAGGCCTATTATATGACATTTCATAGTCCAATTCAAATGACTACTATGGTATATCCTCATGTTTCTTCATCATTTGACATGCCTATTCGTGTAGTTGAACTTGGCAATGACCCAGTTGAGTGTCAACAATAAATTGATAAGGACCATGAAATTGTAGTAAGTGCAAGTTTAAATGATTTTTTATTATAGTTTAAAATGAGTTTCTTAACTTGGTTTCATGTATACTTGTTAATTTTATAATATTTTTTGTATTTGAACAGGTTCAGCTATAAGTGAGCTATGATCTTAATACCCACAATAGATCTTTGGATCAATCTAGGGCATTCGAGATATCTCCATCTATAAGCAACACATCCTAGGGAGAGTCTTCTTTGAGGAAGGTAGAGAGAGGGAGACTATTTGATGATTATGATGTTTTAGATGATGTAATTTTTTGTATGCCTAAATGACAATATACACATTTTTGGTATTGTACATGTATATATGATGTATTCACTTGATATTAGATACTATGTTGTTAGACATGATGTAATTTTTTGTATGCCTATTTGGAAATGAATGTGTTATTGACAGTGTATACCTATATATCGCATTCATACATGACATTCTTATTTTGTACATGTATTTAATAAAACTAATGAAGTAAGTCTTGTTTGAATCACTTGTGTTCATAGCATTATGAATGATTAGTTTTGAAGTATTCTTAAGGATTACAAATGTTATGAGACTGAAAATAACTTGTTAGGATAATGTTTCAAATAAAATTGGTATGACAGAGCCTACAATTATAAAGATTGACATTTATTATTCTTAAGAAGCTTTGTTTCTATAAGAATTCAAATGAAATAAGAAGTAAGAGCTGTTGAACTTATCCTATCATTAATTGAATATTATACTAGTGATTGTAACATAGAAACAAGTTTAGAAAGTTACAAACATTGTACTTGTGTTCAAAGTATTATGAATAATTGGTTTTGAAGTATTCTTAAGGATTATAAATGTTATGAGATTGAGAATAACTTGTTTGGATAATGTTGTAAATCAGATTGGTATTATAGAGCCTATAGTTAGAAAGATTAACATTTCTTGCTCTTAAAAAGATTTGTTTCTATAAGAATACAAATTAAATAAGAAGTAAGGGTTGCTGAACCTATCTTTTCATTAATTGAATCCTATATTGGTGATTGAATCAGTCTTAGATTGGTATTTGTTAGATAACTAGTCACGTATCTCAGTTCTGAGTCTTGTGCATGGAGTGGGATTAAGGGAAATAGACCCTTATAATAAATGAATAATATCAATGATTGCATTTGAATTATTTTTGTATGTTCATTGTCATCTACAGTTTCTTATAGGTCAAGAACTCTGAGATCTTAGTGGGATAAGCCTTATAAGGCAAAATCAAGGTAGAATATTATTTTTAACATGTAAATTTGTTTTGGACATAGTCTATATAGGAGGAATTAACTCAAGAAGGTTTATAAAAACTCAAGTACACAATTTTAAGCCCTTTTGACCTATACACAAACTGGTAAAATCAGACCTAGGATTTTAACCTGGAAGTGTAAAAATCTTGAAACCTAACCATTTAAAGTTCTTGGAAAGTTGTAATCTGATGTGTCTTCACAAGGTCTAAAATAATAAAGAATAATTAGAATGGTATGGATAAGATAAGTATGGATTTAAAGATTGAGCTTTGTCATAGGACTAATGGAGGCCTAATGGGTTTCTAAGAGTGTGAGAGCAAGGGTGTAGAGGGAGAGTTGGTCTAAGATTGAGCTAGTGAAGTAGGAAAACCCTAATAGGTTTTTAAATATGATTTTAGATTGTCTTGAATGTATTTAGATAACCCAAGATAAGGATATTTGTATTTCAACAGGGCTACTAAGAGAGTGAACCAATAAAAAGAGTTGTAGAAGAAAGGAAGAGAATTGATAGATGAAATTGTAAAGATTGTTGAAATAGAGTATAAAAAGGTCTAGAGGGAATTGTTATTAGTTTGAAGTAGTCTATTGGCATTCAATACCCTAAAGACCAATTAGGCCATTGTAGCATATAGGAGCCTATAACAAGTAAAGGATTGATTTTGTGAGGAATAAGGAAATGGGTGATTAAGTTGTAGGAGAGGGACTGTCAAAGGGTGTTTTGAAGGCTGATGAAGGAATTAGAGGTCAAATAAGCTATTATAACCATATTTTGCATTTTATAACCAAGGAGACCATTTTTAGGCCATGAGAAACAAGTACAAGAATTTGATAAGGGTTTAATTATTATGATTAATCTGCATAAATTCAATTGGGTAGGATGGTTCAAGAGCCTTGGTAAGAGAGTAAATAGATTATGAAGAGTCAATACATTGAAAAGAGGATACCTCTTAATAGGTGATGAAGTCTCTCCTTCCAATGGGAAGGGTTTTACACTAGTGAAAAATCTCATATCGGTCAAGGCAAGCTAGCATCATCTATAAGATAGTCAAGAAGCTCTTAAATATGCTCGTTAGGCCTTCAATTGTCTTATAAAGTGCCCAAGACTTATTCACACCATGGGGTAGACCCTATCTTATCTCCAATCCCTTTGAAACATCCCCAAACACCATCTCTTAAACCAAAAAAGTAGGAAAATAGACCTTGGGAGAGAGAACAAAGTATTTGATTGGTCTTAAGGGATCCTGATAGTAGATACACTTGAATGTATCACTTCACTCTCTTTAAACTTCAAACTCTTACTTTAAGCTGTTTAGGACCTATTCACTCTCCTTTCCCTTACAAGACCTTCTTGATTGAATAGATACAAAAGACCTTTTTAGTGTTGTATTTGGGTTAAAATTCAATTTTATGAATTGTCAGCAGGTATTTCAGATGTCTCATAGGTTTTCTACTATATAAAAACCAATTTCTTATTGGTTTAGAGTTCCTTTTTATCAAATAGTGACTCAACCCTACTTTTGTCAAGAAACCTAATTATTCCAATAGTAGATAAAAACGTAGATAATGGCTTATGTTCTTACAACAACACCTTAGTTAGGTCTGAATGATGTTTTTAGATGAGACTAAACTTTTACTTGGCATCTTTTGGCTCAAAATTGAGTAAGATAGGTCAATTTTACTATTCATTATCTAGAGGTACTCAGATTTATGAGTATTAGTGTGGATAATTGCTCAGTACATCATCCATACACCTTATTTTGACTCTAAAACACTTGGAATGGTTAACTAACCATATTCAATAGGCCTCCATATATACACACAAATATATGTATGCATTTTACATGTAATATTTTAAAATTTTATATAAACTAGTATATATATATATATATTTTAGATAAATTTATATATAGATACATATATGTATTTTATATGTAATACTTTTTAAGTTTATATAAATAAGTACACATATTTTAGATAAATTTATGCAAAAGACATCAAAGATAACAATTTTGAGGTTCTCCATTTTATCTATTTCACAAATTTAAAATCATATTGATGCATGAATGAATGCAAGATTTTAATAACATCAACGAGATCAAGGAGTCTATGGGACAGAGAGTTGAATTTTAATCCACTTCTTGACACAAGCCCTGCCCTATGACTATTTTAGAATTTCTAATCTCTTCTTGATGGTAACTCTTCTACTATGGATCTTGATTAGGAAACTTGTTGTACTATTTGACCTTTCCTTTTCAAACAAGTTGATTAAGTTGTCCACCCTCAAATTATTTTTGTAGTTGATACAAATGTCACTATATGTTGCACACTCCACAATTCAGTATCATTATGTCTCCACTACTCCCTTGTCACAAAATAAACATGTTCTTATTTCCCATTCTTCCTTGGATATTGTCCTCTACCGATTTCATACCTAAGATGATATGAACTGGTCCTTAACTATGCAATCAACATCTTTGTTTTTTATTTAATTTTTTCCCCTATGTATGTCTTTTTTCCATGCTCCCATGTGAGGTTAAACTTATTGATATAGTATTCTTTATTCCATCCTAGCTTCTTTGTGATGTAGGAGCATCACCTCCATCATTGTAAATATAGTATGAAATCTTGAATAGGTGTCAAAAGTTGTTTGGTGGGGTCATTTTAATATGTTTTAGATTTAATTTCATGTAATAATTCCAATGTAGGAAAGTCATTGAGATAAGAACCTACGTTGAGAAGAAGATGGAGTTAGCTTAGGAGGATAAAATCAAAAGCAAGAAAATAGGTACTAAGTAAAGTCATAAGACAATAAAAAAACATGAATGGTATGAGGAAGATAGACATACATGGTTCCAGTACATTCTTAAGAGGAATTCTTGAGAAAAATTGTGTAACATAATATTTGTAAATATCAGTGTTTATCAGTACATAAGGATGTTTTGAAGAATGTTTTCATGTATGGAAAGGAGCTTCAAGGAATAAAAGATGATTGAGCCCTGACTGGTTCAATGTGGACTCCTAGTTAGAATCTTACATCAGTTGATTATCCTCATGCATTAGTCAAGCTTGGAATTACACCACAATTAATTTTTTAAATATTTTAATGGTGATTATCAGTTCTATTATGATATTTGATAATCAATACAGTCAAGGTATGGATCCTTTGTTATGATCAGAAATATTCTTTTGATAATTAAGGCACATTTTCCATCTGGTTTGGAATATATTTTTTATTGAAAAGAAGAGAATTCAATTTGATATCTAGAATGATTGTAATTATATATGATCTTTAATACACACAGTTGTATGTAATAGATATTCAAGTCGACTATTGATGAAATTTGTGGGTTGCTATGAAGTAGTAATTAGAGTTAAAGTAAAATCAGAATTAAGGTACGTCTAGTAAAATTCCTATATATTGAGATTTAACAAATAAAAAATGTTGAAATTTTGATAGTAGAGGCATCTATGAATTAAAAATCCAACGATTCTATTTAGAGTTTCATTGGTTGGATATTGAGAAAGATATTGCCAAAACACAATCAGACAGTGCTAATGAATACACAAAATTAATAAATAATAATGATAGTCAATTAATGGTTTCTGGATCTATGCATTCAATAGAGAGTGATTTGTAGGAAGGAACTCGTAATAGAGCCCAAGTGTTGTTAATTCCATAGATGTTTTGTTCCATATATGTATTGTGTTTGTTGTTAATGCAAGGCAAGAATCTTGTTTCAAGAAATACAGTCAATGAATTTGCCTGCATAGAAAAAAATGTGTAAAGTTTTCTATGGTTGAAAGATGTGATAGAAAAAATTTGTGTGGGTGGTGAATGTTGGAGGAGAATCTTGAGTCTCACTGGTAAGTGTGAATACATTGTAAATCCATGGTTTTGAGATAGGCATGCAGTCTATGTGTGTATTTAATGTGGAAAACAATCATCAAAGACATCTATAGAAACATTTGTGAATTGAGAGTTTCATACCTTGAAGACAGTACATAGCACCATCTTGATAGTGGTAGAATCATGTACAAGTGGATACATGAAACCCTATTTCCAATAACTATTAAATTTAACCTAAGTATGAGTCTGAGACAACAACATATGTGAAAGGATGGAGACTGAAGACAGATAAAAGTGTATTGAAGGTCAATAGGACCGAATAAATTCAAAGAAGAAGCATATAAACACATCTGGTAGAACTTATACTCTCATTTGTAGTGAATGAATGCAGGATAGGATAAATCAAGACCAAACTATAACCTTTCAAGTTTACACAGTGAAGACAAAAGCTCACAGATTTTTGAGATACTATTTTATTGTGGAGTTTTAGTGTTTGTTTGAACCAAGAAAAAAGGTAAAGGGAGTTAGTTTGGTGTTGGATAGAATTCAATGAGACATTTTGAATATTTTAAACCCGGAATGAGTCCTTTTAAAACTTGTTGAGCCCTCTCAGGTGCATATAATGGAAAGAAATCGCTACACAATTTTGAGAAGTTGCATATAGAAGGAATCTACGCATTATTCAAGCATAGTAAGAGGTTGTGGAAGATGACTTAGGGAATGATAGATCTTAAGGAGATTTTGTGTCATTTTGGAAATGTCAAAAATGAATTAATACCTAAAAGAAGGTTCTCAGGTTTGATATAGGCACAGGAAACCTTGAACACAAAAATGATGGTATCTCAAGATTTTACCATTAGAAATTGAATAAATTCTGTAGTTAGACTGTGTTTAGTTAGAAGAATATCTTAATGGTGAATTGAATCTGTTTAAAAATCAAGGGAACTTATTTAAAAGTAAATGTTAAAGACCTCATTGAGGAAATCAAATATTGATTGTAAACAATGGGAAAGTAAATAGATAATTAAATAGAAATTGAACATTTTGCAAAATGTGTATATATTTTGATTGTAGGAAAAGAACAAGAAACATCAAATTTAGTTAAGGTTGAAAATGATTTTCATCACTTTGTTCACATGGTTGTCTTGAATTTCTCTCTCATATACTTTTTTATTGTCTCATTAGTCTTTGGGCATTCTTTCATGTTGATGCCCATTGTACTCATCCATTTTTTGTTTTGTTTCATCCATGTATTTTTTCTTCTGCTTAGCTCTAATTTTATTACCATTTTAGGCCATTGATGGTTCTCCATACATTACATATTTTTTAAATAACTTAATGTTCGAGTCATTGTTGATGCTTCCAATGGAAAGGTAGATTTTTTAGATAATAAAATCTCATATGGGACTAAGGTTTTGACTTCAAGGATGCTTGTGATTAAATTCTTTTAGATTCTCTGTATCTATCTCCAATTTAGGTTAGACACTTTTCTTCCCCAAACTTTGCATCTGTATAGGACAACTGGTGTGACAAGTAGGAAAAACAAGGTTATCTTGGTTTTCCATTCCCATAATTCTACATTCTTACATTCGTTTTGTAGTGAGTATAAGGCCTTCCACCTCCTTGAATTATTTTTTCCCTACAAGTCTCCCAACTAACTTTGTTGTAAAAGTCAAGCCCAAGATATTTGTATTCTTATACTATTTTCAATAGATTTCCTTCAAAAAGGAATTTAATTTGTTTATTTTTTCTCCATAGAGAAAAGATCATAACTTTTGTCTTGATAGTGTTCACTTGCATTCCCACATCTTGACAAAAAATTTGTAGAGATTTTAAATGTTCTCTCAAGATATGGGTTATTTTTGTAATTATAATGAGATCATCTACATATAAAAGTATCTTTACAACATAATTATCTATGTGGACAACTCTACTCAAGTGTTATTTATCCATTCCTCTAGTTTATTGATGTATATCCCAAACAAGGTTAGAGATAGAGGACATTCTTTTTTGACTCCAATGTCACTTATAAAACATTATGACATACCTTCACTTGTTATAATTTTTGCCCCAACTTGATCGTAGAGTCTATGCACTGCTGCTCTATTTTCATCTAGAAGTATCCCATTTTTTTAATCAAGTGTCTAAGAGTGATGCAATGATCAATAGTGGAGTGTTTTGGCCTAAACACTGCTTGTTCTTTTACTCTTTTACCCCCTTTTATGCCCAATTATTAATTTTGACTTCGATCATGCTACCAAATAGCTTTCCAAGGAGGGGATTCAACATAATAGTTTTGAAATTATATGGATTATTGATATCCCCACTTTATAAAGAGGGATAACAACACTAGTCATCCAATCTGTCAAGAAGCCTTCCTGAATGATGCCATTGAATATACTTTTGATGTGTGGTGCAAGGGTTTCCAAGCCCCACTTTAGATATTCATCTTGAAACCCATATGTCTTGTGCCTTATCCCTTGCTAGCCTCTTTAGTCCTTGAGTGATATCCTTCATAGAAAAAAAGTTATTTATTATTTTGATTATCATGGGATTATCTTTATCTTAAGCTCTTTCATAAAGTAAAGTTTTGCGTAATCTAGTCATTGGGTATTTGTAATCTTTTTCTTTGTTTGTTTTATCTTTTGTTGTAGTTCTCTCCAAAAACCTTTGGGATTACACATTTAAAGGGAAATTAATTCTTTTCTCCTTGTAGTCATGTAACTTTGTTTTTTGAACTAGATGACTTTTTCATAAGCCTTTTTGTTTTCGATGGTCATTCTAAGTCTTCTCAAAGTTCTCTTTGTTGCTTTGTACTCTTTATCATACCATGAAATCAATCAAAAAATTACTTGCATTTCTACTTTTAAGTTTGCTTCACTTGAATGCATTTAGGGCATTCTTAATTAAAGAAATTAATGTATTACTATTTGCTTAACATGTGTTCATAGCTAGAGTAATATGCTTTGTTTCTTGAGAATGTGTTTAGAATGATATTCAAGGGATGCTTTGAAGAGTTATCATTTCTATTGGGTCATGAGGATTCTACCTTGAAGAGGTCTCTTCCCTTACATGTGGTGTTCTTGCCTTCCATGCTGATGATTTATGTGCATATTGAATTTTACATATATTGGATTGTGGTCTAATTTCATTTGTAAAGGGCAATCCCCAATTTTGAACTTCATAAATGTTGAGATAGAGCTTTGTGAACAAATAACATAGTCTACCACACTTTGACCATTGTAAATTTTGCATGTGATCTTCCATAAATTTGACCATGATCTTATGCCATTTCATATAACCATGTCATACAAACTATTTAATCCCAATAGTTCTGCTCCATAATATGTAACTACCCACTTTCCATCATGTGAATTCCTTTCTTGGCACTGGTATTTTTCTTCTTATAACCATAATGGGTTGTTTCTCACTCCTTCATTTCTCAAATTAAGAGCTTGGTTGTTTGTTTTTTGTGCATTGATGCCCCCTATAACCAAGACTTCTCTTAAACTGTTGAAAACTAAAATGTCATTTTTTAGTGATGCATAGGGGTCTTTTCAATCTAATTTCCTTTTCTTATGTGTTTTTGAGCCTCTGAAAGTAAAATAGAAAGCAATAGTCTTAATTGTTAATTCATTTTTTGTTATTTTAAGTAATATATACTATTTATTTGGGTCCTCTTTTTCCACTTTTATAATTCAACACCTTGTTTATTTTATAAGCACAATACCCCCTCCATGTCCTTTGCCATTTTTGGTCTTTTTGTTCCAAAATGATATTTTATTATATCCTTCAAAATCTAGGACTTTGCAGCCTTCGTGTTCATGAGTCTCACTGAGAATGAAAATATCTTTTCTCTCTGATATGGGCCCCAACCCAGGTCCTCTTCTCAAAGGGTAACCTCTACAGTTCCAACTTACCAAGGATAAATTCTCTTAAAGGGTGTCAAATCCCTATTTCTTGTGTGTCATTCGGTGGCTGATTTGGACTCTTCCATTCTATAACCATACCCATTTCCATGCATCCCTTGTTGCTTTCACTTCATTCCATTCTTTCCTTCTTTCTTTTTATTTCATGGAGGTTAGATCTTAACCTAGGTAGATGTGTGTCCCTCTAAGAGACCTTATGTTCCTTAATATTTTTTAATTGTCTTCCATGTTTTCAATGATAACACTTACATGTATTCCCTTTCCTGCTCCTATCAGTTCTCCTATTCTATTTGCTTGAAGAATAGAGCCTGTCCAATGTCGCTAGTCTACCATGAAGTCTCTTGCTAATTTGTTGGTATTCTCATTCTCAACATAGTCTTTCAATCTATTAATAATGATGTTTGCATCCCTCTCATGTCTATCATGTTCTTCTCTGATGCATTTTGACATGTTTCTCTATCATCTCCCTCTGGTCATCTAAAGGTCCTCTTAATATTTGAGCCCAAGACTTGGTCTCCCCCTATTGAACTCCCAAGTGACTTTCTTTTACTTCCGTATTTTTAATTATCGATTGGGGCTCTTTTGTTTGCGTTGCATTCCCTTTGTTCCCTTTTGAATTATTTTCCTCTGTTGTTATTAAATGATTTAAAGCTTGTTTTATAGCCATCAACTCTTATTGCCCCATTTATATGTTGTTTTATAAGTTGATTACTTGCTCTTTGAGTATTTTATTCTCTATTACAAGTTGCCAATTAGTGTCCATAACCTCTTTCATCATGTTGTCTTCAAATTGTTTCTTTGTTTCTAAGTCTTCGAGCCTCCTTTTCATGTTTGTTAATTCATTAACATATAGATCGAGTGACCATATTTGTGGTGTTGATGTTGCGTTGTATAATTCCTTGATTTCTTGGTTCTCTTCCTCTATTTCCCCTTAGTTTGCCAAATAAGTTTCAATTTCATTTTGTCTGTTACTCACATATAGTTTTTCCCCTTCTGTTTTCCCTCCAGGTTCCATCTACAATGTTGATGTGCATTATCATTCTCTTATTTCCTACGATGTGTGGATTGAGTATATTGTTTCATAGCTTGTTTTAGTTTGGCTTGGTTTTTAACCAATGTGTTCATTTTTTTACCTCTTTCTTATCCTGGTGCATTCTGGGTTGATAGTATTCATTTCCTTGTGGAAGTGACTATTGTAGTGTTATTGACTGCTCTTGGTAGGATAATTCTTAGATTTATACTTCTAGTTTGCCTCAGCATCTGAGCTTGGCTCTACTATAAAATACCTTTATATTTTTTTGCATTAATGAAGAGTAGTTTTTTACCAGTGTCTAATAAACTAGTCTAATGATATCCTAGCATGCTTGATTGAATGTATGATTCCCCTACCCATGTCATTTCACCCTTGTACTGATATAAGAGATGTTGACCAAGGTCTAATGGCATTACCAAGCCTCCCTAAGGCATTATTCCCATCATTGGCCTCTGTGTTTTGCATCCCTAATTGAGATCTGCTTAGTTCCTCCCTATTGGTGACTATATGCTTATCTTCCACTGATGTTTCTTTGTTTTCAACTAATTTTATATCATCATTCCCAACAATGATGTGTTCTTTACTATTGATCTCTATTATACTCTTATTACCTCTCTGTGGTTTTTCTTTCATTTCTTAGGATTACAGGGCTTTATTCTAACCCTATATATTATATTTATAAAAAAATGCTTGGAATATAATAGATGTAAGGCAAAAAGAATGGGGACAAAAATTTCTCTTTTTGTGTTTGTTAGACTCACCTTGGACATGCCTAGTGCTTTTGTATTGTTTGCTTCAAACTTTTATCTACCTTGTCTACTTTCTTTTGGCATGCACATGCTTATCTGCCTGCTATTTGATCTGCATTGCGTGCTGCCCGTTCTACCCTGTGTGTTGCCCTCTTTGACCTGCCTATTCTGCCTTATGTTTTGCCTTCTAATTAAGTGTTCTTCAGCGTCCTCTCTCCTCTAAGTTTTTTTTTGGAAATATCAATTTACGTGAAAAGAAAGCATACAATCAAAGGCACACTTCGATGCATTCATTGCATTTTAAAAGATTAACACCATTCTTTCACAATAATGTAGCTTCTCTAACTTACGACATTATGTTTTGGAATTCTGTGCATGTTATGGCAGACCAAAAAATTGCTTTTAAGATATAGGAATAATAATATTATCTGTGCATCCAAAGGCCACAAATGATTTACACAAATCACAGTTTAAATAGCTTTTTTTTCCATTGAATTCATGAGTTTATAGGTAAAAATCATAGGTCTACACGGTCATCTGTAGATGTGGAGATAAAACTATTGGTGGAGTTCAAATATTTTTTATCAAGTGTGATAGGGTCATCTCCATATGATGAGCAAGAAGAGGATTATTACGAGAAATATGATGATCCTGATAGGTTGTCATTCGTTGATTGTCCAGAGCCAGACTTGAGTATGTACCACTCTGATGATCCCCTTTACGAGTTTAACTGGGAGGACGATTTGGAGTAAATTATGAAAGATTACGATATAGGGGATGATCAGTAGTATGAATAAAATAAATTGTAATTGTAATTATCATATTTGTTTTATAGAATTTAAAATTAAGGATCATTTTGTATTTAAATGTTTTTTTAATTATAAGATTATATTATGAATCTTTAACCTCTTCAAAGATTAATATAATTTTTTTTAAATCTTCATGGTTTACGAGGATCAAAGATGTTTGGTCCTTTTGTTTTGAGAGATATTTGGTCTATGCCAATGTTTGTCTAAAGACTTCACTTCTACAATACTTTGCATACATAATTGCTTCTTTAATTCATTTTGCTTCTTCTTCAAAACTAAGTAGAAAACAACTCTATAACATGAATATATATAAAATTGGATTAGTGATGTACTGATGAACATGATTTATTTTTTACATATTTTTCCAAAATATTCTTTTCAATATTAAAGTTGGAAAAGTTGGACTTGCACTATTTATTCCTTACTTTCTAATGTACTTTTTCAATCTTATAAATCAATTTTAACTATTCCTATATATTAATATCATTATTTTATTTTATTTTACAATTTTTTTTAGAATTAATAAAATAAATTAATAAACTTTTTTATATGTTATATATCAGTGTATCTAATTATCTATTTGTATAAATAAATTATCAAGTACTCGGGGACATTGGACTTAAAGCAGATTTAACATTTGGTTTTGTTCACAAGTGTTTGACCATATGGGCTAAGTAAATTTATATGACAATAGGAAAACATCAATGTGAATGCAGATAAATTTGAACATAAAGTGGTAAGAACAAGGCTACATAAACCAAGTCCTAATCCCCTCTTTTTTCATTTTCTTTCTTTCTTTTATTTTTTTTGTTTTGTTAGATGTGCTATGGCAATAACATAATCATAAATGTGACAATTTCAAACTTCTCCTTATTCATATTCAATTTAAATTTTAAGTGTTTTAAAGTATATAAAATATGATCATAGATGTCTCATGCTTGCTTATTGAATTGGGAAAGGATGTGTTTGACAAAGTTTAAATTTGATGGTGTTAGGAGTGTATTTAAAAAAAAAATGAAGTATAAAATATGATGAAAAGTTTAAGAAAGTATGAAATAGGGGATGTGTGGTGGAGTGTAATGGTATAATATGTTAATAAAAATTTTGACCTTAAATTTAATGTCTATATAATTACCATATAGTAGTTTTTACTTTAAATTGAACGATGGTATGAATATATTTAAAAATATTATGTTTGAAATATAATGAAAATTTAAATATGGTAGAGTTTATTAGTGTGAGATATCAATAAAATTGATAAGTTTAATATTGATGTTCATTTGACCATCATATGGTAGTTTTTACCTTAAATTTGATCTTTATTTTACTATGATATTTGAATTTTTATTCTCATTATCTTGAGTAAAAAGTAAAGTTTGGAACCCATTTTTGGGCATTAAATGGAGTTTGGAGCCCATTTAATTTTTTTTTTTTAGAAAATAAATTTTCAGGTTTAATGTATTGGTGCAACTACATTAATACCATATGTCACTAGTAAGCAAAATATTTGTAGAAAATATAATGAAATTACTAATTAGCATGTCTTTTATTTAAAAATGAAATAGCCAAATTAGTGAATTTATATTCTCAAGTTATAGATATCCAAATCCAAGTAGATAAACATATTTTAGGGTGACACTATATCAAAAATATAAAATGATAAAACCACATACTAATTTAGATTACTAATCACGTTGATCATATCCTAGGGTTTTTTTTTTTGCTATCAATTTTTCCATTGTTCTATTTGTCTCTTCTAGATTATTATATTTCCTTTGATAACATTGAATAGCCTTTAGCTCAAAAAATTTTCCTTTGGGCATTTTTTTATCTATTTAATGGTCTCCCCAAAAGAGCCTACATTGTTTGATGCATCTTCCTCTGGAGGAAGCAACAATGGCATCGAAAAAAGTGCTTAATATTATACCCAAAGTCTTCCACTAGGTAATGTATCATCATCTTAAGATAATCCTCCTAATGTTTTGCTTGATGTGCTTGAATTTGATAAAGCATGCCAATGGCTTAAATCTCATACCATTATTGGATATTTTGCTGCAAACAAACCCACTGATTTTATGTTAAAGAGTTAGGTGTAAGAATAATGGCAACCTCATGGCCTTAAACTTATTGACATGGAAAACTAGACCAAAGATTTATTCTTTTTTCAAATTAAAAAAATTGAATACTGTGACTCCATACATAAGCATGGCTCATGTTATGTTAGAATCACACTTATCATGTTTTGTCCCTTGACCCAAGACTTCATTTTCTATGACAAAAATAAGCTCAAGTTCTTAGTTTGTGTGGAGTTCCCTATCTTAACTATGCCATTTTGGCCTTTCATGGAATAATTAGTTAAGCCTTTGTGTTGGTCCATCAACTTCAAAACCATCATATTTTATATTTTCAAACTACAATGGTGTGTCTGTGTGGAGATTGATCTCACACAATACCTATTTGAACCATCAATATTCAGATTGGAAGGCAATTCACCAAACAAGTGATTTATATAAACCTTCCCAACACTTGCTCCCAATACTAGGCATCAAACCACAAGATCAAGGATTGTTTGTTCATGGTCACTATGAATCCTCTAAGTAAAGCCATATTTGATCCAACCCAAACTCTTGCAAGAGCTAATGATGGATAATAAGTGATGGGTTGACAAAATTAGAATAATCATAATAATAGGGCATTGACAACCACAATAAGAGATGGGTAAGTCTAGAAAGTTGGGGGATAAAAAGGTGCCTAGTGGTGAACATGTTTTTCTTGATAACTAAGAAATATCAACTTTTGTAGATAATTTGAGATGGCTACACTCAAGATCTGAAGATGGTATAAGAACATGAATTATAGAATTTTGAGTCTAGTTTCCAGAATGGTTAGGTATATCTAGGTCAAAAATTTAAAATTTGAAGAGGAACTCCTTCTTTTAGGTAAATAAAGTAGATAGCCACTTGTGCAACCCCTTATTTTTTAAGCACATTTTAACATTATTTGAAACCCTTTAGTAAAAAATTAGATAAGATCATGTAGTTTGTGACCTATATTTTGTTATAATTTTTTAATGAATAATTTTTTATTAAAATTTTACAAGTAAATAGATCCTAAAAAAAATGGATAACCAGCCGTGCATCCCCCCTAACTTCCTAAAAAATGAATATTAGTTTTCATTGAATGCGTGTAAAATTAGACCTAGTTTGTGACCATATTTTTTTGCATTTGGGTTAATAAAATAAATACATAAACATATATAGGCATGCATATTTATGACATGTAGAGCTTAAAAAGGCATAGTTAGAAATCAACATATAAGAAAAACTTAAACTAGTCCAAAATTTAAAAAATCATATATTTGGAAAGAGGAAAACATGCTCATCATCGTAGTAATAATTTTATCAATTGGATTATTAAAACTTACAATGTTTTTGGCAATGGGATTTAAATTTTTTTTTGGTTAAATATCTTAGATTAAACTATGTGTTGACAGGTCCAAGCCTTTGCCTCAAGAATCCAAGCTATGTCTGAGCCAAAAGGCTTGGTTTTTAAATTCAAACATAACATAACATGTACATGTTATGTTTTAGTGAAGTCATCATGAATTCACTATAACATATCACATAGGTGTAATAACACATACACATTATGTTCTAGTGAAGTCATGAAGGGATAAAATGTAAAACAAGGATGATAATTACCCCCCCTCCTTTATCCCTTGATCTTCTAATTCTCCCTCTCCTTTATCCCTTGATCTGATAATGCCCCTTATACTAATTTTCAAGCATAATAATGTCCCATATTCTTTCAATAGATGGCTTGGGTATTCAATTAGGTATCAGGTCTTAAATATATGTTTAGATAAGATAAATATGTTTAGGATTAGATACAGGTACTATGGATCAAGACATTACTCATGTATTTAATTGGGTAGGTCATAATCAAGTAGGTAGGGCATACTCAAGTAGGTAGGTAGGGAATAATCAAGTAGGTAAAGTAGGTAGGGCATACTCAAGTATAATAAGGTATATAGGGTATAATCAATATCAATATGTTGCTTGGGTATTTAGGTAAGGCATACAAAAGATTGGGATATGGCTCAAATTATAAATCGAGTATGTCATACTCAAGTAAGTAAAGTAAGTAGAGCATACTAAAATTTGTGAAGTAGGTAGGGCATAATCAATAGTATAGACCTATTACATCTATAACATGATTCAAAACTTCATTTCTCATTCTATTTATCGATAAACAAGCTTCACTTTCCAACAACATAAGATAAGTAGGTAGGGCATATTTAAGTATGTAGGGAAAGAATATATGCAAGATATATATCACAAAGTAATCTTCCCTTGATATCTAAGAATCTATTATAGAAATGGAAATTACGTATAAAAATAATAAAGCTATATGTCAGGAAACAAGATTCCATTACCTTATTGGGTAGGGAATAGCTAAGTAGGTAGGGTAAGAACAAAGCTATCTATCAAAAAGCTAGATTTCATTGATAATTATACTTTAATCTAAAAGAAAATGAAAGCTAGATATTAGGAAGGAAAACTTCCCTTGATAGTTATGGCTTAATCTCTTAATATCTATCGATAAGTTAAGCTTCCCTTGGTATGTTATGGGATGAATCAAAGATAGATATAAAGGAGGAAAGATTCCCTTGCGTTACTCCTTGGCATAGATGAAGTAGGTAGGGTAATCTTCCCTTGACTTATTAGGTAGGGAAAACTTGAGATCATGGTAGGCCCTTCAAAATGTTTCCTCCCATATACCTGTGGTGGAGGCACCATTTATATAATATATTTTGATATATTATAGTGGGGATCGAGGCATACTCAGAGCATGATAAGGCCCTAGATTGGCCTCTATTTCCCACTAGGTTATGCCCAAGATATAAGTAACCCCTCTTCGATAAACTACATTAAGGCATATGCCCTTCCTTCCTATCATAGATCAAGTTGGGTATAGATCGAGTTGGGTTTGGAAACACACTCTACCAACTACCATATTGAGACACACTCTACCAAATTGGTGACCACCTATAGACAGATATCTAACTATCTGATCTAATATGGATAGACTTTACATGAAATATAGATAAAGTTAAACCTCAACTATGGGCTTGGATTAGATTGATCCTTAATCATTTCCTCATTGGCTCTCATTATCCTGATCACTACCTCATCAACCATCATCATCTCTAGTCGGTCCCTCATCATCCCTCATTACTTCTTCCTCATCCTTAATGATATATAAAAAATTAGATCAAGATATCTTGAAGGCAAACTTCTCTTGATAGTTATGCCTTAATCCTTTAATATCTATCAAAAAGTCATTATTACCTTGATATGTTATTAGGTGAATCAAATATATATATATCAAGAAGGTAAGCTTCCATTGACTTACTCCTTGGCATAGATGAAGTAGGTAGGGAAAGTTTCCATCGCCTTATCTGGTAGGGAAATTTTGAGATTGGGGTAAGCCTTTTAGAATGGTTCCCCCCATAAACTTATTATGGGGACCCCATTCTTACATTATCCTTTGATATAATATATTGGGGACTGGAGCATACTCAGAGTAAGATAGGGCCCTAGTTTTTCCTTTAAGACTCATCAAGCCATTCCCAATTTTTATGCATTCCCTCCCTGATACACTAGATTAAGGCATATTCCCTTCCTTCCCTTCATAGATCAAGTTAGGAATAGATAGGGTTGGGTATATATTGAGTTGGATTTGGAAACACACTCTACCAACTACCAGATTGGAACACACTTTAATGGATTATTGATCACATATCTATCTATCTAGAGATTCACTCTACTATAGATAGAATCTCAATGGCATATAGAGAAATGACAACTCAACTATGGGGTTGGGATTAGAATTATCAACTAGTCTCTGGTTTCCCTATCTATATAGATATAAATTGTGATTCTCAACTTTGGGATTGAGATTGTTAGATGCCTAATTGAGATTATCAATTCTAAGATGTAATTTAGTGGTCAATCGACCTCACTTTCTTAACATCTTAAATCTAATAGTCCACCAATTCTATCATGAAGTAAATTTGAGCCAATTTGCACCCTTTTGGTCTAATTATGACTATAGAATGCAATTTTGGGCTTGATCAACCCTAATTTGATCACAAATGCAATCACAGAGGCAATTGGGCATAATCTAAACCCCTTGGACCTAACTATGAGTATAAGATGTTACTTGGGGATAATTTAACCTAATTTCAATTATATAGGATGTAATTTGGACATCAATCAAGAGGTAATTGAATCAAATAATATTATAATAAAAATTATATGATATATAACTATGTAAATGTAACACATATAAATTATATTTACATAGTTATATAATATATAACTATGTTTTCATTAAAGGTAAAAGAAGATTTTGAAAATGGACCCGACCCAGTACAAAAAGCAAACCTGGACAACCCATCTAATAGGAACAACAAATATGAGAAGATCAAAAGTTATCAAAGACAACAAATAAATAGTAACAACCCATCCATGGATGAAAAATAAAGAACTAAACAAAACTACGACTTGTATTACATATTTAATATTTAATATCTAAGGGTCATTTTCAAAGGATTTATTTATTTCTTGCCTTTAGTTCTATTTTTGTTACACACAACTTTCTAATCTTTGCCTCTCTCAGAGGTCGATAGAATTAGAATAGAGATATCTAGTGAGTCATAAGATAATTCTTCCTTTTCTGAAATGGCTAATTGAATTTTATTTGAAGGGGTACGAACCATAAAAAGGTCATCAACATTTAATATGAAACTACCTAAGTCTGGTTTCTTCCCTTGCTATAATTGTATGATTTGATACATTTTCATTTTCAGAAACATAACAAGGGATGTGCAAATTTCTTCTCTATCAAATAGAGTTTATACAATAATGTGTTCAAGGCCATATTCCTTCCACCAAGTATTTTTATTTTTAAGTTTTAAATAAAGACAATAATTTACCAAATCGCTAGTTTGGAAACATCATCAGCATTTGAAGGGAATCCCTTCATAGTCTAATGGCTACATCCAGGTTCTATTCCTAACTTTCAATTCTATTTGAGTAGGTAAATCTTTAGTGATATCAACATTGACTAAAATATGAGCATATGTTGAATGAATCCCTTTAAAGTATTTTGAATTAACCACCCAAAAGTATCCAATAGATATGGCTATGGTAGCTAAAACAAAATGCTCCCAAAATTGAAGAGGTAGATTGGGAAGCCTAATCTAAAGATGTTTTAAATTGAAAATTTTAGTATAGGGATTAAAATTTGAGTGCTATCGCTGAGCCATAAGCAAATGATGTCCCCATTCCCAATTAAGTTCATCACTAAAAAGTGTTTTTTTATCTTCAACATTATCAAAAATGATAATGAATATGCCTTTAGCACAGGGATGGATTTATGCACTATATTAACATAGTTATATGGTGTATAACTATGTGAAAATAACACATACATGTTATGTTCATAATAAACAAAAACTCTTATTTCAAAAATTATTTTTAACCTTGATTGATAATTCTATCCCAACTTACATTCTCTATATCATTTTTTAGCCTACAAGTCAAGGACAAAACTTATCAAGTTATTTTTTTGGGACCACACCTTCAAAAGCCATCATGTTTGTCTAGTCATGGGTGATGAATCTCATTTAAATATGTGGAATAAGTTAAATCACAAAAAACCAAAGAAATTAAAGTGTTGAAATAAAAAAGGTACAAATTCAACCATTTCACTTGAGATAAGGTATAAACACTATCCCTAATGATCCAATGAGAGGAAGGTTGTTCTAAAACCCTCCTAAACCCCTTCTAGTGACCTGATGAGAGGAAGGTTGATCTAATTGGGTTCTAATGGATTGTTGTGACCCTAGAAACAATTTTATGACCTTTATAGGCTTCATGATCACCTTCTTGTGAAATTATTAACACATGCAAGGTATGAAACTGCATGGAATGGCCATAAATGTAGAGTTGTAGGCTTGTGTGTGAAGAAATAGGGTATGAATTAACCTATAGATCAAGTATAGATGATTTTTAGGCATGAGAGTAGGTTTCAAAATCCTCTATTCACCTCTAAAGGTTTCTTAAAGTAGCATATAATCTCTAAAAGTTTTCAAGTTGGCCAAGAAGGTGAGAATGCATTATTTTGCAACCCAAAAGGCCTATATGTAGACCTATAAAACACTTCAAGAGACCTCATTTAAGCATGTTACATTGTTTGATGATGTTTTAGGTCTTAAAAAACTATTTATAAGCACTAGAATATGAAAAATTCTTGACAAACACTCCAAATGCCTCTCAAGCCTATACAAGCACTTAGACTAGGGTTTTTGACCATTTCATGGTTTACCCATCTGTACAGGATCTCAAGGGATGAAAATTAACATGGAGTATGGTCTTAACATGGGTAAAGTTAATCAAACACTGTTACTAGGTTTCACATGTGTGGGAGTGATTTTGGGCTAAAACTTAGTTTCTAGGCAAGGAGGCCTAATTAAGGAGAGAAAATAGTAGAAAAAAGATAATTTCACTTAAAGTTTGGTTATAAATTTTGACATGAAATTGTAAGGAGATATTGGGTCCTCAACCTATACATCCTAAACTTGTACATCCTCAAATTTAGTTATATCTCCTAGACCAGCCTATACTGATCTCCAATAACTGGGTTAATAATATGCATAATTCTCATAGTCTACGCTATCCTTTATGGCCGTGCACTAAAATACCTATGTAGTTTCTCCCTCCAAGTCACAAGACATTGATGTAGTACTATCAATATCACTAGATTCATCTGCTCTAACATTCAGTCCAACAACAACCCATCTCTTAAGTACCACTTTTTGATCCCATCAACCATCTATTTACAAATCCAGATTTACATAGAGTAACCATCAATGGTTATCTCAACCACTAATGGTTTGTCCAATCATCAATGGTCAGCTTGACCACTGATAGTCACCTTAACCATCGATGATGAGCCCAACCACTGACGGTCAATGTGATAGTAAATTCCAACAAGATGTTTTCACCTATCTACCCCCAACTAGATGTAATTTTTTTGTGTCCTTGCATGTTCATAGACCCCTTTCTAATTTTCTGAAGTAGACCCCAACCATCTAGCACTAATATTAGTTTTCTTATAATTATTTAGTCATTTCTAGTCTATTTTTCTAGCAAGCATTTCTTGTGTTCATTAATACCTTTTGATTATAGATGAAAGTACCTTATCTTCTATTATCTAAATTTAATTATTTAAAACATTTGGATTGACAACCCCTGAGGAATATCTTGCTTCAAACATCTAGCTATCATTGTTAAGCATAGGATATGCTGAGAGGGGGGGAGTGAATTAGTATATCACATATCTTATAAATATTTTACTCAATCAAATTCCTTTTCTTTAACCACTTAATCATATATTCAAGATATGTAATAAAATTGAAATAATAACATGCACCACACAAGAGAGAGAGAGAGATACCAAATTTTTATGTGAAAAACCAATGTGGGAAAAAACATAAAGAACAATCTCAAGTATATGAATGAACACCAACTCAAATATATAAAGTTTTCAAGCACAAACTTGCAAGAGTACCAACCCCTTTGTCGAGCACCAACATAACAAATATTTGTGAGTACCAACCCATAGGAGCACCAACCCCTCTTATGTAAAACACAACTATCTCTCAATGTTTCTTTCTCAATAAATGATATAACACTAATATATCTCTTTCTATTCTCTCCTCTTTTATTAAAATAAAATAATTACAAACCATGCATTCTTGCATATTACAAATGGCTTCCCAAGCCTCCTTTTTAGCTTTCCAAATGACCTTTGGCATTCACCCTTTGTGACCCTTCACTCCTCATGGAAAATGGCACCATATTTAAATGACCCTTCAAATATTTTCATTTGAAAAGTCACATGGTGACCCTTCATGAGCAAATGCATCCTTTTGCCTTTTGTCTTTATCTTGGTGACTTTTCAAATTCCTCATGGTGACCCTTCATGAGAAAATGTACCCTTCCTCTTTTGTCTTTCCTCTTTTTTCTTTACCTCGTGACTCTTTGACTTATTCATGGGCCCTCTTTTGACTTTATGCAACCAAAAATATATTTGTTAATAATAAATAATTATCAACACACTTGAGCCAAAATATGAACATTAAAAACACCTTTAGACATTAAATGCTATGGGGCCTATGTCATCAATAATGTTAGACCTTTGACATCAATGAAAATATTTCAAACAATCTGCCCCTTTGTCATTGATGGCAACCTCAAACTAAAACTACCACATCTTGAAACCTGTTCTTGTACCTATTTATATACCTATTTATGTACTTCTCCCCCTTGGACATCAATGGAAAAAGGCCTATCCTTGAGCTAACACTTAGATCCCCCTCAAATTCTATTGATCCTCAATGGTAGGAAGTAAAATAAATTATTCCCAAGTTCTCTTGTAGACACTTGAATGTGTCGTTTGATAGTGCCTTTGTGAACATATCTGATAACATCTATAAATTATTTTTTGTCATCTAAGCATCTGTAATCAACTCATCCATATATTTTCTTCTAATTTCAAAACCTTCTACATAAAACTTTAATGTGTGTCCCTAATCACATATTTGACTTACACTCAATAGAGTATGCTTAAGACCTTTTACATACAACACATTCTCAGTTTTAGTTCTACCATTATCCATACTTAATGTACATTTTTTAGCTATCTTGGCAATGGTATTATCTCTGAAATTCACTGTGCCACCATTGATCTTCTTTAGAGTTATGAAATTTCTCTTGTCTCATGTCATGTGCCTCAAAAATCCACTAACAATGAACCATGGTTGTTCTTCATTTCTTGCATGTAAAGCTTTCTGGACTAACATAGAATTTTTACATTGTTTCTTCTATCATGAATCTATTTGAACTCTTTTCTTGATGAATGGAGCCTTGAAACTTTGGTCCTTCTTGACTAACTTGAACACACTTTTACAATGTTGGGCTATGTGTCTAAAATTATTGCACGTGTAACATACTATGGCCTCTTTATCAAAGCCTGATAGAGGAGCAAAAGAGTTGTGGCTTCTGCTTGATTTTGCATGTGTTTTCTTCTCCTTGTTTCTAAAAATATTAGATCTTTTATGACAATATATTTTATTATGACCATAACCATTACAATAAAACCAATAACTATGAAAATAAAACCTATTTTGATTTGTGTATCTTTGACCTAGTTGTCTTTATAGCTCTGTTCCTTTCAGCCTTCTTTGTTTGAACTCTCATTTACATTCTTAACTTCTTCCATTTTTATTTCCTCTTTTGTAAGGGCTTCAACATAGCTCTTTTTCTTTTCAAATCTGAAACCTGTCTTATCTGATATTGATTTTTGACTTTCTAATATCTTATTTAACATGTTAGTGTTATTCTCAAATTTTGAATCATTGGTTGCTTTATCATTGAATGATTTATTTATTTTCTCGATATCTTTTTTTAAAGAGGCAATTTTAACAAAATACCTTTCACATTTTTCACTTACTATTTGCAATTGAGCTGTTAGATATTCTTTAATCTTTTTGGATTCTTCAATGTGTGCTTGTAGATCTTTGATTATTTCCTTTGACTCCTTTTCATATTTCTTGATTTGGAGCTTCAATATTTGATTGTTCTTCTCAAGAGCTTTTAATTATTCTAAGGCACAATTGAGTTCTCCTTCTAGATTCACCTCAGCTTCATCCTCGCTTTCATCATGTTCTTCTTCTTGATCATCTATACTTTTACTTGTAGAGGCATATTCAAGTATGGCCATGAATAGAATATCTTCTTCATTTGAGTCACTGACTCTACTATCTTTGACTGAGCTAAGATCTTTAGAATATAAACTCTTTTTCTTGAATCTCTTCTTGTATGTAGACTTTCGTTCTTCATTATCACCATTATTCTTATCTGGGAACTTATCTACAAAATGTCCAATCTTACCATATTTAAAACATTTAAATTGAAACTTTCCTTGATATTTATCTGTGCCCCTTTTAGGCTTGTGGATGAATAGGGATTCATTGTAATCTTCTTCATCACTGGAGCTATCACTTGATTCTTAAATTTTGGCCTTGTCTTTCTTAGATGTTTCTAAAGCAACTTCTCTCTTTGAAGGTTTTTATTATTTGGTCTACATTTCATATGCTATAAGAATACCATGTAGTTCATCCATATTTAACTTTTCTAGATCCTTCATCTCCTCAATAGCAGATACGTTTGCATCATATCTCAATGGTAGAGATCTCAAAACCTTTGTTACCATCACTGACTCTTCTAATTTTTCTCTAAGGCATTGAATTTAATTTACTATTTGATCAACCTGCCAAAAATAACTTGCTATATTTTCTTCCTCTTCCATTTTCAAACTCTCAAACTATCTCCTAAAAGTCTGAATCTTAGCCCACTAAACTTTTCCATCACCTTTGTAAATATTCTCAAATTTTACGTAAGTCTCATGAGAAGATTTGCATTGCAAAACTTTAACAAATTGTAATTCACATAAACCACATAAAATAGCATTTAAATCTTTAGCATTATTTTGACTTGCCTTTTTATCCATGGTAGTTACATGTATCTATGGCTCTTCATATTTATCCATCACTACTTTCCAAATGTCAAATCTAGGGGCCGTCAAGTCCTAATCCTTATGATCTTAAAGGCATAATTTGTCCCATCAAATAAAGGTGCCTTATTTATAGAAAAACCTTCATGTGATCCAGTCATCATGCTTTCCATAATCTACCTTCAAGCTGTTAAACTCTTTTCGAAAGAACTTGATCTGATACCAATTTTTAAGCATGGGATATACTAAGAGGGGGGTGAATCAGTATATCATATATCTTATAAATATTTTACTCAATAAAACTCATTTTATTTAACCACTTAATCATACATTCAAGATATGAAATAAAACTAAAATAATAACATGCACCACACAAAAGAGAGACACCAAATTTTTTCGTGGAAACTCAATATGGAAAAAACTACAAAGAACAATCTCAAGTATATGCATGATCACTAACTCAAATATACAAATTTCACAAGCACCAACTTGTAAGAGCACCAACCCCTTTGCTGAACACCAACACAACAACTATTTGTGAGCACCAACTCATAGGAGCACCAACCCCTCTTATGTAAAACACAATTATCTATCAATGTTGCTTTCTCAACAAATGATATAACTCTACTATATCTCTTTCTATTCTTTCCTCTTTTCTTAAAATAAAAATATTACAAACCATGCACTCTTGCATATTACAAATGGCTTCTCAAGCTTCCTTTAATAGCTTTACAAATGACCTTTGGCATTCACCCTTTGTGACCCTTCACTCCTCATGGAAAATGGTGCCACATTTGCATGACCTTTCAAATCCTTTTATTTGAAAAGTCACATGGTGACCCTTCATGAGTAAATGCATCCTTTCCTATTTTTTCTTTATCTTTGTGACTTTTTGAATTTCTCAAAGTGACCCGTCACGAGAAAATGTGCCCTTCCTCTTTTGTCTTCACTTGGTGACTCTTTGAATTCCTCAAGATGACCCTTCATGGGAAAATGCATTCTTTTTCCTATTTTGTCTTTACCTCATGACTCTTTGACTTCTTCATGGTCCCTCTTTTGACTTTATGCAACCAAAAATATATTTGTTAATAATAAATAAATATCAACACACTTGTGCTAAAATATGAACATTAAAAACACCTTTAGACATTAAATGCTATGAGTCCTTTATCACCAATAATGTTAGACATTTGAAATCAATGACAATATTTCCAACAATATCCCCCTTTATCATTGATGGTAACCTCAAATTGAAACTTCCACATCCTTAAACTTGTTCTAATACCTAATCCTGTATCTGTTCTTGTACATGTTTTTATACCTATTCTTGTACCTATTTATGCACTTCTCCCCCTTTGACATCAGTGGTAAAGGGGCTATCTTGGAGATAACACTTAGCTCCCCCTCAATTGATGTTGATCCTTAATGGCAAGAAGTAAAAGAAATTAATACCAACTTCTCTTGCATATACTTGAATGTGTCCTTTGATAGTGCCTTTGTGAAGATATCTAATAACATATATAAAATTTTCCCTGTCCTATGAGCATCTATAATCAACTCATCTGAATCTTTTCTTCTAATCTCATAAACTTTTACATAAAAATTTAATGTGTGTCCCTAATCACATATTTGACTTACACTCAATAGATTATGCTTAAAACCTTCTACATACAATACATTCTCAATCTTGGTTCTACCATTATCCAAACTTAATGTACCTTTTACAACTATCTTGGTAGTGGTATTATCTCTAAATTTCAATGTGCCACTAGTGATATTATTTAGAATTATGAACTTATTCTTGTATTTTGTCATATACCTCGAACATCCACTATCAATGAACTATGGCTATTCTTCATTTCTTACATGCAAAGTTGTTTGGACTAACATAGACTTTTCAAGTTGTTTCTTTTGCCATGACTCTGTCTGGACTCTTTTCTTGATGAATGGAGCCTTGAAACTTTGGTCCTTCTTGACTGACCTGAACACACTTCTATAATGATGGGTTATGTGTTCAAAATTATTGTACTTGTAACATATTATGGCCTCTTCATCAAACCCTGATAGAGTAGCAAAAGAGTTGTGGCATTTGCTTGACTCTACATGAGTTTCCTTCTTGTTTTTGAAAATTTTAGATCTTTTCTAATATCCTATTTTCTTATGACCATAACCATTACAATAAAAATAAGAACCATGAAAATAGAATATGTTCTAGTTTGTGTATCTTTGACCTTGTTGCTTTTTGTAGCTATGTTCCTTCCAACCTTTTTTGTTTGAGATGTCCTCTGCATTCTTAACTTCTTCCCTTTATATTTCCTCTTTTGTAAGAGCTTCAACATATCTCTTTTTCTTTTCAAATCTGATACCTATCTTATCTGATATTGATTTTTGACTTTTTAATATCTTATTCAAAATGTTAGTGTTATTCTCAAATTTTGAATCATTGGTTGCTTTATTTTTTTTCTTGATATCTTTTTTTAAAGAGGCAATTTTAAAAACATACCTTTCACATTCTTCACTTACTTTTTGAAATTGAATTGTTAGATCTTATTTAGTCTTTTTGGCTTCTTCAATATGTGCTTGTATATCTTCAATTATTTACTTTGACTCCTTTTCATTTTTCTTGATCTAGAGCTTCAATAATCAATTCTTCTTCTCAAAATATTTTAATTATTCTAAGGAACAAATGAGTTCTCCTTCTAGATTCACCTTAGCTTCATCCTCGCTTTCATTGTATTCTTCTTCTTGATCATCTATACTTTTAATTATGGAGGCATCTTCATGTATGGTCATGAATAGATTATCTTCTTCATCTAAGTCACTGACTCTACTGTCTTTAGTTGAGCTAAGATCTTTAGAATATAAACTATTTTTTTAATCCCTTTTTGTATGTAGACTTTCCTTCTTCATTATCACCATTATTATTATCTAGGCACATATATATAAAATGTATAATCTTACTACATTTAATACATTTAAATGCCAACTTTACTTGATATTTACATGTTCCCCTTTAAGGCTTGCAGATGAATAGGGATTCATTGTCATCTTATTCATTACTAGAGCTATCACTTGATTCTTGAATTTTGGCCTTGTCTTTCTTAGATGTTTTGAAAGCAATTTACCTCTTTGAGGGTTCCTCTTGTTTGATCCACATCTCATATTCTATAAAAATACCATGTAGTTCATCCATCTTTAACTTGTTTAGATCCTTCATATCCTCAATTAAAGACACCTTTAAATCATATCTCAATGGTAAAGATCTCAAAACCTTTTGTACCATCACTAACTCTTCTAATTTTTCTCCAAGGCCTTGAATTTGATTTACTATTTGATCAACCCACAAAAAACAACTTTATATATTTTCTTCCTCTTCTATTTTCAAACTCTCAAACTGTCTCCTAAAAGTCTAAAGCTTAGCCTGCTAAAATTTTCCATCACCTTTGTAAATATTCTTCAGTTTTACCCAAGTCTCATGAACAGATTTGCATTGCATAAATTTAACAAATTTTGATTCACATAAACCACATAAAATAGTATTTAAAACATTGTCATTATTTTGACTTGCCTTTTTATATGTGGAAGTAGTTACATGTGTTTGTGGCTCTTCGTATTCATCCATCATTACTTGCCAAATGTCGAATCCAGGGGCCATTAAGTAAGTCCTCATCTTTATGCTCCAAAAGGCATAATTTGTCCCATTAAAAAAAGATGCATTATTTATGGAAAAACCTTCATGTGATCCAGCCATCATGCTTTCCCTGATCTACTTTCAAGTTGTTAAACTCTTTCCAAAAGAACCTGCTTTGATGTCAATATTTAAGCACAAGATATACTGAGAGGGGGGGTGAATCAGTATATCATATATCTTATAAATATTTTACTCAATCAAATTAATTTTCTTTAAACACTTAATGATACATTCAAGATATGCAATAAAACTAAAACAATAAAATGCACCACACGAGAGAGAGAGAGAGAGAGAGAGAGAGAGAGAGAGAGAGAGAGAGAGAGAGAGAGAGAGAGAGAGAGAGAGAGAGAGAGAGAGAGAGAGACCATATTTTTACGTGGAAACCCATTGTGGGAAAAACCATAGAGAGCAATCTCAAGCATATGAATAAGCACCAACTCAAATCTACAAAGTTTGCAAGCACTAAATTGTAGGAGCTCCAATCCCCTTGCTGAGCACCAACCCACATGAGTGACAACCCTTCTTATGTAAAACACAACTATCTCTTAATGTTGCTTTCTCAATAAATGATAGAAATCTACTATATCTCTTTTTATTCTCTCATCTTTTCTCAAAATAAAAAAATTACAAACCATGCACTCTTGCATATTACAAATGGTTTCCCAAGCCTCCTTTTATAAATTTTCAAATGAACGTTAACATTCACCCTTTGTGACCCTTCACTCCTCATGGTAAATGGTGCCACATTTATATGACCCTTCAAATCCTTTCATTTGAAAAGTCACATGGTGACCCTTCATGAGCAAATGCATCCTTTCCCCTTTTGTCTTTATCTTGGTGAATTTTTGAATTCTTCAAGGTGACCCTTCATGAGAAAATGAACCCTTCCTCTTTTATCTTCACTTGGTGACTCTTTGAATTCTTCAAGATGACCCTTCATGGGAAAATGCATCATTTCCCTCTTTTGTCTTTACCTCGTGACTCTTTTGACTTTATGCAACCAAAATATATATTCCTTAATAATAAATAAATATCAACATAGTCGAGCCAAAAAATGAACATTAAAAAAAACTTTAGACATTAAATTCTATGGGGCATTTATCACCAATTATGTTAGAGCTTTGACATCAATAACAATATTTCCAATAATCTCTAGGCAATCCATTCAACTATCTGTCTAACAAACAAATTTCCTTTAGTGATTTCTTATTTGTAGTTCATTCTCTCAAGCTAAAGAGGAGTTAATCATAATATTATGATTATATTCACACAAAATAAAATAGGTTTTTCAACCACATACATACTTAGTTTCTTCTTCTTCTTTTGAAAATAATAAGCCAAAAATTCATTGAAACAAAAGTTTTTGACTCCAGAATGGGTGGTGGCTTTGTTGATCAGGCCAAATGGGAAGCCAAGAACATGGAGGCTAAAAATATAGTATTGGACTTTATCCACCCCTTTGGATGTGTTTTCAGTGATAGTTTTTAACCAATAAGCACTAAAAATGGAGTTCTTGGACTGTAGCTTCAACTTTAACAATATTTATTCTTAGTGTTTCTGTGCACCTGAATAGTAGTGAAAATACACTTACAGGTGGAGTTAGATGTCATGGTAATTGGATTACATGTAATTTTATTTTATACATGTGCTTGAAGTGATGTATTTTCACGTATGAGTCCCGAAGGCAAAACCACTAGTTGGAGGTCAATAAGTTGTCTCTTCACTGCCAAAAAGTTACATTCTAGGACCCATTACTGCAACTTCTACCAAAAATTTCTATTAGAGGTGTTATAGACTAGATATGAAGTGAAATTATAGGGATTTAAAATGAATAAGAGGGATCTTATAGTTCATCCATATGACTTATAGCTTTTTTTAATGAATGCTTGAAGTTAGGATAAAAATCAACATCTTTCTTATCTTGGGAAGGGCATTCTTGAGCCCATAATGGGCGGTGGGTTTGTCGACTAGGATAGATGGGAGGCCAAAAACTTGGTCCTGGATATTATTCACCCTTAAGGATGTGTTGGATGTGCTAGTTTTCAACCAAAACACACTGAAAATGGAGTTCTTAGAATGTAGCTTCAACTTTGACAACATTTGTTGTCAATGTTTTCATGCTTCTGAATAGTAGTGAAAATGCAGTTATGGGTGGAATTGGATGTCATGATATTTATAGAATGTGTAATTTTATTATATATATGTTCTTAAAGTGATGGATTTGCACTTATGGGTCTCGGAGGTAAAAACAATAGTTGGAGGTCAACAAGTTGTCTCTTCATTGCCAAAAAGTTGCATTTTAGGACCTATTATTGAAACTTCTACCAAAGATTGATTTCAAAGGTGATAAAGACTAGATCCAATGTGTAATTATAGATATTTCACATTCATAGGATGGATCTTATGGTTCATCCATATGACTTATAGTTTAATTATAGGCATCGCTGAAGTTAGGCTAAAAATCAACATCTTTCTTATATTGGGAAGGGCGTTCTTGAGCCCATAATGGGTGGTAAGTTTGTCAACCGAGCTAGATGGGAGGCCAAAAAATTGGTAATAGACATTATCCACCCCTTCAGACATTTTTGAAGTGTTAGTTTTTATCCAAAAATCACTAAAAATGGAGTTCTCAGACTGTAGATTCAACTTTGACAATATTTGTTGTCATTATTTTTGTGCTCCTAAATAGTAGTGAAAATGCACTTACGAGTGGAATTAGATGTCAAAGTCATTATATTACATTTAATTTTCCTATATATATGTGATTTAAGTGATTTATTTGAACTGACAGATTCCAGAGGCAAAAATTCTAGTTGGAGGTCATTAAGAAGCCTAAAAGGCCTAATTATCCAAGTGAACCATATACACGTGGCTAGAAGCTAGTGGCATTGGAATTGGGTTTCAATACATTTTAAATGTTTGTTTAAAGCTTGTCAAAGTGTTCCAAGGGTCAAAAATCCTTCAGGAAGATACTAATTAGTCAAGGAGCCTATTAGGCCTTTTAGACCTAATTAGGCTAAATTGCATACTTATAGGTAATGGAGGGATCTTGATACTAACAAGGGAAATTTTTTTGGTTCATGAGAGATGAGAAATTTTGGAGGTTTTACAAATATACAAATAGACCTAGATGGCTATTTAGGCCTAATTAGACCTAAATGGCCACCTAAAGGTGGTCAAAGTGGCTTCAAAGATTGGCCAAGGTGTATCATGGACCAAATGGAACAAAGTGTTTAAAACTATTGATGTAGGAGCATAATTTGTATAAAATAGTATGGTGTCCATGTGAAAGTTTTAAAGTGTTAAGTAGAGTCACTAGTCTTTGTTAGTCCTTTAGAGTCTTCTTACATGTTAGAAAGGTCTTACTTATCTTAAATGCTTAAAATAAGTGTCCATTATATGATTTGAAAACTGATATAGTTCTTTAGAGAGAGTTTTAGAGCCAAAAATAGACACTCTTTTCTTAGAGGAATGAACCAAAAGGATAAACATGAGTTCTCAGACTGTAGCTTCAACTTTGACAACATTTGTTATCAGTATTTGTATGATCCTGAATAGTAGTGAAAATACACTTGCGAGTGGAATTAGATGTCACAATAATTAGAACATGTATAATATACCTATATAGATGTGCTCAAATCAATGAATTTTCACCTTTTGGTCCCAAAGGAAAAAACACTAGTTGGAGGTCAATAAGTTATCTCTTCACTGCCAAAAAGTTACATTTTAGGACCTATTATTTCAACTTCTACCATAAATTGCTCTTGAAGGTGATACCAACTAGATATAAGGTGTAATTGGAGGGATTTTACATGAAAAAGAGGGAATTATGGTTCATCCATATGAATTATAGTTTTTTTTATGCATACCCAAAGTTAGGCTAAAAATCAACATCTTTCTTGTATTGGGAAGGGCATTCTTGAGCCTAGAATAAGTGGTGGGTTTTTTGATTAAGCCAAATGGGATGCCAAAAACTTGGTACTGGACATTATCCACCCCTATAGATGTGTTGGTAATGCCATTTTTTACCCAAAAAGCATTAGAAATGGAGTTCTTAGAATGCAACTTTAACTTTGACAATATTTGTTGTCAGTGTTTCCATGCTCCTAAACAATAGTGAAAATGCATTTGTAGGTGGAATTAGATGTCAAAATAATTGAAACACATGTAATTTACCTATATAGATGTGCAAGAAGAAATGGATTTGCACCCATGGGTCCTGAAGGCAAAAACACTAGTTAGAGTTCAATAATTTATCTCTTCACTGCCAAAAAGTTGTATTTTAGGACCCATTACTACAAATTCTGCCATAGATTGATCTTAGAGGTGATATAGACTAGATCCAAAGTGAAATTATAAGAATTTCACATGCACAAGAGGGGTTTTATGGTTCATTCATATGACTAACATTTTTTTTATGTATGCCTAAAGTTAGGCTAAACATCAACATCTTCTTGTATTCGAAAGGGTGTTCTTGAGCCTAGAATGGGTGGTGGGTTTGTCTACTAGGCCAAATGGGAGGCCAAAAACCTATTCCTTAACATTATACACCACTCTAGATGTGTTGGTAGTGCCATTTTTTAGCCAATAAGCATCAAATATTATTCTTGAAATATAATGAAAATTCAAATACGGTAGTGTATTAATGTGAGATATCAATAAAACTGATAGGTTTAAGATTGATGTCCATTTGACCATCATATGGTAGTTTTTACCTTAAATTTGATCTTTATTTAACTATGATATTGGAATTTTTATTCTCATTATCTTGGATAAAAGGTAAAGTTTGGAACCCATTTTTGGGCATTTAATGGAGTTTGGAGCCCATTTAATTTTATTTTTTTAGAATATAAATTTTCAAGTTTGATGTATTGGTGCAACTACATTAATACCATATGTCACTAGTAAGCAAAATATTTGTAAAAAATATAATGAAATTACTAATTACTATGATATGTGAAAATTACTAAATAAACTACTCAAAATTGATATCAATTGACATTTATGGTATAAATTTATTTAAAATATTTTTTAGTAGTAACTATATCTTTAATTTTATTGTTTTGATTTTTTATAAATTAATTAGCATGTCTTTTATTTAGAAATGAAATAGCCAAATTAGTGAATTTATATTCTCAAGTTATAGATCCCCAAATCCAAGTAGATAAACACATTTTAGTGTGACACTATATTAAAAATATAAAGGGAGAAAACCACATAATAATCTAGATTAATAATCATGTCGATCATATCCTAGGGTTTTTTTTTTGCTATCATTTTTGCCATTTTTCCATTTGGCTCTTCTAGATTATTACATTGCCTTTGATAACATTTAATAGCCTTTAGCTTGGAAATTTTTCCTTTGGGCATTTTTTTTTCTATTTAATGGTCTCCCCAAAAGAGTCTACATTGTTTGATGCATCTTCCTCTGGAAGAAGCAACAATGGCATCGGAAAAAGTGCTTAAGATTATACCCAAAGTATTCCACTAAGTAATGTATCCTCGTCTTAGGATAATTCTCCTAATGTTTTGCATGATGTGCTTGAATTTGGTAAAGCATGCCAATGGCTTAAATCTCATACCATTATTAGATATTTTGATGGCAATAAACCCATTGGCTCTATGTTAAAGAGTTAGGTGTAAGCACGATGGCAACCTCATGGCCTTAAACTTATTGAGGTGGAAAACTAGACCAAAGATTTATTCTTTTTTCAATTTAAAAAACTTGAACACTGTGTCTCCATAGATATCATGGCTCATGTTATGTTAGAATCACAATTATCATTTTTTCTCCCTTGACCTAAGACTTCATTTTCTCTGACAAAAATAAGCTCAAGGTCTTAGTTTGTGTGGAGTTCCCTATCTTAACTATGCCATTTTGGCATTTTATGGAACAATTAGTTAAGCCTTTATGTTGGTCCATCTACTTCAAAAACATCATATTTTATATTTTCAAACTACAATAGTGTGTCTGTGTGGAGATTGATCTCACACAATACCTATTTGAACCATCAATATTCAGATTGGAAGGAAATGCTTCACCAAATGAGTGATTTATATAAACCTTCCCAATAGTTACTCTTGATAATAGGCATCAAACCACAAGATCAAGGATTGTTTGTTCATGGTCACTATGAATCCTCTAGCTAAAGCCAAATTTGATCCAACCCAAGCTCTTGTAAGAGCTAGTGATGGATAGTAAGTGGTGGGTCAACAACATTAGAATAAACAAAATAATAGGGCATTGACTACCATAATAAGATACAAGTAAGTCTAGAAAGTTGGGGGACAAAAACGCGCCTAGTGGTGAACATGTTTTTCTTGATAACTGAGAAATATCAACTTTTATAGATAATTTGAGATGGCTACACTGAGGAGCTGAAGATGGTATAAGAACATGAATTGTAGATTTTTGAGTCTAGTTTCTAGAATGGTTAGGTATGACTAGGTCAAACATTTAATATTTGAAGAGGAAATCCTTTTTTTAGGTAAACAAAGTAGATAGCCACTTATTCAACCCCATATTTTTAAGCATATTTTAATATTGTTTGAAACCCTTTAGTAAAAAAATTAGATAAGATCATTTAGTTTGTGACGTATATTTTCTTATAATCTTTTAATGAAATTTTTTTATTAAAATTTTACAAGTAAATAGATCCTGAAAAAAATGGATAACCAGTAGTGCATCCCCCCTAACTTCCTAAAAAATGAATATTAGTTTTTGTTGAATGCATGTAAAATTAGGGCTAGTTTGTGACCATATTTTTTTTCACATTTGGGTTAATAAAATAAATACATAAACATATATAGTCACGTATATTTACGACATGTAGAGCATAAAAAGGCATAGTTAGAAATCAACATATAAGAAAACCTTAATCGAGTGCAAAAATTTTAAAAATCATATATTTAGAAAGAGGGGAGCATGCTCATCATCGTAGTAATAATTTTATCAATTACACTATTAAAATTTACATTGTTTTCTGCAATGGGAGTTAAATTGTTTTTTGTCAAATATATTAGATTCAAATTGTTAATGAGCCAAAAGGCTTGGTTTTTAAATTCTAACATAGCATAACATGTACATGATATGTTCCAGTGAAGTCATCGTGAATTCAATATAACATATCGCATACGTGCAATAAGAGATACACATTATGTTCTAGTGAAGTAATGAAGGGATAAAATGTAAAACATGGACGATAATTACCCCTCTCCTTTATCACTTGATTTGATAATGCCCCTTCTACTAATTTTCAAGAATAATAATGTCCCATCTTATTTCAATATATCGATTGGGTATTCAATTAGGTATCAGGTCTTAAATATATGGTTAGGTAAGTTAAATATGATTAAAATTAGATACAGGTATTGAAGATCAAGAAATTGCTCATGTATTTAATTGGGTAGGTCATAATAAAGTAGGTAGGGCATACTCAAGTAGGTAACTCAAGTAGGTAGGGAAATAATGATAGGTAGGTTAGGGAATAATCAAGTAGATAAAGTAGGTAGGGTATACTCAAGTACATTAAGGTAGGTAGGGTATAATCAAGATCAATATGTGGCTTAGGTATTTAGGTATGGCATACTTAAGATCAGGATATGGCTCAAATTATAAATCGAGTATATCATACTCAAGTAAGTAAAGGTAGACCATACTAAAACTTCCCTTGATAGTTATGCCTTAATCTCTTAATATATATCAATAAGTCAATCTTTCCTTGGTATGTTATGGAATGAATCAAAGCTAGATATAAAGAAGGAAAGATTCCCTTTCCTTACTCGTTGGCATAGATGAAGTAGGTAGGGTAATATTCCCTGGCCTTATCAGGTAGGGAAAACTTGAGATCATGGTAGGGACTTCAAAATGGTTCCTCCCATATATCTATGCTAAAGGCCCCATTTATACAATATATTTTGATATATTATAATGGGGATTGGGGCATACTCAGAGCACGATAAGGCGCTATATTGGCCTCTATTTCCAATTAGGTTTTCCTAAGATATAAGTAACCCCTCTTTAATAAATTGGATTAAGGCATATGACCTTCCTTCCTTTCATTGATCAAGTTGGGTATAGGCCAGGTTGGCTATAGATCGAGTTGGGTTGGGAAACACACTCTACCATATTGGTGACCACCTATATATAGATACCTAACTATCTAATCTAATATGGATAGACTTTACATGACATATAGAGAAATTTAAACCTCAAATATGGGTTTGGATTGGATTGATCCTTAATCATTTCCTCATTGACCCTCATTATCCTTGATCACTACCTCATCAACCATCATCATCCATAGTTGCTCTCTCATCATCCCTCATTACTTCTTCCTCATCCCTAATGACATATATAAAATTAGAGATAGATATAATGAAGGCAAACTTATCTTGATAGTTATGCCTTAATCCTTTAATATCTATCAAGAATTTAATCTTACCTTGATATGTTATTAGGTGAATCAAATCTATATATCAAGAATGTAAACTTACCTTGACTTACTCCTTGGAATAGATGAAGTAGGTAGGGCAAGTTTCCATCTCCTTATCTGGTAGGGAAAGTTTGAGATTGGGGTATGCCTTTCAAAATGGTGCCCCCCATAAAATTATTATGGGGACCCCATTCTTACATTATAATTTGATATAATATATTAAGGACTGGAGCATACTTAGAGTAAGATAGGGCCCCAATTTCTCCTTTAGGGCCCATTGGGCCATGCCCAATCTTTATGCATTCCATCCTTGATACACTAGATAAAGGCATATGCCCTTCCTTCCATTTATAGATTAGGTTGGGTATAGATAGGGTTGGGTATATATTGAGTTGGATTGGGAAACACTCTTTACCAACTATTGGATTGGAACACACTTTAATGGATTGTTGATCACATATCTATCTATCTAGAGATTCACTCTACTATGGATAGAATCTCAATGGAATATAGAGAAAATTAGAACTTAACTATGGGGTTGGGATTAGAATTATCAAGTAGTCTCTAGTTCTCCTATCTATATAGATATAAATTGTGATTCTCAACTTTGGGATTGGGATTATTAGATGCCTAATTGGGATTATCAATTCTAAGATGTAATTTGGGGGTTAATCAACCTCACTTTCTTAACATCTTAAATATAATAGTCCACCAATTCTATCATGAAGGAAAGTTGAGCCAATTTGAGCCCTTTTGGTCTAATTATGACTACAGAATACAATTTTGGGCTCAATCAACCCTAATTTTATCACAAAGGAAATTAGGCATAATCTAAACCTATTTCACCTAACTATGAGTATAGGATGTTACTTGGGGATAATTGCACTTAATTTTAGTTATAAAGGATGTAATTTGGGCATCAATCAAGAGGTAATTGAATAAAATAATATTCAAATAACATTTATATGATATATAACTATGTAAATATAACACATACACACTATATTTACATAGTTATATAATATATAAGTATGATTTTATTAAAGGAAAAAGAGGGTTTTGAAAAGGGACCCGACGCAGTACAAAACGCAAACCTGGACAACCCATCCAATAGGAACAAAAAATATGAGAAGATCAAAAGTTGTCAAATACAACAAATAGAGAGTAAAAAGTCATCCATGGCTGAAAAATATAGAACCAAAAGAAACTAAAACCTATATTACATATTTTATATTTGATATCTAAGGGTCATTTTCAAAGTATCTATTTATTTCTTGCCTTTAGTTGTCTTTTTTTTACACACAACTGTCTAATCTCTACCTCCCTCAGAGGTTTGTAGAATTGGAATAAAGAAATCTAGTGAGTCATAAGACAATACTTCCTTTTATGAAATGGCTAATTGAATTTTATTTGAAGGGGTACGAGCCATCAAAAGGTCATCAACATTTAATATGAAACTAACTAAGTCTGGTTTATTCTGTTGCTCTAATTATATGATTTGATCTATTTTCATTTCCAGAACCATAACAAGGGACGTCCAAATTTCTTCTCTATCAGCTAGAGCTTGTACAATAATGTGTTCAAGGTCATCTTACTTCCATTAAATATTTTTATTCTTAAATTTAAAATAATGAAAATCATTTAACAAATAGCTAGTTTATAAACATCGTCAGCATATGAAGGGAAGCCCTTCATATTCTCATGGCTGTATCCAAATTCTATTCCTAACTTTGAGTTCTATTTGAGTAGGTAAATCTTTAATGATATCAACATTGACTAAAATACAAGCATATGTTAAATGAATCCATTCTAAGGATTTGGAATCAACCACCCAAAATTCTTCATTAGATTTAGCTATGGTAGCTAAAGTAGAATGCTCCCAAAATTGAATAGGTAGATTGGGAAGCCTAATCTAAAGAGGTTTTAAATCTAAAATCTTAGTATCGGGATTAAAATTTGAGTGATATGGTTGAGACATAAGAAAATTATGTCCCCATTCCCAATTAATTTCATCACTAAAAACTTTTTGTTTATCTTCAACATTATCAACAATGATAATGAATATGCCTTTAGCATAGGGATAGATTTATGCACTATATTAACATAGTTATATGGTATATAACTATGGGAATATAAAACGTACATGTTATGTTAATAATATGTAAGTGTTATCTATATCCCTTATTAATTATTATGCCATAGTCTACATTTCTGCCAAGCTATGCTTTGCCACCCTCAGGTCTATACTCGGTCCCGAATCTACCCTACTCATGTAAACACATGTGGCCCTATTAGCACATCCTTTTGTAAACTAAATTATCTCAATACCCTATCATGCCTATAATGCTTAATGATATACTCATGTCTACCAATAATTTAACATGGTGTTAAAATATAATCCATATACTATGCATACTATCCCCACTATGGATCTACCTCATTATAAGGCCTTATGATCCTATAATGATGTAACTCATCCAACACCCTCTAATAAAAACTCACATCTCCCAAACGATGTCTCTATGATCCTATAATGATGTAACACATGTAAGCAAGTGGATCACTTATTGATCTCTCCCTTAATAGTGCTAAATAGTCACAATACATGAGGGATAATATTTACTTACTATTAGTAAAATTATGAATTGTAAGGTATTGTGGTTGGCTTGTATAGTCATGAGAGTCCCCTGTAGGGTAGTCACCTATCCATATAATTCAATACAATGAGTTCTTAATGCATCTTGATCTACAATAATGACATGTATATCGATCAGTTCCTGATCCTCTACCTCCTCCATCTCAACTTTTGCTCCCTCTAGGAAAGGATGCACCACCCTCTCCTGTCTCTCCCCTAGCATGTTTCCCCACCATAAAGAGTATGATAGAGAACATCTAACATCATCCACATCTATATCCATTGGCTCTTGCTTAGGTTACACCTATAGATCAACATAGCAAGCCTCTAATAGCTCGGTCCCAGTGTCATCCTACTTGTATACCTATAACGCATCTGATATATCTTGTATCAAGCCAAACTACCTCTTAATCCTCTCAAAATTGAACAAATCTAAGTACTCTGATCACCTCCCCTATAATCACATGTCTCATTATCTACCAGCTAACTCTCTCTCCACCCTAAGACATGCTAGAAACCTCACATATGACCTCCATATAACATCCCCATCCTACAACTCCTAGAGAAATCGCTAACAATAGGCCAAGTCTCATACCACCCTATCAATAAATGACCTCATGAGATCTTTCTTCAATTGATGGAATCCCAAATTATAAGCTACCTGATGCCTTCATACCCATAGAGTGCCAGGTAAGCAAACCACTCTAATATGCTCATAGGCCCAACATTACAGTACAAAATTTACATCTAGCCCAAATCTTTGATGAGTCCTCCACTCCCATAGTTCCCTATACACCTATGTCAAAAGAAAACACATGATCATGCTCTAACATGTCAATAATAATACATGTCAAGCTCCAAATAAATCATCCTCCCCATAAATCTTTAAATGCATAGCAAGAAATGGTGATCATCATCATGGTCATCACTAGCTTCCCCTTTGCATCCTCCTTATATAGTGACTCAAAATTAAATCTTTTGTTTGTAAGAGTAATATCCATAACATCATCCCCATAAAGTTGTGTTAGTGTTGTTTCACGTCTCCTCTCATTTATTGGTACAATAGTTGCTCCCTTCACTGGTAGCTATAATATCCAATATATATCCTCTACAATCATCATGATCTCCTTGATAAATAACTAGATGGTCCCTATCAAAACATCCCATCACTTTAGCAATGCCACCAATAAACCCAAATCCATGTGAACATGACAATAGTGGCACAACACTCCAAACTTGATGGCATCCATATGCTCCCAATCCTCATCACTCACATGGTCGTGTAACTACTCTAATAATGGAAACACCAATTCATGCATCGTCAATAAGGTTTGTGCCTAAAATCGTAGGTCCCCGATCATAGTTTAATTTTCTAAACTCATATCTTACCTAAATTTTAAAATTACTAGCCCTTCCCCTCATCCCTAACTAAATTGATAATTATTACAAAAAAATTGATGCCAATTCTAGAGGATCAAATTTGATTCAATTAAAATCAATGATCAATCCCATAAGATCAACATCGATTTGTTAGAGCTTAATGTAGATCCTTATCGACTATTATATCATTAAAAAAAATCCTAAATTAAACTTAAAACATGCAAAAAATTCAAAAAACTCAACAAAGTTTAAAACTTACCTAATCATGCAACCTCTACCTCCTCCTTTGCCCATTCCCACTGGCCTCCATCATCCATAAATAGTAAATATGTGTAAATGGACATTGATTTTTAATTCACACACACAAATCATCAATGAAAAATGAGTGTTTAACATGTTGGACTTACTATATATAACCTCTCATGATCATCAGTGATTATGTGTAGATCGATGTCGATTCATATAGATCAGTGTAACTTTACTATATCTGGCATTTTTTGCACTACTTGCAATCTTTAGTATACTACCAGTCTTGGCCTAAGGCCACATAAATTACCTTTGATACAACTATCCTATTATTTGTTACATTGCATCATATGCTAGTGGAAATAGACCCCCTATTGGTCCCATAGCCTTTGAAAGGCTTACACTTTCTTAGGAACATATCACTTATGGATACGAAGAGTCTACCTCATCTTGAGAGCAACTATCATTAGGTAGCACACATGTCTCAAGCATAATAGATGCTTCGGTTAGCCCATCCTAGCCTTTATTATTTTGATTGCCTTCATTTGATCCCACTTATTCATAGTTTTGGCAATCCATTAATTATTTTCCTTGAGGAATTTTTAATTGTGATATCCCACATCCTATCAGTGCAAAATTGTACTCCATTGCTACACTCATAGCCTTATCACTCATTCATTATCTATCATATTCCTATCTATCCATTACTACATCATTTCAAACCCATCATTGACTCATCATCCTACACCGAATCCGAATATGAGGAGGGATACCTCCTCAAATAAACTTGGGTGGAGGGAACTATCTTACTTTTTGTCTTGCGACAGGTTATTATATACTATTCAACAAAAAAGGGAAAATGTAGGCACTAGGATTTTGTACAATAGATATTTTTGCTAATATATGTCTTAGGCCCTTTCTTGTTTACTCATCCCTTCCCCATTTTACGTTAAGTAATTAATTTACACTAATTACCATTTTACCTTAAGTAATTACTTTTTACTAATTACCATTTTATCTTAAGTAATTAGTTTTCACTAATTACTGTTTTATCCTCCCAACCACTAAATCTAATAAAATCCATAAAAATACAATAAAAGTAAAATATTTTAACCTCCCAAATAACCTCCCTCATAAAAATAACCCATTCAAAAACTTATTACTCCTTGTGCTTATTTTATCCCATGATTCAAACAATTTAGAACAAACTTTTGGTAAAAATGGTTAGAATCAACAGCGATCCCCATGATAGACGACAATCTGGTAGAATCGACATTGATTTATGCCTAACCTTGCCTTTGGAAAAGGACCACAATGCTTCTCCCAAAGGTTCAAATAATTCTCTTAGATGATTTGTAGACAATTACTCAACTCCCTGTTGGTAAGATACATTGTAGCATTAGACCCTTCACATCCATCAAGAGGCCAAAGATCAGTGTATCAATCTCAAGATTGCCATAGACTTCGAATGCATTCAAGGTAAGTTTATTTCATTATTTACAATAATTTATATCTCTTTTTTATGTTTTATATCTCTGTTAAACATCCTTTTCACCCTTATATAATCTTAGACCTCTCGAAACCATCCTTTAGTTTCTTATTTCCAAAGTGTTACTTTTTTCTCTATCATAATCGACACTAATTCATAGAATTAACATCAAACTTATGGAATCAATATCGATCCCTATGTAATTATTTTTGTTTTAAATATAAGACTAGTTTTGATAGGACATATAAATTATTCCAATTTTTTATTCCTCAACCCGTGTATTCTGTCTATAGATGACACTTCTTAGAGCCTCACATGAAGTCATTAAAATCCATATTTACAAATTATTCCTCAACCTTTCTTTGCTAATCAGAGCGACATCACCTTTGAGCTAGGGATTTATACCATTGTGTATACCCCTACTTTGGAAGCTATCTCTGACTAATTATAAGTTATATAAGAAGACATAGATTCTGTCAAAACTTACCGATGTGATCACTTTTCCCATCTTGATGAAATGGACATATATTAGTTCAAAATATTTTAATAACATATCTATATCATTATATGTATCTTGTAATTTATTTTATCATTATAATCTAATGTTATTATTTAAATAAATGGGTTGACATCCTCGTTAGGAAGTTCATTACTTACTTGGACTGGTCTAACACCAGGCAACCCACTATCCTATCCTAGTAATTAAATCTTTTCCAAGTTTTCTCATGTGTGTTGGTAGTCCTTCCTAGTTAACAAAGATCTCCAACAATCATTAGATCAATGGTGCACAACCTTCTAAATCATATGTATGCTTTAAATTTTTTTTAGTAGTCAATTTTATAATAGGAACAATAAAAAAACTAGTTAAAAATATATATCTAAATTAGAAAAGTATAATCCTTTATCTATGTACCCACATCATAGGTCACTAATCCCTCCTCCCTCATACCAATCTTTGTAGGCATCTTGTCTACCTCTACCTATAGCCTAAAAATATTTTCCACTCTAGCATCTCCATGATCACCTTTGTCCACCACAGCTCCCCACAATCCTGTAATGTACACATCTCTCACCCAAATCTCATGTTGTAGCCACTCAATCAAAGCCTCATCCTCTAATAATTACCCTATCCCTTATCGATCCACTTGCTCATCTCCAAATGTATGATCATGTGGTGTTAGATGTAACCCTATATCCTTTTTACCTCCCTCTCTGTCACTATCATCTCCACATCCTCTTCCTGTGCATCTTCCCCTTGTACACCCTCAACCTATACATCCTCAACTTGTACATCCTCAACTTTATCTCTATCTCCTAGACCAGCTTACACTGATTTCTAATAATTGGGGTAATAATATGCATAATCTTCATAGGCTATCCTATCCTTTGTGGCCGTACACTAAAATACCTTCATAGTCTCTCCCTCCATGTCATAAGACATTGATGTGATACTATCAATCTCAATGGATGCATATTTTCACACCATGTTGTATAGGTATTGACACCCTTATGTTAGCTATCTCCCTCCTTCACTTGTATGCCATAGTCTACAATCTGTCAAGCTATGCTTTTCCACCCTCAAGTCTATACTTAGTCCCCATTATGTCCTATCTTAAATTGCTCATGTAAAAACATGTGTACCTATTAGCACATGTTGTCATAAACTAAATTATCTCAATACCATATCATGCCTATAATGCTTAATGATATACTCATGATTACCAATAATTGAACATGGTTTTAAAACATAATTCATAAACTGTAAATCCTATCTCCACTATAGATCTACCTCACTATAAGGCCTCCACATAATATCATGTGGTCCCAACTCATCCAACACCCTCTAATAAAAACTCGCATCCCTCAAATGGTGTCTCTATGATCCTATAATGATGTATCACGTGAAATCAAATAGATTACCTACTTATATCTACCTTAATTATCCAACATGCCTCTCTACTACAATATGCCCCCATGCCCACACCTGCAGTAGTATGGATGACCCTATACTCATCATTTCCTTCTACACGACTATATGTAAGTCTCTGTACAAGTGAGCTAATACACATGGTCCCCATGCAAACTCTACCATACTCTCCAACATGTCAGATATAACATCAGATAATCTTATTAGAAACAAACTCCCACTCTTGTCTTGTATTAGGATGCAAGCAACAAGAGAAATCAATACTAGTTTCAAACCATCGGTCTCTTCTATTAACATGCAAGCATACAAATCTATCCCATAATCTATCATCAGGATAATATCCTCCCCAAAAATTATGTATAGTGACATTACCTATATTATCTCTCTCCAATTATCCTTCACAACCTAGATCAAGATGTGAAGTATCCTCTACATCTCCTCTAATGTGACTATCATCTTCCTTATCGATAACTAGAAGGTGTTGGTCTTAGAATGCCAACACTCTATTAATGTTGTCAGTAGTGTCCTATTAACATAGAAATCTGGCATCTATGCCACATTTATATTCCTAATACCTCTAACACACCCACCTTACAATAAATAAATCTCTCCATCGATTGTAAAATACCAGATCACCTCTCTCTTATAATGAGTATCGATTGTCTCTCTTGCACCCATCAAAATGACATAGTGTTAGTCTTATTGAGTCCTTAATCCATTTGAATTATCATTTTACCTCCTATCCATCTCTGTTAACATTTATATTCTTCATTCCAACCATAATGAAATCATTTCACCCTCAGATGAAATAATTATGGCCTTAGATGAATTTGTTGTGCCCTTAAATGAATACACTACATCATGGGATAAATTCACTATTATATGTGATAAACTCACTATTTTGATTACTTCACCACTAATTTAAATGAATTCACCATTATTTTTGATGAATTCACCATTTCTTTTAACAAAAATTCTATTATAAAAAATTTGCTAAACTTTTTAAAAAACCCATTGTACCCCTTAACAAAATCATCGAAGTCAACTTCAAAACTACCATTGGGAAAATGGTGGGTTAGTTTGACTTGAATTTACCCAGAATTTATGACCCTCAAATGATAAAACAAGAATTTTAAAACATGACTTACTAGATCCCCACTCTCAGTTGACCTCTAGTAAATTTGAACTTGCTCACTACGATGCCTATCTATTGGAATACACTCAATTTTCCTATCCAAATTCTCACCAATCTAGATAAAAATAAACTCCTAGGTGGAAATCAATGAAATGAATTTCAAACAATGAAATACAAATTAACCCCCCACCCCTATATATTCTCCCCCAATCAAAATTCCCACCCATCCACCCATTTTCAATTACTTTCCCAACATTTCACCTCATTTTTTCTTCATATCATCCCACCAATTTAATCAGATTACTCAAAATCTGTATTTCTGCTTGGAAATCACTCTAGTACATTTTATCACTTATCATTAGAAAATTTATGTCTCTATCACCCATAACTTACCAATGAGATATATCATTCCCACATATGCTACCATGTAACAATCCTCATGGGGCATAATACAAGTGTGCTACTTATAAATGATAAATCTTATTTCTCCAATCGGCTCACTAGCACCTCTCTGCTCAAGGCAATTTTTTTTACATATGCCTACAAATCCTACAAGTATTTTCTTGAGATTCATAATTCCATTTTTTTTTTGTCTCTCATACATCATTCTTTTTCTATCTATCCAACTAACTTTAATCATTTATCATTCATTTCAATCTCTCTTTTGCTTCTACTTTCCCTGCATGACCACTCGAGAGGGAATCATTCATAGTCATTCATAGCTACATGGGACATCATTTTCATACATTTGTTTTCACTCTATGTTTTCTTTATTCTTTGAGAAGGCATTAATTCTTCTTGTCATAACACCCTTTCAAAGAGGGGAAAATTTAGACACCTAAATTCTACCACATTTAATGTCAAAATTAACTTTGCTAAATAATGACACAAATTCTACTATTTCACACTAACTAAACCATCATTCTAAATTCAAATTTCATCCTAACCCCATTTATTTCCATTTTTTGAATAATAATTAATATATATGAATTAATTAATTGTGCATACAAATTCCACTAAACTAATTAAAATCTAGGATCTTCAGGTCACCAAACATCTCCCACATTTCTCTCAACTGAGCATTGAGCCACCCAACCACCTCCATAACTTCCTCAACCAATTGTTGAGTCATCATTGAACCTTTCAAATACCTTGGTGAGTTATCCAATTACCTCGACTTAGTCTTAGAAAACATTCAACTATTAACTAAATTTCTTATTTTCTCTCAAACACATGAGGAATTGGTCTCTTCCACTTGGATGAGGTCTCAAATCAACCATAAATATTTAATATTATCCAATAAAATTGGATTTATCACAACTATCCATTTTATTACACAAAAGTCTATAATTTAAGTGTCATCTTCCATTATCAACATCCACAATCAAGCTATCTAAGTGTTACCAAAATCATCTCGTGCATTATTAATAAAATCAAGCCATCACATCCATATAATGCTGAAATTATCTTTGCTTAGAGAAGTGAATTGAACATTCAAATACCAAGAATCAAGAGCAAATATAATTTCAACAATGGAGGAGGTTATTTTACTTTGCTAGTATGACATGTTTTTTAAGTATTGGTTGCTTTGTCTCTTTTGTTTAATTATCTCAATCTAAGGTTTTAGTTTAGATTTAGAATAGGACGTTGCATTAGTTTGATTTCCTAGCTTGCATTAGAATTTTAAAATTTAGATATAATAGGATTGATTGCTTGAGGATTTATGGACTCGATACTTGATATATGATCACTCTTGTTGGCTCAATAATTTTACAACACTTTGGTAGGGATATGCTTTAATGAATGGCAAGGTGATAAAACTATTATATTCTTGGATTTTCTCTATTATTTTTCCTTATTTTTTCTATGAATTTACATGGGGGTGTAGCTCTATTTATAAAAGCCAAATGGAGGAATGGATGGATAGGATTGAGCCATAGTGAATTTTGATCAATGGTGGAGAATTGATGGAGGATTGGGTAATTTGGATTATAAGGATTAAAAATTCCATGGAGAATTCTAGATGGGTGGTGAGGATCTCAATGAGGATATTATGAGATTTTAGAGGAAGTTAGTGTAATTAATGAGTGATAAGATAGAATATAGTGATGGGATTTGTTGGGAATCTTAGTGGAGGTCGTTGGGGGTAGTTAGGAAGGAGTATAAATTTCCTTAAAAATTGTGAATATCTATTAGTAGTTAAGTAGGTGATTAGTAGATGATTAATTAGGATAAAAACATAATGTGATGAGGAATAAGGTTAAGATGATGGAAGAAGATGTAAAGGGGATATTAGGGTGATGTTACAATGATTAGTAGTGATGGTTATTAGTTTCAATAAATGGTGAAATTCATAATGATGGAGAGAGAATTTTTTTAGATATCTACATTTTCTCTCTCTTTGAAAGGGCATTACAACTAGAATAAGCAGTTGCATTTTAAAGAAGTGAAAGAATGTATTAGTTAGTAAGTTAATAAAACTTATAATGGGTAATTTAATTTCAAATATGTGAAAGACTGTAGTAGTTGTCCATTTCCAACCCTTAAAACTATTTCAGACAATATAAATATCAAAAAATACTCTTAAATAAAGACATTTTTAAATGGTTATCATGAAGTCTTATTTTTTTGGGTTATACATTCATTTTAAACCATATTAATGTAATCATATTTTACACTAGGGGCATTTTTTATTTAGGAAGCCTTTTCATTTTTTATCTTATATATCATTTAATCAGTTTTTAGAATAATTTTATTATTATTCATCTCTAAATAATCTTATGTCCAATTTTACATTCTACATGCACCTTAAATATTTCATCCATCAACAACAAAAATTACATCTCTTCCAACATAACTTACACATATATCTCCTAATTATCTTTCCTTTTAAAAAGCAATGTTGAATGGAAAACCCTCTATGTATTTTTTTCTTAAATTTGAAAATAGGGTTGACCGTCAAATTTTAAAATCTCTTCTCGTCTACTAATTTTTATCTAAGAACAGTTCAGCTTATGTGACGAGAAAAAATAACCACCAAGCTGTTGTCTACTTAGTGCGTTCATTGCTTTTTAAAAATTAAATTCAAAGTGAACAAAGTATTTTTTTTTTAAAATTGTAGTTTAGTTCACTTTGATATTCTTTAAATCTACTTTTAAGATAAGGAATAAGAATTATAATTTTGCGTGTATGCCATGCTTAACCAAGGTCGGTGTAGGGCTCAAATTCCACTATATTTTATACGCGTTAACCCTAATTGCCTAAGTTGTCTATTCATCTAAAGGCCAGAGTAGATGTGTCTACTTTACAAAAATCATAGGCAAAACATTCAAGATTTTGAGTAATGGCAATGAAGACATTTACAATGAGTTTGACATGTTAAGCAACTTACCAAAAAACTTATTGTGCTCTGAAATCCTCTCCTGTCTTCCCTTAATGGATATCGTGTGCTCCTCCCTCCTCACCCAAAAATGCTAAGATTATTTAGATTAAAGTTATGTTTGAAGGACTTTAGTCTAGAGAAAGTAGGACACTTGGGTTGAGCAATCCCAATATGAAGTAGAAATTCCCTGAGAGGAAAGCCTTGGTAGTGTAGGCACCAAATAAACTAAGTAAGCTTTAGCTCAAGCTTCTCAACCCATATCATAGTAAGTTCAGAAAGGTGTTTGGTCTTGGGTTAGGAATTTAAATTCCATGACATGTTTAAATTATCTAGAGCTAGATAAAAATGGCTTATGACTTGATATAGGAGGCTTTTATAATAATTTTTAAAGTGAGTACCACAATTCCATCTCCAGTATTTCCATCAAGTGCATGTGGATTGTAAACCTATTTAATGTAACATGACATCAAATATCATTTCTTCGATCTATAGAATGGAAGGTAAGTCAAAATTGATTAGCTTGTATATTTATTTCAACAAAGGTCGAGGAGTCTAATCATGGTAGAAAATTAAAATTCTTAACTTTATGAATACCTATTCTAAAGAGCCTCAAAGATTCCATACTTGTATATTTTTCTAAGAGAAGATTATAATTGGTCATAACAAGAGAAAACCACATATTGTGGTTATTTTAAAGCATAATCTTTTTCAAAAACCATTGGCTACACATTTGAGATATGGTTTGACAACACCAAAATCTTTCAAAATGATTTTAACCACAAAAATATCCCTCAAATTTGATAAGAGGAGTGGTCACAATTAAGGTGTGAAACTGAATACTTTTCCAACCAACTTTGCCATACAATGAGATAGAGGGAATGCAGTGTTGCAGGGGAATTTTCTAAGCCTGATTGCCTTTGATTTCTTGAACCACCTACTTAGCACACATAACATTACTTTATTTCTAAATGTCATTAATTCCCATACCACCTTTCTTATAAGGAAGACAACAAATATCCCAAGTAACTATATGGTAGCCACGAGTTTGTTTAGCATTGGCCCATATAAAATCCCTAATAACTTTTGCCAATTTTTTATATGAGGATTTATAGGTAGCCCAATATAATGAATAGTAAACATGGGTGGCAATGAGGATCTTATAATAAACCTAAAATTTATCAGTAAATGATAGAGTTTTCATGATCCACTACTCCACTTTTTCTCCACTATATCGATGACATATTGCCATAGTTCTAAAGGAGAACTATCAAAATAAAATGGGATGCCAAGAAATTTAATTTTCTCCCCTTTTTGATCCACTTCCAACTATTTTCCTTAAGCATGGATTTAGCATAGGCATCTGGTCTATTTGGAGCATTGGGTTTATTCCCACTACAAACTAAAGCCTAAGGTTTTGCATAAAATATCAAGGTAATTCAACACCTCTTTAACAAAATCTTCTTACTCATCAAGAGTGAAATAGGTGTCCTCTTCAAATTGGCCATTTATGAGCTAAGAAGAGTAATCAAGAAGAAAAATGCCCATGATGAACCCTCACCCTACCTAATGAGTAAATGGATAACATAATGTTTGTATAGACATAATATAGAGAGTCAGAGCTAATGGGAAACAAAGTTGTCATATTTGATCTCTCTAATAGTGAGGTATGCTAAGGATTATTAAAATAAAGTTTAAACTATATAGATAGATATTTGACCAAATCCCAGGTCTTGGAACATGGCTAGTTAGAACAACCATTCAATTATATCATAGGAATTATCAAAATCTAGTTTAAGGAATATGGTGCTTTGGTGAGATGTTTGCACCCATTCCATTACTTCCCAGACAACAATGATATTGTCTAGAATATATCTATTTTTAATGAATTCAGTTTGCTTTAGTCTAATTATGGCAGGTAAAAAGAAATCAAGATACTTTACAAGGACTTTGTGGAGTATTTTATATGACACATTTAGGAGGGTGATGGGATGCCAAATAATAATGAAATATTAGTCTTAGACCTTAGGAATGAACTTAATATTTAGCTTATTTTTGGGAATACCTAGAGAATTATTTTTCATACCTTATTTGTAGACTTGTAACAAGTCGAGTCCTATAAAATTTTAGGTGGTATTATAAATTTCATAAGGGATACTGTTAATAGCTAGGCCTTTGTCATTGGCCATGCATTACACTACCTTCAAGAGATCCTCTAGAGTTAGAGAAATATCATAGAAATTTTTATTAACATTATTGAGATTTTGAGGCACAACATCTAGACATTGTTACATAATGTGTACCCTTCTTTAATCTCCTTGGGCTTAGAACACTAGCCTATAGTGATCAATAAAGGCTAAAGAGATTTTAGGTAGGGCAGTAAGATGTTATTTATTGTGCAAGATTAATATATTTTATTTGATCTTTAGCCTATTTATCCCAAAGGTATTTGAAAAACTATTTAGAGGCCCAGTCATCCACTTTGAGTCATTGTAGTCGAGCAACGACTTGAGCCCCTCTAGCCGCATATATATCTATAAATTTTATCTTATGCTTTAGGGATGAAAACATAGATTGTAACTATATATATCAAAGGGATTATGTTCAAGTTGAGAGGAAACTATTTGGTATTCTTTGAGCATAACATCATTAGCTCATTTTTGAACTCTGACAACTTTTTTTCTATAGTGATAAAGGAAGGTAAACTTCATCAAATGGATCCTTAATTAGAATTTGTTGTGGTAATTTAGATCTCCAACTTCATGCTTCACTATTAGGTGAAGTTTTCATACTAAAGAACATTTACATAATAAATAATTATATCCATCAATAATCCCGCACATATTACCTTTCTATTTTGAGATTATTTGTATAATTAGTTCAATTATTTTATGACAAATGAAGTGGCAAAAAGGTATTTTGAACAAGGGAAACATGACATTCAATTTTTTCCTTGCATATTTATCAACAGGATACGAATCATTGTACCTATACCATAGGCAACCTAATTATATTAATAAAGGACTAACATGCTCATTAAGTTTATGCATAATATATGGTTACCAAATACTCCCCTTTTCCTTTAAAAATTTAGTTTTGATGATTCAAATACATTGATATAAAATGATTCTATTTTCTTAACTCTTAACTTGAGATCATTCTAATTATTATTCCAAGTTGCACTCTACTGGTTTAAAAATTTATCAGGGGGAGAAATTAATGACTTTGAGTTAGTAGTGTTAGAACTGAGTCCTTGTGTTAGTCAAAAACACAAGACAAAGTCCCTCTCCTATTAGCAGGAAGAACAACCTTTATTGAAAGCCAAAAGGGAAAAGCAAGGGAAAAGTTATTCACATCTATTTAAAAATGATGTTTTTATGAGGGGTTTCATACTTTTTAATGGAAAGTGCATAAAGGAGATAAAAATAAAATGATGGGAGTAGTGGGGAGAAAATAAAAATGAGAAAGGAAAGGAGAAAAGAAGAATGGGATTATTCTAGCTAGTTAAACATAGAAGCTCTTATGATAACCCTAGAAAATATGAAGGACAACTCTGGATAACTGAACACAAAGACTCACCATAAGAGGTATAGAAGAGGATTTTTTTTCATGAAAATGAGATGAGAAAGACATATGATAAACATACGGATAGGATACATACACCAAAGAGATTGGACAATCTTACAAAGAAATATATTCAACAACTCTATATTTACTAATAAAAATAGGCATAAAATCATATTCTCAATCTCACCAAGGCTTCCCATTGACAAAGTTTCCAATTTAGATTCAACAAAAATTTTCATGATTAAGAAATTCACATTCATTGACTATCTCATAATAGCTTTCTAGCAAATGAAAGAACAAAAATCAAAGTGAACTGACATACTCATGCATATAATCATTCAAAAAATCTCATGGAACAAAGTCCTATAAATAATTTATTTATTGATTCTTCATAGTACTATGCATACATATTCCTTCCTTCCACTTGCAAAAGTTCTACTATTAGAAAACCAACTGGCATATAGCCAACTTGAGACTAGTTGAAGATAACCCTACAAATGAACCCCAAGCTCTTATTTAAAGGTCACAATAGGTGTAACCACCCACAACCACTTCCATAACCACCTTTATGGTAAAAGGGTTATATTTTGTAGTTACTTTATCTCAAATGAATTTAAAAAGGTAAAACATAACCTTTTAAGTTATTACAAAAATTGTAATGGAGAAATAGAAAGAGAATTTTGGTGGTTATTGAGAAAAAGATAAGTCCTTTTACTAAGTAGGACCCTATTCTACCACCATGACAATATTTCATTCATCATTCTTTGTCAAGTTTTATTTCTCCCTTGGGCATTCCATCTTGACATACACTATAATTCTTTTACCATCTTCCCTTGTCAGGGATTCCCTATTGTATGAATAATATCTCTAACTCAAGCACCATATTGAGCAAGCTAATTTTGAATGTTTTCCTAATCCATTTTTATCACCATACTCTTCTTGAGGTGTCTAATGACCCCTTAGCACCATCATAGGTATTAAATTTGGAAGCCTCCACACACATGTAGTCTTATCCTGTGATGCAAGTTTGATGACTCTTCAATACAATGAACTATGCTTGTATGTCCTCAAAATTCATAAGTGCATGCTATGAATGCCAATTCATACACATGAAATTTGGAATGAAATTACTTCAATAATAAAGTAATATAGCATAAATAGATCTAGATATGATTGAAATATATTAGAATATATGATAATAGACAAGCCACCTCGAGGGGTCAACCTCCAAAAGCTTTAATAAGAGCAAAATTTATAATATGATGATAAACCATTACCCACTACCTCATATATATAGTCTATCTAGGCCATGGTTACTCCATAGACTGACCTACTAACCAAATGAATGCATAGAGAAATGTGATATAGCATCAAAGAGGGATAAGTAAGCCACAAGTTGGCTATTCCTATCCTCATACATGCGATAGGTTAGGGGTGTAGCATGCCCTTCCCCTTCAAACCAACATTATCCTCAATGTTGAACAACTATGGATGTTGTTGCAAAAAATATTCACCTTCCCAAGTTACATCTTCACTGCTCAGGTTCTTCCACTTGATCAGATATTCCCTAATCTCTCTAGTTCTCAACCTCTTAGTACATGTTTGGAGGATCTTCTCTAGTTCCAAAATGACATGTCCTTCTTCATCAAGTTCTGGGAGCTCTGTCTGGGCTGAAACTTTATGTCCAATGACCTTCTTCAAATAGGAAACATGAAATTATGGGTGTATGTGAGATGAATGAGGTAACTTGAGTTGTAAGCCACACTTCCAATTTTTTGTAGAACTTGATAAGGGCCATAATACTTAGGAGCAAGTTTGTTATCCTTTTTCTATTACTTCAAGGACATCTGATTGTAAGGTTGAAAATGTATAAATACCCAGTCACCCACCTCAAAATTTCAATCACTACGGTGTTGTTCTACTTGTTGCTTCATTCTATTTTGTGCCAAGGCCAAATTCTCTCCCAAACTAGCCAAAACCTCTTGTTGATGCTGAATGTGCTCCTCCACAACTCAAACCTTGGTTTTCAACTTCAATGAAGAAGTGATGGAAGGTGGATGGTAACCATATAGTGATAGAAATGGAGACATTTTAGAAGAGGTATGGAAAGATGTGTTATACCACCATTCTGCAAGTGGTAGCCATTTAACCCAATGTTCCTATTTATCTGATACAAAATAATGCAGATACCCCTCTAAAGATTTATTAACCACTTCTGTTTGTCTATCAGATTGGGGGTGGTAAGATGAGCTATGAGCTAGTTGAGTACCCATATAAGAAAATAATTTAGTTTAGAAATTACTAGTGAAAATAGGATCATGATCACTTACAATTATTTTTGGGGTTCCATGTAATTTTAGAACTGCTTCCAAAAAAATAGTTGCTACTATACTTGCTAAAAATGGGTGTGAGAGAGCACAAAAATGGGCATATTTTGTAAGTCTATCCACAATGACCAAGATAACAGTCTTACCTTCAGAACTAGGCAACCCTATGATGAAATCCATGGAAACCTCCTCTCACCTTTGACTAGGAATTACTAATGGTTGTAACAGACCTAGGGTCTTAATTGTCTCACCTTTATTCTATTGGCATATCAAGCATTATACCACAAAATTTTATACATCTCCCTTGAGTCCTTCCCAAAATAATTCTTTCTTAATTTTGTAATAAGTTTTCAAGAACCCTGAGTGTCCCCCAATTGGAGATGCATACAACTCCACAAGAATATTATGCTTAAACTCTGAATTTTTGCACAAGTATAACCTACCCTTATATAATAGAACATTACCTTTCTATAGATATTCTAAATCAAAACCTACGTATCCTTGTCTTGCTCTCATTCTAACCTGGCTTCATCCACCCAATCTACTTGCAACATGGACATTGCACAAAGTAATGCTTCTGTGGATGTATCTCATCTAGATAGTGCATCTACTACTGCATTATCTTTACCCTTCTTATAGATGATTTCAAAATCATAACCCAACATTTTGGTTACCCACTTTTGTTGTTCCTCGGATGATAATCTTTGCTCCAAAAAGTATTTGAGACTATCATGATCCATTTTCACCTTAAAGTGTCTACCCATCAGATAGGGCCTCCATTGTTTAACTGCATGAAGAATAGCCATCATTTCTTTCTTGCAAATAGGTTTTTGTAGATTCTTACCTTTGAATTGATGACTCTCAAATGCAATGGGTCTTCCTTCCTACATTAGTACTACTCCTAACCCAGATCCAGAAGCATCACATTCAATAGCAAATGTCTTTGAGAAGTCTGGAGTAGCCAAAACTGGAGTGGTACACATAGCTACTTTTAGTTTCTCAAATGCTTTGGTGGTGGCATCATTCCAATGGAAGGCATCCTTCTTTAGCAATGTAGTGAGTGGAGCTGCTATGCTACCATAACCTTTCACAAATATTTGGTAGTAACCTGTTAGTCCTAGGAACCCTCAGAGGTTTTTGGGAGTTTTTGGCATGGGCCATTCCATCATAGCTTTGATCTTTCAGGGATCAAATTTGACACCTTCATGGGAAATAATGTGACCTATTTACTCTACCTCTTGTACTCCAAAAGCACATTTGGATGGCTTCGTATAAATTTGATGCTTCTCCAAAATTATCAACACTTGTTTCACATGTTGCAGATGTGTTTCCCATGTCTGACTATAAATCAATATGTCATCAAATAAAACCAACATAAACTTCCTTTAAAAAGGCCTAAAAATAGTGTTCATTAAACTTTGAAAAGTAGATGGTGCATTTTTAAGACCAAAGGGCATTACCAATAACTCATAATGGCCCTCATGCATTCTAAAAGCAATTTTATGAACATCTTCATCCTTGATTCTAATTTGATGTTACCCCAAGCGAAGATCCAATTTTGTGAAATAATTAGCACCATGCAAGTCATCAAGTAAATCATCAATTAATGGAATAGGAAACTTATCTTTGATGGTGTACTTGTTGAGTTCCCTATAATTTGGGCACATCCTCCATGTGTCATCCTTCTTCCACACCATGAGCACTGGTGATGAATATGCACTTTGGATATGCTTGATGATCCTTGCCTCCAACATCTAATGGACCATCTTTTTGATTTCAATCTTTTTTGCATATGGATATCTATATGGTTTGATATTTGGTGGTTGACTCCCTGAAAGTAGTTGAATGGCATGATCATGTTCTCTTTTTGGTGGTAGTCCCTTTGGCATGGCCCCAAAAATAGATGGGTGGTCATCAAGAATCATCTGTAGATCAGGATGTGTAGATGCCTGTGTGGGTTGAACTTCTATGGAACATAATTGTGCAATAATTCCCTTTTCCCCCTTTTTAAGCATCTTGGTTATATGATGTGAACTAATCAATTATGGAGATTTTGCTTGTAATCCATGTAGTTCAATTTTCCTACCTTTAGAATGAAAGTCCATGAATAGTTCTTGGAAGTTCATCTCAATATTACCCAAGGTTATGTGCCATTGGACTCCTTAAAAAATGTCTATGTTACCCATGGGAATATAAAACATAGGGGAATCAAGATTGTACTCACCCATAACAAGCTTAATACTATGGCATTTGCCTGAACAATTAATTATGCCACCATCTACAATCATGACCTAAAATTCTGGTGCTAGGTAGATGAAACAATTCAATTGAGTGGCCAACTTATGGTTGATAAAGTTATGTGTGCTCCCTGAATCAATCAATATTGTCACCTTCTATTTCTTGAGGAAACCCACCACCTTAAGAGTTTGTGGAGTGATAATACTTGCAAGTGCATGACAAGAGATTGTAGGTTGGGAATTTTTAGGTACCTCCTCTATCTCTTCCTCATCATCATTAGAGGCATCATCTTCTTCTTCATCTTCATTGGATCCCTCAATGTAGAATAACTTATTCTCAACACATCTATGTCCTTTGCTCCACTTGTTGTAACAACTGAAACATAATCCTTTTGCATGCTTCTCTTCAATTTGTTGTGGGGTCAGTCTAGTAGGTGGAGGAAATGTTGGTGACAATATGCTTCAATCTTTGAAGTGAGTGAATGGCTACTTATTATTGGCTATGAATTTTTCCTCAGCTCTACGTGCCATGATAAAAGAATCATAAATCTTAAGTGGATTAAACATCATACCTCATGTTGAATGTGGTCCTTGAGTCCACCCAAAAATAGGTCATTCAAGTTCTCCTCAGAAATTGTATCCACACGTAAGGATATGTTCTAAAAATGATGAATATAATCCTTGATGGAGCTAGTCTATTGTAATTTTGCCAGTTGGCTGAAGTAATTCTCTGTCACACTATTGCCATAGTGTAATTGTAGTTCCTTTGTAAAAACTGACCAGGTGACACTAACAGTCATCTTTTTATTTTGAGCACACAACCATCGATACCAAATGAATTGATCAGGTTCAAGATACATGGATGCCATGGTAACCTTCTATCCACCTGAGATCTGATGCAAATATAATTTTTTTCCATTTGGTTGATCCAATTTAGTGGATCTTTTCCATCAAATTTGTGCATACCCACCTTTGGTAACAGGGTCCTCTGTGGCAATGTAGTTAGATTTGAAGTAGACTGGTTGGGAAAACCACCCTAGTGGGGTTATGCATTAGCATTAGCTAGATGATTTGACTGATTATTTTTCAATGCCATCATGATATCCACCAAACTATCTTGTATGGATTTCATGTTATATTGTATGCCTTGCACCTCACTTTGAATGCCTTGCACACTATAGTCAAGCTGGCTCACTTTGTGATCTATGTCAGAGAACCCTGGTACAAAGGATCTATTACATCCCCCTTATGACTCCATCTCTTCCTTATTAGGAGTTTTACCTAGAGTTCATCACCCTTTCCTCAGCCTTGAGTTTGTGGACCTGACATAAAAGGGCTTTACAATGTTGACCTTCATTGGCACTTTTGACCCAAATTTGACCAAGCAATTTTGGAATTATGTCAGCCTCAAATCCAAACATAAAAAGAACATACCCTAGACAAATTTTTATAATATTTCCAAAAATGTAAATAACTTAGAAAAATTCTTTGAATTGTGCACTATAGAGCAATTTTATGAAAAACCCTAAAATTGAGATAACTTTTGTAAAATAGATCTAAATGAGCTGAAATCTTAATGGAAGATTAATTTAATAATTTCACACATCAAGTAAAAAATTTGTAGATAAATTAGTAACCATTTTTTAAATATATCCAAATTAAAAAAATTAGGGTTTCACCCACAAGATTGCCCAAATCGTAGCTCTGATACCACTTGGAATGAAATTACTTCAACAATAAAGTAGAATAGAAGAAATAGATCTAGATATGACTTAAATATATCAGAATATATGATAATAGACAAGCTTCAATAAGAGCAGAATTCACAATATGATGATAAACCATTACCCACTACCTCCTATTTATAGTCTATCTAGGCCATGGTTACTCCATAGGCTGACCTACTAACCAAATAAATGCATAGATAAATGTGATATAGCATCAAAGAGGGATAAGTAAGCCACAAGTTAGCTATTCCTATCCTCATACATGCGATAGGTTAGGGGCGTAGCAAAATTGATCCAAATTTGTTTCCACTATAGGTAATTTCTCATCTTATTTTATCATTATGTCATGTGCTTGATTTGTCCTTTGCTCAGGTTCATCACCTTTTTCACTCTTACATATGTAAACTTTGACTATGGGCATCTCACCACTAGACTTGTTGCATTGAGATAAAGTTGTCAAATTTTCATACATCCCATCAACTTGAACAAAAGTCTTATTGAGATTATTATGAAGCATAATCCCTTCAAAGGCCTTTTTAAATTCCTTTACAAAATTTTAGCCTTTTCCTTTAAATCTTTCTTGAAATTTAAATTTATCTACAAATGAATTCACCCATGTAAAAAAATACACCCTCATTTCTTTCATTAACTATGTTGTTTTCACTTATGACTCCTTCATTCACACCCTGTGTAGGCTACCATGAACATTGAAAAATTCTATCAAATTCATAGATAACTTTTTGAGTATCAATACAACTTTCAAAATAGCCAAAACTATCCTTCCATGCAAAACCATGGGTTTACCCGCTCAAAATAACCTTCCAAAGCCCCAAACCCATAACCTTTATGATCAAAACCACCTCCATATCCAATATCATGAGTTATATACCGCAACAACAATTAAAGAAACAAAAACTAGGAGCTTTCTTGGTAAAACCACACTTATCTTGGCCAATACCATGAATTAGAGTCAAAAACCACCTTTCAAAGATCAAACCCATGAATTTTGGCAAAACCATCTTAAAATATTTCATTAATGATAATGCCATGAATTTGTGGTGGGAAATAAACTTAAAAAAAAATGATAACACATATTTTTAATAAACCACCATTTAAAGACAAAATCCATGGATTTGAGTGGGAAAAAGTTTTTGTTTTTTTAAAACCTTAATTAATACCATGTGTTTAATCTTTTCAAGACAAATATTTTCACCTCATATACAACACATTTCTCAAACTTTGGAAATACATTAGTTATGTGGAGGGATAAAGTGGGGAGTTTGAAAACATTTACAGGATTTGAACTCTTTTCAAACACTTTGCAAAATTTTCAATCTTATGAAATAGTTTGTGGAGTTTTAAAGCTTATCAAACATTTTGTAGAATATTAAATATTTTAAAACATTTTGCGGGTTTTGGAGGAGTTTAAAACACTTTACAGATTTTGGAAAGTTAATGAAACATAATGTGGGGTTTTAAATCTTATCAAACACCATGTGGGATTTCAAAGTTTATCAAACACAATGCAATTTTTTAAAGCTTACAAAAAACTTTTGGGTTTGAAGGATTATCAAACACTTTGTAGGATTTTAAAACTTATGAAACACTTTTTAGAATTTAGAAGTTCATAAAACATGATGTATATTTTTGAAGTTCATGAAACATGTTGTAGGATTTAAAGGTTCATTTTGCATGCTATGGGATGTAAAGATGCATTTTGCATGTTGCAAGATTTAAAGGTGCATTTTGCATGATGAAAGGCTTTCCACAATGTTTAGACTAATGATAGGATTTATGATTCTACTCAACAAGGTAATGGAATTTGATGTGTGTCTGAATATATATTGTCAAAATCTGATGATGTGCCTGACATGGTACCAAAACCTACCAAAGCCAGACTTAGGAAAATTTTAGCTTCTTTTTTGATCTTATATCAAATATGTCCACTCTTTTACTACTTCATGGATACCTCAAAGCACATATAGGTATAAAAAATATATGAACCACCACCTTTATCCATCTCAAAAGTGAAAAATCAAACACCATCTACAGTTGATCCAAAGTAGATCAAATACTGTCATGAAAAGATATCTCACCTAAGTTTATGTCATAGGAGTCATTACATACCTTGTGTCTACCTTAAGTGCTGACACATTTTGGTGCTTTCATGATACAAAAAATGGTGAAGTCATCTTGTTGTATCTCATCCTTCGTGATTCCTCCTTCATACATCTAAGGATGAGAACCTTGTATCTAGCATCATCCAACATCATAAATCTTGTTATGACTATCATGCATAACTTTGTTTTTAAGTGTGGGAATTGGATCCAAGGCATGACCTTCTCTTTCTAAAAGAGGCATAGTCAAGAGATCATTAATACGCTCAACTTTATCACTCAAAACTTCTCAACAAGTAGATCTTAATATGTAACTCAAGATTTATCTATTGGGCTATGGAGTCGATATCCATTTTTAAAAAAAATACCATTCATTTTATTAAAACACCTTCAATTACTTGTGAGAGTGAAATTGGGGGTGTTGTCATGAAATGTAAAATTTCATGAGAACAACTGGATCTAACTATGGGGATACATTTCCTAAGGGAATGCAAGAGAACTCTAGAATCTTAGATAATTGGTGCCTTTAATTTTTTATGGATTTTTAAAAACTTTTATGTAAATCACATTTATACATCCTGATTTGATCAACTGACAACCAGTTCACCTATCTCAATCATATGAGAAATGAAAATGCACAATTAGGCCAGATCCCCTACACTAAAAATTTATATATTCTGATCTAACTAACTAACATCCAGTTCACCACTCTCAATTGTATGAGAAATGAACACACACTATTGGGCCAAATCATTTATTCACTTAAAAACTTGTATGCCCAGATCTCACTAATTGATATCCAGTTCACCCATCTCAATCATATGATAAATGAACATGCACTATTAGGTCAGATCATCTGATCACTTGAAAACATCCATGAAAAACATGTTCAATCTATCATTGTAAAATTTGTGATTGCCTATGATATTTCCCTGGTAGAAAGCACTGCTATAAATATGTGAAAGCATAAAGGCTAAAACATGGAGGAGGGGAAACAAATATATTGTTGCATTTATTGAAAAACCACATGCACACACAAAATTAAAAATGGGAAAAGGAAACTAGCCAAAATTAGGAAAGCAAAACTATTTACAGAGCGCTGATAAAAATGAAAAGATTATACAAAACCATTCACTAATTGGGAGAAGTACCTACCATTTTAGAATAATGTTTTTGAATTATGAGTTATGAGCACATTTAGCATTAGCAACCAAGTAAGTGGGAAGAGGAACTTAAAGTTATCATTCACATAGGGATGATCATGAATGAACAAATCAGCAATGTTTTTCTATTTTGAAATGAACACATTTTTATTTTTTTGATCTTTTGTGAGCACTTTTCAGCAATACTAAACTTTTTAAATGTCTTCTTGGATGAATTTAAATACATATGTGATAGATACAATATCTGAATTGGAGAGAAGTGTGTCGCATATCTATTTTTTAGATGGAACCACAATATGATTATCTTATAGAATGAATGAGGTGTTGATATTATTTTACAAATCAATTTCCATAGTAGAAATGAATTCATCACTGGATGAGTCATCATCATCATCTTTTTCAGTTTTATCTACCTTGATAGTTTCCATTCACTCAAAATAAAAATCTGACAACATTTTTTTTTGTTCTATCTTAATGCCTTCCTTGATCTTAGCTTTGTCCTTTTTATGTTTTTTAATCTATGTGGGTTTGATTGCTCTAGATTTAAATTATATGGAGAACTCTTCTTCGGTAGAACCTAAAAATGAAATACCTAAGGAATCTTCATTTTTGACTATTGAGTCTTTCATTATGATAGAGAAGGAATCTTCTTTACAAAAAAATGTGTTCAACATTATCCTCTCTTTTAGAAATCAAAACATCACACTCTGCATTATTACTCCTTTCTATTTGTGATTTAATTGGTTGTTCCTCAAATGGCTAATTTATTGCAAGATTGTGGGGTTTAATCAATATGGTGAAATAGGAAAATCTTTCTCCTTTTTGCTAAGTGGGGAGTCAAATTATTCATTTGTTCTTAGATCAATCATTAGTTCTTCCAATTGTTCACCTTCTACCACAATTATGAAATTGAAACAATCATATTTGACAGGTATCACTTTCTATTTTTCTTTGTTAGAATTTTGACATGTTTGATCAGGATCTTGACTTTGAACTCTCTTTTCTAAATATTACAGACTCTTGATTGTATCTAGTTTCCCTATTTATTTATTATCATTTAAAAAAGGTGTAGTACCTTTTACAACCTATTTCTTCAACATTATAGACATGATTAAAACATCTTCAATCTCGATGGTGTTTTTTGTGCAGCCACCAAGTCATTTACCTTATTCCTCATCAAGATGAACTTGATCTCTGGGTAAAGAGAACCAATGAAAATAAATATTTTATTATAGAAAATTGATTGATTTTCTTGAGGGATCAGTCTCAATAATTTTTTAAAATGTTCTATGAAATCTCTCATCTTCTCATCATCTTACTTTTAAATATGGAATAAGTCTAACAAAAGTGCACATGCATTCACAGTTGATTTGAATCTATCCAAGAAATTATTCTTCAAAGAGTCCCAATTTACAATGCATCCATATTCTAAGTTCTAGAACCATTCAATAGTAGGTCTAATGAAAGTTTCAAAGTCTCATAACAACATCCTCATACATAACTCCCAAAATGTTATAGGATACCAAGAAGGACTACATATGTTTATTTTCATCTTGACCATTTTCTCCAAATAAATACGAGAATATCTTCCTTCAGCCTGATGGGAACTCATTATATTGGGCCAAAGCCAATGGCCTAACATGTTTTCCCCATGGGACATAGGGAACATTGGGGTTGGGATAGACCAACAACATTTTTAAAATTAGGAAGGTATAGGCACTTGGTACTTTTTCTCAACAGAGTCACCAACCTCCATTCCAAGAGTGGTTCCTTGAAATGTTTTAAAATCATGTGCGTAAATCACCTTAATCGCCAATAGAGTCGCTAAAAACTTTTGGCTCAAAACTTTGTCAAGGGGAAAAATTGGTGACTTTGAGTCAATAGTGTGAGAACTGAGTCCTTGTGTTAGTCATCAACACAAGACAAATACCCTCTCATATTAGTAGGTGGAGCTATCTTTATTGAAAGCCAAAAGGGAAAAGCAAGGGAAAATTTATTCACAACTATTTACAAAAAAATATTTTTTATGGGGGGTTTCATACTTTTAACTAAAAAGTACATAAAAGAGATAGAAAGGAAATAAAGGGAATAATGGGGAGAAAATAAAATGAGAAAGGAAAGGAAAAAGGAAGAATGGGATTATTCTAGCTAGTTAAACACAGAAGCTGTTATGATAACCTTAAAAAAGATGAAAGATAACTCTGGATAGTTAAACACAAAGACTCACTAGAATAGTACAAAATTTGAGGTATAGTAGAGGAAACCTTTTTCACGAAAATGAGATGGGAAAGACATATAATAAACATGCATATATGATACATACATTAAGGAGATTGGATAACTATACAAAAAATAATAAAAATCAACAACCCTATATTTTCCAATAAAAACATGCATAAAATCTTGCTCTTAATGTCAGCAAGGATTCCCAATGACAAAGTTTTTAATGTAGATTCAACAGAACTTTCCACTCTTAAGAACTTCACATTCATTGACTATATAACAATAACATTCTAGTAAAATGAAAGAACATGAATCAAAGTGAACTGACATACTCATACATATCATCATTCAAAAAATCTAATGGAACAAAGTCTAGTAAATCATTTATTTATTGATTCTTCATGGGACTATACATAAAGATTCCTTCTTTCTGCTTTCAAAATTTATACTGCCATAAAACCAACCAACATAAATCCAACATAAGCCCAATTGAAGCTAACCCTACAAATAAACCCCAAGATCCTATTTATAGGTTACAATATGTGTAACCACCCATAACCACTTCCATAACCACCTTTAAGGTAAAAGGTTTATATTTTATAGTTACTTTATCTCAAATGACATTAAAAAGGTAAAACATAACCTTTGAAGTTATTATAAAAAGTGCAACAGAGAAATAGAAAGACAGAGACTTTTGGTGGTTATTAAAAAAAAGACAAGTCCTTTTTCTGAGTCAGATCTTGTTCTACCACCGTGACAATCTTTGATTCATTGTGCTTTGTCGAGTTTTATTTCTCCCTTGGGCATTCCATCTTGACATACACCACAATTCTTTTACCATCTGCTATTGTTAGAGATTCCCTATTGTATGAACCATATCTCTAATTCAAGCATCACATTGAGCAAGCACATTTTGAATGTTTTTTTAATCCATTTTTATCACCATACTCTTCTTGAGGTGTCTAATGATCTGTTAGCACCATCATAGGTATTAAATTTAGAAACCTCCACACACAAACAATCTTATCCTGTGATGTAATCTTGATTGACTCTTCAGTACAAAGAATTATTCTTGTGTGTCCTCAAAATTCATAGGTGCATGACATGAATGCCAATTCATATATGTGCAATTACTCCAAATTTATTTCCATTGTAAGGAATTTCTAATCTTCTTTTATCATTATGTCATGTGCTTGATTTCACATTTGCTTAGGTTCATTGCCTTTTGGTCTCTTACATATGTAACATTTGACCATGGAATTTTCTCCACTAGACTTGTTGCATCGAGATAAAATTGCCAAATTTTCATACACCCCAACTATTTGAAAAAAAGTATTATTGAGGTTATTGTGAAGCATAATCTCTTTCAAGGCATTTTGAAATGCCTTTACAAAATAGGAGCCTTTTCCATTAAATCTTTCTTGAAATTTTGATTAATCTACAAATGAATTCACCCATGCAAAGAAATCTACCCTCAATTCTTTCATTAACTATCTTGTTTTCACTTAAGCCTCTTTCATCCACACACTATGTAGGCCACCAGGAACTTTGGAAGCTTCTGTAAAATTCATAGAAAACTTGCCAAGTATGAATACAACCTATAAAATAACCAAAACTATCCTTCCATACAAAACCATGGGTTTACCCACTCAAAGAAACCTTTCAAAGCCCCAAACCCACAACTTTTGTGGTCAAAACCACTCCCCATATCCAATACCATGAGTTATATGTCACTACAATAATTTAATAAGAAAAAATTAGGAGCTTTCTTGGTAAAACCACACTTATTCTAGCCAATACCATGAATTAGAGTCAAAAACCATCTTCTAAAGATCAAAACCATGAATTTGGGCAAAACTATCTTAAAATTTATTAATGATAATGCCATGAATTTGTGGTGGGAAATAAATTTAAAAAAGAAGTGATAACACATATTTTTAATAAACCACCATTTAAAGCCAAAATCCATGGATTTGAGTGGGAAAAAGTTTTTGTTTTTTAAAAACCTTAATTAATACCATGTTTTTAATCTTTTGAAAACAAATCTTTTCACCTCATATACCATGCATTTCTCAAACTTTGGAAAGACATTGGCTACATAGAGGGATAAGGATGGAAGTTTGAAAATATATGTGGGCTTTGAAACCTTATCAAATGCCTTGCAAAATTTTTAAGTTTATAAAACACTTTTTGGAGATTTAAAGATTATCAAACATTTTACAAAATATTAAAGCTTTTAAAGCACTTTGCAGAATTTAGAGGATTTTAAAACACTTTGTTAGGTTTTAGAAAGTTAATGAAACATGATATAGGGTTTTAAAGCTTATTAAACATCATGTGGGATTTTAAAGTTTATCAAACACAATGCGATTATTTAAAGCTTACAAAACATTTGTGAGTTTTGAATGATTATCAAAAATTTTGTGGGGTTTTAAAAATTATGAAACACTTTTCATAAATTTGAATTTCATAAAATATGATGCGGGTTTTTGAAGTTTATGAAACATGTTATGGGATTTAGAGGTGCATTTTACATGTTGTGGGATTTAAAGGTGAATTTTGCATGATGGAAGGATTTTCACAATGTTTAGACCAATGTCAGGATTTATGACTCTACTCAATAAGGTAATAGAATCTAACGTGTGTTTGAATACATAATGTCAAAATTTGATGATGTCCCTGACATGGTATCAAAACCTGCCAAAGCTAGACTTTGGCAAATTTTATCTTCTTTCTCGATCTTCTATCAACTCTGTCCTTTCTTCTACTGCTTCATGGAGACCTCAGAGCACACATAGGTATAAAAAAATATGAACCACCACCTTTAGCCATCTCAAAATTGCAAAATCAAACACCATTTAATGTTGATCCAAACTAGACCAAATACTATCATGAGAAGATATATCATCTAAGTTTATGTCATAGGAGTCATTACACACCTTGTGTCCACCCTAAGTGCTGATATGTTTTAGCGCTTTCATGATATAAGAAATGGTGAAGTCATCTTTTAGTATCTCATCCTTCATGAATCATCCTTCATACGTCCAAAGATGAGAACCTTATATGTATCATCATCTAGTATCATGCATCCCACTATGACTATCATGTATAACTTTGTTTTCAAGTGTGGGACTTGGCTCTAAGGCATGACCTTATCTTATCGAAAGAGGCATAGTCAAAAGATCATTAATATGATCAATTTCATCACTCAAAACTTCCCAAAAAGTAGATCTCAATGTGCAATTCAAGATTTATCCATTGAGCTATGGAGTCAGTGTCCATTTTGTAAAAAAATTACCATCCATGTTATTAAAACACCTCCAATAACTTATGAGAGTGTAATTGGGGGTGTTATCGTGAAATGTAAAATTTCATGACAATACACTCTTATGATTATTTTATATTTATAAAGTTTGAATGTCACATGAAATAACAACCGTTACTTTAATCATCTTAAGGATATTAAATTGGTTTTAAAAAAAAACCTAAGTGATGCAAAACCCTAGAATTAATGCAAGGAGATTACAAGGGACAGATCTAGGGTGACAAAAATTTTGGTTTCTACTATTTGGGAGGAGAATGTCATTGTGGGAGCCTCAAACACTATGAACCCAATCCAAAAGGAGAAGGCAAAATCGCTTAAAGGGTCAGCGACTCTTTCCCAATCTACTAAAAATGGAAAGGTTTGGTAGATTTAGCCATTCACTTGTCAAGGAAACATAGTTTGTTGAAAAAATAAGGGAGATTATGTATGCAGTGATAGATGTCAAACTTACAAAAGGTGTTCTGACCCTCTTAGAAGAATTTTAACCCCCTATTTGGGTTTTGAACATGAATACAGAGGACAAGCAGCCCTCTTATGTTGCAATTGTGGCTAAGGTGAAGTAGGCCATTTCTAGGTTGTTGGCACCATAAAAATTTAACCCCTCTATCTCCTTTGAAGGAGAGAATCTTTAGACTCTTTTGGAAATAAAACAAAATTTGTTAGATTTTGGTATGATTTAGGGGTTTTCCAACATGTGGACTTCTCTCTCAAATCTGAATGGTTGGATTAAGGAGAATTCGCTACCTCTAATGGAAGGTAACATGTGAATTTTTCCTTATGCAAAAGATTATTTTATTGTTCTCTTTGATTTAGTAAAGGATATGAATTTATTATTTTATAATCCTTTTTGGTCTTGGAATAAGAGTTCCCTTGCCTTCAAACCTTGGTTTCCATCATTTGACCCTCATTTACCTTTATAGCTTTGGAATTCTTTTTGTTTCAAAGTTATAGGTGATTCACTGGGTAAATTATTATATATAGATCCTAAATCCATTCACCACACTACTGTTGCTTGAATTTTAGTTAATCTAGATGTTTCCAAATATGTTCCTAAGTACATCAATTTGGAAGCTCAAGATCGAACTTGGAAGCAATCTCTCGACTATAAGACCTTGTCTTTCTAGTGTAGAAATTGTTTTCAAACAAGTCATCATGCTTCTTCTTGAAATATATCTAAGTGCACAACTAGAATCTCCTATTGGAAGGATGCATTCCTTGAGCATTATATTGTTGAAAAAGAATGGAAGAGCAAAGATTCAGAGAGTGATTCATAAAAATTAGAAGAAGATAGGTTTTGGCCAAAAAAAAAGTAGAACCGATAGTAGATGATTCTTCCCCTTGGAGAAAGAAATTAGATATCAGCCAAGTGGATATGAGGATTTAATAATTTATTCATTGGCATGGTTACCATTGGATAAATCAAAAGCTTTTTTGGAAATCTTCGTTCCTATTTTTCCTAACGATGGAGGGGAGTGGATGATTGTTACCAACAAAAATAAAGATCAATGAAAGAATTATTTAGCACTTCTTAATATGACCCTCAGATCGCAAAAGGAAAATCATTTTGAAGGGTCCTAATTGCATCTTTATTTTGTGTAGTTTCTATAATTTTTACCACTTTTTTACTACTGTTATAGTGTTGGTTTCTTTCTTGTAGGCATTTATGTTCTATTTGGTTTTGAAGACCATGTCTATTTTTTTTTCCTTCTTGTATGTCAAGAGTAGGGTCATTTTTTTTTTTTATAAAAATCCACTTTTACCATTAATGAAAACAACCCTTATTTTAATTACAAGTTTTTATTAACATGTTTAATGATGCATATATTTTTCTATGGTTTAAAATACATTTATAATATAATATGTAAATAATTATTCATCCATACACATTTATCCATAACTTATTATCAATTAATTATTTACTAAATTTAATTCTATTAATAATAAATAATTCTTATCTTTAAAATAATAATAATAAATAATTAATACATATTCTATTCACTAAATTTTTATATCATTAACATACATATAAATAACATCTATATTCAAATATTTATAGATAATTGAATATTTCATTTCTATGTATATGATTGAGTACAAGCAATCCCCTCTAAATTTAAAGCTAAGTAAAATGGTAATATTTTATTTACAAATTTTAATTTTAAAAAACTTAAATTTAATTTTTGTGTATATGAATGAGCACAAGCAATCTCTTCTAATTTTAAAGCTAAGTGAAATGATAATATTTTATTTACAAATTTTAAATTTAGAAAATTTAAATTTAGAAAATTTAAATTTAATTTTTAATAAGTTTAATAAATTTTGAGACAAACAAAAAAGTCATAAATCTTTTTTAATATAGAAAAAAATAAATAATAAATTTAATTATACTAATTTAAAATCTTTAAACTTTTTAATTCTTGAATTTTCAAATAAATTATAATTAATAATTATTTAACAACTCCATGAAATTTATCTCTTATTAAAACGTGTCATAATTTTTTGTAATTATATTTAAAAAATATTTTTTTAAAAATTGCATCCTAGTTGTTAGTCGTATGGATATACAAAGTAATTGCATTGTGTTTTATGAGCTTATATGTTTGGTGTATTGTAAACACATCTTGCTATATAATTAATGTTGTGATTTTAAGTTATAATTTTGATAATGTTACTATTTATCTTACCTAATTTTATTCAATTTCGATGAGCAATATCAATTTTACCAATGAATCATATGGAAAAAAATTATTATTTATAATTAAATATTAAATTAATAATTTTAAATATTATATAATAAAAAAATTAACTTGTTATTAGTTTAAAATAAAATATTTATTTAAATTTTTTAAAAGATACACATAATTTGTTAAAAAATTAAAAAAACTGTATTGAAACTCTAAGTAATTATTAAAAAAATATTAATAAGAGTTAACTTTAATAAATTGTTTTTACATATTAAATGTTTGGTGATCTTAAAATGATATTATTGATAATATATCTGATTAGTGAGAGTTATGGAAACAATAGAATATTGTTTCTATGATATGTATTATATGTTCTTTCTATTTCTTTTTTTAGGTTTATTATTTAATTTAATTTAATTTTCTTTCATTTTTCAATCAAGTGTATGTGGAGCTAAAGCCCTTATTTTTTCAAATTTCATTTTTTTTAATTTTTAAATTATTTAAAATATATTTATTTTATTATAATTTTAATGTGTATATTTTTACTAGTTTTTAATTATTTTTTGGGACCGTTTTAATTGTAATTTGACTTATTTGTTATGAGTGGAGGGTTTCTAAACAAATGTAAAATTTCTATTGTATGTTCTAAGTTTATTAGACTTATTTATTTACCACGAATTTAGGGAAAATATATACCATCTTTTAAAAATTGAAAACAAAATTCTGATTAAGTTATTTTTTCCCTCAAGAATATAATATTTTTGTACCATTTAAGTTGAACCAATTTCTCTCTTTCACCTTTGTGTCCAATTGAATCATTCTTTACTATCTTAATATTTGTTTCAGAGTGCATATGGATTGCCTTAAGTTTGCAATTTATATTATTTATCTTTATTATAATGCTTTAGCATTTGATAGTTTCCTACGTCACAAAGGTTAGGAATATTATGATTGAATTTTATAGGGAAAAAAATCTATTTATAATAATGTTGTTAAATTTCTGGATGATCATAATTATTATAAAAAGATTGATGATAAAAACCATCACATAAGAAGATGGTTAACATGTTTAAGTGAAAAAATAATGTTGGAAGTATTCTTACATAATTACATAGTGGCTACTTTCATATAAGATTTAAATTTGATTGTTGTATAAACATTTTTCAATTTTTTAATTATAAAACATGGTAAAGAAAAAAATTCAACCCTCTAAAATGAAAAGGAGAAATTTCATTGGTTCTCAATTTCGTAAAAATTATAACCACTTATATTTTTTCTTTTAAAAATTAAATAACTTTATTTTTAAAAGATAATGTGGAATGGAGAAATATTGTTAAAAAAATACTTTATGTTGCCTCCTTTAAAGATTAAATAATTTTGCTTTTAAAAGCCAATGTTGAATGGAGAAACGTTAGTTGAAAAAAAACGCTCAACACTGAGGTGACCGTGAAATTTAAAACCTGTTCCCCTCTACTACTTTTTATCCAAGAGGAGTTCAGCTAATGTGACAAGAAAGCAGAACCCCTAGTGCGTTCATTGCTTTTTTAAAATGTAAATTCGCAGGGAACAAAGTATTTTTTAATGCAGTTTGTACGTCACTTTAAAAAATCTTAAATGTGCAGGAATAAGGATTATAATTATGCGTGGCTACTAAGCTTAACCAAGGACGATCAAGTCTTTCACTAACGAAGACGTTGATATCATGAAGTGGTCTAACATTTCAGCTATGTTTCTGAATCCAAATCTTCTATTTATCCATAAAAATATTCCATTCTTTAGGGTAATGTCAATCAACCTGTCACAGACACGACAGTGGAAAAAGCAATTTGAGACTGAGTAGGCCTTTGTATGTCACCTCTTTTATCTGAGCTAGGTAACATGGCATTGAAATATCTACCTAACACAAATTTGGCATCCCAAAGGGGAGACATTTATTGTGTATTTTCCCCAAAAATGATTTCTGGGGTAGAGAATTAGGGCCATGAGTGTTAAAGAAGAAAAAATGATATCATTGTAGTCAATTACCTTGCACAGTTGCCAACTTTTACCCTGATTACAATATTCAATCAATATGGAAGATGAAGACTAGATCACTGCCAAACCACCCGAAGCCTTGTTAGCTTCCCCAAAAAAATCCTTTCCATTTGTTCTATCTCTTGCTCATGAGCGCTTCTGCCAAACATGAGTTCCTAGACCCCTTTCTCTGAACTCTCTAAATTTTGAATTTTTAAGATTCATAGACTCTCGAATTATCTGGGCAAAAATCCATATTGTATTTATCTCAAAATCTTTTCCTATCTTAAAAAAATGAGCTTCGTTTACAACATGAGTTTTTCACATATGTTAACACAATAAGAAATTACTCAGCACACCACACGAAACAAAAATCAAACACAGTTACCACTTCATTATAGTGTGGCCCCGTCACCATTGGCTAACAAGAGGTCATTATTAGATCTCTTTCCTCCATTGCCTCCATCCTATAGTATTCATTGTTGTTTACTTAGTATAGAAAATCTTCATCACTACCATCAACACTCTTTGAATCTTCCTCATTTTTTGGTTCTTTTTCAATGACCATATTAGCTTCATTTGATTTTTATTTCAGCTTTCCTTTGAGAATATCATTTTCTTAAATTTTACATTTGTAGAATGTGTGCCCTTGCTTTTTGTAGAATTCAATTTCCCCTGATTTTTTCCGATTGTGTCTTGAATAAAACATACTTTCCTCTTCTATATCTTCTGATGTTATCTTTTTTTTTATCTATCTATGATAATAGAGATCATATTTTCCATAGATTGAGATGGCATTTGACCAAGAGTAAAAACAACATTTTTGTATTTAGAAGACAAGATATTTAATAGTATGGATTTCACATCTTATTCCTCAAATAGAGATTTGACTTTGACTTGTCTCATGAGGGATATCAAATCATTAATGTGAGTAGACATTGTACCTCAATCACTCATTTTAAACTTGACTAATTGCAACTTTAGAGAAAATTTTGTAACAACTACTTTAACAATAGATGTTTTATTCAAATTTTCCCAAATTGAACTACGAATGTTTTGTCCAAATCTACATAATGCAATTCAAAATCTGAAAGTGCAAATCCAATGATGGCTTTGTATTTATCATCTATGTTTTTCCAATCCAATAACTTACTAGTATATATTGGTGATTTCTCTTTACTATTTACTATTCCCTACAAGTTCTTGTTCATTAGTTGCATTTAAATTTTGACTTTTCAAGTGTGAAAATTGAGACCATTGAATTTTTTAGTAGAATGTTCATCTTTAGATATGAACCAAATATGACATAGGGCATCGGTTATATAAAAAAAACATCCATTTACAAATTTTAATTTGACTCTAGACTTTGACAACACACAATGACACTTTTGACACAAGCCTTGGTACCATTAATTTACCAATACCATAAGCCAAATAAAAAAATGAGTATAGGCCTAATAACATAACCCAATTGAATATTAGATTTAATAACATATTATTATCAATTAACATTTAATTAGATTTAATGATGATAAATTAACATTTAATTAGCTTTGAAAAACTTGACTCTATCATGTCAGAGTGCTTAGGGCACTCACCCAGGGTCTCTCCAAGAGCTCATTACTATATCAAACTAAAACATCCAATATTGTTCAAATACAAACTATCTATAACATTTAAATGATAGATTTAAAATGCAATAATCTATCTCAGTCTCCATATCTCCCTCTCACATGAATTCACTACATAAGTGCATCATTTATAGGAGTAAGAGGTGAGTAGAGGACAAACAGGTTGCCCTCCCACTAGGTGAGTGGTGAGACCATTGTCTCCCACTTAGAAATGAGTGGTGAGGCCATTGTTTCCCACTAAGGTTTCAGTAGTGAGGCCACTTTCCCCCACTAAGGAGACATTATGGCCCACTAAGCACTTAGGCATGTGCACACCCTAGGCAAGATTAATTAAAGTAATTAAACTAGATTAATTACTATAACATATCATGCATAATTATACCAAACAACCTACTTTAAATGACAATATTATTTTAATGATAATAATTTAATGACTTATAAACGAACCCATCCATGCATCTTAGTTGAGATTCCATCAAATCAAATGCTTACACTTTGATCAACTGAGGATATGACAAAATATACAGGTATGAAGGGAATCCATGCATGACATTAGGTGTACTACAAGCTATAAATCACGTGAGGGTTAAGAAAGTAAACATGATGATGATCTAGAATTCAATGTAGATATGGGAATCGAGGTAGATCAAAAGAAGAACATAATGATGCATGGTAAGATGACATAACTACATAAAGTTGGATAGTTGTTTAAAATGCTAAAAATCCCAAATAAACTTCAAAATACTTTAATCAATGTAAAGGGTATGTGCATGGAGTTAAGTGACAACTATGTGGACATTCCCATAATGCAATCACGTTATTCAATAATGTGATCACATTATTGAAATAATTCAATCGTGTTATTTAAATTATGGCTCCATAATTACTGAGCCATAACGTGGTCACATTATTTAAAACAAATAATGTGATCATGTTAATAATGTGATGACATTAATTTAAAAAATAACATGATCATGTTAATAACTTGATAGGGTTCCCCTTATCACCACAAAAAATAAAAATTGAACCCAAATGCAAAATTTCCTCATTTTGCATTTGCATTCTTTCTTTTCCCTCACTCTCTTCCACTCCACAATTGCGTTTTTCCTTAATAAGGCTAAAATTTACCATAATTTGTCCCTAGAATTTGTTAATTGATGATGTTGTCATGTAAAAGAGGTAAGTACTAAAAATCTAAACATATTAACCCTAATTTTAAGTAATTTTTTGTTATTTTCATTATTTAATTGGTAATTTATTTCTTTTGAACAACCCATCTTCATAACCCTCATGTTCCTTTGCCTAACCCTCCTAACTCTACACCTAACCCTATTGTTCCTTAGCTAACCCTCCTTCTAACCCTTTACCTAACCTTCTTGTTCCTCAGCATAACCCTCTTATAGTTCCACAAAATATCCTAGGCAGTTAGGAGAGTCTAATTGACAGTATTGTAGAAAATAAAATTGAAATTGAAGAATGAATTAGGAGAATGAAGAATCCTAATTCAACCAACACCCATCGTACCTATCTATCCAATTATTTAGAGTCATTATTAGGTCAAATTGACTCTATAATGAGTCAATTTGATAAATGGACTCTATAATGAGTCAATTTGATAAACGGACTTCATATCATGATAGTTGTAGGGATTATTATGCTGACAAGTTGTTAGCACATGAAGTCAAGAATAAAACCAAATTAAAAGCCTTCATTTATGCCTTATTCATTGACCCATGCACGAATTCACCATTTCTAGTAACTTCTAAATGTTTTACAATCCATCCTTGCTAACACAATTTAATCACAACCAATTTCTAGGACCAATGGTGGATGGTGTTTGATTATCTACTATGTAATCAAACACTTAGAGATAATCAAACACTTTGATTACATAATAGATAATAGTTTACATAGTGGATGGTGGATGGTGTTTGATTATCTATAGGAAAATGCTCTACATAGGATCAATTAGGTGCATGTCGTGCACATAATTAGCCTACAAGGATTCATATCAAAAAGACACTTGAACCTAAGATCTCATCTGTATCTCTCTCTCTCTCTCTCTATATATATATATATATATATATATATATATATATATATATATATGCACTTAGTTCACTCACTAATACACTCATTCAGCATATGAGTAGGCTCTCATAGACCAATGCTAGAGATATGCCACCTAGTGTGCATACCTGACCCCACTTTTACAGATCTTGTGGATCTATATGTATTGGACCTTTTGATGATCATGGTGTTAGTGGTTTATATGGCTTGGATAATATACTTATGAGTGATGATTTTTTAGCACACACATTTGGTGTGCATACATTAGCCACTACATAGATGCAAGTATATTTTATATAAATATAATGGTAAATTTAAGTTATATTTGGAAATTTAATTTAGCTAACAATTAATTTACGTATAAATTGAATAATATATATGTCATTTTTTATGCCCTAGGATGTGATGGTACCTTCACCGTCATAGTCAACATTGTGTAGCATTTGATTTGATGTATCCTTTGTTTACATTTTTGAATCTTGTTGTTGTCCCATCTACTACTGCATCTGTCTCTATTAGGATGACACATTTTACTTATACATAGGTAAAATTTTGAGTTAATATTATGCTCTATGCACATTTACTCTATGTGTAATTGCCTTGTAAGTTTAAGTTAAATTTATCTATCAAAGATCTCCACATTTAAGTACAATGCTATTAAATACACTCTTAGTTTAATAAAGGAGAAAAACTTGCCATATATATCTTTGATTATTCATAGAAAAGTAAGTGAGACCTTGTTTAGATTTAGTTGATAACTCAAGTAGAGACTCCTCCATCACTACAAACCGACATATACATAGGCTTTATTGTTGACATGTCATCTGCACAAGCACTAATAGAGGTATCCATAAACTTGTAATTTTGAATTGTAAGAGTAGACTTGTTTTATTAATTTTACTACATACTTGGGGAAAATAAAACTTATGTGAATGTATTGTGTATACAGGGTCGTACCATGATATTTGATAGTCCTAGTTAGATTATTAGTAGGGAAACTTCTCATGTTTCTTTCCTATTTTAGATGCATTTTTGAATGTTTGATCATGTCAGTTTGAGCATCAAAAATAGATTAAGTAGGACTACACACTTTTAGTAAGTGTATGTTTAAATGATTTTTTATTCTAGTTTAAAATTAATTTATTAATAAGTAGTTGAATGTATTTTATGTTAATTTTATAATAATACTTTTATTTGAATAGGTTCATTTACAAGTGAGCTATGACTGTAGGACCTGTAGTCGAACCTTGGAGGAATCTAAGCCATTAGAGGGATCTCCATCTACTATCAGGGCATCTCAGAGAGAGTCTTATTTGAGGAGGGCAAAAAGAGGGAGGCTATTTGATGATTAGGATGTCTTACATGAGATGTTTTTTTTTTATGCCTATATGACAATGTACATATTTTTGGCATTATATATATATATGAAATTCACCCAACATTAGATACTATGTTAGACAATGTTGTAATTTTTTATATGCCTATCATGTCAATCTATGTATTATTGACATTGTACATGTGCCTATATGATTTTTTTAGAGTTTTCATCTAAATTATGTTAATTTATCTAATTTGTATTCAGCTTCAATTTAAAATGTTATAGTATAGTGTTTTTTTGATCTTTCAAACTATTATCTATCAGATCTTGTATTTAATGTTGTACATAAATGAGGATTACAAAATTATTCTTTTCAATGCTATAAATTTTTGATCCCCCATATTTTATTAAACTAAAGTTTTTATTTGATTGTGTGTAGTGGAAATAACTAATGACACTATTATCTATTTTGCATTTTTCATCACCTATTTACAACTTTTCAATTGATAATTATCATAATTTGATTTCACTTAAGGTACATAATCAGTTATGTTCATAATTATATAATGTAGAGACATAAAATTATTCATAAATTCATGCAAATTTCTAAGTCTGATACCTATACCTACAAACCTAATCTTTCACGCTCACTTGGCTCTAATGCCTTTTTGGATAGCTTTTCTTAAAACTAGGCCTACTACTTGTATGTCTTCTATGATTCTTATTCCTTTATATTTTCCCTCACCTCTTGAGTAATCTCTATCAATACCTCTTCTGCACTCAACTCCTTTTGGTGACCATGTACATGGTCTACTTACTTCTTCCTCTTTATAACTTTATCTTTACTAAACATTTAATATAAAATTGATTATAATATATTTATTCTAATTAAAGGTAACCTTTATGACTTGAAATATAATATTCACTCATGAGACAATGATCCATCTTTGTCAAAAACCCTTTATCATCCCCTAAAACCACCTAATGCACAATTTGTTCTTCTATGTTTAAGAAGGCTATGCAAGTCCTATTCATATGCTATAAGATCATGAAGAATTAAAAAGTCACTTATCGCTCTGGTTCTCAACATGATTCAAAATCCACTCTCAAAAAATCTTCTTTTAAACTAGTCAATTACTCATTATGTCTGCTCTTAACTAGTCAATAATCTTTTAGATCTGATATCTTTCCTTTGAAAAAATATTATTTAAGACACCTTGTATATGTATTATGAAAAGTAAAGGATTTATGTATGTGTCAAATCTTACAATAAATCAACCAAATATATGTCTCTAATAGATTGAGCTTTCATTATCAAATTCTATCGTTTTAAGTTTCTAGGTCTCTAGACCTAATTGTTGCTCCAGTAGGTCAATTTAATAAAATAGATTTTGTAGCTCTTAAAAATTATATTTATAGTATTATTTTATAAATTATAACATTTTCCAACCCTTACCCAAATTTATATAAATCAAATCAACCAAAAACTCATCTACCTTATGCACAACTTTCTAAATAATGGTCTTCTACAAGTGTATAGAAAAATAGTCCTCTGTACCTACAATTTCAAACCTCTTGTCAACCCATTGATACTTGGACTAAGGTATAGGATCCATTCCCCACTAATCACAAATTTTTAGACCTTATTATTTAATATTTTGAGTTTTAGAGGTGTTTTACTTATGAAACCCTTACTTTGGATTTACTCAGAATTTATGTAGGTTGAGAGCTAATTATTGATAGTTCATAGAGCTTGTTGGGATTTTATATGATATAAAACATGTATATTGGTATTAAAAATCCTCTTTAACTATTACAATACTCTAATTGATTTCATATAATAGTTTTCATGTGTTAATAAGCTTTTTAAAATGACTGTAACAATAAAAATGTAGCATTCTTGAGGGTTTCATGAATATAACTAAGATTTAACCTTGTAATCAATATAAAAGGATTAAAATAATATTATATAAGGATAATAAAATGGAAAAAATGAAATAAGACTCATAAATCTTTATTATGTGAAATAAGAAAGCATTTACACAATCCTTCTCCACTAAGACAGACCTACAACATAAGCTCTAACATCTTCAAAAATGATATTTTTGTCCTTTTAAACTCTTTGGTTGGTCTTGTATGGTTACTCATCATTAGAAGTGAGGATTATCACTTTGTTAGAGTCTAAACCAGGCTTAGTAATTTACTAAACTTGATTGGATTCTCTCTTACTCGTTTACATTAAACTTATTAAACTAACCTAGTTTATAGGTCTTAATCATTACCTAAGACTATTATCAACATAGATTCTATGTGTATTTGGTGATGCTCTTTCTTCACCTTTACTATCCTCCAAATTACCCCTTTTATCATTCACTCTTCACACTTTCTCACTATATATTCCCTAGGCTTGGCTATGCCTAGATGCCTTCTTCTTCTTTAATACTTTCAAGAACATTTCCTCTAGCTCTTATATCCATCTATCCAAACTTATTCAACCCACTCAATCTACTTTCAAAGGCCTCCAAACTTTTTTACACTTTCTTGCACCTTTTCCCTTCAATGGGTATTTGGCCTAATATGCTTAATGCACTTTCTTGAGACTAGTTTATAACCCTTTAACACCTCACTCTTGATGTACTTCAAATCCTCATTGAGGTCTCTAGACCCAAGTCAATGCCCATTAATAATTTTATTGCTTTTTAGGCATGTCCCTTAAGGGTGTTATGCATCCTATAACTGATCTTTGACAATTGATATTTTAAAATATCATAAACTTATTCTATCCTCCAAATAATCTAGAACACTAAAAATACACTTTCATGCAAAATTGGATGTGAAAAGGGAGAGACATAGAGGGTTGCATGGGGGTGTGTGGTTTATGAGAGTAGGGGGAGTAGTATGAGTTATTAGAGTGGTAGGAGGTTCAGGAAAGATAAATATATGGAGTAATAATTTAGTAAATTGTGTGGAGGATTGAGTGGTTTCAAGGAGATAGAGGGGTAGTTTCACCCTCAAGTAAATGTGGTTGAGGAATAACAATCACTGAGATATAGTTTACTAAAGTTCCATGGAAAGAGTTTGATTTAGTTTTTAGAAATCAAAACTTTTATAGATACTTGTAACTAGAAAATTGAATATTATACCCACATATTCCTTGCATCATTTGAAAAAAAATAATTAATTACCATCCAACCATACAAAGATTAATAATTAGTGCAAGCAAAAAATATTAGTTCCAAGTAAAGTGTCAATATGCGAAGACCACATCTTGACCAAAAATTGGCACTACTAGCACATTTAGGGGGAGGATAATGTCTAGGAATAGTTTATTAGCCTCTCATTAGGCTTGATCAACAAACCCACCACCCATTCCAGCCTCAAGAAAACCCTTCCCAATACAAGAAAAATGCAAATTTTTAGCCTAAGTTCAAACACAAATAGAAAAAAACCTATAGGTCATTTTTTCAAACTTTAAAATCCTTCCCCTACCTATTTAAGTGCCATAATCACACCTTAGAGAACTCATGTGGAACCTTTGAGAGAAATCCATTGAACAAGTTGTAGTGAGAAGTCCAAAAATATAACTTTTTGGCATTAAATAAGAAACTTCTTGAGCTCCAAGTGTTATTTCTACCTCTAAAACCTTCACTTGAGAATATATCACTTTGATCACACCTAGATAGGAAAATTACACATGATCACACCTCCATGACATTCATATCTACCCAAAAGTGCATTTTCACCTCCATTCATGAGCGCAGAAACACTGACAACAAATGTTGTCAAAGTTTAAGTTGTGATTACATAACTCTAGTTCTAATGCTTCTTGACCTAAAATATGCACTACCAAAATGTCTAATGTGGGTGGTTAACATTTAGGACTAGGTTATTAGCCTCTCATAATTCTTGATCAATAAACCCACCACCCATTCTAGCCTCAACAATGCCCTTCCCAATACAATAAAAATGTAGTTTTTAGCCCAAGTTCAAACATGTGTAAAATGAATCATGTAAATCATTTCCATGAACCATCAAATACCTCCCCTAAATCTTTAAGCCTTATAATCACACCTTAGAGTGCTTAGGTGGAACCTTCAAGAGAAATCCATTTGACAAGTTACAATGATGGGTACAAAAATTCAACCTTTTGGAATTGAATAGGCAACTTCTTGAACTCCAACTTCCATTTCTTCCTCCATAATCCTAAATTGAAAATAATATAATATCATGAAGATGCTAGTGAATGCAATGAGAGATTGGAAACTTGAGAGTTGATAATCTGTTACATGTAAGTAAGAAGGAATAAATTTTGAATGAGGAGATAGTTAGAAAATGATCTCCTATGAAATAAGATTTCAATAATGTCAAATGTGCTACCCATATTCCTTGAGAAAAATAATAATCATTTGATGGAGTCAAAGAAGCATTTAAGGTATTTTAAATTAACATAATAATGAAACTACATCATGGGAGTTGAAAACAAGTTGGTTGAAGAATAAGTGAAGCATTAAAAGCAAGGACATGGTGAGTTAAGATCAAAATGGAATCAAGGAGACCACCATCCCCAAATATAAGTCAAGTCATGAAGGAATTTGACCACATCAAACACTTCAAATAGCCATGACGATCCTTTTATGCCTTCCTTCATTCAAGGAAAACTCATTTCAAGGATAAATACTAAGTACTTTTAGCAAGCTTCTTTTAGCTTCAAGAATATGAAATTATCTACTGATAGCAATAATCACGTGAAGGTGGAAGCTTATCTAGCACCACTAACCTAATTTTTTTTAATTAATAATTAAGTAAAAAATAAATTCATATGTACTACCTATAAAATTAAAAACATTTGGTAAAATTTAATACATCTACATTTGAAAAGTCAACATACCTGCATATTTCAATACAAGGAACCACTAGGATATGTTATAACCTTGATAGTATCAAGAATAACTTCATGGTTTGACTCTTGGACTTTACATAGTTTTCTATTTAATGGACTCCCATGATATTTTTGTAATTGAATATTTATTGCAAGAATCAAATTTAAATAGTGTAGTATCTTTCTATACATTTCAAACCCTTCAAACAAACATCAATCTAAAAAATTTATAGGATATCATCGAAACCAAGTTCTAGTGACTACCACTAACCTAGTGGGATGGTCAATGTTTTCTCTATCTATAACTAGGGAAGTCATTTTTTTCTCTCTCTACACACCAACACAAGTATTGATATGTCAACTCTTAATTTTCGTCATCTCTAATAATTGAAAAAACATGCACTATATCAAAAAACTATGAAGATATATACTGAGAATAAATTATACACAATGAAAAATAATCTACCTTACATGGTCAAATTTATCTAATAATATCATATCTATAAGTTGCAATATTATTGGAACCTGATATCTATTGATTATAATTGGAGGTTTGTGACTCCAATCATCCACCCACTCTTGTGACTCACACTCATTCCAAACATAGTCCACACATGTAGAATAAAAACATGCCAAGTGTCTCGTATGAACAGTCCAAAAACTTGCATTTGAGCTACAAAATGAGTGGAACTCACTTAAACCCATCAGATTCATAAGATCATCATAATTTACCAAGTGTTATTCCTCCATTAATCAATTTTTTTTATGAATAGTAGAATCTAGTTGAACACCATGACACATGTTCTCATTACACCATTGAAACATGGTTTTTGTATCTGTCAAATCAACACCCTCTTTAAATTTTAACTCCTTTGTAAAAAGTTTTTTTAAACATGATCTATCATTGTCTTGTTCCCCCTTTTTATCGCCAATATCAGTGAAACTCCAAATGTTTTATACACCAGTGGAAGCATGCATCCTGTTCAACCAATAAAATATCTATTCATTTTCAAATTGTGATCTGCAATTTTTTGACCAAAAGTAATGTTGATTGAAAGTAATGTTCCTCTGACTCAATTGTTCATAGAACTTATGAAAAAAACCTTACACATACTTTGAATAATGTGATCGATCATCACTAAGATATAAATGTTACTCCCTTTTTTATTTTTTGTTACTTCTCTATACTATAAATTTTATACATGAAAGCTATGTGCATTAATATGGTAACTTGTGATGAGTTTTAATAATGTGATTTAACTTCCATTTGGGTTTTGAATGTATAATTTTTAGCAAAGTCAACTATTAAAATAATCAAACCAAGTGGGAATGTATCTTTGCTTATCTTGAAATGTTCATCCAACCATCTAGCCCTGTGTGTATGCCTTACACACTCAAAAACAATTCTCCCTAAATTTGATAAAAATTAAGAAACATGTATCTTTTTTGTATCAAGCTCACACCTTTTAGATTCTTTACCATATTTTTCTTGATAAGTCACTGATTTATATTTGCTTAAACAAACTAATTCATGTCCAATATCACTTTTAATCTCCTCATGGATAAAATATTGTAATATTGGCAATACCCCATAAATGTTGTAATTTCCATCTAAACATGATTTGTTATAAAATAATTGTCCATCTAGTCTTTTCCAAAAAATAGTTAGGCTAAATTTCTTGATTGATTTTGGTAGAAATTCAATGCCACACTCCTACAAAATGTTTTTAGTATGCAAAATACAATGAATATGGGGGAAAAAATCATATTGCATTGAAAATTCAACATGTTGCCTACAACAACAAGTGGCGTGTGTGTGATTTATTTTTACATAAAAAGGTTTGGGCATCTCAAAATATCTCTAACAAATAAAAATTTGTGGATGTTTTTTCAAAAACTTAGAGTACAATTATGTTTGAGTCATATCTAAGAAATGTTTTGGATGTGATTCACTACATCTCTTACATTGGGTAAAACTCTTGTATTAGCTTTCCAAAATTGAGCATGTAACTCTTTGAGAGCATCAACTATAGCCTTATCCTTTCCTACAAGTCTACCAAAGAATGCCCAAAGCTCATTGGTATAAGGTTCATTAAGTATTTCACATCTTTCAATTACTTTCATTAATGTGTTTTTTTTTTTTTTTTTATATTAACTGTTCAGCTTGTTTTTTAAAGCATTCATTTTTTTCCTATTTAGCCATTTACTACGCAAGTTGTAAGTATACACTAGGCATCATTAAAATCTTGGGTGCATAATTTGGGCCTATAGTATGATATACATCATGTAGATTTTCAATAATTTTATTATTTTCATCATCTATGTTAGATGTTCTTAGTCCTAATGTATATATTATAGGTAACATCTTAATCAATTTTATCAACAAAACAAATAATTGACATCTTTAACTATCATAATCTAAATTAAGAAAAAAACTATCCCAAATTTATTGAGCTAGTATTCTTGAATGGTGATCAGACATTTTGTTATACATTGGTTCTAAAATATTTTCATCTATTACAATTAAGTACATTTATTTTATATGCACAATTCTTGGAGATGTTGTTAATGGTGGAATTTGTTGAGAGGGTGTTTCAAAATCATTATTACTTTCATTGTTTAGAGGTGGGATGACATTTTATTCATTGTTTATTTCTCCACTATATGTTTCCATGAAATTTTCTTGATTTTTAATTTCATCATTATTTATTTCCATCAAATTTTAATCATTCATGGGAGCTGAAGCATCATACATAAAATCGTCATTAATAAAATAAAAAACTTAGAACTTTGAATGCAAACTTCCAACATTATCTAATTCATTATTGTCAATTTCATTATTATTCATTTCATTATGGTAGATTTTATCATTATTCATTTCATTATGGTCAATTTCATCATTATTCAATTCATTATGGTCAATTTCATCAATTTTTAATTCATTATTGTGAATTGACTGATTATCTATGGCATTTGGTTCATCAGATTAGGGTTTATACCTTATCTACCATGAAGTTTTTGCATTTGTATCTTATGTTTCACTCTCAACTCTTCTATTTCATCTGGTGTTTTGTTCTTCAACATCTTCCTCTTCCTTGAACATGATCCATCACCCATCAAGGATAATTGACATCTTTTCTAAGGTGGGGTCAAAAGTTCACAGGTCCTCTAGAACCTATAGAAGTACGCAAAGAATGTTTGTAGGGAGATAATTCTTGACTAGGGTTAAAAATAGATGTTAAAAATTAATTTTTATCTATATTAAGAATAACATGATCAGGTTACTCTTAATACTCAATTTGAGTTAAACATAGACATTGATAAGTGAGTTTTATCTATATTAAGAATAACATGATTATGTTATTTAATAATGTGATAACAATATACTTAATATAGATTAGGTATTAGGGCATTGGTGCATAAGTTTTAGGGATTAGGTATTAGGGCATATGGTTTAGGATTAAGGGTGTATATAAGTTCTAATTGATCTATGCCACGTGAATCTAATTCTTACTATAAAGGATGTTAATTGGGACTAAATTGATTGGTAATATGGGAAAGTTTATGGTTTATAATTTAGGGTATAGTGTTTCAGGTTTATGGTTTAGGCCTTAAGTTTTAATTTATATATGGTTTAGGGTGTACATAGGGCCCACTATGTTTTTGGGCTCAATTAACCCCCACATCATCACAGATTGAGCCAATTAGTCAATTAGGATAATGAGTAATGTGATATGGGACAAATTAAGTAATTTATATACCTAATTATTACTCTAAATGATGTTAATTAGTGTTAAATTGATTATTTTGGGGGTTTAAAATATAGTGTACATAGGGCTTCTGGTTTATGGTTTGGGGTTTATGACCTATAAGGTTTAGTGTTTAGGATACACACAGTCAATCACAAAGATAATTGAGGAAAATTTGAATCACTTGGACTTACTTGTGACTATAGAATGTGTTTTTAGGTTATCATTATACCCGATCTCATTGTGCAAGTTGAGTGAATTAGTCAAATGGGATATTCAGTCATGTGATTTAAGACAAATTGAGACCTATGAAATTAATTCTTAGTCTAAATGATTTCATTTGGGCTAAACTGATTGGTTCAAGGTTTAAGGAGTTTAGATTTATGGTTTATAGTTTAGTGATTGGGAAATTTAGGGATTAGGACTTAGGGTATAGGTTTTAGGGTATAAAAGGTATAATTATGAAGGTAATTGGGGCAAATTTGAGATCCTTGAACCTAGATCTGTGAGTAAAGAATGTGATTCTGGGCTCAAATAACCCCCACATCATCATAGATTGAGCCAATTAAGTCAATTACAGTGATGAGCAATGTGATTTTGACCAAGTTAATCCATGTGAATCTAATTCTTACTATAAAGGTTGTTAATTGGGGCTAAATTGATTGGTTTAGGGTTTAGGATCTAAAATTTAAAGGGTTTGGGGTTTAGGGATTATGGTTTAGGGTTTAAGGTAAAATGTACATGGTTCAGGGTTTATGGTATAGGATATAGGGTCAAATCAATAAGGTAAATGAAGAAAATTTGAATTGTTTGTTCACCTATTTGTGATAATTTCATTCATGTTTGAATATATGATAAAAGTAGGGTCAATTAAGACATGCATGTTGCATACATTATATAATTGATTAAGCCATAAATTTGGTTTAGAGGCTTAATTTTGCCCAAATCATGCCCCTAATTGCACAAATTGACTAATTGGATGAATTCATGATAGGATCGAACTTAATTTTTCCCCAAATCATATATTTCTCTTGAAGGGTTCAAATTGGTCTCAAATGCCTCCTCAAATAAATCAATAAATTATTTGGTTAATTATATATGACATAACATTAGGGTTAATTTCAATCCAAATCACATCATATATGATTTAAAATAGGTTCATGTGGCTCATTTTGACCCTAGTTAGGGATTAGGGATTAGGTGATGTAGGAGCATCAAAATATTATTCATTTGTTCATATGTAAATTCATAAATTAGTACTTGGTCCTGAGATAGGTCCATAGTTTTGTGGTTATAGCAATGTCTTGTAAAGGTTTATTAGGAGCTTAAGAGTGGTAAATAGATGGTATCCACTTGTCAATATGTTTGTAAACATCAAAACTATGTTATTCATCTTTTAATTCCTAAATTCAATGTAGTAATAGAGTTAATGTTAGTCTAAAGTTAGAAAATAAGGAGGATGAGTTAGGACTAAGATAAGTTTAGAAGGTTAATTATGAGTTGATATATTCAAAGCAAGAGAATAGGAACCAAATAAAGTCATGAGACAAGAATAATAGTAAATTTATCATAATTGTAAAATCATCAAAGACTTGTACATCTATATAGTAGGAGAATTATAGGTTTTGGAATTGATAATGAATATTTGTAGTGGAGAAATGCCAAAATAAATAGGACCTCTAGACTTATGTTCGTAGAATTGTAAAGATTGATCAAATAAAATAAGAGTATGATGGTTTGAAGAGCTTATCAATCCATGAAAATGAGTAAGATATTGTTATTTACTATATTTACTATTTATTTATTCTATTCAACAATAATTGAATGATTCATGATCAGTCTTAAAGTTTGTGCATAATAGTCATCCTCATAGATTCAAAGATCTGTGATAAATAATCTATCAAGATAAAAAAAATTAGTATTATTAGTCATTAATATTAGTTTCTTTGGGAGTCAAATGAGCCTAAAATGATGTTCTTATTTTGATCAGAATTATAGAGATGTCGAGTCTTGGGTAAAGTGTTTGGCAAAGTTCATTATAAAATGGTAAGATGAGTCTCTACCATGTATCGTTGAGTGGTTTATTCAAACCTAAATAATATTTGGTTAATTTATATCAATTTTCCAACCTTACGTGAGAAAGAGAATGATGTAAGATGATTACAAGATTTGATAGAATAAGAATTCTAATTAAAGTTTAATAGAAAGGGAAATTACTAAAATATAAACTCAACCTAGTAAGGAACATTGCTACCATTAATAATAATTTTAAAGAATATCTATCTCTTGGGATAAATCTTAAGTAGAGCATTATTTTCATATGGTAAAGTTTGTAATAGTAAACCAAAATTGAAGCCGTAGAATTTTGATCAAAGGATGAATTGAAGATTTAAACTACTTGTAAGGAGTCCAATAGAATATCTAAAATCTTAAATGTTCATTCAAAGGCTCGATCTGGTCCATAAGGTGACTCTATAAGCCTTATTATAGGTCTATAGCTATCACATAAACTTTATTTGTATATCTTCTTTGTGTATAACAATTTCTACACAAACCTGATTATAGGTTTATAGCTATTGATTTGTATATTGTATAGGAAATAAGATAAATTATGAAGCAAGATCATGAATATATATTCTAGCCTGTTGCAAGATGCATTCTCAAACTCAAACTGGTTTATTGGGCAAATCAAGTTTTTTTTGTGGAGGCCATGTATGCATTAAAAATTGGGGAGAAGAGAAAGGACATCATATGAAGTTTTGTATTGATGTATTTTTAAGGAAAGGAGGGAACTTTGGAATGGTTGGATGGAAATATTAGAATGGCCCTATTTTGGTAAGTAATATTGTTTAACTTGAGTAATATATACTTGTCAAATAGATCAAAAATCTGAGACTGTTATAGAATTGTTTGAGAATTGGAATATAGAAGATCTTGGTGCATAAGCAAAGTTTGGAAACTGTCATAGTATTACACAGTGTATAGATAAGAGAGATATTAGCAATCACTAAACGAAGGATGTGTATTAAATCTAATAAGGAGTTTGAGGAGGACCTAGTTGAAATAAATTTATAGAGAACCTATGTTTTATGAAATTTTGAATTTGATTTTGTAATTGATTATGGAAGCCATCATTAGGGCATTAGTACATAGGGTTTAAGAATTAGGGAATTAAGGCATAAGTCTTAGAATTTGTGTTTTATGGTTTAGGGATTAGGGCATAGGGTTTAAGTCTAAGGGTGTATATAAGGTCTAATCTCTTTATTCCATGCGAACCTAATTCTTACTACAAAGGATGTTAATTGGGGATAAATCTATTGGTAAATAGGGAAAGTTTATGGTTTATAATTTAGGGTATAGTTTTAGGGATTAAGGTTTATTTTATATATGGTTTACGGTGTACATAGAGTCCACTATGTTTTTCCACTTAATTATCCCCTACATCATCACAATTTGAGCTAATTAGTCAATTAAGACAATGAGTAATGAAATTTGGGCCAAATTAAGTAATGTATATGCCTAATTATTACTCTAAATGATGTTAATTAATGATAAATTAACTAGTTTAGGGTTTAAAATATAGGGTATATGGTTTATGGTTTAGGTCTTTGGGTTTAAGACCTATAAGGTTTAGGGTTTAGGGTACACAAGGTCTAATCATAAAGATAATTGAGAATAATTTCAATTAATTGGACCTATTTGTGACTATAAAATGTGTTTTTGGGTTGTCATTATACCCCATGTCATCATTCAAATTGAGTGAATTAGCCAAATGGGGCAATTAGTCATGTGATTTAGGCTAAACTAAACCTTGTAAACTTAATTCTTAGTCTAAATGATATTAATTTGGGATAAAATGATTAGTTCAGGGTTTGAAGAGTTTTTATTTATGGTTTAGATTTTAGGTATTATGAAATTTAGGGATTAGGGTTTAGAGTATAGGTTTTAGGGTATATAAGGTACAATTATGAAGGTAATTAGGAGTAATTTAAGATCCTTGAACCTAGATCTATGAGTAAAGAATATGATTTTGGGCTCAATTATCCCCCACATCATCATAGATTGAAAAAATTAAGTCAATTGCATTAATGAGTGACATAATTTTGACCAAGTTGATCCTTGTGAACCTAATTCTTACTATATAAAGGATGTTAATTGGGGATAAATTGATTGTTTTTGGGTTATAGGGCTTATAGATTAGGGTTTAAGGTAAATGGTACAAGCTTTAGGTTTTAAGGTAAATGGTACAAGGTTTAAGGTTAGATATATTGGATATAAGATCCAATCACTAAGGTAATTAAAGAAAATTTGAGATCCTTTTTCACCTATTTATGACAATAACCTTAATGTTAGCATTTATCATAAAATTAGGGTCAGTTAATCCATACATGTTGTATACATTATACAATTGATTGAGACATAAATTTGAACTAGTGTCTCAAGTTTTTCCAAATCACACCCCTAATTGCACAAATTAACTAATTAGATCAACTCATGATAGAATTGAACTTAATTTTTCCCATAATCATATCTTACTCTTGAAGGGGTTCAAATTGGATTCAAATGCCTCCTCGATTAAATCAATCAACCCTTCTCCTAAGCTTTTGACATGTGTCTGCATCTGCAGTTTCTCCTAAGCTTCTCTCAGTGCATGCAAAAGGTGCCAAGTGGCAATGACAGAAGGTTTCAATATCTTTCTCTAAAAAGTAGTAGAAACTACCACTTGTCATCTTCCACAGGAAACTAATATGAGACCTGAGTATTTCTGAAAGTAGCTAAAGCGCGATGAAATCCACCAAGTGTCAGCATCTGGGTGAATCTAAAATGAGTCCCGAATGTTTCTATAGTATAGATAAAGCTCAACGGAGACTGCCACATGTCATCTTTCACTGGACTCTCAAAAATGTTTCTAAAACTTCTATAGACAAGCGGAAGCTGCCAAGTGTCCTCACCTATTTCAAAGCAGAAGCTGCCATGTGTCCCATTATAATTCATCAGAATGCAACAAGTGTTTGCATCTATGTTTCAAGTTTCTTACAAGTTTCTAAGCTTCTACTACGCATCTCTCAGAGTCTAGCAGATACTACTGAGTGTCCTGGTCTATTTTGTAGTGGAACATACCACATGTCAATTATAAAGATCAGTGGAAAGTGACCAAACTAAGCGGGAAAGATACGAAGGAATTAGAACCCAAAGGCCACCTGAACTATTGAAATAGTGAACTAATGATGTCCCCATAGACATCAAATTCAATATAATGAAATAACTATTGATTATCAAATATGGCACAGACCCTATAAGCAAGTTTAGCGACCGGCCAAAGAGATAGCCTGAGAGCTCAGAAAAGGACAAAACACAGCTAGGAAAGGAGGAATGATGAAGAAAGACCAGAAATATCCATGCATGGGATATGTTTCTAGAAGGAGAAGCAGTCCACCAGGTGGACATTGGAGAATACAAACATTCAATGGTGTGACCCGTTTCTCTGCATTGAGAAAAGCAAATGGGCAACTACGCCCGATTCCAGCATATCTTCTTGACAGAATTTAAAATGTATTGAATGCAACATGATGTGTTACTATTCCCAAGTCTTTTTTGGAGAGCTATATATTGGACTCTCTCTTATTATTTTAAAGAGATCTTTTGGCTATCAGAAACTAAACTCTACCCAAATTGAAAGGCATTATTGAGACTTTGAGCTCAGATTGTTGATCATATTTTGTTATTGGAATAATAAAACAAGTGACTTCTTAGACTTTGTGCTGTAATAACTTGGTTTTTTGGGAAATTGTTCTTATGTCTATTTCCTTAATACATTTTCTATCCCTTCAATTAAATAAGTTGAATTAGTGAAAGTAGTCAGAAAGTTTTTCTGAGGTCAATTATGGAGAGATTTTGTGCTGTCATAATTGTCTTTAGCATGTTTGTTTTCTCTTTTATGTGTAAAGGATCTTGGGAAGACTTTGTGCCCCCATTATCCTTCATATTCCACTCTTTGGCAGTTGAGGTGGAGACTTTGTGCTACATTTCATTCTATTGTGTTACTGTACCCTGTTACAATTACTACCAAAAAGATTCTTGTTGTTTGCTGAATAGTACTTCTTAAAGAAGAGGAGTGTTTTCTATCATTACTACTAAGATTTCTCCCTTGATCCTTGAACATCATCTCTAAAAAAAGAGAGATGGATGGTGTTGTCCTACCCCAAGTGTTATTTTCAGTAAAAATATATAGTATATAGTTTCTCATATTTAATAGGGAACCTCCCCTTGATGAGAGGAGAGATTAGTCCCATTTTGATGTGGTAAACCTACACATCTGGCTGACCAATCTCCCTATGCTGTGGTGAACATAACTATTTTTCTCATCAATTAGCTGAGTGACAAAATATTCACCCAACAACATCCACCTTCATCATCACCTTCACCCAACTTATCAAACCCACACCCAATTCTACTTTACCTATTTTCCTCCCAATTTGAGGGGTAACACCTCTTCTCATACTTAGGGAAGCTAGACCTTTGACCAATATCAAATTTTTTTGGTAGTTGGTTGATTCTAAGTTGCATAATAAAAAGGGGGAAAATGTAGAAACCAAAAATCCACACATTGCAATTCTGAATTTCATAATTCCCTTGACCACCGTAGGACCCTCAAGAGACAAATATGACCCTTCAACCCTTAACTAAGCCTAATCACAGTTAGTTTGACCAAACTAGCATAACCTTATATTTTATCCAATTTGACCCTTCACACTCAACCACTGATGGTTAGGTTGACTATCGATGGTCACCTTGATCACTGATGGTTAGGGTCCACCTCATTAATCACCAACATGCAAACTCACCCACCTTGTTTTTCTAAATATAACTCATCTAAATCTAGTTGCAAACTATTACATATATGAGTTAAAACTAGGAGGCCCAGTTCACATCTTGTTGTAACTCTCTTTCCTTGCCTATAAGAAGAGAGGAATAGGAAGGTGAAATCCATCTACAATTTTTATCAAGAACTTGTGCATATAGATTTCTTTTATTTTACAAGTCAATCTTCATCAGTAATCTAGTGATCCAGCTACTACGTTAGAGAGCCAACTGTTACTCTATTTGAATCATGCCAGACTCCACCAATGAGTCAACCGCCTCAAGCAATCACCCAATCAACTTTCTACAAGATAAGTATTTGATTTCCAAAATTTAATTACTTTATTTGCTTTTCACATTTAGTCCAACAACAACCCATCTCTCAGGATCTCAATTTTTGATCCCATCAACCACCCATTTGCCAACCCAGATCTACACACAGTAACCATCTACAATTGTCTCAACCACCAATGGTCTATCCAATCACTAGTGGTTAGCTTGACCACCGATAGTTACCTTAACCATCGATGGTTAGCCTAACCACTGATGGTCACTGTGATAGTAAATTCTAGCAAGATGTTTTCACCTACCTACCCCCAACCAAATCTAATTTTTTGTGTCCCTGCATGTTCATAGACCCCTTTCTGATTTTTTGAAGTAGACTGCAACCATATAACACTAATATTAGTTTGGTTATCACTATTTAGCCATTTTTAGTCTATTTTTCTATCAAACATTTCTTTTGTTCAATTTTAGTACCTTTTGATTATAGATGCAAGTAATTTATCTTCTATTATATAAATTTAATTATTTAAAATGTGTGGATTGATATTCCCCAAAGAAGCTCTTGCTTCTAAGATCTAGCTATCATTGTTGAGCACAAGATATACTAAGAGGGGGGTGAATCAGTATATCATATATCTTATAAATCGTTTACTCAATCAAATTCCTTTTCTTTAACCACTTAATTATACATTCAATATATGCAATAAAACTAAAATAATAACATGCACCACACAAGAGAGAGATATCAAATTTTTACATGGAAACCCAATGTAGGAAAAACCATGAAAAACAATCTCAAGTATATGAATGAGAACCAACTCAAATCTATAAATTTCACAAGTACCAACTTCTAGGAGCACTAACCCCTTTATCGAGCACCAACACAATAGGTATTTGTAAGCACCAACCCACAGGAGCACTAACCCCTCTTATGAAAAACACAACTATCTCTCAATGTTAATTTCTCAACAAATGATAGAACTTTACTATATCTCTTTCTATTCTCTCCTCTTTTCTTAAAATAAAAAAATTACAAACCATGCACTTTGCATATTAAAAATGGCTTCCTAAGCCTCCTATTTAGCTTTCCAAATGACCTTTGGCATTCACCCTTTGTAACCCATCATTCCTCTTTTAAAATGGTGCCACATTTGTATGACCCTTTGAATCCTTTCATTTGAAAAGTCACATGGTGACCCTTCATGATCAAATGCATCCTTTCCCCTTTTGTCTTTATCTTGGTGACTTTTCAAATTCCTATAGGTGACCCTTCATGAGAAAATGTGCTCTTCCTCTTTTATCTTCACTTGGTGAATCGTAGAATTCCTCAAGATGACCCTTCATAGGAAAATGTGTCCTTTCCCTCTTTTGTCTTTACCTAATGACTCTTTGACTTCTTTGTGGGTCCTCTTTTGAATTTATGCAACCAAAAATATATTCATTAATAATAAATAAATGTCAACACATTTGAGACAAAATATGAACATTTAAAACACCTTTAGACATTCAAATGCTATGGGGTCTTTGTCACCAATAATTTTAGACCTTTGACATTAATGATAACATTTCTAACAATCTCCCCCTTTGTCATTGATGACAACCTCAAATTGAAACTACCACAACCTGAAACCTATTCTTGTACCTATTTCTATACATGTTCCTGTACCTATTTCTATACTTTTGCCCCTTTGACATAAATGGCAAAGGGCCTATCTTGGAGCTAACACTTAGTTCCACTTTAACTGATGTTGATCTTCAATGGCAAGAAATAAAACTAATTAATCCCAAGTTCTCTCATAGATACTTGAATGTGTCTTTTGATAGTGCCTTTGTGAAGATATCTGATAACATATATAAATTATTGCATATCCTCTGAGCATCTGCAATAAACTCATTCAAATCTTTACTTATAGTATCAAAACCTTCTATATAAAACTTTAATTTGTGTCCCTAATTACATATTTGAGTTACACTCAATATATTATGCTTAAGACCTTCCACATACAATACATTCTTAGTCTTGGTTCTACCATTATCCATACTTAATGTACCTTTTCTATCTATCCTGGTAGTGGTATTGTCTCTAAATTTTACTGTGCCACCATTGATCTTATTTAGAGTTATGAAATTGATCTTATCTCCTGTCATGTGCCTCAAACATCCACTCTCAATGAACCATAGTTGTTCTTCATTTCTTGCATGCAAAGCTATCTGGACTAACATAGACTTTTCAGGTTATTTCTTCTATCATGACTGTCTGAACTCTTTTCTTGATGAATGGATATTTGAAACTTTGGTCCTTCTTGAATGAATCAAACACACTTCTACAATGATGGGATATTTATCTAAAATTATTGTACTTGTAACATACTATGGCCTCTTCATCAAAGCTTGATAGAGGAGTAAAAGAGTTATGGCTTCTGCTTGACTTTGCATGAGTTTCCTTCTCCTTGTTTCTAAAATTATTAGATCTTTTTTGACAGTCTATTTTATTATGACCATAACCATTACAATAAAACCAATAACTATAAAAATAAAACATGTTCTGATTTGTGTATCTTTGACCTAGTTATCTTTTATAGCTTTGCTCCTTCTAGCCTTCTTTGTTTGAGCTATCCTCTACATTCTTAACTTATTCTCCTTTTACTTTCTCTTTTGTAAGGGCTTCTACATAGATCATTTTTTTTTTCAAATTTGATACTTGTCTTATCTGATATTGATTTTTGACTTTCTAATATCTTATTCAACATGTTAGTTCTATTCTCAAATTTTGAATCATTGACTACTTTATCATTAATTGTTTTATTTATTTTCTTGATATCTTTTTTTAAAGAGGCAATTTTAACAACATACCTTTCACATTCATAACTTACTTTTCGAAATTGATTTTTTAAATCTTATTTAGTCTTTTTGACTTCTTCAATGTGTGCTTGTAGATCTTCAATTATTTCCTTTGATTCCTTTTCATTTTTCTTGATTTTGGAGCTTCAATATTTGATTCTTCTTTTCAAGAGCTTTTAATTATTCTAAGGCATAAATTAGTTCTCCTTCCAGATTCACCTCGGCTTCATCCTCGCTTTCATCATGTTCTTCTTGATCATCCATACTTTTACTTGTAGAGGAATCTTCATGTATGGTCATGAATAGATTTTCTTCTTCATCTAAGTCACTGACTCTACTCTCTTGGACTGAGCTAAGATCTTTTTAGAATATAAACTCTTCTTCTTGAATATCTTCTTGTATGTAGACTTTCCTTCTTCATTGTCACCATTATTCTTATCTGGGCACTTATCTATAAAATTTCCAATCTTACCACATTTAAAACATTTAAATGGAAACTTTCCTTGATATTTACCTATGCTCCTTTAAGGCTTGTGGATGAATAAGGCTTCATTGTCATCTGCTTCATCACTAGAACTATCACTTGATCCTTGAATTTTAGCCTTGTCTTTTTTAGATGTTTTGAAAGTAACTTCCTTCTTTGAGGGTTTTTTCTTTCTTTTTTTTTTTTTCAGTCTGCGTCTCATCAGTTATAAGAATACCATTTAGTTCATCCATCTTTAACTTATCTAGATCCTTCATCTCCTCTATTGTAGATACCTTTGCATCATATCTCAATGGTAGAGATCTCAAAACTTTTGGTACCTTTGCTGATTCTTCTAATTTTTCTCCAAGGCCTTGAATTTGATTTACTATTTGATCAACCTACAAAAAATAACTTTCTATATTTTTTTCTCTTCCATTTTCAAACTCTCAAACTTTCTCCTAAAAGTATAAAGCTTAGCCCGCTGAACTTTTCCATCACATTTGTAAATATTCTCGAGTTTTACCCAAGTCTCATGAGAGTATTTGAATTGCATAAATTTAAAAAAATTTGATTCAAATAAATCACATAAAATAGCATTTAAATCTTTAACATTATTTTGACTTGCCTTTTTATCCATGAAAGTAGTTAGATGTGTCTGTGGCTCTTCGTATTCATCCATCACTACTTGCCAAATGTCAAATCCAAGGGACATAAAGTAAGTCCTCATCCTTATGCTCTAAAAGGAATAATTTGTCCCATCAAACAAATGTGCCTTATTTTTAGAAAAACCTTCATGTGATCCAGCCATTGTGCTTTCCCTTATTCACCTTCAAGATGTTAAACTCTTTCTAAAAGAACTTGCTCTGATACCAATTGTTAAGCATGATATATACTGAGGGGGGAGTGAATCAGTATATCATATATCTTATAAATATTTTACTCAATAAAATTCTTTTTCTTTAACCACTTAATCATATATTCAAGATATGTAATAAAACTGAAATAATAACATGCACCACACAAGAGAGAGACACTAGATTTTTATGTGAAAACCCAATGTGAGAAAAACCATAGCAAACAATCTCAAGTATATGAATGAGCACCAAATCATATCTATAAATTTTTCAACCACCGACTTGAAATATCAACAACCCCTTTACTGAACACCATCACAATAACTATTTGTGAGCACAAACCCACAGGAACACCAACCCCTCTTATGTAAAACACAACTATCTCTCAATGTTGCTTTCTCAACAAATGATATAACTCTACTATATCTCTTTCTATTCTATCCTCTTTTATTAAAATAAAACAATTACAAACCATGCACTCTTGCATATTATAGATGGCTTCCCAACCCCCCTTTTATAGCTTTCCAAATGACCTTTAGTATTCACGCTTTGTGACCCTTCGCTCCTCGTGGAAAATGGCACCACATTTACATGACCATTCAAATCCATTCATTTAAAAAGTCACATGGTGACCCTTCATGAGAAAATGCATCCTTTCCCCTTTTGTCTTTTTTTTTGTGACTTTTCGAATTCGTTAAGGTGACCCTTCATGAGAAAATGCACCCTTCATCTTTTGTCTTCACTTGGTGACTCTTTGAATTCCTCAAGATGACCCTTCATGGGAAAATGCATATTTTCCCTCTTTTGTCTTTACCTCATGACTCTTTGAATTATTCATGGGCCCTCTTTTAACTTTATGCAACCAAAAATATATTTGGTAATAATAAATAAATATCAACACACTTGAGCCAAAATATGAACATTAAAAACACTTTTAGACATTAAATGCTATGGGACCTTTGTCACAAATAATGTTAGACATTTGGCATCAATGACAATATTTCCAACAATCTTTTCCTATATCATTGATGGTAACCTCAAACTGAAACTGTCACATCGTGAAACTTGTTCCTGTACCTATTCTTATATCTATTTTTGTACGTATTTCTATACCTATTCCTATTCTTGTTTATGTACTTTTCTACCTTTGACATCAATGACGAAGGGCATATCTTAGAGCTAACACTTAGCTCCCCCTCAATTGATGATAATCCTCATTGGTAAGAAGTAAAATAAATTACTCCTAACTTCTCTCATAGATACTTGAATGTGTCTTTTGATAGTTCCTTTGTGATGATATTTGATAATATATATAAATTATTGCCTATCCTTTGAGCATCTAAAATTAAATCATATAAATTTTTTCTTCTAATCTCACAACCTTCTGCATAGAAATTTAATGTGTGTCCCTGATCACATATTTGACATACACTCAATAGATTATGCTTAAGACCTTCTACATATAATATATTTTCAATCTTGGTTCTACCATTATCCAAAATTAATGTACCTTTTTTGGCTATCTTGGTACTGGTATTATCTCTGAATTTTACTGTGTCACCATTGATATTATTTAGAGTTATGAACTTGCTCTTGTATCCTATCATGTACCTCAAACATCCACTATCAATGAACCATGGTTGTTCTTCATTTCTTGCATGCAAAGCTGTCTGGACGAACATAGACTTTTCAGGTTGTTTCTTCTTCCATGACTCTGTCTAAACTCTCTTCTTGATGAATGGAGCCTTGAAAATTTGGTCCTTCTTGAATGAATCAAACACACTTTTTAAATATTGGGCTATGCATCTAAAATTATTGCACTTGTAACATACTATGGCCTCTTCATCAAAGCCTGATAGATGAGAAAAAGAGTTGTGGCTTTTACTTGATCTACATGAGTTTCCTTCTTGATTTTGAAATTGCTAGCTATTTTCTAAAATTATATTTTATTGTGACCATAACCATTACAATAAAAACAATAACCATGAAAATAGAATCTATTCTGATTTGTGTATCTTTGATCTGGTTATCTTTTGTAGCTCTGTTCCTTCCAGCTTTCTTTATTTGAGCTATCTTCTGCATTCTTAACTTCTTCCTTTTTTATTTCCTCTTTTGTAAGGGCTTCAACATATCTCCTTTTATTTTCAAATATGATACCTACCTTATCTTAAATTGATTGAATTTCTAATATCTTATTCAACATGTTAGTGTTATTCTCAAATTTTGAATCATTGGCTACTTTATCATGGACTATTTTATTTGTTTTCTCGATATCTTATTTTAAAAAGGCAATTCTAACAACATATATTTTACATTCTTCACTTACTTTTTGTAATTGAGATTTTAGATCTTATTCAATATTTTTGGCTTCTTCAATGTGTGCTTGTATATATTCAATTATTTCCCCTGACTCTTTTTCATTTTTCTCGAGATCTTTTAATTATTATAAGGGACAAATAAGTTCTCCTTCCAAATTCACCTCGACTTCATCCTTTATTTCATCATGTTATTCTTATTGATAATCTATACTTTTACTTATAGAGGCATCTTCATGTATGGTCATGAATATAATCTCTTCTTTATCTGAGTCACTGACTCCACTATCTTCAAAGAATATAAACTTTTTTTCTTGAATCTCTTTTTGTATGTAGACATTCCTTCTTAATTGTCACCATTATTCTTATCTAAGCACTTATCTGTAAAATGTCTAATATTACCACATTTAAAATATTTAAATGGTAACTTTCCTTGACATTTACTTGTGCCCCTTTTAGGCTTGTAGATGAATAGGGATTCATTGTCATCTTCTTCATCGTTGGAGCTATCACTTGATTCTTGAATTTTGGCCTTATATTTCTTAGATGTTTTGAAATAAATTTCCCTCTTTGAGGGTTTCTCTTGTTCACTATAAATCTCATAGGTTGTAAGAATACTATTGAGTCCATCCATCTTTAACTTGTCTAGATCCTTTATCTCCTCAATTGCAGATACCATTACATCATATCTCAATGGTAGAGATCTCAAAACCTTTTGTACCATTACTGACTCTTCTAATTTTTCTCCAAGGCCTTGAATTTGATTTACTATTTGATCAACCCACAAAAGATAACTTGATATATTTTATTCCTCTTCCATTTTCAAATTCTCAAACTATCTCCTAGAAGTCTGAAGCTTAGCCTGCTGAACTTTTCCATCACCTTTGTAAATATTCTCGAGTTTTACCCAAGTATCATGGGTAGTTTTACATTGCATAACTTTAAAAAAAATTGATTCACATAAACCACATAAAATATCATTTAAAACTTTAGCATTATTTTGACTTGATTTTTTATCAGTAGAAGTAGTTATAGATGTTTGTGGCTCTTCGTATTCATCCATCATTGCTTGTCAAATGTTGAATCCAAGGGCCATCAAGTAAGTCTCATCCTTATGCTCCAAAAGGCGTAATTTATCCCATCAAACAAAAGTTACTTATTTATATAAAAAATCTTCATGTGATCCAGCCATCATGCTTTCCCCAATCTACCTTTAAGCTGTTAAACTCTTTCTAAAAGAACCTACACTGATACCAATTGTTAAGCACAGGATATACTGAGAGGGGGTGAATCATTATATCATATATCTTATAAATATTTTACTCAATCAAATTCCTTTTCTTTAACCACTTAATCATACATTTAAGATATGTAATAAAACTAAAATAATAGCATGCACCACACGAGAGAGAGAGAGAGAGAGAGAGAGAGAGAGAGAGAGAGAGAGAGACTAGATTTTTATGTGGAAACTCAATGTGGGGAAAACCATGAAAAACAATCTCAAGTATATGAATGATCCCCAACTCAAATATACAAAGTTTGCAAGAACCAACTTGTAAGACAACCAACCCCTTTGCCAAGCACCAATACAATAACTATTTGTGAGCACCAACCCATAGGATCACCAACCCCTCTTATGTAAAACACAACTATCTCTCAATGTTACTTTCTCAACAAATGATAGAACTCTACTATATCTCTTTCTATTCTCTCCTCTTTTCTTAAAATAAAAAAATTACAAACCATGCACTCTTGCATATTACAAATGGCTTCCCAAGCCTACTTTTATTGCTTTTCAAATGACCTTTGGCATTCACCCTTTGTGAATTTTCACTCCTCATGGAAAATGGCACCACATTTGTATGACCCTTCGAATCCTTTCATTTGAAAAGTCACATGGTGACCCTTCATGAGTAAATGCATCTTTTTTTATTTTATCTTTATCTTCATGACTTTTCAAATTCTTCAAGGTAGCCCTTCATGAGAAAATGCACCCTTCTTCTTTTGTCTTCACTTGGTGACTCTTTTAATTCTTCAAGATGACTCTTCATGGGAAAATACATCCTTTCCCTCTTTTGTCTTTATCTCGTGACTCTTTGACTTCTTCATGGATCCTCTTTTGACTTTATGCAACTAAAAATATATTCCTTAATAATAAATAAATATCAACACACTTGAGCCAAAATATGAACATTAAAAACACCTTTAGACATTAAATGCTATGGGGCCTTTGTCACCAATAATGTTAGACCTTTGAGATCAATAATAATATTTCCAATAATCACTAGGCAATCTACTCAACTATCTGTCTAACAAACAAATTTGCTTTAGTGCTTTCTTATTTGTAGGTCATCCTCCCAAGCCAAAGAGGATTTATTCACAATATTATAATTATACACACACATAATCAAATACATTTTTCAACCATACTCATACTTAGTTTATTTTTCTTCTTTTTGAAATAATAAGCAAGAAATTCACTGAAATAAAAGTTCTTGAGCCCAGAATGGGTGGTGCCTTTTTCGATCGATACAAATGGGAGGCTAAGAAAATATAGGATAAAAACCTATTATTGGACATTATCTACCCCTCTAGACATGTTGGCAGTGATAGTTTTTAACTAATAAGCACTAGAAATGGAGTTCTTGGATTGTAGCTTCAACTTTAACAATATTTGTTATCAGTGTTTTTGTGCTCCTGAATAGTAGTGAAAATGCATTTATGGGAGGAATTGGATGTCATGGTCATTGGATTACATGTAATTTTTTTTATATAGATGTGCTCAAAGTGATGGATTTTTACGTACAGGTCCCAAAGGCAAAAACACTAGTTAGAAGTCAACAAGTTATCTCTTTACTACTAAAAAATTACATTTTAGGACCCGTTACTGCAACTTCTACCACAAATTTCTATTAGAGGTGTTATAGACTAGATATGAGGTGAAATTATAGGGATTTAAAATGCATAGGAGGGATCTTATAGTTCATCCATATGAATTATAGTTTTTGTTTTATGTATGACTGAAGTTAGGCTAAAAATCAACATCTTTCTTGTATTGGGAAGGGCATTTTGAGCGAAGAATGGGTGGTGGGTTTATCAACCATGCTAGATGGGAGGATAAAAACATGGTCCTAGAAATTATCCACCCTTATGGATGTGTTGGTAGTGCCAATTTTTATCCAAAAAACACTGAAAATGGAGTTCTCAGAATGTAGCTTCAACTTTGACAACATTTATTATCAATGTTTTCATGCTTCTAAATAGTAGTGAAAATGCATTTTTAGGTGGAATTAGATGTCATGATAATTGGATCACATGTAATTTTATTATATATGTGTGTGTGTGTGTGTGTGTGTGTGTGTGTGTGTGTGTGTGTGTGTGTGTGTGTGTGTGTGTGTGTTCAAAGTTATGGGTTTGCACCTACAAGTCTTGGAGGTAAAAACACTAGTTGGAGGTCAACAAGTTGTCTCTTCATTGCCAAAAAGTTGCATTTTAGGACCTGTTATTGAATATTCTACCAAAGATTGATTTCAAAGGTGATAAAGACTAGATCAAAGGTGTAACTAAAGGTATTTCACATTCATAGGAGGGATCTAATGGTTCATCCATATGACTTATAGTTTTTATTTTATGCATCCCTAAAGTTAGGCTAAAACTCAACATCTTTCTTGTATTGGGAAGGGTGTTCTTGAGCCCAGAATGGGTGGTGGGTTTGACAACCGAGCCACATGGGAGGCCAAAAACCTGGTACTAGAAATTATTCACCCCTTCAAAAAATTTAGCATTGCCATTTTTTAGCCAAAAAATATTGAAAATGGAGTTCTTAGACTATAGCTTCAACTTCGATAATATTTGTTGTCATTATTTCTGTGTTCCTAAACAGTAGTGAAAATACACTTACAAGTGGAATTAGAAGTCAAGGTCATTTGAGTACATGTAATTTATCTATATACATGTGTTCAAAGTGATATATTTGAACCTAAGGATCTCAAAAGCAAAATTCTAGTTGGAGGTCATTAAGAAGCCTAAAAGGCCTAATAGTCCAAGTGAACCATATACACGTGGATAAAAGCTAGTGGCATTGGAATTGGGTTTCAATACCTTTGAAAGGTTTGTTTGAAGTTTGTCAAAGTGTTTCAAGGGTCAAAACTCCTTCAGGAGGTTACTAATCAATCAAGGAGCCTATTAGGCCTTCTAAACCTAATTAGGCTAAATTGCATGCCTATAGGTAATGGAAGGATCTTGACACTAACAAGGGAAAAGTTTGTGGTTTATGGGAGATGAGAACTTTTGGAGGTTTCAAAAATAGACCAATAGACCTAGATGGCTACCTAAAAGTGGTCAAAGTGGCTTCAAAGCTTGGCCAAGGGGTATCATGGACTAAATGGAACTAAGTGTTTAAAACTATTGATGCAGGAGCATCCTTTGTATAAACTAGTATGTTGTCCATGTGAGAGTTTTAAAGTGTTAAGTAGATTCATTAGTCTTTGTTAGTCCTTTAGAGTCTTCCTACATGTTAGAAAGTCCCTACTTAACTTATATGCTTAAAATAAATGTCTATTATATGATTTGAAAACTGATATAGGTATTGAGAGAGAGTTTTAGAGCCAAAAATGGACACTCTTTTCTTAGAGGAATGAACCAAAAGGATAAGCATGATTTCTCAGACTGTAGCTTCAACTTTGACAACATTTGTTGTTAGTATTTCTGTGCTCCTGAATAGTAGTGAAAATACACTTGTGAGTGGAATTGGATGTCATGATCATTATAACATGTGTAATTTACATATATAGATGTGCTCAAATTGATGAATTTACACCTGTGGGTCCCAGAGGAAAAAAACACTAGTTGGAGGTCAATAAGTTATCTCTTCATTGCCAAAAAGTTTTATTTTAGGATGTATTATTGCAACTTATACCACATATTACTTTTGAAGGTGATAAAAATAGATATAGGGTGTAATTGGAGGGATTTGACATGCAAAATAAGGATATTATGGTTCATCCATATGACTTATAGTTTTTGTTTTATGCATACCCGAAGTTAGGTTAAAAATCAACATCTTTTTTTTATTGAGCAAGGCATTCTTAAGCCCAAAATAGGTGGTGGGTTTGTCGATCAAGCCATATGGGAGGCCAAAAACTTGGTCCTAGACATTATCCACCCCTCTAGATGTGTTGATAATGCCAATTTTTAGCCAACAAGCATCAAAAATGGAGTTCTCAGAATGTAGCTTTAACTTTGATAATATTTGTTGTCAGTGTTTCCATGCTCCTGAACAATAGTGAAAATGCACATGCAGGTAGAATTGGATGTCAAAATCATTGGATAATGTGTAATTTACCTATATAGATGTTCTATAAGAAATGGATTTGCACCTATAGGTCTTAGAGGCAAAAACACTAGTTAGAGGTCAATAAGTTGTCTTTTCACTGCCAAAAACTTGTATTTTAGGACCCGTTACTACAACTTCTACCATAGATTGATCTTAGATGTGATATAGACTAGATTCAAAGTGAAATTATAGGGATTTCACATGCACAAGAGGGATTTTATGGTTCATTTAAATGACTTACAATTTTTGTTTTATGTATGCCTAAAGTTAGGCTAAAAATCAACATCTTTCTTGTGTTGGGAAGGGCTTCTTGAGCCTAGAATGGGTGGTGGGTTTGTCAAACAGGTCATATGGGAGGCCAAAAACCTATTAATTGAAATTATACACCCCTCTAGACATGTTGGTAGTGAAAATGTACTTGCAGGTGAAATTAGATGTTACGGTTCTTTGAGCACATAAAATTTGACTATATATATGTGCTCAAAGTGATGTATTTACACCTGTAGATCCCAGAGGCAAAAATTCTAGTTAGAGGTCATTAAGAAGCCTAGACATGTGGCTAGAAGCTAGTGGCATTGGAATTGGGTTTAAAGACATTTGTAAGGTTTGTTTGAAGATTATCGAAGTGTTTCAAGTGTAAAAAATCCTTTAGGAGGATACTAATTACTTAAGGATCCTATTAGGCCTTCTAGACCTAATTAGGCAAAATTTCATGCCTATAGGTAATGGAAGGATCTTGACACTAGCAAGGGAGAAGTTTTTGGTTCATGAGATATGATAAATTTTGGAGGTTTAAAAAATAGGAAAATAGACATAAATGGCCACCTAAATGTGGTCAAAGTGGCTTCAAATCTTGGCCAAGGGGTATCATGGACCAAATGGAGCCAAGTTTTTAAAACTATTGATGCAGGAGCATCCTTTGTATAAAATAGTATGGTGTCTATGTGAGAGTTTTAAAGTTTTAATTAGAGTCAGTAGTATTTTTTAGTCCTTTAGAGTCTTCCTACATATTATAAAGGTCTTACTTATCTTATATGCTTAAAACAAGTGTCTATTGTATGATTTGGTAAACTAATACAGGGCTTGAGAGAGAGAGAGAGTTTTGGAGCCAAAAATGGACACTCTTTTCTTAGAGGAATGAACCAAAAGGATAAGCATGAGTATATAAATGAAAGGAGATTCTTAAATAAAAAAAATTAATAAAAAATATTTGAGTCATGCCTACAGGGGGTGTGAATGTGTATGTTTTCTATTGTGTGATAGTCTCTGTGTGTGAAAGACTGTAATTGAACAAGATTATTAATAAATATTAAGAATTTTGTGAATATAAGTAGTGTATGGTGATTTTAAAGCCTTTATTAAAATGTAATTGAACTCCAATAATCAAAACATAATTAATTCAAGACTTTGAAAGTCCTTTTTTGTTAGCACAAGCCAATTTTGGTTGAAAATCACTGTTTGTAGAGCTTGTTTGTACGATGAAAATTGTGTATGGTTTGAAACTAAGGATTAAATGAGTTACATAGGTGAGTGAGGAGTCTTATATATCTATTATATCTCAAAGAACCTTTTTTAGCTTTATGAAACAAGGTTAATTAGCTCTCAGGTCCTTAAAGAAAGTGTAGGAAAAACCTAGTTACAGGGTTTTGATTGAAAAATGGTCATGAATACATTTTAAACCCATAGAATTTGTTGAAAATATATGGATACCTAGTGAATCTAGTTAGTAAACCATTCCAAGTGTTTTGGAGTCAAAATAAGGTTTACAAATGATGTACTGAGTAGTTATCCACACTAATACTCATAATTTTGAGTTCCTCTAGATAATAAATAGTAAATTTGATCTATCTTAATCAATTTTGAGCCAAAAGATGCCAAGTAAAAGATGATTATCATCTAAAAAAATCATTTAGACCTAACTAAGGTGTTGGTTTAGGAAAATAAGCCAGTATCTAAGGTTTTTACCTACTAGTGGAATAATTAGGTTTCTTGACAAAAGTAGGGCTGAGTCACTATTTGATAAAAAATAACTCTAGCATATATAGCTCAATGAGTGCTTGTGCATATGAAATTGTAGTAGTAATGCTCAAGTATATCTTGACTTATAATGATGGAGGACTATCCACCCTATTCATTCACTGAATAAACAAACTAATAATTAATAACTTGGGAAATTCATTGATAAAACATGTTGCTATCAAACTTATTCTTGCATAAGATATGAAAATATCTAATGACATCATAGGAAGCATGAATTGGACAAGTGGATATGTACAATGTTTAAATGATTTTTTATTAAAGTTTAAAATGAGCTTCTTAACTTGGTTTCATGTATACTTGTTAATTTTATAATATTTTTTGTATTTGAATAGGTTCAGCTACAAGCGAGCTATGAGCTTAATACCCACAATAGATCCTTGGATCAATCTAAGGCATTCGAGATATCTCCATTTATAAGCAACATATCTTAGGGAGATTATTCTTTGAGGAAGGCAGAGAGAGGGAGACTATTTGATGATTAGGATGTTGTAGATGATGTAATTTTTTGTATGCGTATAAGGTAATGTACATATTTTTGGCATTACACATACATATATGATGTATTCACTTGATATTAGATACTATGTTGTTAGACATGATGTAATTTTTTGTATGCCTATTTGGAAATACATGTGTTATTGACAGTGTATGCCTATATATGGCATTCGTACATGGCATTCTTATTTTGTACATGTATTTAATAAAACCAATGAAGTAAGTCTTGTTTGAATCACTTGTGTTCATAGTATTATGAATGATTAGTTTTCAAGTATTCTTAAGGATTACAAATGTTATGAGATTGAAAATAAATTATTAGGATAATGTTGAAAATCAAATTGGTATGACAGAGCCTAGAGTTAGAAAGATTGACGTTTCTTATTCTTAAGAAGCTTTGTTTCTATAAGAATTCAAATGAAATAAGAAGTAAGGGTTGTTGAACCTATCCTTTCATTAATTGAATATTATACTAGTGAGATTAACCTAGAAACAAGTTCAAAAATTGACAAACATTGTACTTGTGTTCAGAGTATTATGAATAATTAGTTTTGAAGAATTCTTAAGGATTATAAATGTTATGAGATCGAGAATAACTTGTTTGGATAATGTTGCAAATCAGATTTGTATTATAGAGCCTACAGTTAGAAAGATTAACATTTATTGCTCTTAAAAAGATTTTTTCCATAAGAATACAAATGAAATAAGAACTAATGGTTGTTGAACCTATCTTTTCATTAATTGAATCCTATATTGGTGATTGAATCAGTCTTAGATTGGTAGTTGTTAGATACCTAGTCACTTATCTCAGTTCTGAGTCTTGTGCATGAAGTGGGATTAAGGGAAATAGACCCTTATAATAAATGAATAATATCAATGATTTCATTTGAATTATTTTTGTATGTTCATGGTCATCTACAGTTTCTTATAGGTCCAAAACTCTAAGTTCTTAGTGGGATAAGTCTTATAAGGCAAAATCAAGGAAGAATATTATTTTGAACATGTGAATTTGTTTTAGGCATAGTCTATATAGGAGGAATTAACTCAAGAAGGTGTCTAAAAACTCAACTACACAGCCCTTTTGACCTATACACAAATTGGTAAAATCAGACCTAGGATTTTAACCTAGAAGTGTATAAATCTTGAAACCTAACCATTGAAAGTTCTTGGAAAGTTGTAATCTGATGTGTCTTCACAAGGTATAAAATAATAAAGAATAATTAGAATGGTATGGATAGGAAAAGTATGTATTTAAATATTGAGCTTTGTCATAGGCCTAATGGGATTCTAAGAGTGTGAGAGTAGGGGTTTAGAGGGATAGTTGGTCCAAGATTGAGCTAGTGAAGCAGGAAGACCCTAATAGGTTTTCAAATATGATTTTAGATTGTCTTGAATGTCTTTAGATAACCAAAGATAAGGATCTTTGTATTTCAACAGGGCTACTAAGAGAGTGAACCAAGAAAAAGACTTGTAGAAGAAAGGAAGAGAATCGGTAGATGAAATTGTAAAGAGTGTTGAAATAGAGTATAAAAAGGTCTAGAGGGAATTGGTATTAGTTTGAAGTAGTCTATTGCAATTCAATACCTTAAAATACCAATTAGGCCATTGTAGCCTATAGGAGACTATAACAAGTAAAGGATTGATCTTGTGAGGAATAAAGAAATGGGTGATTAAGTTGTAGGAGAGGGACTGTCAAAGGGTGTTTTGAAGGGTGATGAAGGAATTAGAGGTCAAATAAGCTATTATAACCATATTTTGTATTTTATAACCAAGGAGACCATTTTTAGGCCATGAGAAACAAGTACAAGAATTTGATAAGGGTTTAAATGTTATGATTGATCTGCATAAATTCAGTTGGGTAGGATGGTTCAAGAGCCTTGGTGAGAGAGTAAATATATTATGAAGAGTCAATACATTTCAAAGAGGATGCCTCTTAATAGGTGATGAAGTCTCTCCTTCCAATGGGAAGGATTTTACACTAGTGAAAAATCTCATATCGGTCAAGGCAAGCTAGCATCATATATAAGATAGTCAAGAAGCTCTGAAATATGCTTGTTAGGCCTTAAATTGTCTTGTAAAGTGCCCAAGAATTCTTCATGCCATGGGGTAGACCCTATCTTATCTCCATTCCCTTTGAAACATCCCCAAACACCATCTCTGAAACCAAAAAAGTAGGAAAATAGACCTTGGGAGAGAGAACAAAGTATTTGATTGGTCTTAAGGGATCCTATTACTAGACACACTTGAATGTATCAATTCACTCTCTTAAAACATCAAACTCTTACATTAAGATGTTTAGGACCTATTCATTCTCTTTTCCCTTTCAAGACCTTCTTGATTGAATAGATACAAAAGGCCTTTTTAGTGTTGTATTTGGGTTAAAGACCAATTTTATGAATTGTCAGTAGGTATTTCAAATGTATCATAGGTTTTCTACTATATAAAAACCAATTTATTATTGGTTTAGAGTTCATTTTTATCAAATAGTGACTCAACCCTACTTTTGTCAAGAAACCTAATTGTTCCACTAGTAGATAAAAACTTAGATAATGGCTTATGTTCTTAAACCAACACCTCAGTTAGGTCTGAATGATGTTTTTAGATGAGAATAAACTTTTACTTGGAATCTTTTGGCTCAAAATTGAGTAAGATAAGTCAATTTTACTATTCATTATCTAGAGGAACTCAAAATTATGAGTATTAGTGTGGATAATTGCTCAGTACATCATCCATACACCTTATTTTGACTCTAAAACACTTGGAACAATTTACTAACCATATTCACTAGGTCTCTATATATACACACAAATATATGTATGCATTTTACATGTAATATTTAAAAATTTTATATAAACTAGTATATATATATTAGATAAATTTATATATAGATACATATATATGTTTTATATGTAATACTTTTTAAGTTTATATAAATAAGTATACATATTTTAGATAAATTTATGTAAAAGACATCAAAGACAACATTTTTGAGGTGTTCCATTTTATCTATTTCACAAATTTAAAATCATATTGATGCATGAATGAATGAATGCAAGATTTTAATAACATCCACGAGATCAAGGAGTCTATGGGACCGAGAGTTGCATTTTAATCCACTTATTGACACAAGCCCTACCCTACGACTATTTTATAATTTCTAATCTCTTCTTGACGGTAACTCTTCTACTATGGATCTTGATTAGGAAACTTGTTGTACTATTAGACCTTTCCTTTTCAAACAAGTTGATTAAGTTGTCCACCCTTAAATTATTTTTATAGTTGATACAAATGTCACTATATGTTTCACACTCCATAATGAAGTGTCATTATGTCTCCACTACTCCCTCGTCACAAAATAAACATGTTCTTATTTCCCATTCTTCCTTGGATATTGTCCATCTACCGGTTTCATACCTAAGATGATATGAACTGGTCCTTAACTGTGTAATCAACATCTTTGTTTTTTATTTAACTTTTGCCCCTATGTATGTCTTTTTTCCATGCTCCCATGTGAGGTTAAACTTATTGATATAGTATTATGTATTCCATCCTAGCTTCTTTGTGATGTAGGAGCATCACCTCCATCATTGTAAATATAGTATGAAAGCTTGAATAGGTGTCAAAATTTGTTTGGTGGGGTCATTATAAGATGTTTTAGATTTAATTTCATGTAATAATTCTAATGTAGGAAAGTGGTTGAGATAAGAACCTACATTGAGAAGAAGATGGAGTTAGCTTAGGAGGATAAAATCAAAAGCAAGAAAATAGGTACTAAGTAAAGTCATAAGACAATAATAAAACATGAATGGTATGAGGAAGATAGACAGACATGGTTCCAGTGCATTCTTAAGAGGAATTCTTGAGAAAAATTGTGTAACATAATCTTTGTAAATATCAGTGTTTATCAGTACATAAGGATGTTTTGAAGAATTTTTTCATGTATGCAAAGGAGCTTCAAGAAATAAAAGATGATTGAGCCCTGACTGGTTCAATGCGGACTCCTAATTAGACTCTTACATAAGTTGATTATCCTCGTGCATTGGTCAATCTTAGAATTACACCACAATTAATTTTGTAAATATTTTAATGGTGATTATCATTTCTATTATGATATTTGATAATCAATACAGTCAAGGTATGGATCCTTTGTTATGATCAGAAATATTCTTTTGATAATTAAGGCACATTTTCCATCTAGTTTGGAAGATATTTGTATTGAAAATAAGAAAATTCAATTTGATATCTAGGATTATTGTAATTAAATATGATCTTTAATACACACAGTAGCATGTAATAGAGATTTAAGTCGACTATTGATGAAATTTGTGGGTTGCTGTGAAGTAATAATTAGAGTTAAAGTAAAATCAAAATTAAGGTACGTCTAGTAAAATTCCTATATCTTGAGATTTACCAAACAAAAAATGTTGAAATTTTGACAGTAGAGGCATCTATGAATTAAAAATCCAACGAGTCTATTTAGAGGTTCATTGGTTGGATATTGAGAAAGATATCACCAAAAATCAATCAGACGGTGCTAATGAATACACAAAATTAAGAAATAATAATGGCAGTCAATTAATGGTTTCTGGATCTATGAATTCGATAGAGAGTGTTTTGTAGGAAGGAACTCGTAACAGACCCCAAGTGTTGTTAATTCCATAGATGTATCATTCCATAGATGTATTAGGTTTGTTGTTAATGCAAGGCAGGAATCTTGTTTGAAGAAATATAGTCAATGAATTTTCTTGCATAAAAAAAAATGTGTAAAGTTTGTTATGGTTTAAAGATGTGAAATAACAAATTTGTGTGGGTGGTGAATGTTGGAGGAGAATCTTGAGTCTCACTGGTAAGTGTGAATACATTGTAAATCCATGGTTATGAGATAGGTATGCAGATTGTGTGTGTATTTAAGATGGAAAACAATCATCAAAGGCATCTATAGAAACATTTGTGAATTTAGAGTTTCATACCTTGAAGATAGTACATAGCACCATCCTGATAGTGGTAGAATCATGTAAGAGTGGATACATGAAACCCTATTTCCAATAACTATTCAATTTAACTTGAGTATGAGTCTAAGACAACAACATATGTGAAAGGATGGAGTCTGAAAACAGATAAAAGTGTATTGAAGGTCAGTAGGACCAAATAAATTCAAAGAAGAAGCATTTGAACACATCTAGTAGAACTTATACTCTCATTTGTAGTGAATGAATGTAGGATGGGATGAATCAAGACCAAACTATAACCTTTCGGGTTTACACAGTGAAGACAAAAGCTCACAGATTTTTGACATACTATTTTATTGTGGAGTTTTAGTGTTTGTTTAAACCAAGAAAAAAGGTAGAGGGAGTTATTTTGGTGTTGGATAGACTTTAATGAGACATTTTGAAGATTTTAAACCTAGAATGAGTCCTTTTAAAACTTGTTAAGCCCTCTCAGGTGCATATAATGGAAAGAAATGGCTACAAAATTTTGAGAAGTTGCATATAGAAGGAATCTGCCCATTATTCAAGCTTAGTAAGAGGTTATGGAAGATGACTTAGGGCATGACAGATCTTAAGGATATTTTGCGTCATTTTGGAAATGTCAGAAAATGAATTAATACCTAAAAGCAGGTTCTTGGGTTTGATATAGGCAAAGGAAACCTTGAACACAAAAATGATGGTATCTCAAGATTTTACCATTAGAAATTGAATAAATTCTGTAGTTAGACTGTGTTTAGTTAGAAGAATATCTTAATGGTGAATTGAATCTATTTAAAAATCAAGAGAACTTATTTAAAAGTAAATGTTAAAGACATCATTAAGGAAATCAAATATTGATAGTAAACAATAGGAAAGTAAATAGATAATTAAATAGAAATTGAACATTTTGAAAAATGTGTATATATTTTGATTGTAGGAAAAGAACAAGAAACATCAAATTTAGTTAAGGTTGAAAATGATTGTCATCACTTTCTTCACATGGTTGTCTTGAATTTCTCTCTCATATACTTTTTTATTGTCTCATTAGTGTTTGGGCATTCTTTCATGTTGATGCCCATTTTACTCATCCATGTTTTGTTTTGTTTCATCCATGTATTTTTTCTTCTGCTTAGCTCTGATTTTATTACCATTTTAGGCCATTGATGGTTCTCAATACTTTACATATTTTTAAATTAACTTAATGTCCGAGTCATTGTTGATGCTTCCAATGGAAAGGTACATTTTTTAGATAATAAAATCTCATATGGGACTAAGGTTTTGACTTTGAAGATGCTTGTGATTAAATTCTTTTAGATTCTCTCTATCTATCTCCAATTTAGGTTAGACACTTTTCTTCCCCAAACTTTGCATCTGTATAGGACAACTAGTGTGATAAGTAGGACAAACAAGGTTCTCTTGGTTTCCCATTCCCATAATTTTGCATTCTTACGTTTGTTTTGTAGTGAGTATAAGGCCTTCCACCTCCTTGAATTATTTTTTCCCTACAAGTCTCCCAACTAACTTTTTTGTAAAAGTCAAGCCCAAGATATTTGTATTCTTCTACTATTTTCAATAGATTTCCTTCAAAAAGGAATTTAATTTGTTTATTTCTTCTCCATAGAGAAAATATCATAAATTTTGTCTTGCTAGTGTTCACTTGCATTCCCACATCTTGACAAAAGAGCTCTAGATATTTTAAATGTTCTCTCAAGATATGGGTTATTTTTGTAATTAGAATGAGATCATCTGCATGTAAAACTAACTTTACAACATAATTATCTAGGTGGACACCTCTCCTCAAGTGTTATTTATCCATTCCTCTAGTTTATTGATGTATATCCCAAACAAGGTTTGAGATAGAGGACATCCTTTTTTGACTCCAATGTCACTTTTAAAATATTATGACATACCTTCACTTGTTATAATTTTTGCCCCAACTTGATCGTAGAGTCTATGCACTACTGCTCTATTTTCATCTGGAAGTATCCCATTTTTTTAATCAAGTGTCTAAGAGTGATGCAATGATCAATAGTGGAGTATTTTGGCCTAAACACTACTTGTTCTTTTATTCTTTTACCCCCTTTTCTGCCTAGTTACTAATTTTGAATTCTATCATGCTACCAAATAGCTTTCCAAGGAGGGGATTCAACATAATAGTTTTGAAATTAGATGGATTATTGATATCCCCACTTTATAAAGAGGGATAACAACACTAGTCATCCAATATGTTAGGAAGCCTTCCTGAATGATGCCATTGAATATACTATTGATGTGTGGTGCAAGGGTTTCTAAGCCCCACTTTAGATATTCATCTTGAAACCCATATGTCTTGTGCCTTATCCCTTGCTAGCCTCTTTATGCCTTGAGTGATATCCTTCATAGAAAAAAGGTTAGTTATTGTGTTGATTATCATGGGATTATCTTTATCTTAAGATCTTTCATAGAGTAAAGTTTTGCGTAATCTAGTCATTGGGCATTTGTAATCTTTTTCTTTGTTTGTTTTATCTTTTGTTGTAGTTCCCTCCAAAAACCTTTGGGATTACACTTTTCAAGGGAAATTAATTCTTTTCTCCTTGTAATCATGTAAATTTATTTTTTGGACTTGATGACTTTTTCATAAGCCTTTTTGTTTTTAATGGTCAATCCAAGTCTTCTCAAAGTTCTCTTTATTGCCTTGTACTCTTTATCATACCATGAAATCAATCTAAAACATTACTTGCATTTCTACTTTTAGGTTTTCTTCACTTGCATGCATTTAGGGCCTTCTGAATTAAAGAAATTAATGTATTACTATTTGCTAGACATGTGTTCATAGCTAGAGTAATATGCTTTGTTTCTTGAAAATGTGTTTGAGAATGATGTTCAAGGGATGCTTTGAAGAGTTATCATTTCTATTGAGTCATGAGGATTCTACCTTGAAGAGGTCTCTTCCCTTATATGTGGTGTTCTTGCCTTTTGTGCTGATGATTTATATGCATATTGATTTTTACATACATTGGATTATGGTTTGATTTCATCTCTATAGGGAAATCTCCAATTTTGAACTTCATAAATGTTGAGATAGAGCTTTGAGAACAAATAACATAGTCTACCATGCTTTGACCATTGTAAATTTTGCATGTGATCTTCCATAAATTTGACCATGATCTTATGCCATTTCATATAACCATGTCATACAAACTATTTAATCCCAATAGTTCTACTCCATAATATGTAACTACCCATTTTCCATCTTGTGAATTCCTTTCTTGGCACTGGTATTTTTCTTCTTCTAACCATAATGGGTTGTTTCTCACTCCTTCATTTCTCAAATTAAGAGCTTGGTTGTTTGTTGTTTGTGCATTGAAGCCCCCTACAACCAAGACTTCTCTTAAACTATTGAAAACTAAAATGTCATTTTTTAGTGATGCATAGGGGTCTTTGCAATCTAATTTCCTTTTCTTATGTGTTTTTGAGCCTCTCAAAGTAAAATAGAAAGCAATAGTCCTAATTGTTAATTCATTTTTTGTTATTTTAAGTAATATATACTAATTATTTGGGTCCTCTTTATCCACTTTTATAATTCAACACCATGTTTATTTTATAATCACAGTAACCCCTCCATGTCCTTTGCCATTTTTGGTCTTTTTGTTCCAAAATGATATTTTCTTATATCCTTCAAAATCTAGGACTTTGCAGCCTTCGTGTTCATGAGTCTCACTGAGAATGAAAATATCTTTTCTCTCTGATATGGGCCCCAACCCAGGTCCTCTTCTCAAAGGGTAACCTCTACAGTTCTAACTTACCAAGGATAAGTGCTCTTAGAGGGTGTCGAATCCCTATTTCTTGTGTGTCATTTGGTGGCTGATTTAGACTCTTCCATTCTATAACCATACCCATTTCTGTACATCCCTTGCTACTTTCACTTCATTCCATTCTTTCCTTCTTTCCTTTTATTCCATGGAGGTTAGATCTTAACCTAGATAGATGTGTGTCCCTATAAGAGACCTTATGTTCCTTAATAATTTTAAATTGTCTTCCATGTTTTCAATGGTAACTCTTACATGTCTTCCCTTTCCTCCTATCAGTTCTCATATTCTATTTGCTTGAAGAGTAGAGTGTGTCCAATCTAGCTAGTCTGCCAGGAAGTCTCTTGTTAATTTGTTGGTATTCGCATTCTCACCATAGTCTTTAAATTTATTAATAATGATGTTTGCATCGCTCTCATGTCTATCATGTTCTTCTCTTATGCATTCTGACATGTTTTTTTATCATCTCCCTCTGGTCATCTAAAGGTCCTCTTAATATTTGAGCCCGAGACTTGGTCTCCCCCTATTGAACTCCCAAGTGACTTTCTTTTACTTCCGTATTTTCAATTATCGATTGGGGCTCTTTTGTTTGCGTTGCATTCCCTTCATTCCCTTTTGAATTATTTTCCTCTATTGTTTTTAAATGATTTAAATCTTGTTTTATAGCCATCAACTCTTGTTGCCCCATTTATATGTTGTTTTATAAGTTGATTACTTGCTCTTTGAGTATTTTATTCTCTATTACAAGTTGCCAATTAGTGTCCATAACCTCTTTCATCATGTTGTCTTCAAATTTTTTCTTTGTTTCTAAGTCTTCGAGCCTCCTTTTCATGTTCGTTAATTCATTAACATATAGATTGGGTGACCATATTTGTAGCGTTGACGTTGCATTGTATAATTCCTTGCTTTCTTGGTTCTCTTCCTCTATTTCCCCTTAGTTTGCCAAACAAGTTTCAATTTCATTTTGTCTATTACCCACATATAGGTTTTCCCCTTATTTTTGTCCTCCAGGTTCCATCTACAGTGTTGACGTGCATTATCATTCTCTTATTGCTGACGATGGGTGGATTGAGTATATTGTTTCATAGCTTGTTTTAGTTCAGCTTTGTTTTTAACCAATGTGTTCAGTTTTTTTTAGTTCTTTCTTATCTTGGTGCATTCTGGGTTGATAGTATTCACTTCCTTGTGGAAGTGACTATTGTAGTGTTTTTGAATGTGCTTGGTAGGATAATTCTTAGATTTTTACTTCTAGTTTTCCTTAGCGTCTGAGCTTGGCTCTACTTTAAAGAACCTTTATATTTTTTTGCATTAACATAGAGTAGTTTTTTACCAGTGTCTAATACTGATTCAGGCAACAATTTAGGCGACAATTCGGGTGACAGTTCCACCCCAATTGATGACGAAACTTTTGATAGCCATAACTTTTGCACCGTAGCTCCAATTGACTCGCCGTTTGAACCATTGAAAAGCTAAGAATGAGGAGAATGTTGTTAGATGGCATAGAGCTCTACTCAATGAAGTTTCACCCCTGAAAACCCAATGAAAGTGCCTTAAATTTCAATTTTAGTAGTGCAGTCTAAAAATAGTAAATTTCTAAAAATAGTAATTCCTTGAATTATGTATTGTTTTAAATCTTGGAAGTCGAACCACTTAATCTCCCTCGAGATTGGTGACCTTCCACATCCTCCCCATGCTTTCAAAATGTGTATAAATGAAGAGGTAACCCGAAATGTGAAGATAGACATCTCTTCCCAGAGATAAGCATATATTTGTATTGCGATCGTGAATAATACTACATCTCTTCTCACAGAATTCATTGTTACTGTGTTATTTCTATGCTATTGAAATATTTATCAACCAGAACTTCTGAGTTTTTGATCAAATAAATCAGTCTAATGATATCCTAGCATGCTTGATTGAATGTATGATTCACCCACCCATGTCATTTCACCCTTGTACTGATATAAGAGATGTTGACCAAGGTATAATGGCATTACCAAGCCTCCCTAAGGCATTATTCCCATCATTGGCCTCTGTGTTTGCATCCCTATTTGAGATCTGCTTAGTTCCTCCCTATTGGTGACTATATGCATATCTTCCACTAATGTTTCTTTGTTTTCAACTAATTTTATATCGTCATTCCCAACAATGATGTGTTTACTATTGATCTCTGTTATACTCTTATTACCTCTTTCTGGTTTTTCTTTCATATCTTAGGATTACAAGGTTTTATTCTAACCCTATATATTATATTTATAAAAAAATGCTTGGAATATAATAGATGTAAGGCAAAAAGAATGGGGACAAAAAATTCTCTTTTTGTGTTTGTTAGACTCACCTTGGACATGCCTAGTGCCTTTGTCTTGTTTGCTTCAAACTTTGATTTACCTTGTCTACTTTCTTTTGGCATGCACATGCTTGTCTGCCTGCTATTTGATTTGCATTGCGTGCTGCACATTCTACCCTGTGCGTGCTGCACATTCTACCCTGTGCGTTGCCCTCTTTGACTTGCCTATTTTGGCTTATGTTTTGCCTTCTAATTTACATCCACATTCCAAGAAGAAACAACCTGTGTCTATATTCTATCCTGCCCTATTATTTTTCGTTATATCATCGCTAAAACACACTAACCAAAATAATATCTCTCAACATCTTTAACATAAATTTATTTGAAATATATATTAATATTTAATTTATTTTTAAATTTAAAAATTATTGAAATTATTTAAACGAACCTTAAGAATTAAGTAATCTTTAGCGTCCTCTCTCTATTTTTTTTTTGGAAATATCAATTTACGTGACAAGAAAGCATACAATCAAAGGCGCACTTCGATGCATTCATTGCGTTTTAAATGATTAACACCACTCTTTCACGTAACCTGCTATATTCTTTTTTGGAATGCCGTGCATGTTATGGCAGACCGAAAAACTGCTTGTATGATATAGGAATAACAATATTGCCTGTCATGCTTAATCAAAGGATGGGAGACTGTAGCAGCATATCTTTAAAAAAAGTGTAGGTTATGGGCCAGCGGTGGTCGCAAATCGATGGTTAAAAGAGTAGGTTAGGGTAAGTCGCCTAAAAGCAAGCTACACCAACAGAAAAGCGAAAAGAAAAGAATATTTGAGCTGCAGACCTCAAATTACGCAGGATATCATATCCGCAATCCTCCCCGCATAAGTTGTCTGTGCATTCAAATGCCAAACCTGATGAGTGCTTTACAAAAATCAGAAATCACAGAGTTTACAGGTAAAAATCAGTGGTGTGCATAATCACAGTTTTGAGCAATGGCAACTGAAGATATTTACAGTGAGTTTGACAGGTTGAGCAACCTACCAGAAAGCTTTTTGATCTCCAACATCCTCTCCCGCCTTCCCCTAGTAGATGCCTTACGCTCCTCCCTCCTCGCCCGAAAATGGCGAAACCTTTGGACCAAAATTCCAAATCTTCATTTCTGTCGTGACTTAATCAAGGACGGGATATCCATCCAAAGCACGATGGAACATATTCTTACCCAGCACGATGCCCCGCTCGAGAGTTTTCGGTTTTGTTTTAACGAGCCGAATATGTTCACGACACTTGACATTCACCGATGCATTCACTATGCAGCCAAAAAAACCGTGGAATGGATGTCTCTTGAAGTTTATTCACCAATTGATCTACCTTTAAGCTTATTTTCTTGCTCCTCTCTCGTAGGCTTGAAACTCGCACGCTTCATCATTCCAGAAACCCCGACTCCCTCTGAAAAATTCTCGTTGTTGAGCACTCGTTGTTTATGTGAGATTCCTAATTTAACTGACCACGGGCTCCAGAGACTCGTAGAGTTATGTCCGCTTCTTCAGAAATTGGTGCTCATAAAATGTGAGGAGTTAGCACAATTGAAAATCCAGGCTCCTCAATTGTTAAGGCTCAAAATAAGGGATTGTGATAGCTTAGTTCAATTGCAGATAAATTCTTATAATTCTATCGAGCTCAAAATTAGGGATTGCTACAAATTATCTATACTGCAGCTAAATTCTTGTGTGTTTCTAAAGGAGGTTGGCTCACTCGAAGGAATGTCAACAGAAGGACATTCAATTGTGGAATCATTGAGAAAATTATTCATTAAAGAATGCTTATCATCATCCTCACCCATCTTTCATATGTGTATGCTTGAAAAACGCTCCACAGCAGTCTCAGCTCTCCCTTGCCCCACCCTCTTCGGCACTTTTCCTGACCTCGAAGAACTCCATGTACCGTCATGCGTTATGGTAACATTTTTTTTTTTTTGTTTTTTTCCTAAATTTTGGTTTTTGAGATAAAGTTTTGTAAGTTATTGGTTTTACGCAACAATCAGACACTTTTTTTTATGGCAGGCTTTTGCACTGGTAAGGAGACAGGAGCAGGCAGCACTGGAGATGGAGAGAGTATCAGACTTTGCTTTTCCAAATCTGAAGTATGCATATCTGGTTATCTCACCAAATATAAGTGATGAAGAAGTAGCCGTGTTGGGTTTCCTTCTCAGAAACGCTCCTTCACTGAAGACTTTGACCCTCGCTCTTCCGTTTTGCTCTAAAGACTTTGATAAGGAGGGGTTCAAAAATCGTTTACTAAGTTTGGAACGGTCATCTGCAGATGTGGAGATAAAACTATTGGTGGAGGAGTTCAAAAACCTTTTATCAAGTGTGAAAGGGTCGTCTCCAGATGACGAGCAGGAAGAGGATTATTTCGAGAAATATGATGATCCTGATAGGGTGTCATACGTTGATTTGCCGAAGCTAGACTTCAGTAGGTACCACTATAATGATTCCCTTTACGAGTTTGATTCGGAGGACTATTTGGAGGACATTGGGGATGATCAGTAATATGAATCAAATAAATTGTAATTATCATATTTGTTTTATAGAATTTAAAATTAAGGATCATTTTGTATTTAAATGTTTTTTTTATTATAAGATTATATTATGAATCTTTAACTTCTTCAAAGATTAATATAATTTTTTTTAAAATCTTCATGGCTTATGAGGATCAAAGATGTTTGGTCCTTTTGTTTCGAGAGATATTTGGTCTATGTTAATATTTGCCTAAAGATTTCACTTCTATAATACTTTGCACACATAATTGCTTCTTTAATTCATTTTACTTGTTCTTCAAAATTGAGTAGAAAACAACTCTGTAACATGATTATATATAAAATTAGATTAGTGATGTACTGATGAACATGATTTATTTTTTACATATGGGCTAAGTAAATTTATATGACAATAAGAAAACATCAATGTGAACGCGGATAATTTGAACATAAAGTGGTAAGAACAAGGCTACATAATGCCAAGTCCTTATCCCCTCTTTTTTCATTTTTTCATTTTCTCTCTTTCTTTTTTTTTTTCTTTTGTTAGATGTACTATGGCAATAACATAATCATAAATATGACAATTTCAAACTTGTCTTTATTCATATTCAATTTAAATTTTATGCGTTTTAAAGTATATAAAATATGATCATAGATGTCTCATGCTTGCTTATTGAATTGGGAAAGGATGTGTTTGACAAAGTTTAAATTTGATGGTGTTACGAGTGTATTTTAAAAAAATTGAAGTATAAAATATGATGAAAAGTTTAAGTATGAAATAGGGGATGTGTGGTGGAGTGTAATGGTATAATATGTTAATAAAATTTTTGACCTTAAATTTAATGTCTATATAATTATCATATAGTAGTTTTTACTTTAAATTGAATGATGGTATGGATATATTTAAAAATATTATGTTTGAAATATAATGAAAATTTAAATATGGTAGAGTTTATTAGTGTGAGATATCAATAAAATTGATAGGTTTAAGATTGATGTTCATTTGACCATCATATGATAGTTTTTACCTTAAATTTGATCTTTATTTTGCAATGATATTGGAATTTTTATTCTCGTTATCTTGAGTAAAAAGTAAAGTTTGGAACCCATTTTTGGGCATTAAATGGAGTTTGGAGCCCATTTAATTTTATTTTTTTAGAAAATAAATTTTCAAGTTTGATGTATTGGTGCAACTACATTAATACCATATGTCACTAGTAAGCAAAATATTTGTAGAAAATATAATGAAATTACTAATTAACATGTCTTTTATTTAAAAATGAAATAGCCAAATTAGTGAATTTATATTCTCAAGTTATAGATCTCCAAATCCAAGTAGATAAACATATTTTACTGTGACACTATATTAAAAATATAAAAGGAGAAAACCACATAATAATTTAAATTACTAATCACGTTGATCATATCCTAGGGTTTTTTTTTTTGCTATCAATTTTGCCATTGTTCTATATGGCTCTTCTAGATTATTACATTGCCTTTGATAACATTTAATAGCCTTTAGCTCAGAAATTTTTCCTTTGGGCATTTTTTTATCTATTTAATGGTCTCCCCAAAATAGCCTACATTGTTTGATGCATCTTCCTCTGGAGGAAGCAACAATGGCATCAAAAAAAGTGCTTAAGATTATACCCAAAGTCTTCCACTAGGTAATGTATCATCGTCTTAAGATAATCCTCCAAATGTTTTGCTTGATGTGCTTTAATTTGATAAAGCATGCCAATGGCTTAAATCTCATAACATTATTGGATATTTTGATGCAAACAAACCCACTGATTTTATGTTAAAGAGTTAGGTGTAAGCATAGTGACAACCTCATGGCCTTAAACTTATTGAGGTGGAAAACTAGACCAAAGATTTATGATTTTTTCAATTTAAAAAACTTGAACACTGTGTCTCCATACATAAGCATGGCTCATGTTATGTTAGAATCACACTTATCATGTTTTCTCCCTTGACCCAAGACTTCATTTTCTCTGACAAAAATAAGCTCAAGGTCTTAGTTTGTGTGGAGTTCCCTATCTTAACTATGCCATTTTGGCCTTTTATGGAATAATTAGTTAATCCTTTGTGTTGGTCCATTGACTTCAAAACCATCATATTTTATATTTTCAAACTATAATGGTGTGTCTGTGTGGAGATTGATCTCACACAATACCTATTTGAACCATCAATATTCAGATTGGAAGGCAGTTCACCAAACGAGTGATTTATATAAACCTTCCCAACACTTGCTCCCAATACTAGGCATCAAACCACAAGATCAAGGATTGTTTGTTCATGGTCACTATGAATCATGTAGCTAAAGCCATATTTGATCCAACCCAAACTCTTGCAAGAGCTAATGAAGGATAATAAGTGATGGGTTGAAAACATTAGAATAATCATAATAATAGGGCATTGATTACCACAATAAGAGATGGGTAAGTCTTGAAAGTTGGGGGATAAAAAGGCCCCTAGTGGTGAACATGTTTTTCTTGATAACTGAGAAATATCAACTTTTGTAGATAATTTGAGATGGCTACACTCAAGATCTGAAGATGGTATAAGAACATGAATTGTAGAATTTTGAGTCTAGTTTCCAGAATGGTTAGGTATATCTAGGTCAAAAATTTAAAATTTGAAGAGGAACTCCTTCTTTTAGGTAAATAGATTAGATAGCCACTTGTGCAACCCCTTATTTTTTTTAGCATATTTTAACATTATTTGAAACCCTTTAGTAAAAAATTAGATAAGATCATTTAGTTTGTGACCTATATTTTCTTATAATTTTTTAATGAATAATTTTTTATTAAAATTTTACAAGTAAATAGATCCTAAAAAAAATGGATAACCAGTCATGCATCCCCCCTAACTTCCTAAAAAATGAATATTAGTTTTTGTTGAATGCATGTAAAATTAGACCTAGTTTGTGACCATATTTTTTTGCATTTGGGTTAATAAAATAAATATATTAACATATATAGGCATGCATATTTATGACATGTAGAGCTTTAAAAGGCATAGTTAGAAATCAACATATAATAAAAACTTAAACTAGTCCAAAATTTAAAAAATCATATATTTGGAAAGAGGAAAACATGATCATCATCTTAGTAATAATTTTATCAATTGGATTATTAAAACTTACAATGTTTTTGGCTATGGGATTTAAATTGTTTTTTGGTCAAATATCTTAGATTAAACTATGTGTTGACAGGTCTAAGCCTTTGCCTCAAGAATCCAAGCCATGTTTGAGCCAAAAGGCTTGGTTTTTAAATTCAAACATAACATAACATGTACATGCTATGTTTTAGTGAAGTCATCATGAATTCACTATAACATATCACATAGGTGTAATGTCCCATCTTCTTTCAATATATGGCTTGGGTATTCAATCAGGTATCAGGTCTTAAATATATGTTCAGGTAAGATAAATATGATTAGGATTAGATATATGTACTGTAGATTAAGACATTACTCATGTATTTAATTAGGTAGGTCATAATCAAGTAGGTAGGGGATACTCAAGTAGGTAGGGAAAGAATGATAGGTAGGTAGGGAATAATCAAGTAGGTAAAGTAGGTAGGGCATACTCAAGTACAATAAGGTATGTAGGGTATAATCAAGATCAATATGTTGCTTGGGTATTTAGTTAGGGCATACTTAAGATCGGGATATGGCTCAATTTATAAATCAAGTATGTCATACTCAAGTAAGTAAAGTAAGTAGAGCATACTAAAATATGTGAAGTAGGTAGGGCATACTCAATAGTATAGATCTATTACATATGTAAAATGATTCAAAACTTCATTTCTCATTCTATTTATCAATAAACAAGCTTCACTTTCCAAAAACATAAGCTAAGTAGGTAGGGCATAGTTAAGTACGTAGGGAAAGAATATATGCAAGATATAGATCACAAAGTAAGCTTCCCTTGATATCTAAGAATCTATTATAGAAATAGCCACTTGTGCAACCCCTTATTTTTTTTAGCATATTTTAACATTATTTGAAACCCTTTAGTAAAAAATTAGATAAGATCATTTAGTTTGTGACCTATATTTTCTTATAATTTTTTAATGAATAATTTTTTATTAAAATTTTACAAGTAAATAGATCCTAAAAAAAATGGATAACCAGTCATGCATCCCCCCTAACTTCCTAAAAAATGAATATTAGTTTTTGTTGAATGCATGTAAAATTAGACCTAGTTTGTGACCATATTTTTTTGCATTTGAGTTAATAAAATAAATATATTAACATATATAGGCATGCATATTTATGACATGTAGAGCTTAAAAAGGCATAGTTAGAAATCAACATATAATAAAAACTTAAACTAGTCCAAAATTTAAAAAATCATATATTTGGAAAGAGGAAAACATGATCATCATCTTAGTAATAATTTTATCAATTAGATTATTAAAACTTACAGTGTTTTTGGCTATGGGATTTAAATTGTTTTTTGGTCAAATATGTTAGATTAAACTATGTGTTGACAGGTCTAAGCCTTTGCCTCAAGAATCCAAGCCATGTTTGAGCCAAAGGCTTGGTTTTTAAATTCAAACATAACATAACATGTACATGCTATGTTTTAGTGAAGTCATCATGAATTCACTATAACATATCACATAGGTGTAATGTCCCATCTTCTTTCAATATATGGCTTGGGTATTCAATCAGGTATCAGGTCTTAAATATATATTCAGGTAAGATAAATATGATTAGGATTAGATATATGTACTGTAGATTAAGACATTACTCATGTATTTAATTAGGTAGGTCATAATCAAGTAGGTAGGGCATACTCAAGTAGGTAGGGAAAGAATGATAGGTAGGTAGGGAATAATCAAGTAGGTAAAGTAGGTAGGGCATATTCAAGTACAATAAGGTATGTAGGGTATAATCAAGATCAATATGTTGCTTGGGTATTTAGTTAGGGCATACTTAAGATCGGGATATGGCTCAATTTATAAATCAAGTATGTCATACTCAAGTAAGTAAAGTAAGTAGAGCATACTAAAATATGTGAAGTAGGTAGGGCATACTCAATAGTATAGATCTATTACATATGTAAAATGATTCAAAACTTCATTTCTCATTCTATTTATCGATAAACAAGCTTCACTTTCCAACAACATAAGCTAAGTAGGTAGGGCATAGTTAAGTACGTAGGGAAAGAATATATGCAAGATATAGATCACAAAGTAAGCTTCCCTTGATATCTAAGAATCTATTATAGAAATGGAAATTAGGTATAAAAAGAATAAAACTATATGTCAAGAAACAAGATTCCATTACCTTATTGGGTAGGGAATAACTAAGTAGGTAGGGTAAGAACAAAGCTATCTATCAAAAAGATAGATTTCATTGATAATTATACTTTAATCTAAAAGAAAATGAAAGCTAGATATTAGGAAGGAAAACTTCCCTTGATAGGTATGCCTTAATCTCTTAATATCTATCGATAAGTCAAGCTTCCCTTGGTATGTTATGGGATGACTCAAAGCTAGATATAAAGGAGGAAAGATTCCCTTGCCTTACTCCTTGGCATATATGAAGTAGGTAGGGTAATCTTCCCTTGACTTATGAGGTAGGGAAAACTTGAGATCATGGTAGGGCCTTCAAAATGGTTCCTCCCATATATCTATGGTAGAGGCACCATTTATATAATATATTTTGATATATTATAGTGGGGATCGAGGCATACTCAGATCATGATAAGGCCCTAGATTGGCCTCTATTTCCCATTAGGTTGTGCCCAAGATATAAGTAACCCCTCTTCGATAAACTGAATTAAGGCATATGCCCTTACTTCCTTTCATAGATCAAGTTGGGTATAGATCGAGTTGGGTTGGGAAACACACTCTACCAACTACCATATTGAGACACACTCTACTAGATTGGTGACCACCTATAGATAGATATCTAACTATCTAATCTAATATGGATAGACTTTACATGAAATATAGATAAAGTTAAACCTCAAGTATGGGGTTGGATTGGATTTATCCTTAATCATTTACTCATTGGCTCTCATTATCCTTGATCACTACCTCATTAACCATCATCATCCCTAGTCACTCCCTCATCATCCCTCATTACTTCTTCCTCATCCTTAATGATATATAAAAAATTAGATCAAGATATCATGAAGGCAAACTTCTTTTGATAGTTATGCCTTAACCATTTAATATCTATGAAACATTCATTATTACCTTGATATGTTATTAGGTGAATCAAATATATATATCAAGAAGGTAAGCTTCCGTTGACTTACTCCTTGGCATAGATGAAGTAGGTAGGGCAAGTTTCCATCACCTTATCTGGTAGGGAAAGTTTGAGATTGGGGTAAGCCTTTCAAAATGGTGCCCCCCATAAACTTATTATGGGAACCCAATTCTTACATTATCCTTTGATAAAAAATATTGGGGACTAGAGCATACTTAGAGTAAGATAGGGCCCTAGTTTTTCCTTTAAGGCTCATCAAGTGATGCCCAATTTTTATGTATTCCCTCCCTCATACACTAGATTAAGGCATATTCCCTTCCTTCCCTTCATAGATCAATTTAGGAATAGATAGGGTTGGGTATATATTGAGTTGGATTGGGAAACACACTCTACCAACTACCAGATTGGAACACACTTTAATGGATTATTGATCATATATCTATCTATCTAGAGATTTACTCTACTATAGATAAAATCTCAATGACATATAGAGAAAATGAGAACTCAACTATGGGGTCAGGATTAGAATTATCAACTAGTCTCTGGTTTCCCTATCTATATAGATATAAATTATGATTCTCAACTTTGGGATTGAGATTGTTAGATGCCTAATTGAGATTATCAATTCTAAGATGTAATTTAGTGGTCAATCAACCTCACTTTATTAACATCTTAAATCTAATAGTCCACCAATTCTATCATGAAGTAAATTTGAGCCAATTTGAGCCCTTTCAATCTAATTATGACTATAGAATGCAATTTTGGGCTTGATCAACCATGATTTGATCACAAATGCAATCACAGAGGCAATTGGGCATAATCTAAACCCCTTGGACCTAACTATGAGTACAAGATGTTACTCGGGGATAATTTAACCTAATTTCAATTATATAGGATGTAATTTGGACATCAATCAAGAGGTAATTAAATCAAATAATATTATAATAACAATTATATGATATATAACTATGTAAATGTAACACATACACACTATATTTACATAGTTATATAATATATAACTATGTTTTTATTAAAGGTAAAAGAGGATTTTGAAAAGGGACTTGACCCAGTACAAAAAGCAAACCTAGACAACCCATCCAATAGGAACAACAAATATGAGAAAACCAAAAGTTATCAAAGGAAACAAATAAATAGTAACAACCCATCCATGGCTGAAAAATAAAGAACTAAACAAAACTATGACCTATATTACATATTTTATATTTAATATCTAAGGGTCATTTTCAAAGGATCTATTTTATTTCTTGCCTTTAGTTCTCTTTTTGTTACACATAACTTTCTAATCTGTGCCTCCCTTAAAGGTCGGTAGAATTAAAATAGAGAAATATAGTGAGTCATAAGATAATCCTTCCTTTTTTGAAATGGCTAATTGAATTTTATTTGAAGAGGTACGAACCATAAAAAGGTCATCAACATTTAATATGAAACTACCTAAGTCTGTTTTCCTCCCTTGCTCTAATTGTATGATTTGATCCATTTTCATTTTCAGAACCATAACAAGGGATGTGCAAATTTCTTCTCTATCAGATAGAGCTTGTACAATAATGTGTTCAAGGCCATCTTCCTTCCACCAAGTATTTTTATTCTTAAGTTTTAAATAAGGACAATCATTTACCAAATCACTAGTTTGGAAACATCATCAACATATGAAGGGATTCCCTTCATAGTCTAATGGCTACCTCCAGGTTCTATTCCTAACTTTTAGTTCTATTTGAGTAGGTATATCTTTAGTGATATGAACATTGACTAAAATATGAGCATATGTTGAATGAATCCCTTTCAATTATTTTGAATTAACCACCCAAAAGTATCCAATAGATTTAGCTATGGTAGCTAAAACAGAATGCTCCCAAAATTGAAGAGGTAGATTGGGAAGCCTAATCTAAAGATGTTTTAAATTGAAAATTTTAGTGTAGGGATTAAAATTTGAGTGCTATGGCTGAGCCATAAGCAAATGATGTCCCCATTCCCAATTAAGTTCATCACTAAAAATTGTTTGTTTATCTTCAACATTATCAAAAATGATAATGAATATGCCTTTAGCATAGGGATGGATTTATGCACTATATTAACATAGTTATATGGTATATAACTATGTGAATATAACATGTGCATGTTATGTTCATAATACACAAAAAATCTTATTTCAAAAACTATTTTTAACCTTGATTGATAATTCTATCCCAACTTACATTCTCTATATCATTTTTTAGCCTGCAAGTCAAGGACAAAAGTTATCAAGTAGTTTTTTTGGGACAACACCTTCAAAAGCCATCAAGTTTGTCTAGTCATGGGTGATGAATCTCATTTAAATATGAGGAATAAGTTAAAGAAAAAAAAAACCAAAGAAATTAAAAGTTTTGACATACAAAAAAAGGTAAAAATGCAACCATTTCACTTGAGATAAGGTACAAACACTATCCCTAATGAACCAATGAGAGGAAGGTTGTTCTAAAACCCTCCTAAACCCCTTCTAGTGACCTGATGAGAGGAAGGTTGATCTAATTAGGTTGTAATGGATTGCTTTGACAATAGAAACAATTTTATGACCTTTATAGGCTTCACAATCACCTTCTTGAGAAATTATTAACACATGCAAGGTATGAAACTGCATGGAATGGCCATTAATATAGAGTTGTAGGCTTGTGTGTGAAGAAATAGGGTATGAATTAACATATAGATAAATTATAGAGGATTTTTAGGCATGAGAATAGGTTTGAAAAGCCTCTATTCACCTCTAAAGGTTTCTTAAAGTAGCATATAATCTCTACTAGTTTTCAAGTTGGCCAAGAAGGTGAGAATGCATTGTTTTGCAACCCAAAAGGCCTATATGTAGACCTATAAAACACTTCAAGAGACCTCATTTCAGCATGTTACATTTTTTGATGATGTTTTAGGTCTTAAAAAACTATTTATAAGCACTAGAATATGAAAAATTCTTGACAAACACTCCAAATGCCTCTCAAGCCTATACAAGCACCTAGACTAAGGTTTTTGACCATTTCATGGTTTACCCATCCGTAGAGGATCTCAAGGGATGAAAATTGACATGGAGTATGGTCTTAGCATGGGTAAAGTGAATCAAACACTTTTACTGGGTTTCACATGTGTGGGAGTGATTTTGGGCTAAAACTTAGTTTCTAGGCAAGGAGGCCTAATTAAGGAGAGAGAATAGTAGAAAAAAGATAATTTCACTCAAAGTTGGGTTATAAATTTTGGCATGAAATTGTAAGGACATATTGGGTCCTCAACCTATACATCCTCAACTTGTACATCCTCAAATTTAGTTCTATCTCTTAGACCAACATGTACTGATCTCCAATAATTGGGGTAACAATATGCATAATACTCATAGTCTACCCTATCCTTTATGGTCATGCACTAAAATACCTATGTAGTTTCTCCCTCCAAGTCAAAAGACATTGATGTGGTACTATCAATATCACTAGATGCATCTGCTCTCACCATGTTGTATAGACATCAATTACCCCTATGTTATCTATCTCCCTTCTTAATTAGTATGCCATAGTCTGCATATCTTCCAAGCTATGCTTTACCACCCTTAGGTCTATACTCAGTTCCCAATGTGCCTTATCCTATACTACTCATGTAAATACATGCAGCCCTATTGGCACATCCTATCGTAAACTAAATTATCTCAATACCCTATCATGCCTATAGTGCTTAATTATATACTCATGTCTGCGAATAATCTAACATGGTGTTAAAATATAATTCATATACTATGCATCCTATCTCAACTACAGATCTACCTCATTATAAGGCCTCCACATAATATCATGTGGTCCCAACTCATCCAACACCCTCTAATAAAAACTCACATCCCCAAAATGATGTCTCTATGATCCTATAATGATGTACCACTTGTAATAAAATGGAACACTTACTGCTCTCTCCCTCAATAGTGCTAAAGAGTCAAAATACATGAGGGATAATATTTACTTATTATTAGTAAAATTATGAATTGTAAGGTAATGTGGCTAGACTATACAGTCATTAGATTCTCCTATAGGGTGTTCACCTATCCTTATAATATAATAAAATGAGCTCTCAATGCATCCTTCTCTATGATAATGGTATGTATATCGGTCAACTCCTCATCTCTACCTCCTCCATCTCAACTTTTTCTCCCTCTAGGCAAGGATGCACCACCCTCTACTATCTCTCCCTTAGCTGGTCTCCCCACCATAAAGAGTATGGTAGAGAACATCTGTCATCATCCACATCTATAGTCATTAGCTCTTTCTTATGCCCCACCTATAGATCAACATAACAAGCCTCTGACAGCCTGATCTCGATGTCATCCTGCTTGTATACGTGTAACTCATCTGATATATCCAATATCAGGACAAATGGCCTCCTAATCCTCCCAAACTTGAACAAATCTAAGTACTATGCTTACTTTCCCTATAACCACATGTCTTGTTCTCCGCTACCTAACTCTCTCTCTCTCTACCCTAGGCCATGCAATAAACTCACATAGGGCCTCCATATAACATCCCCATCCTACAGCTCCCATAGAAGTCACTAACAATAGGCCAAGTCTCATACCACCCCATCAATAAACAACCTCATAAGATCTTCCTTCCATTGATGGAATCACACATTATAAGCTACCTAATGCCTTCATACCCATAGAATACTAGGTGGGTGAATCACTCTAATATGCTCATAGGCCCAACACTACAATACAAAAGTAACATCTATCCCAAATATTTGATGATTCCTCCACCCCCATAGTCTCCTATACACCTATGTCAAAAGTGAACACATTACCATGCTCCAACATGTCAATAATAATACATGTCAAGCTCCAAGAAAATCAACCTCCCCCTAAATCTTTAAATGCATAGCAAGAAATGGTGAGCATCATCATGGTCATCACTAACTTCTCCTATACATCCTCCTTATATAGTGACTCAAAAGTAAATCCTTTATTTGTAAGAGTAATATCCATAACATCCTCCACATAAAGTTGTGTTAGTGTTGCGTATCCTCTCATTTATGGGTACAATAGTTGCTCCTTACACTGGTAGCTATAATATCCAATAGATATCCTCTACAATCATCATGATCTCCCTGATAAATAACTATAAGGTCCCTATCAAAACATCCCATTACTTTAGCAATGAAACCAATAAATCCAAATCCATGTGAACATGATGATAGTGGCACAACCCTCCCAACCTAATCACATCCATATGCTCCTAATCCTCATCACTCACATGATCATGTAACTAATCTAATAAGGGAAACACCTAGTCATGGATCATCAATAAGGTTCATGCCTAAAATCATAGGTCCCCCATCATACTTTAATTTTCTAAACTCCTAGCTTACGTGACTTTTAAAATTACTACCCCTTCCCCTCATCCCCACCTAAAATGACAATGATTACAAGGAAATTGATGTTGATTCTGAAGAATCGAAGTTGATTCAATAACAATCAATGATGAATCCCATAGAAACCATTAACAAAATCCCAAATTAAACTTAAAACATAAAAAAAAGTCAAAAAAACTAAACAAAATTTAAAACTTACCTCATCGTGCAACCTCTACCTCTTCCTTTGCCCACTCCCACTACCCTCCATCATCTATAAATAATAAATATGTGTAAATGGGCATCAATTTTTAATTCACATGCACACATCATCAATAAAAAAAGAGTGTTTTACATGTTGGACTTATTATATATAACCTCTCATGATCATCAATGATTATCTGTAGATCGATGTCGATTATTTGTAATCAATGTCGATCTGTATATATTGGTGTTAATTTACTATATCTGGCATTTTTTTCACTACTTGCAATCTTTCGCATACTGCAAGTCTTGACTCAAGGCCACATAAATTACCTTTGATACAACTATCCTATTATTTTTTACATTGCATCATATGCTAGTGGATATAGACCACCTATTGGTCCCATAGCTTCTGAAAGGATTACACTTCCTTAGGAACATATCCCTTATGGATATGAAGAGTGTACCTCATCTTAAGAACAATTATATTTAGGTAGTGCACATGTCTCAAGCATAATAGATGCTTTAGTTAGCTCATCCTAGCCTTTATTATTTTGATTGCCTTCATTTGATCCCATTTATTCATAGTTTTGGCAATCCATTACTCATTTGCCTTGGGGAATTTTTGATTGTAATATCCCACATCTTGTCAATACAAAATTGTACTCCATTGCTACACTTGTAGCCTTAGCACTCATTTGTTATCTATCATATTCCTACCTATCCATTACTACATCATTTCAAACCCATCAGTAACTCATCATCCTACATTGACTCCCAATTGGAGGAGGGATACCTCCTCAAATAAACCTGGGGCAAGGGAACTATCTTAATTTTTGTCTTGCAATAGGTTATTACATACTGCTCAACAAAAAGGGGCAAATGTAGGCACTAGGATTTTTCACAATAGATATTTGTGCTAATATATGTCTTAGGCCCTTTCTTGTTTACTCATCCCTTCCCCATTTTACCTTAAGTAATCAATTTCCACTAATTACCATTTTACCTTAAGTAATTAGTTTTTAATAATTACCATTTTATCCTAAGTAATTAGTTTTCACTAATTACCATTTTATCCTCCCATCCACTAAATCTAATAAAATCCATAAAAATGCAATAGAAGTAAAATAGTTTAACCTCCCAAATAACCTCCCTCATAATAATAACCTATGTAACAACTTATTATTCCTTATGCTTAGTTTATCCCATGATTTAAATAACTTAGAATAAAATTTTGGTAAAAATGGTTAGAATCAACAACGATCCTCATGATCAAGGTCAATATGGTAGAATCGACATTGATTAATGCCCAACCTTGCCTTTGGAAAAGGACCACAAATTTTCTCCTAAAGGTTGAAATAATTCTTTTAGATGATTTGTAGACAATTACTCATCTCCCTATTGGCAAGATACATTGCAGCATTTGACCCTTAACATCCATCAAGAGGCCAAAGATCAGTGTATCAATCTTAAGATTGTCATAAACTTCAAATGCTTTCAAGGTAAGTTTATTTCATTATTTACAATAATTTATATATTTTTTTTATGTTTTATATTTTTGTTAAGCATCCTGTTCACCGTTATATAATCTTAGACCTCTAGAAACCATCCTTTAGTTTCTTATTTCCAAAGTGTTACTTTTTTCTATATCATAATTGACATTGATTCATAGAATTAACATCAAACCTATGGAATCAAAATCGATCCCTATGTAATTCTTTTTGTTTTAAATCCAAGACTAGTTTTGATAGTACATCTAAATTATTCCATTTTTTGTTCCCTGACCCATGGATTATGTCTATAGATGACACTTCCTAGAGCCTCACATGAAGTCATTAACATCTGTATTTACCAATTATTCGTGAACCTTTCTTTGCTAATTAGAGTGACATCACCTTTGAGTTATGGATTTTCACCATTGTGTGTGCCCCTACTTTAAAAACTATCTTTGACCAATTAGAAGTTATATAAGAAGATACAGATTCTGTCAAAACTTACTGGCATGATCATTTTTATCATCTTGATGAAATGGATATAGATTAGCTCAAAATATTTTAATATCATATCTATATCATTATATGTATCTTGTAATTTATTTTATAATTATCATCTACATTATTATTTAGATAAGTGGGCTAACATCCTCATTAGGAAGTTCCTTACGTACTTGGACTAGTCTAACACCCAGTAGCTCACTATCCTATCCTATTAATCAAATCTTTTCCAAGTTTTCTCATGTGTGTTGGTAGTCCTTCCTAGTTAAAAATGATCCCCAACAATCACTGGATCAATGGTGCACAACCTTCTAAATCATATATATGCTTTAAACCCTACATTTCTATTGAGTTTTTTTTAGTAGTCAATTTTATAAAAGGAACGATCAAAAAACTAGTTAAAAAGATATATCTACATTAGAAAAGTATCATCCTCTATCTATGTACCCACATCATAGGTCACTAATCCATCCTCCCTCATACCAATCTCTATAGGCATCTTGTCTATCTCTACCTGTAACCTCAAAATATTTACCACTCTAGCATCTCCATGATTACCTTTGTCTACCCCATCTCCCCACAATCCTACAATGTCCACATATCTCACCCAAATCTCCTATTGTAGCCACTCAATCAAAGCCTCATCCTCTACTGATTTCCCTAGCTCTTATGGATCCACTCCCTCATCTCCAATTATATGATCATGTGGTGCTAGATACATCCCTATATCCTTTTTACCTCCCTCCCTATCACTATCATCTCCACAACCTCTCCCTATGCATCATCCCCTTGTACACCCTCAACATATACATCCTTAACATATACATCTTCAACTTTAGCTCTATTTCCTAGACCAACTTGCACTAATCTCTAATAATTGGGGTAAAAATATGCATGACCATCATAGGCTATCCTATCCTTTGTGGTTGTACACTAAAACACCTCTATAGTCTCTCCCTCCATGTCACAAGACATTGATGTGATACTATCAATCTCAATGGATGCATCTTTTCACACCCTGTTGTATAGGTATCAATCACCCCTGTGTTAGCTATCTTTGTCTTTGACTTGTATCCATTAGTCTGCATATCTGTCAAGCTATGCTTTGCCACCCTCGAGTCTATACTTGATCCCCACTATGTCCTATCTTGTACTACTCATGTAAAAACATGTGGTATTATTGGCACATCCTATCGTAAACTAAATTATCTCAATACTATATCATGCCTATAGTTCTTAATGATATACTTGTGCCAGCCAATATTTTAACATGGTGTTAAAACATAATTCATATACTATGCATCCTATCTCCACTACAAATATACCTTACTATAAGGCCTCCACATAATATCATGTGGTCCCAACTCATCCAACACCCTCTAATAAAAACTCATATCCCCCAAATGGTGTCTTTATGATCCTATAATGATGTTTCACCTATAAGCAAATAAATCACCTACTTCTATCTACCTCAACTATCCAACATGACTCTCTCCTACAATATGCTCCCATGCCCACACCTACAGTAGTATGGGTGACCTTATACTCATTATTTCCTTCTAAATGACTGTATGCAAGTCTTTATACAAGATGAGTATTTGATTTCCAGAATTTAATTACTTTATTTGCTTTTCACATTTAGTCCAACAACAACCCATCTCTTAAGATGTCACTTTTTGATCCCATCAACCATCTATTTACAAATCCAAATCTACACAAAGTAACCATCAATGGTTGTCTCAACCACAAATGGTCTTTCCAATCATCGATGGTCAACTTGACCACTGATAGTCAGCTTAACCATCGACGATGAGCCCAACCACTGATGGTCAATGTGATAGTAAATTCCAACAAGATGTTTTCACCTACCTACCCCCAACCAAATGTAACTTTTTTGTGTCCTTGCATGTTCATATAACCCTTTCTAATTTTCTGAAGTAGACCCTAACCATATAGCACTAATATTAGTTTTCTTATAACTATTTAGTCATTTCTAGTCTATTTTTCTAGCAAGCATTTCTTGTGTTCAATTTCAATCCCTTTTGATTATAGATGAAAGTAACTTATCTTCTATTATCTAAATTTAATTATTTAAAACATTTGATTTGACAACCCCTGAGGAAGCTTTTGCTTCCAAGATCTAGCTATCATTGTTAAGCACATGATATACTGAGAGGGGGGATGAATTATTATATCATATATCTTATAAATATTTTACTCAATCAAATTCCTTTTCTTTAACCACTTAATCATATATTCAAGATATGTAATAAAACTGAAATAATAACATGCACCACGCGAGAGAGAGAGAGAGAGAGAGAGAGAGAGAGAGAGAGAGAGAGAGAGAGAGAGACCAAATTTTTACGTGAAAAACAAATGTGGGAGAAACCACAAAGAACAATCTCAAGTATATGAATGAACACCAACTCAAATATATAAAGTTTTCAAGCACAAACTTGCAAGAGCACCAACCCCTTTGTCGAGCACCAACACAACAAATATTTATGAGCACCAACCCACAAGAGCACCAACCCCTCTCATGTAAAACACAAATATCTCTCAATGTTTCTTTCTCAACAAATGATATAACTATAATATATCTCTTTCTATTCTCTCCTCTTTTATTAAAATAAAATAATTACAAACCATGCACTCTTGCATATTACAAATGGCTTCCCATGCCTTCTTTTTAGATTTCCAAATGACCTTTGGCATTCACCCTTTGTGACCCTTCACTCTTCATGGAAAATGGCACCATATTTATATGACCCTTAAAATATTTTCATTTGAAAAGTCACATGGTGACCCGTCATGAGCAAATGCATCCTTTCCCCTTTTGTCTTTATCTTGGTGACTTTTCAAATTCCTCATGGTGACCCTTCATGAGAAAATGTGCCCTTCCTCTTTTATCTTCACTTGGTGACTCTTTGAATTCATTAAGATGACCCTTCATGGTAAAATGTGTCATTTCCCTCTTTTGTCTTTACCTCATGACTCTTTAACTTATTGATGGGCCCTCTTTTGATTTTATGCAACCAAAAATATATTCATTAATAATAAATAAATATCAACACACTTGAGCCAAAATATGAACATTAAAAACACCTTTAGACATTAAATGCTATGGGTCCCGTGTCACCACTAATGTTAGACCTTTGACATCAATGAAAATATTTCAAACAATCTGCCCCTTTGTCCTTGATGGCAAAATCAAACTGAAACTACCACATCTTGAAACCTATTCTTGTACCTATTCATGTACCTATTTATGTACTTCTCCCCCTTTGACATCAATGGAAAAGGGCCTATCCTGGAGCTAACACTTAGCTCCCCCTAAACTTCTATTGATCCTCAATGGTAGGAATTAAAATAAATTATTCCCAAGTTCTCTTGAAGACACTTGAATGTGTCCTTTGATAGTGCCTTTGTGAAGATATCTGATAACATCTATAAATTATTGCTTGTCCTCTGAGCATCTGTAATCAACTCATCCATATATTTTCTTCTAATTTCAAAACCTTCTACATAAAACTTTAATGTGTGTCCCTAATCACATATTTGACTTACACTCAATAGAGTATGCTTAAGACCTTCTACATACAACACATTCTCAGTCTTGGGTCAACCATTATCCATACTTAATGTTCCTTTTTTAGCTATCCTGGCAATGGTATTATCTCTGAATTTCACTGTTCCACCATTGATCTTCTTTAGAGTTATGAACTTTCTCTTGTCTCATGTCATGTGCCTCAAAAATCCACTAACAATGAACCATGGTTGTTCTTCATTTCTTGCATGTAAAGTTGTTTGGACTAACATAGAATTTTTAGGTTGTTTCTTCTATCATGAATCTATCTGAACTCTTTTCTTAATATATGGAGCCTTGAAACTTTGGTCCTTATTGACTAACTTGAACACACTTCTACAATGTTGGGCTATGTGTCTAAAATTATTGCACTTGTAACATACTATGGCCTCTTTATCAAAGCCTGATAGAGGAGCAAAAGAGTTGTGGCTTTTGCTTGACTCTTCATGTGTTTCCTTCTCCTTGTTTCTAAAAATATTATCTCTTTTATGACAATATATTTTATTATGACCATAACCATTACAATAAAACCAATAACTATGAAAATAGAACCTATTCTAATTTGTGTATCTTTGACTTAGTTGTCTTTTATAGCTCTGTTTCTTTCAGCATTCTTTGTTTGAACTCTCATCTACATTCTTAACTTCTTCCCTTTTTATTTCCTCTTTTGTAAGGGCTTCAACATAGCTCTTTTTCTTTTCAAATCTGATACCTATCTTATCTGATATTGATTTTTGACTTTCTAATATCTTATTCAACATGTTAGTGTTATTCTCAAATTTTGAATCTTTGGTTTCTTTATCATTGACTAATTTATTTATTTTATCGATATCTTTTTGTAAAGAGACAATTTTAACCAAATATCTTTCACATTTTTCACTTATTATTTGAAATTGAGTTGTTAGATATTCTTTAATCTTTTTGGATTCTTCAATGTGTGCTTGTAGATCTTTAATTATTTCCTTTGACTCCTTTTCATATTTCTTGATCTGGAGCTTCAATATTTGATTCTTCTTCTCAAGAGATTTTAATTATTCTAAGGCATAATTGAGTTCTCCTTCTAGATTCACCTCGGCTTCATCCTCGCTTTTATCATGTTCTTCTTGATCATCTATACTTTTACTTGTAGAGGAATATTCAAGTATGGTCATGAATAGAATATCTTCTTCATTTGAGTCACTGACTCTACTGTCTTTGACTGAGCTAAGATCTTTATAATATAAACTCTTATTCTTGAATCTCTTCTTGTATGTATACTTTCCTTCTTCATTATCACCATTATTCTTATCTGGGAACTTATCTAAAAAATGTCCAATCTTAGCATATTTAAAACATTTAAATGAAAACTTTCCTTGATATTTATCTGTGCCCCTTTTAGGCTTGTGGATGAATACGGATTCATTGTCATCTTCTGCATCGTTGGAGCTATCACTTGATTCTTAAATTTTGGCCTTGTCTTTCTTAGATGTTTCTAAAGCAACTTCTCTATTTGAGGGTTTCTATTGTTTGGTCTACATTTCATATGTTATAAGAATACCATGTAGTTCATCCATATTTAACTTGTCTAGATCCTTCATCTCCTCAATAGCAGATACCTTTACATCATATCTCAATGGTAGAGATCTCAAAACCTTTGTTACCATTACTGACCCTTCTAATTTTTCACTAAGGCCTTGAATTTGATTTACTATTTGATCAACCTGCAAAAAATAACTTGCTATATTTTCTTCCTCTTCCATTTTCAAACTCTCAAATTGTCTCCTAAAAGTTTGAAGCTTAGCCCACTGAACTTTTCCATCACCTTTGTAAATATTCTCAAATTTTACGTAAATCTCATGAACAGATTTGAATTGCATAAATTTAATGAATTGTAATTCACATAAACAACATAAAATAACATTTAAAGCTTTAGCATTATTTTGACTTGCCTTTTTATCCATGGAAATAGTTACATGTATCTGTGGCTCTTCATATTTATCCATCACTACTTGCCAAATGTCAAATCCAAGGGCCGTCAAGTAAGTCCTGATCCTTATGATCTAAAAGGCATAATTTGTCCCATCAAATAAAGGTGCCTTACTTGTATAAAAACCTTCATGTGATCCAGTCATCATGCTTTCCCTAATCTACCTTCAAGCTGTTAAACTCTTTTCGAAAGAACTTGATCTGATACCAATTGTTAAGCATGGGATATACTAAGAGGGGGGTGAATCAGTATATCATATATCTTATAAATATTTTATTCAATCAAATTCATTTTCTTTAATCACTTAATCATACATTCAAAATATGCAATAAAACTAAACTAATAACATGCACCACACAAAAGAGAGAGACACCAAATTTTTACGTGGAAACCCAATATAGAAAAAACTACAAAGAACAATCTCAAGTATATGAATGAGCACCAACTCAAATATACAAAGTTCACAACTTGCAAGAGCACCAACCCCTTTTCTGAACACGAACACAACAACTATTTGTGAGCACCAACTCATAAGAGCACCAACCCCTCTTATGTAAAACACAACTATCTATCAATGTTGCTTTCTCAATAAATGATAGAACTCTACTATATCTCTTTATATTCTCTCCTCTTTTCTTAAAATAAAAAATATACAAACCATGCACTCTTGCATATTACAAATGGCTTCCCAAGCCTCATTTTATAGCTTCATAAATGACCTTTGGCATTCACCCTTTGTGACCCTTCACTCCTCATGGAAAATGGTGCCACATTTGCATGACCTTTCAAATCCTTTTATTTGAAAATTCACATGGTGAACCTTCATGAGTAAATGCATCCTTTCCTATTTTGTCTTTTTCTTTGTGACTTTTTGAATTTTTCAAGGTGACCCATTATGAGAAAATGTGCCCTTCCTCTTTTATCTTCACTTGGTGACTCTTTGAATTCCTCAAGATGACCCTTCATGGGAAAATGCATTTTTTTTCCTATTTTGTCTTACCTCATGACTCTTTGACTTCTTCATGGGCCCTCTTTTGACTTTATGCAACCAAAAATATATTTTTTAATAATAAATAAATATCAATACACTTGTGCTAAAATATGAACATTAAAAACACCTTTAGACATTAAATGCTATGAGTCTTTTGTCACCAATAATGTTAGACCTTTGAAATCAATGACAATATTTCTAATAATATCCCCCTTTATCATTGATGGTAACCTCAAATTGAAACTTCCACATCCTTAAAATTGTTCCAATACCTGATCCTATATCTATTCTTGTACATGTTTTTATACCTATTCTTGTACCTATTTATGTACTTCTCCCCCTTTGACATCAGTGGTAAAGGGACTATCTTTGAGCTAACACTTAGCTCCCCCTCAATTGATGCTGATCCTTAATGGCAAGAAGTAAAATAAATTAATACCAACTTCTCTTGCATATACTTGAATGTGTCCTTTGATAGTGCCTTTGTGAATATATTTGATAACATATATAAATTTTTTCCTATCTTATGAGCATCTACAATCAACTCATCTGAATCTTTTATTCTAATCTCACAACCTTCTACATAAAAATTTAATGTGTGTCATTGATCACATATTTGACTTACACTCAATAGATTATGCTTAAAACCTTCTACATATAATACATTCTCAATCTTGGTTCTACCATTATCCAAACTTAATGTACCTTTTACAACTATCTTGGTAGTGGTATTATCTCTAAATTTCACTGTGCCACTAGTGATATTATTTATAGTTATGAACTTATTCTTGTATCTTGTCATATACCTCAAACATCCACTATCAATGAACCATGGATATTCTTCATTTCTTACATGCAAAGTTGTCTGGACTAACATAGACTTTTCAAGTCTTTTTTGCCATGACTCTATCTGGACTCTCTTCTTAATGAATAGAGCCTTGAAACTTTGGTCCTTCTTGATTGACTTGAACACACTTCTATAATGATGGGTTATGTGTTCAAAATTATTGTACTTGTAACATATTATGGCTTCTTTATCAAACCCTGATAGAGTAGCAAAAGAGTTGTGGCTTCTGCTTGACTCTGCATGAGTTTCCTTCTCCTTGTTTTTAAAATTTTTAGCTCTTTTCTAACAGCCTATTGTATTATAACCATAACCATTAAAATAAAAATAAGAACCATGAAAATAGAATATGTTCTAATTTGTGTATCTTTGACCTGGTTGCCTTTTGTAGCTATGTTCCTTCCAACCTTTTTTGTTTGAGATGTCCTCTGCATTCTTAACTTCTTTCCTTTATATTTCCTATTTTGTAAGAGATTCAACATATCTCCTTTTCTTTTCAAATTTGATACCTATCTTATCTGATATTGATTTTTAACTTTTTAATATCTTATTCAAAATGTTAGTGTTATTCTCAAATTTTGAATCATTGGTTGCTTTTTTTTTTTTTTTTCTTGATATCTCTTTTTAAAGAGGCAATTTTAACAACATACCTTTCACATTCTTCACTTACTTTTTGCAATTGAATTGTTAGATCTTATTCTTTTTGGCTTCTTCAATGTGTGCTTTTATATCTTCAATTATTTACTTTGACTCCTTTTCATTTTTCTTGATCTAGAGCTTTAATATTCAATTCTTCTTCTCAAAATCTTTTAATTATTCTAAAGAACAAATGAGTTTCCTTCTAGATTCACCTCAGTTTCATCCTCACTTTGATCATATTCTTCTTCTTGATCATATATACTTTTAAATATGGAGGCATCTTCATGTATGGTCATGAATAGATTATCTTCTTCATCTGAGTCACTAACTCTACTGTCTTCGGTTGAGCTGATATCTTTAGAATATAAACTATTTTTTTTAATCTCTTTTTGTATGTATACTTTCCTTCTTCATTATCACCATTATTCTTATCTGGGCACATATTTGTAAAATGTCTAATCTTACCACACTTAATACATTTAAATGGAAACTTTACTTGATATTTACCTATGCCCCTTCTAGGCTTGCAGATGAATAGGGATTCATTGTCACCATATTCATTGCTGGAGCTGTCACTTGATTCTTGAATTTTGGCCTTGTCTTTCTTAGATGTTTTGAAATCTATTTACCTCTTTGAGGGTTCCTCTTGTTAAATCCACATCTCATATTCTATAAGAATACCATGTAGTTCATCCATCTTTAACTTGTTTAGATCCTTCATATCCTCAATTAAAGATACCTTTAAATCATATCTCAATGGTAAAGATCTCAAAACCTTTTGTACCATCGCTGACTCTTCTAATTTTTATCCAAAGACTTGAATTTGATTTACTATTTGATCAACCCACAAAATATAACTTTCTATATTTTCTTCCTCTTCCATTTTCAATCTTTCAAACTATCTCCTAAAAGTCTAAAGCTTAGACTGCTAAAATTTTCCATCACCTTTGTAAATATTCTTGAGTTTTACCCAAGTCTCATGAGTAGATTTTCATTGCATAACTATAACAAATTTTGATTCACATAAACCACATAAAATAGTATTTAAAGCTTTAGCATTATTTTGACTTGCTTTTTTATATGTGGAAGTAGTTACATGTGTTTGTGGCTCTTCATATTCATCCATAATTACTTGCCAAATGTTGAATCCAGGGGCCATCAAGTAAGTCCTCATCTTTATGCTCCAAAAGGCATAATTTATCCCATCAAACAAAGATGCCTTATTTATGTAAAAAACTTCATGTGATCTAGCCATCATGCTTTCCTTGATCTACTTTCAAGTTGTTAAACTCTTTCCAAAAGAACCTGCTCTGATGCCAATATTTAGCACAAGATATACTAAGAGGGGGGGGGGGGCTGAATCAATATATCATATATCTTATAAATATTTTACTCAATCAAATTAATTTTCTTTAACCACTTAATCATACATTCAAGATATGCAATAAAACTAAAACAATAACATGCACCTCACAAGAGAGAGAGAGAGACACCAAATTTTTACGTGGAAACCCAATGTGGGAAAAACCACAGAGAGTAATCTCAAGTATATGAATAAGCACCAACTCAAATCTACAAAGTTTGAAAGCACTAAATTGTAGGAGCTCCAACCCCTTTGCTGAGCACCAACCCACATGAGTGACAACCCCTCTTATGTAAAACACAACTATCTCTCAATGTTGCTTTCTCAATAAATGATAGAAATCTACTATCTCTTTTTATTATCTCCTCTTTTCTTAAAATAAAACAATTACAAACCATGCACTCTTGCATATTACAAATGGCTTCCCAAGCCTCCTTTTATAGCTTCATAAATGACCTTTGGCATTCACTCTTTGTGACACTTCACTCTTCATGGAAAATGGTGCCACATTTATATGACCCTTCAAATCCTTTCATTTGAAAAGTCACATGGTGACCCTTCATGAGCAAATGCATCATTTTCCCTTTTTTCTTTATCTTAGTGAATTTTTGAATTCTTCAAGGTGACCCTTCATGAGAAAATGAACCCTTCCTCTTTTGTCTTCACTTGGTGACTCTTTGAATTCCTCAAGATGACCCTTCATGGGAAAATGCATCCTTTCCCTCTTTTGTCTTTACCTTGTGACTCTTTGACTTCTTCATGGGTCCTCTTTTGACTTTATGCAACCTAAATATATATATTCGTTAATAATAAATAAATATCAAAATACTTGAGCCAAAATATGAACATTAAAAACAACTTTAGACATTAAATGCTATGGGGAATTTATCACCAATAATGTTAGAGCTTTGACATCAATAACAATATTTCCAACAATAGCTAGGCAATCCACTCAACTATTTATCTTACAAACAAATTTTCTTTAGTACTTTCTTATTTGTAGTTCATTCTCTCAAGTCAAAGAGGAGTTATTCATAATATTATGATTATATGCACACCCAATCAAATAGGTTTTTCAACCATATACATACTTAGTTTCTTCTTCTTCTTTTCAAAATAATAAGCAAGAAATTCATTGAAACAAAAGTTTTTGAGCCCAGAATGGGTGGTGGCTTTGTCAATCAGGCCAAATGGGAGGCCAAGAACTTGGAGGTTAAAACTATAGTATTGGAATTTATCCACCCCTTTGGATGTGTTGTTAGTGCTATTTTTTAACTAATAAGCACTAAAAATGGAGTTCTTGGATTGTAGCTTCAACTTTAACAATATTTAATCTTAGTGTTTCTATGCACCTGAATAGTAGTGAAAATGCACTTACAGGTGGAATTGGATGTCATGGTCATTGGATTACATGTAATTTTATTTTATACATGTGCTTGAAGTGATGTATTTTCACGTACGGGTCCTAAAGGCAAAACCACTAGTTGGAGGTCAATAAGTTGTCTCTTCACTGCCAAAAAGTTACATTCTAGGACCCGTTACTGCAAATTCTACCACAAATTTATCTTAGAGGTGATATAGACTAGATATGAGGTGGAATTATAGGGATTTAAAATTCATAGGAGGGATCTTATAGTTAATCCATATGACTTATAGTTTTTTTTATGAATGCTTGAAGTTAGGACAAAAATCAACATCTTTCTTATATTGGGAAGGGCATTCTTGAGCCCAAAATGGGTGGTGGGTTTGTCGACCAGGATAGATGGGAGACAAAAAACTTGGTCTTGGACATTATTAACCCTTAAGGATGTGTTGGATGTGCCATTTTTCAACCAAAACACACTGAAAATGGAGTTTTTAGAATGTAGCTTCAACTTTGACAACATTTGTTGTCAATGTTTTCATGCTTCTGAATAGTAGTGAAAATGCACTTATGGGTGGAATTAGATGTCATGATCTTTGGATAACATGTAATTTTATTATATATATGTTCTTAAAGTGATGGATTTGCACTTCTGTGTCTCAGAGGTAAAAACACTAGTTGGAGGTCAACAAGTTGTCTCTTCATTGCTAAAAAGTTGCATTTTAGGACCTATTATTGAAACTTCTACCAAATATTGATTTCAAAGGTGATAAAGACTAGATCCAAGGTGTAATTATAGATATTTCACATTCATATGAGGGATCTTATGGTTCATTTATATGACTTAGAGTTTTTTTTATGCATCGCTAAAGTTAGGCTAAAAATCAACATCTTTCTTATATTGGGAAGGGCGTTCTTAAGCCCATAATGGGTGGTAGGTTTGTCAACTGTGCTAGATGGGAGGCCAAAAAATTGGTAATAGACATTATCCACCCCTTCAGACATTTTAGAAGTGTTATTTTTTATCCAAAAATCACTGAAAATGGAGTTCTCAGACTATAGCTTCAACTTTGACAATATTTGTTGTCATTATTGTTGTGCTCCTAAACGGTAGTGAAAATGCACTTGCAAGTGGAATTAGATGTCAAAGTCATTGGAGTACATGTATTTTTCCTTTATATATGTGCTTGAAGTAATGTATTTGAACTTATGTATTCCAGAGGCAAAAATTCTAGTTGAAGGTCATTAAGAAGCCTAAAAGGCCTAATAGTCCAAGTGAACTATATACACGTGGCTAGAAGCTAGTGGAATTGGAATTGGGTTTCAAGACATTTGAAAGGTTTGTTTGAATCTTTTCAAAGTATTCCAAGGGTATAAAGTCCTTCAAGAGGCTACTAATCAGTCAAGGAGCCTATTAGGCCTTCTAAACCTGATTAGGCTAAATTGCATGCCTATAGGTAATGGAGGGATCTTGATACTAACAAGGGAAAATTTTGTGGTTCATGAGAGATGAGAAATTTTGGAGGTTTTACAAATATACCTATACACCTAGATGGCTATTTAGGCCTAATTAGACCTAAATGGCCACCTAAAGGTGGTCAAAGTGGCTTCAAATCTTGGCCAAGGGGTATCATGGACCAAATGGAACAAAGTGTTTAAAACTATTGATGCAGGAGCATCATTTGTATAAAATAGCATGGTGTCCATGTGAGATTTTTAAAGTGTTAATTAGAGTCACTAGTCTTTGTTAGTCCTTTAGAGTCTTCCTACATGTTAGAAAGGTCCTACTTATCTTAAATGCTTAAAATAAGTGTCTATTATATGATTTGAAAACTGATATAGTTATTGAGAGAGAGTTTTAGAGCCAAAAATAGACACTCTTTTCTTAGAGGAATGAACCAAAAGGATAAACATGAGTTCTCAGATTGTAGCTTCAACTTTGACAACATTTATTGTCAGTATTTCTATGATCCTGAACAGTAGTGAAAATACACTTGCGAGTGGAATTATATGTCACAATCATTAGAACATGTGTAATTTACCTATATAGATATGCTCAAATCAATGAATTTACACCTTTTGGTCCAAGAGGAAAAAACACTAGTTGGAGGTCAATAAGTTATCTCTTCACTACCAAAAAGTTACATTTTAGGACCTATTATTGCAACTTCTACCACAGATTGCTCTTGAAGGTGATACCAACTAGATCTAAGGTGTAATTAGAGGGATTTTACATGCACAAGAGGGAATTATGGTTCATCCATATGAATTATAGTTTTTTTTATGCATACCCAAAGTTAGGCTAAAAATCAACATCTTTCTTGTATTGGGAAGGGCATTCTTGAGCCTAGAATAGGTGGTGGGTTTGTCGATCGAGCTAGATGGGATGCTGCAAACTTGGTACTGGACATTATCCAACCCTATAGATGTGTTGTTAATGCCATGTTTTACCCAACAAGCATTATAAATGGAGTTCTTAGAATGCAACTTTAACTTTGACAATATTTGTTGTCAGTGTTTCCATGCTCCTAAACAATAGTGAAAATGCACTTGCAGGTGGAATTGGATGTCAAAATAATTGGAACACTTGTAATTTACCTATATAGATGTGCAAGAAGCAATGGATTTTCACCTATGGGTCCTGAAGGCAAAAACACTAGTTAGAGGTCAATAAGCTATCTCTTCACTGCCAAAAAGTTGTATTTTAGGACCCGTTACTACAAATTCTGCCATAGATTGATCTTACAGGTGATATAGACTAGATCCAAAGTGAAATTATAAGGATTTCACATGCACAAGAGGGGTTTTATGGTTCATTCATATGACTAACATTTTTTTTATGTATGCCTAAAGTTAGGCTAAATGTCAAGATCTTTCTTGTATTCGGAAGGGTGTTCTTGAGCCTAGAATGGGTGGTGGGTTTGTCTACTAGGCCATATGGGAGGCCAAAAACCTATTCCTTGACATTATACACCACTCTAGATGTGTTGGTAGTGCCATTTTTTAGCCAACAAGCATAAAATATTATTCTTGAAATATAATGAAAATTCAAATACGGTAGTGTATTAATGTGAGATATCAATAAAATTGATAGGTTTAAGATTGATGTACATTTGACCATCATATGGTAGTTTTTACCTTAAATTTGATCTTTATTTAACTATGATATTGGAATTTTTATTCTCATTATCTTGGATAAAAGGTAAAGTTTGGAACCCATTTTTGGGCATTTAAAGGAGTTTGGAGCCCATTTAATTTTGTTTTTTTAGAAAATAAATTTTCAAGTTTGATGTATTGGTGCAACTACATTAATACCATATGTCACTAGTAAGCAAAATATTTGTAAAAAATATAATGAAATTACTAATTACTATGATATGTGAAAATTACTAAATAAACTACTCAAAATTGATATCAATTGACATTTATGGTACAAATTTATTTAAAATATTTTTTAGTAGTAAATATATCTTTAATATTTATTGTTTTGATTTTTTATAAATTAATTAGCATGTCTTTTATTTAAAAATGAAATAGCCAAATTAGTGAATTTATATTCTCAAGTTATAGATCTCCAAATCCAAGTAGATAAACACATTTTAGTGTGACAGTATATTAAAAAAATAAAGGGAGAAAACCACATAATAATTTAGATTACTAATCACGTCGATCATAGCCTAGGGGTTTTTTTTGCTATCATTTCTGCCATTTTTCCATTTGGCTCTTCTATATTATTACATTGCCTTTGATAACATTTAATAGCCTTTAGCTTGGAAATTTTTCCTTTGGGCATTTTTTAATCTATTTAATGGTCTCCCCAAAAGAGTCTACATTGTTTGATGCATCTTCCTCTGGAGGAAGCAACAATGGCATTGGAAAAAGTGCTTAAGATTATACCCAAAGTATTCCACTAGGTAATGTATCCTCATCTTAGGATAATTCTCCTAATGTTTTGCATGATGTGCTTGAATTTGGTAAAGCATGCCAATGGCTTAAATCTCATACCATTATTAGATATTTTGATGGCAATAAACCCACTAGCTCTATGTTAAAGAGTTAGGTGTAAGCACAATGGCAACCTCATGGCCTTAAACTTATTGAGGTGGAAAACTAGACCAAAGATTTATTCTTTTTTCAATTTAAAAAACTTGAACACTGTGTCTCCATAGATATCATGGCTCATGTTATGTTAGAATCACACTTATCATGTTTTCTCCCTTGACCCAAGACTTCATTTTCTCTGACAAAAATAAGCTCAAGGTCTTAGTTTGTGTGGAGTTCCCTATCTTAACTATGCCATTTTGGCCTTTTATGGAACAATAAATTAAGCCTTTATGTTGGTCCATCTACTTCAAAACCATCATATTTTATATTTTCAAACTAAAATGGCATGTCTGTGTGGAGATTGATCTCACACAATACCTATTTGAACCATCAATATTCAGATTGGAAGGAAATGCTTCACCAAATGAGTAATTTATATAAACCTTCTGAACAGTTACTCTTGATAATAGGCATCAAACCACAAGATCAAGGATTGTTTGTTCATGGTCACTATGAATCCTCTAGCTAAAGCCAAATTTGATCCAACCCAAGCTCTTGTAAGAGCTAATGATGGATAGTAAGTGGTGGGTTGACAACATTAGAATAATCACAATAATAGGGCATTGATTACCATAATAAGATACGATTAAGTCTAGAAAGTTGGGGGACAAAAAGGCGCCTAGTGGTGAACATGTTTTTCTTGATAACTGAGAAATATCAACTTTTATAGATAATTTGAGATGGCTACACTGAGGATCTGAAGATGGTATAAGAATATGAATTGTAGATTTTTGAGTCTAGTTTCTAGAATGGCTAGGTATGACTAGGTCAAACATTTAATATTTGAAGAGGAAATCCTTTTTTTAGGTAAACAAAGTAGATAGCCACTTATGCAACCCCATATTTTTAAGCATATTTTAATATTGTTTGAAACCCTTTAGTAAAAAATTAGATAAGATCATTTAGTTTGTGACGTATATTTTCTTATAATTTTTTAATGAAAATTTTTTATTAAAATTTTACAAGTAAATAGATCCTAAAAAAAAATGGATAACCAGTAGTGCATCCCCCATAACTTCCTAAAAAATGAATATTAGCTTGTGTTGAATGCATGTAAAATTAGGCCTAGTTTGTGACCATATTTTTTAAATTAAGGGTTGTTAAAC